>CM040242.1:222184574-222819923 GCA_022545495.1 Chrysanthemum lavandulifolium | reverse complement strand
TTTAAATCTTTAGTTCGGGAACTTATTATAGTCGCACCCCAGTTAGGTAGTGCAACTGCGTTGGTTTGCGGTGGTAATCTTTTAAATTGTTATTTATTAAGAAAACGACGAATCTTTTGTATTTATTTGATACATATATAGAAACAAAAGAAAAAATATTTTTGTGTTTTATCGTTTTTGGATTTTTTGGGTTTTGGGTTTTTATAAAAATATGGATATATATATAGATAGATATGGATGATATAAACAAATGAGTGAGGATTCAAACAACTAATCGCTAAGCGGAAGATAGATCGTACTGACTCCCGTGGCGTAAAAATTTGATCTGCGAAAGCCAGTCAAGTTTTCTCACGCAAGCAAGAAACTTAAAACGACCTAAGCACGGATGCAATGAAGATCCGAGGAGTATAGGGTCTCCCGGGTCGTTATGTCCCAGTGAGCTATCGATGAATTATCAACGTTTAGTGATCGGGAAATTTGAGCGGAAAAGGATCGATTATGATTATAACTACGAAAAAAGCCAACAAATAAAAATGGCTTAAATGCAAATTAAAGAAAATTAAAAAGATAAAACCTATTAAATAAACGCTATCACTATATTTAAAGTGATGAGCGTTTAAAACCTAAACGACGTTTAAATAAAAATAACGTAAGCGTACAAATAAAAGCGTGAAACTTACAAAATATAAATCCTAAAAATATGAAAATACATTTTACAATCCTAATGATAAAGAAAATTTATAGAAAAGGAAAATTATTTTTATAACTATTTATCTAATTATTATTAATTAAAAACTATTTTTAACTATTAAATAATTATCTAAAATACAAGAAATTAGGAAATAAAGCTAGAAAAAAAATTAAGACTTAGAAAAGTCTAAAATAACAAACTAAATTTTCGAAACTATTTTGTATTTTTAGATTATTTTCTATTTTTATGAATTTTAAACTATTAAAAACTAATTAAATTACTAAAAATTACAAAATAAACTATGAAAATATGGAAAATTACTTTTTTACTTTTTATATTTATCTTAACTTAATAAAAATGAAAAATTATTTTTTGAAGCTTTTCTTAATTATTTGTATTAAATCTTTATTTAAAAGTGCTTAAAACTAATTTAAATCAAAACAACTTGGAAAAATCAAAAATTTCGGAAAATTATAAAATGATATTAGGAATATAAGAAAATGGAAAAATAGGTGCTTATGTGGAGAAATTAAGAAGCGCTATGGAAGTGCTTATTGAAATAAGCACTTGATAAACAAAAGCTCACCAAAGGAACCAACTGTTTACGAAGCTTAAATATGCTACAATGACCAAAATGCAATGAGAATCAACAGGCCAAACCCTCTGAATCACAAAATGGGATCGGTTGATGTTGTGAGCTATTCTTAAAAAGCAGTTCTGGTACTAACTTTAAGCACAACACGAGCTTATAAATAAGCCCAAACTAAAACTATGAATTGGAACTTGTAAAGGACACAGGTGAGATCAATTGTACCAAAAAGCGAGACTATGGGGAGCTCTAATAAGCCACATGCACAAGCTTCAATATCTGTGAAAGCTCGGCCCAACCGAGACAGATGGTGCGAGGCGGTTGGGCTTGAAAGATGAGCTTGTTTGAAGCTTGTAAAATTTGGTAAAATTCAACTAAAATGCTAATAAGTAGCTGGACGAGATGAAGTTTTAGAGTACCAAATTTCACTAAAATGGCTAAAAGCGAAGCCATGAAAATTCCTTCCTTTTGGCTCAGCGAGATTTGGCTATTTTGACTTTCTAAACAAAGCGAAAAATTGACTTTATCCAACTTTGATTCAAAGTTTTGGTGAGCTTGATGTTATATGATGAAAGGAAACTAATGCAAAGTAAATCTAGGTATTTTGATCACAAAACTAGCTTTTGGTATTCAAAATCAACGGATCGACAAGTAGACATTTATGAGAGTTTTGACTTTTATGGTTTTGCAGACCTAAACTAGGATTAATATGAGCTCAAATGAACTACTCAAGCAACAAACAACCAAAGTTTCACCTTGATTAAGCCTATTAGGCAGTTATTCAATGAGACCAAACACTCCTATAATTGTTGTTGTACCAATTAACTTGAACCAAACACTAAGCTACTATGTATTAATGATCAAACTAACTTCTACTAACCTAATTACAACTTCTAAAAGCAGAATGGAACAGATTTAACTACAAAATCGGAAAATGCAAAGAAACTTGAAATTTCACTTACAAGGGTCCTTGTTGCTATAGCTTGCAAACCAATGAACCAAGAACCACTACCTATCAAATCCAACCCAACTAGCTACTATTCAACCCATTTCCTTTGCATCAACCCATTTCTAGCTCCATTTCCAATTTTAGCTCTCCAGTTGACTTTGGTTGACCAAATTTCAAAAGTGACTAAAACTTAAACTTGAGCTTATAGCAAGCTATAAGGAGCTTGTATAAGCTTATTTAAACTTGAAAAGAAGCTTTATGAAGCTTGGTTTATGAGATGTAAACTAAAATTTTCAACATCAACAAAATAAGATGAAACTAAATAAAACTTGGAATTAATGATTAAGACTTTAATAAAGCGAAAAGGTAACTTGATTTGGTGCCAAGGAACAAAATATTACAAATTTTGAAGTAAACTAAAACATTACTAGAAAAAGCGACATAAGAGTAAATTAAACTAAAACATCTACTACTTGCTTCTTCTCTTTCTTCTTTTTATAACCCATCTCTTTGTCTCTCTCATCGATTGATTCCTTTCTTTCCGGCCATTGGATGGCTTTGAACTCATCTTGGCCTTTAAAAGCGATTTTGGCGCCAAAATTGGCTTTTACAAGCGGGGTTGAGTGAGGGAGGAGGTGCATTAAATGCACTTTGGAGGCTTGTTGTAGGTGGGGAACATGGTTGAGTGATTGGAGAGGAGGGGATGGGTTTTCACAGGTTTCGCAGGCGATTGAGATGAAGAAGACTTTAGGCGCGAGGACTAGTTTGACCAATATTGACCGGTATTAATAATTGGAAGGGTCCAAAATGATAATGAAATCGAAATGAGATGGCGGTCATTTGGATGTTAAAGGAGTTAAATGACAAGGGACCTTGGGTGTAAATTACGAAAATTGAGGGGTTACTACGCCAATTAAGCAAAGTTTCTTCCAAGGACTAAAGTGACACTCTTAAAAGTGTAAGGACCAAAATTGCCATTTCACATTTTCGGGGGCCATTTACGCCAATTTTGAAACTTGAAGGACCATTTTGTAATTTTCTCAAACTTTTGATATTTTTCACCAAAGGACTAAATTTGACAACTTATGATTTTAAAAGGACCTTTGGTGACTTTACTTTTGAAATTATGTGCTCGGGGACTATTTTTGACAATTTTGAAACTTGGGGACTGAAACGCTATTTTGCAAATTTGATATGTTTTTCATCGATTTTGATATTTTGCATTAAAACACATAAAACAACGATTTGTGATATTTTGATCATTTTGATGTGTTTGAGTGTTTTCGAGATGATTTTGCGGTTTATATTGTACAAAATGATGAGTATTTAGACACTCATCAAGTCTTAACCATGAGTAAAGACTAAATTGCCGTAATAAATTAGGTTGCGTGTCGGAGCCGTGCACTATTATCCCTTGATTTAATTCCCTTTGAACTACTACTTGCCAAGGTGAGTTTCATAGCCCCTACTTTTACTTGTTTTATAACTGTTTTGGGGGAAGATACATGCTCACTTTACTTAAATGATTTAATTATTGAAATTGTGCATTCTATGCATAATATGCTTTATGATTGATATGTTTAAAGTTACATCACACATAGATGTTTTATGGACCATACCAAAATGCTTGACTTAGAATATTACACGCTTAGCCTAAGTCCTTAGATCCCATGTGCCACTTTTCATGAGCAAGTCAATTCCTGTTGGGAGCGCAGATGTTATAAATAGATCTATTGGGGTGACTCCCACATTCGGTTGGCCCCGCATGGGTCAAGGCGAAACATATAGCATGTCGGAACCGAGTGTATTGGCATAAACACTCGCCATGGGCTCCTTTTGTATGAATACATTTTGCATCTGAAGCGTCGTAACCGGTTGCACGAACTTAGTCTTTGGCGTAATAGATTTATAATATATGGCATTATATTCGTTGTAAGGTGCATATACCACCTTATAGTCAACTAATAAAATTCTTTTATATAAGGTAAACATAAATTTTTATGACATTATGCAAGGCGTAATGATCATCAAAACCAAATGTTAAATGGTATCTTTGTAGTGCCGTCTAAATAAACCTATGAACTCACCAACCTCGTGTTGACACTTTTCGCATGTATCATCGAGTTTGAGGTGATAGCTTATCTTTGGAGGCGCAAGGCAAAGGCATGGCATGGTCATAGGCAGTCGATTTATGTATTGGGACCACCTTTTTATAATGGGCCATTTTTCCGCACAAATCAATAATGTAAACATTGTATTCAAGAATGAATAAAAGTTCTTTTATAATAAAAAAATCATTTGTTCTATGCTTATGTTGTGATATCGATTTAGTGGCACCCCAATACTTGTGCTTCACGCTGAGCCATTTTGGGGGTGTTGCAGTAACAACCTGATGAACTGTTTGACTCTTAGTCTTTGCTCTCGAGTTTTCCAAATCATCTTCTCCATCCAACATTGTTAGAGAGTTTTAGGGTTTGAGAGAGTAAAGTGATCTTCTTTGAGAGATTCTCGCAGGCTCGATACCACTTGTTGAATCGGTCCTAGATAGATGTTTAGAGCCTTTTAAAGCGGATAGAATACTGTGTAATCACAAGTAAACTATGGAGAACCTCTAATAAACTTATGCTCACGCGGAATATGAACACAAGAGTTAAAAAAAGATAATAACAACTAAAACTTTGATCCTCTATGGATCTATATTGATTCACTAAGAATGTTTTCAATCACGTACATAGCTCATAGCCGCAGGTTTCTTTTATACTATAAGAAACCCTAATACAGTTGTTTACAAAACGCGTAAAAGTTATGCATTATCTTTTCCTAATATAACTCATGCATATCCTAACTAAATACTAATAATACGGATATTACTATCCGTAGAAACACTACTATCAGCAGGAACTGCACTAACAACAAAAACTGCACTATCAGCAGAAACAATAAAACTAACAGCAGGAACCTTATCAGTAGGAACCGCTCTATACTATTACATTTATTTTAAATAATTCCTAACAATTCTAATCTCCCATCAGTAAGAGTTCTAGCAGTTGCAGTCTGCCAGGACTATTTGACAAGGGAGATATAGATAGTGGGATTATGAGTGAGAGCATACCAAATATGGGTACCTTTTAAGAAATCCACTATTTGTTGAAGCGGTCTTTCATGTGGCTTCTTGAGGAAGCCTACTTGGTTGTGCTAATCATTGAACTTTAATTGAGCCATAATCGTGGTAAATTGTAAGTTACGGTAGTCTTGCGTGAGTTAGGGTTAATCTTGGTGAAAAGACTTTATCGAGAGAAAAGATTTGAACTTTTAAAGATTTTAAAGAAAGTAGATAATGGATAAATATAAATTTTTATTAAAAGTATCCATATATATACTTCTTACCACCTCTGATGAGTAGCGGTACTAATGTCTGATAAAAGCGGTTTTCCTCGACCGGCACTAACGGTAATATTTTTGCACTACGGACTTAAAATAGTCAAGCGAGACTTAAGTGTGACATCACAGTTTAACTCGAATAGTAGCACATCCATCGGCATAGCTTCCATACCTCCCCTATCTTTGATAGATATTGCATTTTCACGAAGATTAGTCTAAAACCAAGAAATACAATATAAAGATCTTAAAAGCAATTAACTCAAAACTACGAATTAATTCATAGCACAACCACATGAAATTGTTCAAGCACACCAAAGATATTGTAGCAAACATAGAAATCAAAAGATGTTCACAAAACCACCAAATCGCACCAACACAAAGATGTTCATAATACTTCCATAAAAATCTAACTATGCATAGGTTAGCCTATGCTGCCTCCAAAGGTAACAAAAACTCCTTGGACTTCCTCAAACTCCTCCAAGTGATCCTTATTATCAGTCATATGCCTAGAGCATCCACTATCAACAATTCCTCTGCTTCCTAGCTTCTGGTGTGGATGTACCTGCATATAAAAAGAGAAATTAGTTTCTCTTGGGGACCCAGGTCTGTAGAGGCTTTGGTCTGCCTTGTGGACCTTGAGAATTCAAAGTATAAGCTGAAAATGATCCACAATTATTCTTGGGTGTGGTTTGGTGCATCTCGAAGCATAACTTTCTTGAGGGCTTAACAATGATCCCAATTACCCCTTGTAGCATAAGATTGAAGCAGTTAATTGCATTATGATCTATGGAGTCGTTTTACGGTGAGTGAGAACCAAAATGAAGTCTTTGCTTAAAGCTGGTTCACCTATGGTTTTCTAAACTTGGGATGGGTGAAGGGCGGTAGGTTTTGATTTAACATTCCTATACCAGTTTAACTTTAGCTTGACCGGACTTAACATGACCGTATTAACTCTAAACATATTATCAGTATTAATGTTTTCCTACTAGAATTAATTTGTACACGTACCCGCCCTTAGCCTAACAAAATTAACGGAAGAACTACCGGTATTAATAGGTGCTTGGTCTTGTGACAAGCGATTTGCATGGTTAACTCTATTTGTATTATTCCACACTGGTCTAACTAACCTATTACCGGTGTTCTGACCATTTTCTTTCTTAACTCAGCCTCCTTAGCCATTCTTTTCTCGTGATAGTCACAGTATCTTATCAAATGACTTAGGCTTCCACACACAAAACAACTCTTCTTTGTGAAAGAGTATCCATCCCAAATTCTCTTTGCATTAACCCATTCCTGTTCTTTATGTCTACTTTAGGTGTCTCAGGTTTGACTTGTTGCCTAGGTGTTTGGACACAACTAGGTTTAACAATTTCTGGTTTAGACACAAAAGTTTTGACAGACTCAGCTTGTTTTGGCACATAAGTCTGACTGCTTAAGACTGGTTTAGAAATCTTTATGGGCTCAGACTTAAGTTCTAGAGAACATTCAAAGACATTTCAAGGGACCCTTCACATCATTAGATTGTGAAAAGAATACTCACCGGTTTTATCTTCTAAGCCCTTTGGTTCTAGAACTCTTCTCACAAAATCCTTCTTGTCATGGAATTGTGGTGTGAAAATTCAATAGAATAGTGTTTAGAGGCAATTGTTTGAGTTTCTCATTTTTACGTAATCAAATAAAGACTCATCGAGCTGTTGTTCGGGTTTAGGTGTGTAGTCTTCATTAAGTGGTGGTGGAACTCTTTTATAATTATCGGTTTAATAAATCTATTATAAAGTGGTTTACCAACATTGTCTTCTTCGAACTACCAAACACACGGGTTTCATCTCTTCTTCATAATTTAAAACCTCACTATCTCGATTGAATCGATAACCTAAGCCCAATTTACAACTAGAGCTTATGCCAAAATTAATTAACACATGTAGATTTTTGAAGACTATCCCCAAGACTTAACTATTTTCTTTAACTCATCTCTTTCTTGTTGAGCTTTCATACCTATTCTTCTATATTTCCTTAGTTTTTCATCTTTAGCAAAATTATCATTAGCTTGAAACATTAATTTTCATTTAGAGATGAATTTTGCTTTTAAAGATTTGATATTTGTGTTTCTAAGGTTTTACTGACATTGGTATAAGCGAATTTGAACTTCTTGTTCTCTCAATGAGTGAATTGTTCATAACTTTGTGTTTTAATAAGATTATATCAATCAACACATAGTTTTGAACATAAGGATCTCATTGTTTGAGCCAATGACCATGAAAGCGAGTGGTGGTAGATTCTTGACATGTTCTCCCAGTTGATAGCACCTCCATCCATAGTCGTGACCCAACCTTTTGATCTTCCTTCTTCTCGGTTCCTTCTTGAGATAGGGAGACTTTTTCTTTTTCCTATCGATTCGGCGAGAGCCTTACATTCCACACAAAGTGCCGGTTTGATGGCAGTTATAGCACTCAAGCTTCTTTTATCAAAACCTCTGGAGTTTTGAATCATAACGAACTCTCCTTCCATGTCTCTTAAAGAACTGTTCATCCTTATAGCTATCATGGCTGTTGCCAATTAATATCCATCTCTTCAATATCAACATCATTGATTTGCTCGGATCTTCATTGAGCAAGTCTATTTCTTCGATGATCTAGCAAAGAGTGAGTAGATAACACGATCGACAACTCACAGTAGGTGCCCTCTTTCCATAGTACTTATTGAGGAAGTACTATAAGCGCTACCGAGACTTAACTTTGGTTAGTCTTGCTCTTGCCATGAGATCTGAGGCAAGATTTTGAGAGCTAGAGAGGATGGTTTTGACACATTATTGATCTCTGTTCAAAACCCTTAGGTTGTTGTCTGGATCATCAATTGATATGGTGTCAATTTGGTCTGGTCCTCATGGTCATTGCCAAGCGTGACCATTCTTTTGGCAAAGACACGAGGAATGTATGGTTTGCATCCTCATGAAACACCGACACCATGGGCCTCTAGTTGTGACAAAGTTGTTGAAACTGTCATAGCCCTTCTCTAATCATACGAGCTGGAAATAGTAAAGCCTCAATTTGTTGTTTGTATCTGACCTTTTGCATCTTCTTAGAGTTGGCATTTCCTCCAAATCTAACCTTGATTGCCTCCCATATTTATTTTGCATCATCCATCCCATGAAAACGTCCGATATGCTCCTTGGGAAGTGCCATTAGCAAGATGCTTTTGGCCTTCCTCTCTTTCTCTACAGCAAGGATCTTAGCAGCAGTGACAGGTGGCAACATAGTATAAGTGCCATCTTTTCCTTTAGTAACTCTCTTTTTAGAGTTACCCTTCTGTATCACCTTCCAAACTTCATTTTCTGTGTACTCTAAGTAATGCTCCATCTCCATTTCCCAGATGTCATATTCATCTTTCTTTAGTGGTGGAAGCTTCATGTTGGAGATGTTTGTGGTGTTTGTAATTTGGGTTGAGTGTCGTCTGCTCCTTCTTCATGGATGGATTCTTCATCACTAGGATGTTCATAGTAGGCTTCAGTTGCCTTTTCACTTAGTCTTTCAGACATGATTGATGTTTTCTGGTTGGAATGAGTATTTGTTTTTTTGTATATTCAACGGAGTCCTTCTACGAGCTCGATACCACTTGTAGGTCCAAGCGTTTATGGATCTAAGTAGCCTTGAATGACTTATAATAAACTTGAATAAATCCAAATTTATTATGTGAAGAACTCTTAACAATATCTTGATGTGTTAATGCGAAATCTTAACACACAAAGTATGAAGAACACAAGAATAACTAACCCATATTTTCTATTACTTTTCTCAAAGATTAAAGCTTACAACTCATACTTTAACCTAATACCTTAGGGATCCTTTTATACACTAAGGAAACCCTAATTGACTACAAGACTTGTAGAAGGGTAAATATATCTCTTCCTAAAATATCTCTGGCGTACATATATATTCCTAATATAAATCTAACAAACTATTACATTTTTATCATAAGCAGACTTAACAATCAACTATTTGTTACGCGGACTTAACTCCATTAGTCTTGGCGGACTTAACTACTATGAGACTTAATTAAACACTAGACTTAACTACTAACACTACCGAAATAACACTAAGCAGACTTAAACATACTTAAATATGTTTTACAAAATATAATTCCCTACATAAAGTAAAATATACACAAAGGTTTTTCAACATTTAATTCTATTTGCAATTAACAAAGAATTATACTCAAATGTTTGCGAAAAGCACTTGGGATTGAAATGACAAGTATGGTAATCTCCTCTCTCAATTTAAGCTAAGCTTAAGTACAACCATGCTAACCAACTGAGCTAACCTCAGGGACTTAGTTGTCTTTAAAAGAGTAAAAGAGTTTGTTAGTGTCTACGCATTTAGTGTACAAACTTGTCAACCTTTTACTCCACCTTATGATTCTATTTATACACAAGTATTTGGAGAACCGCTACAATGAAGACAAAGATGACAGTTGCTAGTTTGGACAAAATACCTGCGTATTTTGTCTTTGTACCAATATACTACTTTGAGTATGGGACAACTTAGCTTTCTGAATAGTAGTGATGACAATGCTTTGATCTTTAGCCAATCAGGATAAGTTTGACCATTAATTGATAATGACTCCCCCTTTTTAATTTCAAACTTATCCCGCCTTGTCCAGCCTTTACTTCAGTCTTCAGTCTTCATAGTTGTTGAAGAGATGTGGTTGAGTGAGTTATTTTCATCACTCCTGAACCTATCACCTTCTTCTTTGGCTCAAGTATCATTCACCGAGTCCGCCTCACTAAATGAAAATTCTTTACATTTGAGGCTTGTCTTAAGCTTCACGAAGGTGACTCACTAAGTATTTGTTCACTCAGTGACTTAGTTGATGTTCACGGTTATGCAACACTTAAGTTATTTTCTATTCAAATCTTAGTTTAAGGATACTTGGGTACTGAATAGACCCAACAATAAACATTAAAAATAGAGAAAAATATAAATGAAACAAAAAACTCCCTTAATTATTGCTCAAAATGATTATGCAATAAAGATTGCAAACAATGGTAGAATGTAAAAAGTTGTTGTCTTGAATCTCAGTATAACTCGTGTAAAGCTCAACTACCATTTAGGGGTTCATAAAAAATGACATCATTGGTGGTGGAGTATACATCATAACCTAAAAAGAAAACAAAAACAAAAACAAAAAGTAAAATGCAAAACAGGGCTCCTATACGGAGTGATAAGGATTTAAAAGGTACACTTTTGAGGGGTCATTTAAGCCCTTAATCGACCACTTTTATATCCGTTACTGCTTAATTTCGTTCTTTTTCACTTTTTAGGTCTCTTGAAGGCAAATTGCTAGAATGACACTTATTCGGACGAAAAGGAGTGAATATATGAAGAAAGTGGCCAAGTCAAGATCATGACACTCAAGTCTTTGGAATAGAAGGTGGCGTCGTCGAGTTAGAAAGCGGCGTCGTGCATAGCGTGCACAAATTTATGACGGCTCGATGGCGAAATTGCTATTTTGTACCCGGCGGCGTCGGGTTTTAAAGAGTAGGCGTCACAACTCGGGCGGCCTAGATTCACATCCGAGGTGTAACGCCCGACCCGCCAAGGGTAAAGGAATCACAAGTAATGGTGTCATATCAAAGCAAAACATTCATAACCAAAAGAAAGTCTTAACATAAATGCGAAAATAATCCAAGTCAAATGACTTCAATACATAGGTCCCAATGAAGCATAATAAACTTCAAACATAATATCCGAAATAAATAAGTCTAAATGGCATCATAAGAAATCAAAGCTAAAATCTCTAAGGTAAGTCCACTCAAGCACTCATCCCAAAGCAACCCGCCCAATGCTTAGATACCGCCATGAAGAAAAGAAAAGTGCGGCCGAGCTTCAAAAGCCCAAAGGAATGATATGAAAGCAAAAGCGAATACTAAACGATAACGGATATGAAATAAAGTGAATGAGCAATAACAAAATCTTAATCATTTTCAAAGCATAAATCATAATTTCAAAAGAAGTTTATAGTCAACTACCACGAGCCCGTAACTTATATCGATCACATTCATATTCACACAAGGCAACATTTGTAGGGAGACCTACCAGAGTTATGAAGGACGCACGCACGCAAAGATCAATCATCGATAACATATAACATATAATGATAATGATCTAGGATGCATCCATACGCCCTTCCTACATATTCACAAATATGCTTCACCATCCGTAGACGCGGCGTAACATCACTCTATCGCCTAGAGTCATATCGAGGTGCATCATCGATACGGACATGGAACCCCATGACTAGTTAAATATTTGGCTCGGTGTCAAACTATCTTAGGTCAAATCGTAATGTCATAACCGACACGATCATATTTATCGAAAAATCATTCATATTTCCAAAATCATAGTTTTCATATCGATAGTTCAAAATCGATGTTTCATAATTCGTAAATCAAAGTTCGGATAAGCAATAGCTCAAACAAATCGATTTGGGATTCATAGCAAAGGCTTAGGAAAACCTAATACAAAAGAAACATTAAGAGAAACCTTTACCGAAAAGGTCGAATATCTCGCACTTTATTCCAACGCAAAGATCGAAAAGCGTAAAGACGAAAACAAAGGATTACTCCTCTTCACGTAACCTATAGACATTAACGGTCGCCCAAGTTATTAATGATTCCATAATCGTCAAAATGATCTTTTAATATTTGGTATTCAAAATTAGTGATCTTTATACTTTAGGGTTTTATTAATAAGTCTTAAGTATTTTATAATTAATGTTGTAGATTAGGGTTCGTTATATCATTTGTTAAAGTCTATGATTAAATGTGAAAATAGTTTATAAGTTATAACTCACACATGAAATAACACTTACTATATTTAGCTCAAACCCTAATATACTCTCATTTACGCTCTAGGGTTTCTTACTCTTTAATATCTCATTAATATGCATTTACTTTACATGTTACGCCTTAATGACTTGCTACTTAACCTAATACGTAATTAATAACCTTCTTTACTTTTACACTTTATCATACACGCTTATGATTTCATGTGACCATAAGTTATTAGGGTTTTGTATACTTCATACGCTTTACATATTTTAAAACTAGGGTTTATGTTTACGCACTTTACTCATTAATTACATGTCTAAATCTCATGTACATATGTACTCGGTTCACCTAGGGTTTCGCTAGCATGTTTTACACAAGACCTAGCTCATTTAAACATGTTTCAGATACAAGTTAATATGTTTTAAACCCCATTCGAAACTCATGCATGCCTCGGTCCAACTCATGCATGTCTCGCTTACATTAACTCAACATATACATGACCCGATTCAATATTACTTATCACTTTACACGCTCCTTATTAATTACAAGTTAAAATAAATTAGGTTTCCTTGTTTCTTGGTTAGCATCTCTCGCCACAACAAAAAGAAAACAAACGCGACTAAACAAAGTATATCTCGACATATACATGCATAATACGTTAAAAGGAAGATGAATAAACGTTATACCTTCACTTGAATAAGAAAAATCGACACCAAAGGTGTTGGGGACTCTCGGCCGAGCAAGAAGAAAAGAAAAGGCAAAGCAAAACTAGGGTTTCAATTTAATGATTATGTAATGTATTTATAGTTGTAGTATTTGAGTTAGAATAGGAAAGTGATTGGGTTTGGGTTGGCTTGGGTCCAACCGAACACACACACAAACACCACATGGGCTTCGCCCTCCTTGGCTCACACGAACACAAACAAACACCCTCTTGGGCTTCGCTTGGCGCAAAACAAAACAAAAGACACGAGTCCATTAAACAAACAAACGCCCAACTTATTAGCGAAACATTTACGCCCTTCGTCGTACTAAAGTCGCTCACGAAATTTATATTCGTTAAGTTTTATTTATTAGGTTTTAATTTCGACTTTTATTATAAACGTGTTTTACGATTTTATTATTCTTGGTTCCAAGGGTATTTTAGTCTTTATATAGGTTTTAGATTTTCGGTTTTACAACTCTTCCTCTAAAAAAAATTTTCGTCCTCGAAAATTGAAATGAAACGGAAACGAAAACGATAACGAAATGAGAACATACCGAACTATTCAAAGAAATGAGGATAACTAGCTCGATCGACTCTTCGGTCTCCCAAGTAGCCTCACGCCCGGGTGATTTTTCCAAAGAATCTTAACGAACGGAATAACTTTACTTCTCATGACTCTTTCTTGTCTTTCCAAAATAGCTTCGGTTCTTCGTGCAAAGACATATCGGATCGAATCGATCAAACGGATACGAAGCAACGTAATGGATGATAATTGTATCCTCTTAGAGAGATACATGGAACACATCATGAACATGCGATAACCGAGGCGGAAGTGCTAATCGACACGAAACTTCTCCTATATCGCCCGAATTTCAAACGGACCAATGAATCGAGGACTAAGCTTGCCCTTGATTCCAAAACGCTTCACACCTCTAAACGGCGAGACTTTCAAAATACCCGATCACCAACACGAAATTCTAAATCACGACGATGCTTGTCGGCATAACTTTTCCGACGAGACCTAGCCTCCTTCAACTTCTCTCTAGCAATGCCTACTTTCTCATTAGTGATCTCAATCATTTCCGGTCCTTCAATTAGACGCTCACCTACTTCATCCCAACAAGTAGGTGATCTACATTTCCTTCCATAAAGAAGTTCAAACGGTGTCGCTTTAATGCTAGCATGCCAACTGTTATTGTATGCAAACTCTACCAAACACAAATATTCATCCCACCGCCACCCATTCCAAAGCACAAGCCCTTAGCATGTCTTCTAAGGTCCGAATAGTCCTCTCGACCGACCATCCGTTTGAGGATGAAATGCCGTACTAAAATTAAGTCGAGTACCCCAAGCTTTTGCAAACCCTTCCGTAAACGAGAAGTAAAACGCGGATCCCTATCTCGACACAATAGCCGCTTGAGTACCATGAAGTCTAACTATCTCTTGTCGAAAAATCTCGATAACCGCCAATACCATAATCCTTCCCGATTGGTAAGAAATGAGCCGATTTGGTTAGTCGATCAACAACCACCCAAATCGCATCATGCTTCTTCTTAGTAAGAGGTAGTCCACCACAAAGTCCATAGATATCTTATCCCACTTCCATGTCGGAATATCCAATGGTTGTAACAGTCCACTAGCTCTTTGATGTTCGATCTTCACTTGTCGACAAATCATACACTTCGACACAAACGCCGCCACATCTTGCTTCATGCCGCTCCACCGTAAATATCGTTTCAAATCCCTATACATCTTGGTAGAACCAGATGGATAGTGAAAGGAGAACTATGAGCTTCACCATAACTTTCTCAATGGCACCGATCATTGGGAACGCAAAGCCTATCTTCATACCATACAATCCCATCGTTATCAACCTTAAACTCCGTCTGCTTACCTTCTTCAACATTCTCGAGCTACGCCCACACGTCATCATCTTTCTCGAGCTTCCTTAACTTGCAGATAAGGTTCGACTCTACCTTCATACTAGCCCAAGATCCATCGTAACCTCGCACGCACAACTCAACATCCAAACGCTCTAAGTCACGAATAATCCTAGGCTCAATCTCAATACTTGCAATCATACCGATTTCCGCTAAGTCGCCAAGAACTACATTAGCCTTACCAGATGGTACCGAATGTTAGTGTCATAATCCTTAAGAAGTTCTAACCATCTTCTTTGTCTCATATTGAGTTCCTTTTGAGTGAAAATATACTTGAGACTCTTATGGTCGGTGAAAATATCACACGCCTCCATACAAGTAATGTCTCCGGATCTTCAACGCGAACACCACAAAGCCTAACTCAAGATCATGAGTTGGGTAATTCTCCTCATAAGGTTTCAGCTTGTCTTGAAGCGTAAGCTATCACCTTACCATGTTGCATCAAGACACACCCAATCCTTTCTTAGATGCATCGCTATAGATTTGATATCCTCCGAACCGGATGGAAGAGTCAAAATAGGAGCGAAACCAATCTCCGCTTCAACTCTTCAAAACTCTTTTCTCTTTCATCCGTCCACACGAACTTTTCACCTTTCCTCATCAATTGGGTTAACGGCAAAGCTAAACGAGAGAAACCTTCAACAAAACGCCGATAATATCCAAAGAAGTCCTAGAAAACTCCCGACCTCAACATCGTCGTAGGTCTTGGCCACTTAGTAATAGCCTCAACCTTAGACGGATCCATGGTTATACCATCACCGACACGATATGACCAAGGAAAGCGACTTGTCCTAACCAAAATTCACACTTCGAGAATTTGGCGACAACTTCTTCTTCCTCGTAATCTCCAAAACTATCCGGAGATGTTGCTCATGCTCTTCTTCGCACTTAGAGTAAACCAAAATGTCGCCGATGAAAACAATAACGAACTTGTCGAGAAACTCATGGAAAACACGATTCATCGTGTCCATAAACACAAGAAAGCGATTCGTCAAACCAAAAGGCATAACGAGAAACTCATAATGACCATATCCGTACGAAACGCGGTTTTAGGAACATCTTGCTCCTTCACACGTAGTGATGATAACCGCACTCGATCAATCTTAGAAAAGAACTTAGCTCCTTGCGCTGATCAAACAAATCGCCTATGCGGGAGAGGATAACGGTTCGAATAGTAATACGGTTGAGTTCACGGTAGTCGATACATAGACGATACTTCCATCCTTCTTCTTCACAAACAAAACAGTGCACCCCATGGAGAAACACTAGGTCGAATGAATCCATTATCTATCATCTCTTGCACTGTTCCTTCAACTCCTTCGCCTCTACAGTGCCATACGACACGGAGCTTTCAAATCGGTTTAGCACCGTGAATCAACTCAATGCTAAACTCAACTTCTCGAGTGGAGGAAGTCCGGAGTTCATCGAAAACGCCGCTGAATTCACAAACAACGGAAAGGTTTTCAATGTTAGGACTCTCCAAAGATGTGTCCTTAACAGATGCCGAAAACCTTGACACCCATGAGCAATCATGGTCCGCGCCTTCATAGCGTAAATGAACTTAACAGATTTGAGTGGTTTAGAACCATAATAAACGAATTTAGGATGTTTGACGCTCCAAAGATCACGCTTCTAGCATAGCAATCGATGGAAGCTCTATGATAAGCCAACCAATCCATGCCTAGAATGATATCAAAGTCGACCATATCGAGAGGATACGATGTGCGTGGCGAATACGATCATCAAAACGAAGAGGACACTTAACGATTTATGATCAATGATCATGTGACTTTTCATAGGCGAGATATCGATAAGTGATTCGTTAGTGGTTGTGGTTTCATATTAAGTTTCTTAGCACATGTGATGATATGATGGAGTGTGTGGCGCGTGTCAAATAAAACGAAGATGTAATAATCATCAATGAAAAGAGTTCCGTAATGGTACTCAAGTATGCTCCGCCGATTCCGAGTAGTAGCATAGACACGCCCAAGAGTAGGTGGCGGCTTGGTATAGTTTCCGTGAATCGCGGTTCCTCTTAGGGCAATCCTTGATCTTGTGAGTAGTAGAACCACAAGAGAAACATCCACCGCCGGCCTTGAAACACGGTCCCGGATGAGCCTTTCCACAAGTAGTACAGATAGGTGGGGAGGCAAACTTCACCGTCTTTGTCGACTGTAAGATCCTCAAGCACGACCGATTCGATCCTCGAGTCGATCGATCTTTGTTGTAACGCCGGTTATTGTTACCCGATTCGACGATCATTTCCATTCTTACCAGCAGCTCGCTATCCCGACCCTCGCCTCGTGGCGCCTAGAGTCCACATTCCTTCCCGATCGACCTCACCGATCATAACTCTTATCCCTTGTCCCTCGAATCATAACTCCTACTAGTATTTCCTTTATACTCATTACTTTGAGTCCTACCTTGAATCCGATCACCATCGCGACACGCTTGTTGTAACCCGAACCTCATGAAAGATCTCAATGTTACGAGTCGCATCATTGCAGCCGACACATCCTCATAGTCGCAGTTAAGCGCCGGTCCAACACCCACTTCTTCATCCCCATTTGAAATGCTTAGCTTGGCGCCTACCATCTCCAAAGAATTGCTCCAACAAAGCTTACCAACCTCATAAACCTACTCATGTACTCGTTGGAGTTCTCATTATCAAACCGGTAGATCGCCTCGATAATCCTCTCATACCTTTGTTGCTCAAAGATCGTGGAAGTAACGGTTATAGAAGATAGTCCAAACTCCGCCCAAGTACAAGTAACAAAAAGCATCTCCTCCTCGTGCTTGTTTCAATGCTTTCCACCAATTCAAAGCATCACCTTCCAATTTGAATGCAACTAAACGAGTCTTAAATCCATCTCCACAACCCAAGACTCAAACAACTTCTCAACATGAGTGATCCACCTCGCCTTCAGCTGGGAGTAGCAAGAAGGTTAAAAAGAAAGAGGCTTGAGCTATCAAACGCCGAGCCAAGTATGTATGCCGACGGGTTGAGCACCTCCACCGCTTCCAAGGTTCACCACCGATTCGAATATTGTTGATCACTGCTCCATCATCTCGTGTAGTCAAACCAGGAAAAGAGAGTTGAGAGCATTCGCAATCGCAGATCCATGTTAACCGCATCATCGCTCCATCCGCGCCACCAAGAGTACGAGTTCGAACCATCTAAACGATATTCAAACGATTAGCAAAATGAACAAAGATGAGATACGAAATGGAAGTTCGCAGAAGGAAACCTAAGTCTACCCAATCCTCACAGTCAAATCTTAACTCTAAGGGATAACTTAAGGTTCTTATGTTCACGTGTCCCGACTACAAGTCGAACCCGGGCTCGATACCATAAATTGTAACGCCCGACCCGCCAAGGGTAAAGGAATCACAAGTAATGGTGTCATATCAAAGCAAAACATTCATAACCAAAAGAAAGTCTTAACATAAATGCGAAAATAATCCAAGTCAAATGACTTCAATACATAGGTCCCAATGGAAGCATAATAAACTTCAAACATAATATCCGAAATAAATAAGTCTAAATGGCATCATAAGAAATCAAAGCTAAAATCTCTAAGGTAAGTCCACTCAAGCACTCATCCCAAAGCAACCCCACTTCCAATGCTTAGATACCGCCATGAAGAAAAGAAAGTGCGGCCGAGCTTCAAAAGCCCAAAGGAATGATATGAAAGCAAAAGCGAATACTAAACGATAACGGATATGAAATAAAGTGAATGAGCAATAGCAAAATCTTAATCATTTTCAAAGCATAAATCATAATTTCAAAAGAAGTTTATAGTCAACTACCACGAGCCCGTAACTTATATCGATCACATTCATATTCACACAAGGCAACATTTGTAGGGAGACCTACCAGAGTTATGAAGGACGCACGACGCACGCAAAGATCAATCATCGACAACATATAACATATAACATATAATGATCTAGGATGCATCCATACGCCCTTCCTACATATTCACAAATATGCTTCACCATCCGTAGACGCGGCGTAACATCACTCATCGCCTAGAGTCATATCGAGGTGCATCATCGATACGGACATGGAACCCCATGACTAGTTAAATATTTGGCTCGGTGTCAAACTATCTTAGGTCAAATCGTAATGTCATAACCGATACGATCATATTTATCGAAAATCATTCATATTTCCAAAATCATAGTTTTCATATCGATAGTTCAAAATCGATGTTTCATAATTCGTAAATCAAAGTTCGGATAAGCAATAGCTCAAACAAATCGATTTGGGATTCATAGCAAAGGCTTAGGAAAACCTAATACAAAAGAAAACATTAAGAGAAACCTTTATCGAAAAGGTCGAATATCTGCATCTTATTCCAACGCAAAGATCGAAAAGCGTAAAGACGAAAACAAAGGATTACTCCTCTTCACGTAACCTATAGACATTAACGGTCGCCCAAGTTATTAATGATTCCATAATCGCCAAAATGATCTTTTAATATTTGGTATTCAAAATTAGTGATCTTTATACTTTAGGGTTTTATTAATAAGTCTTAAGTATTTTATAATTAATGTTGTAGATTAGGGTTCGTTATATCATTTGTTAAAGTCTATGATTAAATGTGAAAATAGTTTATAAGTTATAACTCACACATGAAATAACACTTACTATATTTAGCTCAAACCCTAATATACTCTCATTTACGCTCTAGGGTTTCTTACTCTTTAATATCTCATTAATATGCATTTACTTTACATGTTACGCCTTAATGACTTGCTACTTAACCTAATACGTAATTAATAACCTTCTTTACTTTTACACTTTATCATACACGCTTATGATTTCATGCACCATAAGTTATTAGGGTTTTGTATACTTCATACGCTTTACATATTTTAAAACTAGGGTTTATGTTTACGCACTCTTACTCATTAATTACATGTCTAAATCTCATGTACATATGTACTCGGTTCACCTAGGGTTTCGCTAGCATGTTTTACACAAGACCTAGCTCATTTAAACATGTTTCAGATACAAGTTAATATGTTTTAAACCCCATTCGAAACTCATGCATGCCTCGGTCCAACTCATGCATGTCTCGCTTACATTAACTCAACATATACATGACCCGATTCAATATTACTTATCACTTTACACGCTCCTTATTAATTACAAGTTAAAATAAATTAGGTTTCCTTGTTTCTTGGTTAGCATCTCTCGCCACAACAAAAAAGAAAACAAACGCGACTAAACAAAGTATATCTCGACATATACATGCATAATACGTTAAAAGGAAGATGAATAAACGTTATACCTTCACTTGAATAAGAAAATCGACACCAAAGGTGTGTTGGGAACTCTCGGCCGAGCAAGAAGAAAAGAAAAGGCAAAGCAAAACTAGGGTTCCAATTTAATGATTATGTAATGTATTTATAGTTGTAGTATTTGAGTTAGAATAGGAAAGTGATTGGGTTTGGGTTGGCTTGGGTCCAACCGAACACACACACAAACACCACATGGGCTTCGGCCCCTCCTTGGCTCACACGAACACAAACAAACACCCTCTTGGGCTTCGGCTTGGCGCAAAACAAAAACAAAAGACACGAGTCCATTAAACAAACAAACGGCCCAACTTATTAGCGAAACATTTACGTCCTTCGTCAGTACTAAAGTCGCTCACGAAATTTATATTCGTTAAGTTTTATTTATTAGGTTTTAATTTCGTACTTTTATTATAAACGTGTTTTACGATTTTATTATTCTTGGTTCCAAGGGTATTTTAGTCTTTATATAGGTTTTAGATTTTCGGAAATGTGGAAATTTATCATTCAAGGTCCCTCAAGTATTCTAAGTTGTTTAAAATGATCCTTGAATGATTCTTTGGTCAATTGGCAAAAAGGTCCTCAAACTTTGAAATTTACAAATTTAGTCCTTGGACCTTTAAAAATGGATTTTATGCAAAAGGGTTCTTGTTCTATCAAAGTTTGTCATGATTGGTCCTTATGGGAGCATTGGAAAAATATCACTTTCAGTCCTTGAGTTTGGTAAATTTCACTTTGGTCCTTGTTTAATACTAATACCAAACGGACACAATATTATCCAAGCCCAATCCAAATCCAATAAAAAGCCCAACCTAGCCCTTGACCCTTTACCTTGACCCCCAGTTCACAATCCAATTTGGCCCCTATCACTACCCATTTTGACTACCCCAGATTATTAAACCCGTGGTCAAAGATAGTCAAACCCACATAATACGCTCAAATACCGGTCTCATCAGACTCTCCTCTTCCCCAACAGAAACCAAAACCGGACATGGTTTCACCCCATTTCAACCCTCCCATTCCTTGTCCCTCCACACCTTCTAAACAACAAAACTATTAATTGGCCAAACCAAATTCCTTAAAAGCTTAAACCCGCTCATAAGAATTTTTGGCGCCAAATTCACAAGTGGACGGATATGATTAGTCTCAAGCATCCAATGGCTCAAACTTGGTGGGATTCAATCGAAGCACGTGGGAGTCCGAAAAGCCTATAAAGATGAAGTGAGATGCAATGAATCAAGATATCTAGAGTAGTCTTTTAATTTTCATGTCGTTTTAGCTTAACTAAAATTTCAAAGGTACTTTTCGCTTTACAAGCTTTGTATCTCAAGTTAGTATTGTAATATAAACCTTTTTCAAGTACTAATTTCAGGTTTCAAGTTCTTATTTCAACTTATGCAGTTTTTCATTAAAAATTCTCATTAGGTGTTAATGTTGTTGAAAGTTGTTTGAATGGATTAGAATAGATCACTTAAGCTCCTAGAAAGCTTAAGCAAGCTTTTAGTTAACTTAAAAATCAGTTTAGACTCAAAAGTCAAAAATCACCAAAAAATCCAAATAAATACTTGAAAAATAAAAAAGGGTTCTATGGAAGTGTTCACAGCTGGAGCAGGGTATATAATGGATGGCCTTGGGTTAGTAGCTTATTGGTAAGCTTATAGGGGTGTTAGTTGATCTTGGTTCTCAGTTTTAAGCATTGGAAGCTTTTGTAAGCTCTTTTGATCATTTTAGCATTTTACTGTGTTGCTTGTCCATTAGCTCTAATTCCTATTTCTATTTGTTTACTAGTTATAACTTAGTATGTTTGATCATTAAAATCAGAAGTTTGTTAACTTAAATTTGTATTTTGCAAAAATCTCACTTTGACAGTCAAACTAGCTTAGGTCTAGATTATTGGTTTCTAGCTGTTAGTGTTGTTGATTTATGTTTCCTTAGTTCTAAAATGTGAAAATACAAGGTCTGTAGTAAAGTTTATGGTTTAAAATTGTGTTTTACTCTTAAAAAGTTCATAACAGTCAACATTAAAGGGTGTTTGGTTTTTTATGTTCAAAGGGTCTTTGGCCCTTAGCATTGTTGGAAACTTGCATACCTTGGTCTAAACCACTAATTTCAGTCAAGATAACAAGTCCTTGTTCATAGAAAGTCAAAATTTCAAGAAATCATTCATAAGTGCTTCTTCATTGGGGTTTTAAGATCAAAGATTTTGATATTGTGTTCACAAGTTGTTAATATTGCTCTATTTAGTCTTAACATGCCTTAAAACAACATATCAAGTGCTTAAGATCAGATCAAATCTCATTTTGGTCAACTTTTAGTTTTTCTAAAAAGTCAAAATTTCAAAAGGTCGTTTTTGAATAAACTTGGGAATTTCACTGAGGGTTCATTAGTAGGATTCAGTCTATAAGCTCTTGGGGAATTAAAGTTTGGTTGGTGTAGAAAAATACAAAAATGATAGTTCTTTGTTTCTCAGCTGTTTGAGTGCTTATTTTATAGCTTATTGAGAGCACCTTATCTGCACATCTGCCCTGTGCACAGAAACTGGTTCCATCTTGATAAGCTTGCATCAAGCTTATTACTTGTCCAAACTTTGAGTTCTCTGGTTCTTTGGAAAGCCAACCTGGTCTTCTTGTAGTTTCAAGTTTTATTTTTCACTTTGGAATTCATTTGGTAGGGCTGCATTAAGCCTAAAGCTTGTCCCATTTTCTGTGTTAAGCAAAGTGCTTATTTGTTTGTGTTAGCTTAATCAGTGTGCTTCTTGGAATCTTTTAGCCTCATTTCTGTTTAATAAGCTTGTTTAAATCTATTTTGAGCTTTTGTTTCAAGTTTCAAGCTTATTTGAGCTTATTTCACCCAAACAAGCTCATAAGCCAACTGTTTGGCCATAAGCTCATTAAAACTGCTTATTTGACTTTTGTAAATTTTTTGTCTTTATTAAAGTTTCATTATATTAGTATATAAGTAGTTTTCAAAAATAAAATTCACAAAAACATCAATATAAAAATAGTGATAGCGTTTATTTAAGATTTTTAGCTTTTAATTTTCTTTTCAACTTATTAATAAGCAAAACTTATTTTTCTCTTTTTCTTAGGTTTCTGTCATCTTATAGGATTTTTAGAAAAGTTTCAGATTTTTCTCTATCTTTTAGTATTTTTATAATTATAAATAGTTAATAAATAATAAATAATTAGTAATAAATAATTAAAAGTCTAAAAATATATTTTCTGTTTTAAAATTAGTTTTATCATATTTTAGATTTTTCCAAGTTAAAATTTTATTTTTCCAAGTTTATTTTCTATTTTCTAGTATTTAAGTGTATTTTAAATAATAATTAATTAATAATAATTAGATAAAAAGTGTGAAAAATATATTTTTAGTTTTAAAATTAGTTTTATAGTATTTTAGATTTTTCAGAAGCATAACTTTATTTTTCTAGTCTTATTTCATATTTTCTTTTATTTTAGAGTATTTATTAAATAGTTAAAATAGTTTTTAATTAATAGTAATTAATTAAATAGTGTTAAAAATAATTTTCTTTTTCTAATAATTTTCTTTTATTTTTAGGATTCCAAAAATGTCATTTTTATATTTTTAGGTCTTTTATTTCTTAGCTTTCACTTTTTATTTTGTGCGTATCGTAGTTTTAAAACTCACGCTTTACGTTTCTTTGATCCGGTTGTTGTGCTTTCCAATTCGTGTCCAATTCCATTCCAAATCAATCAAGAGTGTAATTTCTAATCATAACCTTTACGATCACTATCCTTAGTGATCATTCTATCCTCGAATCGGTGTTGTACACACCATTGAGTCTCCTTGGGACTAAACGACCCGGAATCCTCATTATTCTCGATCTTAATTGTATTTGTGTCTCGAATAGTTTTAAGTCTTTTAGACTTGACTGCTTTTGCAGATCAAAATTTTACGCCACGGGGAGGCTTTAGCGTGTGTTTAGCCATTTTCGCACCCATTGTTGCACATACCCATCATTTGTAAAAAGTTTTTGTAAAGTTAAAAGAAAACAAAAAAAAAGTCATTAACACTTTTCCTAAAGTGTTAAAACACCAAAAATATAAAACAACAAAACAATCGAACGTTTTCTATTTTGTATTCTCTTTAAGGTGATTCTTAAAGAGATACGATTTGGTTAAACGGACGATAACAAAAATATTGTCCAAAGTTTTTAAACCCATCAAGACAAATCTAACCTACGTCTTTTCACCGGTACTTAATTGAATACATAAAATCAACCACCGCAAACCAAGGCAAAGGCACTACCTAACTGGGGTGCGACCATTAATAAGTTCCCGAACATCGATTTAAAACTTGCCTTTGTGTCACTTGTGATTTGGTGTACCTTTTTCAAAGCCATTTCATTTGTGATTATTGGTTAAGTTCACTTGTGTTTTGCCTCATTTGTTTTGAAAATTGGTTTTATACATAGTGCATGCGCACTGTTCTTCCAGTTCTACAAGTCCACTTTCCGAACTTGGAAACATTCCTCGCAGACGTAGGGACGTTCACTCCTTCACCGTGGATCGAGAACGCCTACCACCACCACCTCCGTCGAAATGGCGAAGACAAACCTATGAATGAGCTTCTCCAAGCACCCATCGAGGGTTACGGAGATGCCATTGTTGTTCCAGCCATCGTGGTCGACACTTTCGAGCTCAAAACCGGGTTGCTCAATCTAGTAACCCAAAGCCAATTCTATGGTTTTGAGCGGGATGATCCTCATGCACACATTCGATGGTTTAACAAGATAGCATCTACCATCAAGTACAAGAATGTCCCATCCGGCTATCAAGCTTCTTCTGCTCCCATTTTCTCTAGAGGACAAGCCGGAATTGGCTTGAGAAACAACCCCTCGCTCTATAGAGACATGGGAAGATCTTGTCACCAAATTCGTTAACGAGTTCTATCCTCCATCCCGAACCACAAGTCTTAAGAATGAGATAATGAAATTTTCTCGAGATTTGATGAATCATTCGGGAGGCATGGGATCGTTACAAAGAGTTGCTTCATGAGTGTCCGCATCACGGTTTTACCGAGTTAATGCAAATGGATACTTTCTACAATGGTCTCAATCAGGCCAATCAAGATTCTTTGAATGCCTCCGCTGGAGGTAATTTCTGAGCAAGACCAAAAAGAGGCCTTGCGATCATTGAGAACAAATCTCGTGTCCGTCCTTTCGAGCTAAGACATATCGCCTAATCTTGGACCTTCTTCTTCTTCATCCCCGTGAGTACATCTAGCACGGATGCTAAGATTGATAAACTCACGACATTGTTCGAGCTTTGGTTCTAGCTAACGAGAAGAAAGTCTCCTTCACTCACCCACCAACACATGTCAAGTGAAGAAAGTTGAAGTTTGTGTCACTTGTGGTGGTCCTCACGCTTACTACAATTGTACTGCCACCGATGGTAATCCTTTTGAGGCCAATGCTTTAGCCGGTAGTTCACAACAAGGAGGTAATCAATACCGTCCTCAAAATGAACCACACTACCGTGCTAACACTAATCAGGCACCACCCGGTTTCAATCCAAATCACAACATGCAAAACCGGAATCAAAACCAACCTAGAATAAACCAAGGTTATCAAAACCAAGGTAATTTCTATCCTGGACCCAATCAAGGTTTCCAACATCAAGGAAACCCTCATCAAAACAATTTCAATCGAGGGAATCAATTTCATGGGAATATGAATCCTAATCAAGGGAACTTTGGTCATAATCAAAACATACGACCTCAAATTGTCCCTCCAGCTCCTCCGTTATTACTCCTCCAGACCATCATCGATGAGTTATCAAGCGCTTTATGAAATCCCAAGATGAAATGAACCGGTTGTTGGTCACCGATTGTCGATCCAAGAAGTCTTTAAATGATCGACCCTCGGGCTCGGTACTTTACCGAGCAACACGATCGCTAACCCGAGGGGCGATGCTAAGGCGATCACAACCAGTGGTGTTTCATACCGGACCTCGCTGTTCCTACTACCTCTTCTTCTTCTTCTCTTCCAAAGGTAGTGGACAGTGAACCTCCAAAACATAATGGACCTACGACTCCAATGCCACCTCCTCCTGTGCCAATGAGTCAAGTCACCAAGGATCCAAAGGACAAGGTGCATTATTCAAGCCCACGAAGTACCGCACACGTCCTACCTTCGGTAGTCCAACCTCAAGTTGTCCAGAAACCCCAGTCTAATCAAGGAGTTGTTTTTGAACCTCCTGTAGCTCCTGTTGAGAAACAGAAATCCAAAACTTCTCTTCCTTACCCATCTAGAATGCATGATGAGAAGCTTAAAGACAAAAACAAAGAGCAAATGGAGAAATTTTTCCAAATTTTCAATGAATTGCACTTTGATATAAGCTTCGTTGATGCTCTCGTTCTCATGCCCAAATTTGCATCTAGTCTCAAAGGGTTACTAAGCAACAAAGATAAGTTATCCGAAATGGCTAAAACCCTCTCAATGAGCAATGCTCACGGTCCTTCTTAAAAGCTTCCCGAAAAGCTTGAAGATCCCAGCAAGTTTTTAATCCCATGTGATTTCTTGGGATGGTTCAATGCTCCGCCTTGGCGATCTTGGCGCTAGCATTAACCTCATGCCACTCTCGATGTGGAAGAAACTTTCTCCCCGAACTTACTCCTACTTGTATGACTCTCGAGCTAGCGGATCGCACCATAACTCGTCCTCTTGGAATAGCCGAGGATGTCGTGGTAAAGGTAGGAAGTTTCATTTCCCCACCGACTTTGTTGTAGTAAACTTTGATGCGGATCCAAGAGTTCCCTCATCTTGGGAGAGCTTTCTTGAGAACGAGCCGTGCTCTAATCGATGTATTCACAAGAGTTGACTTTACGGGTTGATAACGAAGCACTCACGTTGAATATCAAACGTAACTCCAAACCTCGAACAAACATAGTGTTGCCACAATCGATCAAAATCCAAAAGAATCGATGCAACACTCTCAAATTTCACGGTTAAGAGTGTTCACCAAAACGTCTTGAGCTAAAAGCTATGAAAATCAACCCCGGTTCAAACAAATGGTTTGAAAGTTGTACTAAGGAGTCATGAGTATTCTTGATGATGATGATCTTGATTCGAGACTTCATCGGAAGTGGTGGAAACTGCTAGCTCTAAGAGCACACCACTTGTCCCACCTCCGTAATCGGTTTGTCGTATTGAGCTAGTTAACTCGTGGATGAAGTCAATTCTCTTCAAAGGATCCAATCATATTTGAAAATCAACCTATCATAGCCAATTCTACTCCTTCTATCACTCCTTTTGAGGAAGTGACTCAATCTTGGAAGAGATTGATGCATACTGGCTAGTGATTCTTCCTCGGGAGATTGATAACGCCCAATTGATATCGAAGGGACATACTTCTCATTGAGAAGTTGCTTTATGGAGATAAATCATCCATTTCATATCCCGATCCTATTGTTTCGACTTTTCCATTCCTTCCTCAATCCGGATGAGGAAGATGATAATTTTGGAAAGAAGTCGATGCTTTTCTAAGTGATGAATCAATCCCAACAGGGGTTGATGATTCTTACTTGGATTCGTAGGGGACATCCTTTTTCTTAACAGTTTATTAAACGAAGAATCGTCCCCAATCCTCCTTCCGAAACTCCTTTGATAATCACCATACAAGCTTAAAGTTTAAGCTTAAAACGTTAAAATGGTGATTTACTTCTTCTAATGAAGAATGGACATGCATTGTAATGCACATATTTATTCCATTCTTCACGAATGGTGTGGTTGCTCTTTCCCTTTTCTCTTCCGGGAATGAGGACACCATTTTTGACCCCGGTATTATGCTTTATAGTTTCTACTATTAAAATACCGGTTATATCTCGTCGGAGTGGAACTTTCTGATGTTCATGTGTTTATTAACATTGTGAATGAAAGTCCGATCGAGATTGGTTTTCCACGTTACTTTCCCCATGAACCAATGAATGCGGGGATCGAGTCAAGCTAGTGACTCGGTAATCAAAAACATTAGCACGCATCATATGGGTTTTCACCCATAATTCTGTCTTCTTATCCTCTTTCTACCACCTTAGTGTGGGGGAGTTTCCCCACACTGTTGTATATTCTCATTCTTTCTATGTAAAAAAAAAAAAAAAAAAAAAAAAAAAAATCTTCTTCTTAAATAAATGGCCGTAGTATTTCCTTTTACGTTTTTGTTTCGGCATAACCGCGGTACTTTGAATATTGAGGGCAATATTCATTTCTAAGTGTGGGGAATTCTCACGAATTTCATATATTATCTACCCAATTCCCGCTTTTGGCCAAAAAATTTTTTTTTGGAGTAAGTGTTTTACACTTTCTCATTTGGTTATCGATCCGCCATGTACAGAAGACAAAAGGATTGGCTAATCCAGAGCAAACGGCTCTTGGTAAAGATTAATCAAATCCGTTTATATGGCTTGCAATTTGCCCAAAATTGTATGGTTCTTCACTCCCCATCATCCTCAAAAGATAATGAGTTGGCTAGCCCGCAAGGTTATGGCTTGTGGTAAAGGCGATGGAAAATCCATAATTGGTATTCACTCACCAAAGATAATCCGATAATTTATCTAAGAGTTGGCTAGTCCGTAAGGTACGGCTTCGGTAAAGACATATCAAATCCGTTATATGGTTTATGATTTGCCAATAAATCATCCGGTTATCGTTGTACCAAGATTCTTACTTGAATCAAAACAATTGGCTACTCCGTAGTGATGGCTTTTGGTAAAGAGTTTTCAAATCCATCAAGGTTTTCTCAAATCATTGCTAGGGACTAGCAATATCTCGATGGGGGATTGATGAGTTTCCAAATACTCATCATTTTTACATAATCTAAACCGCAAATTCATCTCGAAAACACTCAAAACACATCAAAATGATCAAATTATCACAAATCAGTGTTTTATGTGTTTTAATTGCAAAATATCAAAATCGATGAAAATGTATAAAGTTTGCAAAATTGGCGCTTTAGTCCCCGAGTTTTAAAAGTTGTCAAATCTAGTCCCTGAAATTCAAAAATGTGGAAATTTATCATTCAAGGTCCCTGAAGTATTCTAAGTTGTTTAAAATGATCCTTGAATGATTCTTTGGTCAATTGGCAAGAAAGGTCCTCAAACTTTGGAAATTTACAAATTTAGTCCTTGGACCTTTAAAAATGGATTTTATGCAAAAAGGGTTCTTGTTCTATCAAAGTTTGTCATGATTGGTCCTTATGGGAGCATTGGAAAAATATCACTTTCAGTCCTTGGAGTTTGGTAAAATTTCACTTTTGGTCCTTGTTTAATACTAATACCAAACGGACACAATATTATCCAAAGCCCAATCCAAATCCAATAAAAAGCCCAACCCAACTAGCCCTTGACCCTTTACCTTGACCCCCAGTCCACAATCCAATTTGGCCCCTATCACTACCCATTTTGACTACCCCGTATTATTAAACCCGTGGTCAAAGATAGTCAAACCCACATAATACGCGCCTTATACCAGTCTCATCAGAGACTCTCCTCTTCCCAACAAAAACCCAAAACCGGACATGGTTTCACCCCAATTCAACCCTCCCATTCCTTGTCCCTCCACACCTTCTAAACAACAAAACTATTAATTGGCCAAACCAAATTCCTTAAAAGCTTAAACCCGCTCATAAGAATTTTTGGCGCCAAATTCACAAGTGGACGGATATGATTAGTCTCAAGCATCCAATGGCTCAAACTTGGTGGGATTCAATCGAAGCACGGGGAGTCCGAAAAGCCTATAAAGATGAAGTGAGATGCAATGAATCAAGATATCTAGAGTAGTCTTTTAATTTTCATGTCGTTTTAGCTTAACTAAAATTTCAAAGTACTTTTCGGTTTACAAGCTTTGTATCTCAAGTTAGTATTGTAATATAAACCTTTTCAAGTACTAATTTCAAGTTTTCAAGTTCTTATTTCAACTTATGCGCTTTTCATTAAAAATTCTCATTAGGTGTTAATGTTGTTGAAAGTTGTTTGAATGGATTAGAATAGATCATTAAGCTCCTAGAAAGCTTAAGCAAGCTTTTAGTTAACTTAAAATTCGCTTTAGACTCAAAAGTCAAAAATCACCAAAAATCCAAATAAATACTTGAAAAATAAAAAAGGGTTCTATGGAAGTGTTCACAATTTGGAGCGGTATATAATGGATGGCCTTGGGTTAGTAGCTTATTGGTAGTTTATAGGGTGTTAGTTGATCTTGGTTCTCGCTTTTAAGCATTGGAAGCTTTTGTAAGCTCTTTTGATCATTTTAGCATTTCTTGTGTTGCTTGTCCATTAGCTCTAATTCCTATTTCTATTTGTTTACTAGTTATAACTTAGTATGTTTGATCATTAAAATCAAGTTTGTTAACTTAAATTTGTATTTTGCAAAAATCTCACTTTGAAACAATTAAACTAGCTTAGGTCTAGATTATTGGTTTCTAGTCGTTAGTGTTGTTGATTTATGTTTCCTTAGTTCTAAAATGTGAAAATACAAGGTCTCGCAATAAAGTTTATGGTTTAAAATTGTGATTTACTCTTAAAAAGTTCATGACATATCAACATTAAAGGGTGTTTGGTTTTTATGTTCAAAGGGTCTTTGGTCCTTAGCATTGTTGGAACTTGCATACCTTGGTCTAAACCACTAATTTCACCAAGATAACAAGTCCTTGTTCATAGAAAGTCAAAATTTCAAGAAATCATTCATAAGTTACTTCTTGTTGGGGTTTTAAGATCAAAGATTTTGATATTGTGTTCACAAGTTGTTAATATTGCTCTATTTAGTCTTAACATGCCTTAAAACAACATATCAAGTGCTTAAGATCGATCAAATCTCATTTTGGTCAACTTTTGGTTTTTCTAAAAAGTCAAAATTTCAAAAGGTCGTTTTGAATAAACTTGGGAATTTCATCGAGGGTTCATTAGTAGGATTCAGTCTATAAGCTCTTGGGGAATTAAAGTTTGGTTGGTGTAGAAAATACAAAATGATAGTTCTTTGTTTCTCATTTTTTTGAGTGCTTATTTTATAGCTTATTGAGAGCACCTTATCTCGACATCCGCCTGCGTACGTAAACTGTTCCATCTTGATAAGCTTGCATCAAGCTTATTACTTGTCCAAACTTTGAGTTCTCTGGTTCTTTGGAAAGCCAACCTGGTCTTCTTGTAGTTTCAAGTTTTATTTTTCACTTTGGAATTCATTTGGTAGGGTCGCATTGCCTAAAGTCATCCCATTTTCCGTGTTAAGCAAAGTGCTTATTTGTTTGTGTTAGCTTAATCGCTTGTGCTTCTTGGAATCTTTTAGCCTCATTTCTGTTTAATAAGCTTGTTTAAATCTATTTTGAGCTTTTGTTTCAAGTTTCAAGCTTATTTGAGCTTATTTCACCCAAATAAGCTCATAAACCATCTGTTGGCCATAAGCTCATTAAAACCGCTTATTTGACTTTTGTAAATTTTTGTCTTTATTAAAGTTTCATTATATTAGTATATAAGTAGTTTTCAAAAATAAAATTCACAAAACATCAATATAAAAATAGTGATAGCGTTTATTTAAGATTTTTAGCTTTTAATTTTTCTTTTCAACTTATTAATAAGCAAAACTTATTTTTCTTTTTCTTAGGTTTCGTCATCTTATAGGATTTTTAGAAAAGTTTCAGATTTTTCTCTATCTTTTAGTATTTTTATAATTATAAATAGTTAATAAATAATAAATAATTAGTAATAAATAATTAAAAGTCTAAAAATATATTTTCTGTTTTAAAATTAGTTTTATCATATTTTAGATTTTTCCAAGTTAAAATTTTATTTTTCCAAGTTTATTTTCTATTTTCTAGTATTTAAGTGTATTTTAAATAATAATTAATTAATAATAATTAGATAAAAGTGTGAAAATATATTTTAGTTTTAAAATTAGTTTTATAGTATTTTAGATTTTTCAGAAGCATAACTTTATTTTTCTAGTCTTATTTCATATTTTCTTTTATTTTAGAGTATTTATTAAATAGTTAAAATAGTTTTTAATTAATAGTAATTAATTAAATAGTGTTAAAAATAATTTTCTTTTTCTAATAATTTTCTTTTATTTTAGGATTCCAAAATGTCATTTTATATTTTTAGGTCTTTTATTTCTTAGCTTTCACTTTTTATTTTGTGCGTGTCGTAGTTTTAAAACTCACGCTTACGTTTCTTTGATCCGGTTGTTGTGCTTTCCAATTCGTGTCCAATTCCATTCCAAATCAATCAAGAGTGTAATTTCTAATCATAACCTTTACAGATCACTATCCTTAGTGATCATTCTATCCTCTTTAAACGAATCGGTGTTGCTACACACCATTGAGTCTCCTTGGGACTAAACGACCTTAGGAATCCCTATTCTCTCGATCTTAATTGTATTTGTGTCGAATAGTTTTAAGTCTTTTGAAAATGCTTTAGACTTGACTATAAAGGTAATGCTTGTATCGAGTCATAACGGATGTTTTGCGAAATTTTTCCAGATTCTAAAGATATAAATTTTCGAATTTTTTCCAAAAATCGCACCGGTTCGTCGGGATAACTTGACGTCGGGAGGAGTAGAACGACTTATTACTTTTCTCGTTTTTATGCTACTTATAAATTTTGGAATTTCTCGGTCTTAATTTTCCGGAAAATCTCTAAACATCGATTCCACAAGCATTATATCCTAGTTTAGTAGAGTCATATATAGTGTTACCGCCGATTTTATGCGAAGGTTTTGTTTATTTTCTTCAAGTGTGCAGGTTTTATTTATCAAGAAGAAGATACATAAGATTGGATGGAGCTTTTCACGCATACATTCTTCTTGAAGAAGGATTTAACCACTACTTCACACGGATCCTACTGAGCTAATCAGGGGAGTATTAGTTTCTTTCGTTTTTAATTACCTTCCATTATCATAACTTTGATACTTTCGGGGAACATTGGGGACAATGTTCAGTTTAAGTGTAGGGAGGGAAAATAAAACAGGAACTTTGAGAACTTTGAAACTATGCTTATCCTTGACTATTTGCCTTGTCCAATTTCAATTGTGTAATAAACCATGAGAAATATCGGTTAGGGTAATTTTGGCACCAGATTTAAATTTTTTTATGACATGTAGGAGTGGTCCATTAGTCTTAATAAAGCGTCTCATGGATAGGAAGTTATATGACTAGCACAAAACCCTTTACCACTTAAATTCCACCCAAAATATGAGGATCACCCTTAGATTTGTAGGAATTAAAGCATTAATCTTTAATGCTTCGAGAGTGTAACGGTAGTATAATAGATTCTAGAACTTGTTTTGTGATGCATTCTGAGATCGCTAGTGAGACTACACTTGTGTAGTTAGGAATAACTAAATGATAAGAGGCATTAGGATAACCCTTGTTTGATACCTGTATTATAATTACTTCTTCCACATCGGTTGAGTAACTCCCCCACACCCTTGCGTTGTACTCATCTTTAGTACACGATACCCCTAGTTAACCCCTCAGAGCCTATCCTTTTCGCGGTTCTCGTGATGTTTCGGTTTTCCGGAATATCAATGAAGAGCATTGTTTACAATCCAACCCCAAATGTACACCCAAATCGCCTTAGCCTACCTTGTATACACTCACTTTTAGTGCATTATTGTTATCATACTAAACCCTTAGTTCAATTATCTAGTTGCTTGCATAAGTTGCTAAGTCGAGTCATATCTGTTAATACAAATAAGCCGTAAAAACGTTTATTTATATTTTACGATCTTCTAATGTTTTGCCGATAACAAACGTAAAATCATTTTAACGAAACAAATAAAATACGTAAATTGTTTGAGCCAATAGTTTTCTAACATACTTACGTTTTCACATAAAACACTAAAACAAGTATAAGTGTTTTTATGATTTAGTAATACATATGTACAACAACTAGTGTTTACATATTTGGGCAAATATATACTTAAAGTAGTATATACTAAAATGGATAAAAACTAACAAATGGTATTGACCCATAACCCATGGTTTTATCCAAACCATTTCACTAGGTACATTGAACTCAAGAGATACATTGTATCTAATAAGAAACCCATGGATCAACCCATGACCCATAACCAAAATACCCATGGGTAAAGAGAGCGTCCCACGGATCCCTAGCTTTACGCTAGCGGATCCTCATGGAGGATCCGTGGGATCCGGGGAACGATGAAGTTTTCTCCTCATAAATAGTGAGCCATTTCTTCCTTTTTCTCACCACTTTCACACATACTTTCTCCAAGTATTGTACCTCTCTAACCACTGATCCTAAGGGATCTTTCTATGTTGTTTGTCTTTTGTTTTTGTGTGATTCTCTAGGTTCCTCTTAAAGGCGAGATTACCACTTCTTGAAGTCGAGCAAGCTCAAGTCCATGAGTTGCCATACTTCGTCATCATCAAGACAACTGAGGTTCTCTTGTTGATAGTTCTTTCTTCCTCCATAGATGTTGTGTTGAAGGCATTAGTGAAGGATGCCGAAAAAGTCAAAACGAAAGCATTAGTGAAAGGTGCTTAAACGTCCGTGTCAAAAGCATTAGTGAAGAATGTTAAAGGTGTCAAGACGAAGGCATTAGTGAAAGGTGCCAAGCGTTATGTCAAAGGCATTAGTGAAAGATGCCTAGGAAACAAATCAAGTGGCATTAGGGAAGAATGCCTAGGTCGTATAATCGATGAGGTGCATCGTTATACATATAAGTATTAGTCTATTTCCAAGGATGGTGATATCCTTGATGGTGTTGTAACAAGGAATGGATCTCCTTGAGATTAGGTGTTGTGTTGTGATGGGTAGTAGTTCCTCCATAGTAATGGAACTAGGTGCTTAGCCTAGTACCTAATAAAGGGTAGGCGACGTTGTGATAGGTGTGGTTCACCTTGGAGTGAAAGAACTTGGTGGTTAGCCTAGCAAGTATAAAGGGTAGGCGACGTTGTGTTAGGTGTGGTTCGCCTTGGTGTGAAAGAACTCGGTATTTATCTTTGTACCTAAAAAGGTGTAGCGACGTTGTGAAGGCTTCTCCGCCATAAGGAGATTGGTGTAGTGTTTACGAACTCTCGAGTAGGTGACTCGGGAGTGGAGTAGGACAAGGAAGGTGTCCTTGTAGCGAACCACTATAAATACTTGTGTCATGGTGATGTGCTTCTTACTCTTTATCTTTCATTACATGCTTATATATCTATCTATCAACGTCCAACATAAATAACCAATAGATTGACATAAGTGGATCTAATTATTTAAAAGAAAAGTTTTAAATCGATAAAACTATTCAACCCCCTTCTAGTTTTCCACAATATCCTTTGTACACAGTTTTGGGACGATTGGGACTCATGGGAAAAGTTAAATTTTATGAAGTGTCGGGAAGGAACGTTAAATTCAAATTCCCTTTATTTACGTAATAATGTACTCCAAGTGTTTTGATCTTTTCAATTCGGGTCAAATTAGTGTTAGAGTAATAAAAACTCAAGTGTAGGGATGTGCTTATAAATATCTATTATTTTGATGTTATCATAGAGGATGGTGAGTAAAAGTGTATGAAAAAAAAATCGAAAAAAAGTGTTGAAAAAAAAAAAAAAAAAAAAAAACAAACTGGCTACCATCCTACTTCTATCTTTAAACTTATGTTTGTTTGTTTCAAGTTATCTAGAGTTTAGAGTGTTGAGTCTTGGCTTAGCAACGCCATTCTTCTCATGCTTGTAACATAAAGATTTTTGACTTGCCACCACTAAATCGCCTATCCCACTAAACCCTTTGTTTCCCTACCGTAAGCCTAACGTTACAACCCTTTAAAAGACCTCTTGGATAGTTTTTCCTAGGTGCTTACGCCAAAGCGATGGATGTTTGATCTAGTCTCAAGACTATGGTAATCTATGTACTAGGACCGGTTAATGAGTGTTTATCTTCCATTTCCAACTTGATATAATTCATATACACACGAGAGATGAGAGTATCCAAACACCACTTGTGAGGTGCTAGTATGTAATTTCCGTGCTTGTTATGACTTTTGCGGGGCTTATACTTGTTGTGAATTATTCTAAACTAATGCTTCATGACCCCTAACTTATAAATTAATTTGCCAAAAGCACATTTGCTTGAGGACAAGCAAATACCAAGTGTAGGGATATTTGATAAGGATTTAAAAGGTACACTTTTGAGGGGTCATTTAAGCCCTTAATCGACCACTTTTATATCCGTTACTGCTTAATTTCGTTCTTTTTCACTTTTTAGGTCTCTTGAAGGCAAATTGCTAGAATGACACTTATTCGGACGAAAAGGCGTGAATATATGAAGAAAGTGGCCAAGTCAAGATCATGACACTCAAGCTGCTGGAATAGAAGGTGACGGCGTCAGAGTTAGAAGGCGACGTCGTCGCAACGTGCACCAAATTTATGACGGCTCAGTAGCGAAATTGCTATTTTGTACCCGACGGCGTCAGGTTTTAAAGAGTAGGGCATCACAACTCAAACGGCCTAGATTCAGATCCGACGGCGCCGGTCGGGTTTACGGCGTTATAACCATAAGGTGACGCCGTCACAAGGTTGACGTGATCAAGACGAAACCCTAATGGCGGCGATCCGACGGCGTCACATTTAAAGAGTGACGCCGTCGCATGTTGTAACTCTATATATAGAATTCAAATTTTCAGACTTTTAGAGAGGTAGTTTTGTGGAGTAAAACCTAAAACCAAATTTTGGCTGTCTTGGGCAGTATCTTAGGGTTTTCATACCCTATTTTACAACAAGATAAGTAATTTACTTCATTGATTCAATTATGTCTTCAATTGTATGTGTGTATGCTTGCATGTTTTCCATGTCCGGCTAATTTACTTGTGTGTTTGCTTAGATCTATGAAACCTAGGTATTGAATATTGATTGGTTGTCTCTTATCTTAATTGTGATTGACCTAGGATTGCGATAGGTCATTCGTTGTGTTTTTAATGCTTGAGTAATCTTTGTGAACATTAGTTTATAATCACCTAGAGTTATTATAGGCTAAACATCCAAAGATAACATTTGAGTTAGTTTATGAATCCTAGAGATTTCGTAGGGAATAACCTTAAGGTAGTCTCAAAGAGTTAGGGAAAAACGCATACCCTACGACCTTAGAAGACACAACGCGTTAAGAATAATGATGTGACAATTCAACCATCAATAGGAGATAACTAGGGAGTAGTAGCATCTAGGTAAACACATCTTTAATCATCATACGAGCACACATCAATTAGACATAGACTACCCCTTAGCTTAGTTAATTAGAATAGATAATAGTAGAGTAATCGGTAGAAATACCAACCCCCCAAATCCAATACCCCGAGATTCGTACCTTTCAATTTTCAAAAAAATATAAAAAGATAAAAAAAATAATCTTCCTCAACCCCAACCTTAGCGTAGTAACTTCTCACTAGCATTCCTATTCCCCTAGAGAACGATATCAATACCCGAGGCTTACCCTAATACTACACTACAACGATTAGGTTCACTGCCTAGGGTGTTGAAAAACTTGCTCGACGAAAATGAAGTTCCTTTGACCTCGAACGATGTTGTACGCGTATCACGGAGTATGAGACAGAAGTCCATACGTTGTATGCAAGTATAAGTCGTATGCACAAAGTGTACATACGCCGTATACTATACCTGGACAGAAACGAAAATAAAATAGAACTGAAATAAAAAGAAACTAAACTTTTCGAGTTGTCTCTCGACAAACACTTTTTTTTATTTACGAGTCATTAAGTTTGACTCAAAGCTTCTATCTATGTCATCCTTTGGACAAGTTCTTCCTTGTCCATTTCTCTTCTAATCCTAGTTTTGATACATAGCAGGTTCATGTTGCTTGATGACAAATTTTCTTGTGGCAACTTCTTGACATGAACAAATGGTTCTTCCATAGATAATGTTGTCCACAAGGATTTTAGTAGGATTGTATGGAATTGTCGATCTTAAGCATCTAAGCACTTCTTCATCCTCTAATTCTTTCAGGTACCAAGGTTCATCATCTAACGATGCATGATCAGGTCTCGTAACTTCCCAACAATCATGTGATAGACGTTGCAGCATGCTAAGTCTTCTTCCTCCTCGCAGCTCATACTCATCACTAATTTTTCGAATTTGTCCCTAAGTTCGTCTGCGACCTTTTGGTAATCCATCATTATCCTTTCATACATCATATCCCTATATCTTTCAAACTTCACCTTATAGCTAAGGTTCAACCATTCATCATTCATTTCCTCTAAAGTTTTAGAGTCAATATTTTATGATCTATCTATCAAAACTCTAGATATTGAGCAAGACTCATATACTTTAACCTTATTATCCTGCCGCATGCTTCAATCTCCGTGTTGGCAATATTAGAATTTGCTTAACCAAACACATTATCATAGAGTTGAAGAAACCTTTCGAACACTTCATCTTCGGTCTCAAAGATATCGTCTTTCATTATCATACCACTGATTGCCAACACATAAAAACGGGCATGGTACTTCGATGTTCTCTGCTTCCATTCTGAAACTTATCATCAATATGGTAAGAGTGTTGTTTACTTATATGTGGCTTATTAGCTTATTTGTTTTTCGACTTATATTTCATAAACCTGGCTTATTTTAAAAAGGGAATTGATACTCACACCATTTTTTTGACGACGATCACATTTGTCATTACAATTTGTATCGTGCAATCAGTGCATTTAATTGTCACAGTCACAAAAAAAAAATATGGTGTAAGTATCACCTCCTTTTAAAAAATTTAAAAATTATGGGATGAGCCCAAATTGTTATTGGACCTCTCTCTAGCAAATTAATAACTTAAACAAATTAGCCCACTGTGAGTTCGTTTTTATGTGACAACATACAAGTGCTGATTCACCGGAACAGTAACAACTTACAGGTACACTCATCCAAAGTTGTTTCTTTTTTACTTATATATAAATAAACCCAAGTAATTATTCATCATTGTATTTTATTGTATTGTTGTTTATATGCTTGTTTTATTTAATGGGAAATTGGAACCATAGAAAAGGGGCGTGTAAAAAGGTTAAAAATTATAACTAAAATACTAAAAAGTGATAAGTGAGTTGTTAAATGAGATTCATGTGCATTTTGATGTTTTCTATGAATGCATGTGTGAAAAGTTGTCAATTGGCATATTCTTGGCTCTAATAAAAGATCATTTCAGCAGCTTATTAGCTTATTGTGTTTACTAAATTGCAATATGTTGTTTTGGGTTTTTGGATTGAAAGAGCTTATTTATGGGTATTATAAGATTGCTTTAATGCTTTATAAATGTTCTTACGAAACTTAGATAAAGTAATTCCTTTACGATTTAATCAATTACTTGAGTTGATTCGATAAATGGTTACACATGAAATGACTAGAAATAACATTGCGACGGATGCCACGTTCTACAGAAGGTTTAAATCGGCAGGGAAACCATGACCGTGCACCCCTTTTGGGTGCCAACTGACCCTTTCCCAAGCAAGTAGCCCAAACAATGAGCACCTGTTCCGGTGAGTCAATGACCTTTAGCCAGGAGTTGGGATTGAACCCATGACGTATTTCTCAAAAGCCGTCCTTGTGGTGGGGGAGTGACACCACTGGGTAGTGCCCCAATCGTGTGATGTCATATTAATTTGTACGGGGATGGCGAGTCTACGACTCAGATGTGCACGGCCAAACCGGGGATATGGGATATCCCTTTCCGAATCCTTTCTGGCACCCCAAGATGTTTTAGTGAGATTCGAAAAGGACATGAGGCACTTAATTGGTGCGGTTAATATACATAGTATCGGATAAAATTTGGATGAATAAGATGTCACTGTTACGGGTGGGAGAATTTAGTGTTGGATGGATACATGTGTTTCTGTATGCAAATGATAAGATCATGAAATTTTAAATAAGTACTTTAATGAATTTTATGATGTTTTTCGTATCAAAAGTGTACATGTATGACTTGTTAAATACTTGCTACGGATATTTTAAGGTGATGTAGTTAGAAAACTGGATCTTAGTACTGTTTCCTTATTAAAAGTATTCCAGATTGTAGATTCTTTGGAGTTTTGACCACTGTGAAATTGATATTTTGCGAATCTAACGTATGTTCACATGCGTTTTCTTGGAATACCTGCTTCTGGTCAACATATTTATATTTGGAATAAGTTTTCAGCAGTATGAAGTTTTTACATTCTTATTCTGTTTTTTATAGCTTCTTGGTAGTTTTGACATGCAGAATACTGATTTTTTTTATAATTTAATGTGACTGGCTCTTGTTCACCTGCAGTGTTGGAAAATTCCTTATAGTCTGCTTATTTTCTATATGCAATTCTTTTTTAGGAGTATCAAGTATGAATCTTAAACATTGTTTATCTGATTTTTGTATAGTTTGATGTTTTAGTTAAGAATAAATTTGGTGAGAAAGATGACTAGAGTGGACCGGTAATGATACCCGTATACTAAGGTAAGTGATTGTGGAGACGAAATATGCTACCCATATAATAATGGCATATCAATATTAACTCACATTAACATTTTGGTTATTTCGGAAATAGCAAATTAGTTACAAGTTTATTCTTATTTCCTGTTAGTTGTTAGCAGCTTACTGAAGTAGTCTTGATTTATAATTTGTAGTACCTAGCGTTTATTATAATATGATGTTGCATGCAAATAGTTCTTTACCGCCGTAAGTGTTTATGTTCATTTGGCCTTGCATGTTGGCAGTTGGCGTTTGAGGCCATTTTATAGAAAGGGATGTATACATTTCACAATTTACAAGATATTAGCTGTCAAGTTTACAGATATTGAAATAACAACTAGTCACTGAGAGAGACATTATAGAACGACCAGCACGATGGCTTTTTTTTTTCCTGGTTTTGTGGGTCGAAGCCAGAGCCGACTAATCCCAGGGCGACTACCCTTTTGGATAGCCCGGAGTCGGCGCAGGTGAACCTCCGTGGCCAATGGGGGATTAATTTTCTAGCCAGTAAAGGATTTTAGTTCTGCAATTCCATCTTCTTGAGTTTCAGTTGGAATTAATAAATATATGGTGGGTAACTGTAACTCTATTAGAGGCCTTAACTAGTGTGATGAACCTTATAAGGCTCATTAGGCAAATCGTAACTGAACGTCCACATTCCTTTGCTTGATGTAGAACTTTTAGATCTCTTTATGATTGCATGTTTGATTCCATCAACTTTTTGAATATTATATATAAAGTAAGAGACGCTATACCGTACATCTTCAGCTTTCTAAATGACTCTTGTAGTCCTTGAATGCTTACCGGCCATACAATAGTAAGCATACAATTTGCAACGACTTTTTGCTTTAACTAGTTGATCCTTGCACGAGTGATGATTATACAAATTCTTACTTTTTTAATATCATATGCAACTATTTAGGTTATGTATGTTATAATATTGAATCAATTAGCTTTATCACCACCGCCAAGAGATTCCTTAGTCCTTACTTGTGAGTAATGTTTATTAATTTTGTGTGGTTGGTTCATATAAAAGATAATAGCTTTAGCGGTCGACAAAGTTAAGTGAAATACAACTGTCTAGTAGTCTTAATTTTTATTAATCTCTGCTGCACGCAGACTTCATTGGTTATACATACCCCTCCTGATGTAGGTTTCGTTCTATTATATTTTGTACTGATTCTAAACTAAAAATTAGGTGTGGTCTATCAACTAGTATTATTATTAGAAGTAAGATTTCTGGATGGACTTCAGGAAGTATCTTTTTATGGAAATCACTACCCACTTGAAGAAATAAAAGTGGCTGGTTATGGATGGCTAACACAGTCATACTTTGACCGAATACGATAAATCCCAATCGAACACAATCACACATCAATATGTGTGCTTGTTTTATATATGTCAACGTGTGTTCCTCCTATAATGTTACTCTTACTTTGGCTTTTAAGTGGTTTGACTTTTGTTCCACTTAGGGACGAACGTATTGTTTTACGTAGATCACTATCATTGCCACTATTTATTTGCGTTGCTGAAAAGAAAAAAAATCATGATCAAGGATTAAACTTTTTATATAATTTTACCAACAAAACCCACCCCCTGGGGCCCTACCACTCTTCTTTCGCGTGAAAGCAACTGGCTACAAATTTATTCGAAAGATAGTCAAACAAAAAGAAAAAAATGATGAGCTTTTCTTCCCAACATTTTTATCTTCATTCATAGTGGAATTTGTAATAGGTTTTTTCCCCTTCAGGACATTTCTTGGTTGGCTCCATAACCCTTGGAGGCCTCACTTAGCCGTTTTCCTCCCACTAAACTTATTAAATTGGAAAAGTAGTTATGACAAAGAGAATATGATTCTCTATTATGCTAGACTGTTAGTATGAGATGGTATTTATATAAAATTGTGAGTGTATATATAATCATTGGATGATAGTGACTTAATTCTGTGGGACAGCCGCTAAGGATCTTGATTTGTGGATTCTATATATTATATACTCGGTACACTTTACTCCAGTGTAACTCATCAATGTACCCTTGGATACCTAACCTTTTACAGTTTTACGAATAAGAAGAACCTTTTATGGAGTTAAATGAGAAACTGAAATACTACATGATACAATATCAGCTCTAGAAATACAAATAGTTCAGGCAATAATATTCAAGTAACCCGGTATTTTGTAACGGAACTTATTTACAAAGAAAAAACTATGTTTTACTGTTCAATTACTTTTACGTGATAGTACTAAGGGTGCGTTTGGTATCCATTCCGGGGAATGAAGGAATGAATTTTCATTCCAATCATCCGTTTGTTTAAGATGCAAATCTATCAAATATGGTAATGAATGATATATATCTTCCATACTTCATATATCTCACAAGGGTAGGGTATGGATCTTTCATACCGAGGGGCCCACCACTACTATCAAACTCATATCCATTGTGATTTATGACGGCATACCAAACGCACCCTAAATGATACTCTTGCTGCATCTCTCAATGAACCTGGACATAGTGTTGTATATGGAAGGTTTGTTTTCTTGCGTGAAGTCTAGTTATTCTTATATATCTATTCATGTGAGATGTAAGCTTTTTGTCTTCTGTTAGTACTTTATCTATATATCTTTATATAGCTGCCTTGAATATATCCTCACGATCAAATGGACCTCTGGTGTATTGTTTGGTTAATAACGTAATTTTGGCATATTGAAATCTGATATTAGTTATTCTTATGAGTTATAACTGTTATATTGATGATATCCTTACTGGCTGTTCCACCAAATTAAATCACTAATAATTCATTCACTATCATCCACTGCTATTTCCATGGTATTTAAACTGTTTGTGTTGCAGATTTAGCGTTTAACATCACCATTACTTTTGGTGATAAATATATATAGCATATTTTTAGAGTTTGATGGTAGTTGTGTACATTAATGATCACTTTTTATCTGATACTGGTTAAGATAATATCAGGCTTACGGACTAAAAACAACATCACCCACTTTTTAATTCTTGTAAAGTCCACCCTCTAGATAAAATGGGTTTAGAAGATATTGAATTAGACATGAACTATTTCAATATATTACAACAAATGTTAAAATATTGCAAGATGGAAATTAAGGAGGCTGAAATGAGTTTACAGGATGTTGAATGACGCATGAACTATATTATTCTAAATATTACACCATATGCTACGTGGGCCATGCATAAGCTGTTATAAGTCACTGTTTGTCCTAGTTATGAATGGTATGCCCAGCCCCAGGGCTGTGGCCAGGTGCTGTTGGCCTAAAGTCTTCAGCACCATGTGGCGGGGGTGGTGACTGCAGCTGAGACTCGCCTGTAGTATTGGTTCGTGATTGAGTGGGTGGTGTCTGTGCCACAGGTTTTGTCAATAGAGCTTCGTTTGCATAGATTACACCATGTCTACCTTTTATCTTACCAGAAGTGTTCTTGTGAACCGTCCTTAGTTTTAAGTGCCTTCCTTCAACGTACTGAAATTCAAAGGCAATGGTGAGAGTGAGGATAAAAATAGCTATGGTTAACTTTGTTTGAGCCATCGGGTGTGCAAATGAGTGCAAAAAGCAAGCTTTTAGATATAGGCTTAAGATAGGAAACAGAGATTGGTGCTTGGTATAAGCACAATGATGCTTAAACTAATTGATGTTTGGTGATATTTAGAGAACCATTTATACATGCTACTTTTGCTGTGAATCACTCAAGCTTGAGGTTTTAGAAATTATTTTTAAAATAAAATTCATCCACTTTCCATAAAAGCTATGGACCTATGGTCCATTAGACCATTGCAGTCAAACTATGAGAATTATGATTATAAATGCATTGGTTGATTTCGCATACTGTCGTAGACAGCATGCATATTTTTTGTTTATTTCTGCTTCCTCCCTCTCTTGTTGTTGATGCTTGATTTCATGAACTTTTGATAGGATTCCAGTACCTCAATCCATTTGCAGCAACAACATAAAAAAAAGGTGAAAATTAGTAAGAACCAGTTAGAGGAGTTATCATTTGAAGGCGAAGTTTGTTTTTTAGACAATGAGTGTATGCATATTGTTAGTCAGTTAAGTAAAGTCTTAAAACTTTACCAGCCGTGGGTACTTATTTTATTTAAAATAAAAGTTTTAGATGGTTTTCTCTTTAAGCACCGCAAGACCTTACTAGGTTATTTTGTTTCTTTTCTATTATGTCATGATGCACACTTGAAATTTGTTGATTCAGGACATTGGGTTGTTTTTCACCCATCTGTTGGTTTTTTTAATTTTTTAATTTTTTAATTTTTTAATTTTATATATATATATTTTTTTTTTTAATTGTAACCTTGAATAATTAACAATTTGTTATAGAAAAATACTCAGGAATTTCCTTTCTTTTTATATGCAGCTATAGAATTTGCATATCTTGCTCAAGTTACTTAATCTGAATGTATCTATCAAATCAATTAGAATAAAACTATATCAATACAATTTTTGAAAACATGGTATGTTCATACCATATAATAATCTTTAATGTAAATTTCTTAAAGTACTTTTGCTATTACAGTCTAAATTTATCATAGTTAAGTTTAATTTGAATTATTACTTTATTAGTATTATCTATTTATATATAATATTATTATCATTATCATTGTTAACTGCTACTATTATTTTTATTATTATTTTAACTTCCTGTGTTGCAAAATTTTTTTTCTGGTCTAATTCGTCATATGCTTTAATAAAAGGGGAAACTATAGAAGTAAACAAATTGGAGGTGTTTTTTATACAAATTGATCAAAAAATGTGTTTATGATAAACTAACCAACCATTTCTCTGAATGTTAGGGTATTTCTATTAATCTGCAAATCAACGTAAAAAGTATGGTAAGCTAAACATCAAAAACTTCATTTCACTTTATCTGTGCTACGTCTTTTATCCTGACATAAGGGTAATGAGACCCCCAAAGCTAAAATGAGATGAAATCAAATGGAACTAATAGATTGACACTAATATAGTTTTTCCATTAGGAAATGTTAGTTTGTATAACCATATTTCATATCATGTACTTCGTATAAGATAACAAGACATTATACAATATATGTGACTCTGTTCATTGCAGCATCAAGAATATAGAAAATTTGCCAATGATATTTGAGTAGTTGCGCTTTTATATGTCACAGAACTTAATCACCTAGAAAACACCAGATATTACTCTTCAGTTACTTTTAAAAGAACAAAACATCATATCATCCTTGTTGCATCAAGGAACCTGAAAACAGTATTGCTTTCCTAAGATTATTTGGCATAGTGTCATGTGAAGGTCAATTATTTACATTACAGTTCTAATTGAAATGCAAGTCCTTCAATCACTGTCATTGGCTTACTGATATATCATACTGGTGGTACTTTTCTCACTGAATGAGTATATCTGTTAAAAATTTGGTTTTATTTCCTTTGAATACTTTCTCCAGGTCAAAGTTCGTAACATAATAGTGGCAAATCCTTTAAGATATGAACTAGTTATTGTTACGAGGTAGAACAAAAACCACCCTTGGAGAGAGACGCTTTTCAGATTTCTGGTCCATTGTTCTATGGTGCTTGAAGCAGAGAAATCTTTTATTTCGTATCAATTGAGTTTGGTTCAGGTTTTCAAACACTACGAAAATGAAACCTTTAATATTTCAATATGCTAAGTCTCTTTAACTGTAATTCTGTGGTAAAATATAATGAAACTATAATTGCATATCAATGCAACATAAAAATTGCTGAACTGGATTTACAAGATGATGAATGACACATTAACTATATTATTCAATATATTAATGCAAGATACAAATAAAAAATGCTTAAATAAGTGTACAGGATGTTAAAAGACACATGAACTATATTGTTTTAAACTAGAAGGGTACCCGCGCAATGCGGCGGCGGGTACCCAGTGCATAATTATGGCGAACAAATATTTTTCATCTATACGTTTTTTCTAATGGTAACTTTACGAATGAATGACAACTTTTAATTAAAATAATTATAAACAATAGCAATGTAAACTATTTCATATCCAAATAAAAGTTGTCATTCTATTGCTATAATCCGAGAAGCAAAGCTTATTTATTTCTACCGTAGGTAACCGAACACCAAGATGAGAGTAGATTTATCTAATTTTGTGTGTGTTTTTTTATCGGTGCTCGGAAAAAAGAGAGTGTGTTTCGTATTGGTGTTTGAGTTTTTAGGTTGACTTATATACCATTGAGGTTTGGATTGTTACAAGTCGACACTTAATGGACTACATGAATATTTGACTGTATTAATGGACTCTATAAATATTTGAAGGCTTTTACAAAATGTATGAAAGGATGTTACTTTTTATTTGAAAATTGTCATGGAAGCTATATGGTCAATAACATTAACTAATGGCTTATTAATTTCCTATTAAAGAAATGTTTTTGGTCTTAACATTTTTAAGACTTCTTTATTTAGAAAGGCCTAAACACTTTATAAAGTAGTATAGATATTTCACCACATGATGCGCCATTCAACATCGTGTAATATTTAGAATATATTCTTTTAGGCTTGTATTAAAAATGCAATTCCCAGTAGATAACTTCGCTTTTGATGGAGTGTGTTATTAAATGAAAAATTGGCCGATGTTTGCTTTTGAAAAAAAATAAAATAAAATAACATTGTATTGCCTTTTAATGCTTCTATTCAAGGATTAGTCAACCAGAAGTTAAGGTCGCACTACGTAAGATGGGAACAAATAAAGCGGTAGGGTTGACCAAATCCCATAGAGGCTGGAGGTGCACAGGGAAGGAAGGGTAGAATGGTGACTTGCTTCTTCAACAAGATCTTCTCAGTGCGAAGATACCTAAGAATGGAGACTCGGTGGTAATCCCATCTACAAGAACAAGGGGATGTGCAGTGTGCAAAGAATTATAGGGCATCAAGCTCCTTAGCCACACCATGAAGCTTTGGGAGAGAGTTATTGAGAGGAGGTCGAGAAGGGAGACGAGGGTGTCGAGAACCAATTTGGTTTTATGCCGGAAGGTCTTCGATTGAGGCCATCCACCTTCCCAGAAGTCTCGTGGAGAAGTATAGAGAGACAAAAGGACTGCGTATACGTTCCTCGACCTTGAAAAGGCGTATGATAGTGTCCCCGAGAGTTGATTTGGAGGACTCTTATTGACAAGGGGAACACCAAGGAGATACGTGAGTCATTGAGGATATGTATGAGAGGTTAAGACCTGTAAGGTCCACCGGGGATCTCGAGTTTTTCCACAGAAAGTTGGGCTACACCAGGGATCCGCTTTAAGCCCCTACCTTTATGCCTTAATTCTAGATGAATTATCTCAAGGGATACAAGATGGCATCCCGTGGAGCATGATATTTGCTGACGACATTGTGTTGGTGGCAGAATCGGCGGAAGGGTTAAACAGCAGGCTTGAGCTCTGGAGGGAGGCTCTTGAAGTCAACGGGCTTCGGGTGAGCAGAGAGAAGACCGAATACCTGAGATGTGAGTTTGGGAGGAGTGAGTCAGACCACCACGAGGATATTCGTATCGGAGACGAGACCCTGCCACCCAAAGAGGCCTTTAGATATTTGGGATCGATGATTCACAAATCAGGGAGGATTGATGAGGACGTAACCCACCGAATCAGAGCTGGTTGGGCGAAATGGAGGGCGGCGTCGGGTGTCCTTTGCGATAAGAACGTCCCCTTAAAGTTAAAGGGGAAATTTTATAGGTTGGCGATTAGACCGGCTATGTTATACGGGTCCGAGTGTTGGCCCATCTCCAAAGCTCTTGCTAACAGGGTAAAGGTGGCGTGAGGATATTTAGATGGACTTGTGGTAAAACCTTGCTTGACATGATCCCGAACGGAGTTTTCAGAGCAAAACTGGAAGTCGGAAATATTATTGCGAAAATGAGAGAAGGAAGGTTGAGGTGGTTCGGTCATGTTAGAGGAGGCCTCAAACAGTCAGCCAGGTTAGAAGGTCGAGGCGGTAGTAGATGGCGTGAGAAGAAGGGCGGACCCAAACTCAGGTGGGAGGATAGACTTAAGCTTGACATGTCGGAGCTTCGCTTGTCGGAGGACATGACCTCAGATAGGAAAGGGTGGAGAGATAGGATTAGGATCTGCTGTTAGTCTTGGTTTGGGTCTTTGTGGGTTTAGATGGGTTGGGTGGGATAGACTTTAGGCGTCTCGTTGTTTGTCTTGCCCTTCGGGGCTTCGGTTTTTGGTGCCTCCTTTTCTTGCTTTGCCGTAGTTTTAGGCCCCGTGCGCTGCTTTGTTTTGCTCTGTGTCTGTTTTGGCTTGCTTGCTTTCTTTGCCCTGCTTTGCTTTGGTGCTCTGTTTTTGCCCTGCCTTAGATTTTGGCATGTGCTTTGTTGTTGCCTTGCTTTGTTGCTCCCGTAGGTCTACCTGCTTTTCTTGGTGCTTGTCTTTGGTGCCTTGCCTTGTTGTGCTTGCTTTCCTTCCTGCCTGTGCTTGTCGTTTTCTGTTTTCTGCTTTCTTTTCTTTTCTTTCTCACCCGCACACTTTGCACTTGCCGGAGGTCTCGTTGGAAGCAGTCTCTCTACTTCCGGGTTTATCCTGGGGCAGGGGTAGGATCTGTCTACATTTTACCTCCCCCATACCCCGCCTCGGTGGGATTGGGTATGTTGTTGTTGTTGCCTTTTAATAGCCCTTACCTGTTATTCAGTAAGAGGGAGCCAGAGTTAAGAGCGTTTGTATTTATATTGCAAAAAAAAAAACTGATAATTTAACATCTTCAGACATGCAAATAAAACAATGTTATATATACCAAAATTAAGACTTCTTTGCTGTCACAGATACAGATCTAAATATGGAATCAACTTCTGATTCTGAGTTGTTTACTTTAAAACATGTACTTATTTATAAACCCTAGTAACTAGTGTCGTCATTTCGCTTACAGCCTTGCAGGGTTCATAAATGTGATGCTTTTTTTCCAAATGTTATTTAATTGGAAATTGAAACCAAAAGTAAAGGGGTTAAAAAGGTTATATATTGATTGATTAAAATAATAAAAAAGGAGTGCGTGATTTCATGAAAATGGGATTCATGTGCATTTTGATGTTTTCCATGAATGCAACTGTGAAAAGTTGTCAATTGGCATATTCTTGTCTGTAACTTTTATCAACTAGAAAAAGCTTATTTCAGCAGCTTATTAGCTTAATATGATTACTAAATTGCAGTATGCTGTTTTGGGTTTTTAAGTTGAAAGAGCTTGTTTAAGGGTATTTTAGGAGGTAAAAAGTGTGTTTACAAAATGCATAAGCTTTTAAGGTTACCCAAACATCCCCTTATATTAGATGAAAATAAATAAAAGTAGTAATTCCGTTACAATTTGACCACTTGCTTTGACTTGATAATGGATTGCACACTTTTTGTTTAGTTGCACGAGATTGCCTAACATAAATGGTCAGTATGATATGAAAGGACTTGAAATAACAATGTGATGGGTGGGATATAAGCTTGTCCCTTATTGATTTACAAATAGTTGGATACAATTTGTATGTATAGGATGTAACCTTTACGCGTGGGAACGTTTAGTGTTGGATTGATACATTTGTATGTGTAGGCAAATGGAGAGATCATGAAAGTTCAACAAGTACTTTTACGAATTACTCCCTCCGTCCCAATATATAAGTCCACTTTGCTAATTTTGATTGTCCCAAAATTAATGTCCACCTTCAATTACAACCAATCAAAATTCTTCTAAGTGGGTGAGAATGAAATTTTATTGGTTAATAGTGAAAGGGGCCCACTTTTCTTAAACGTTGTGAAATATGAAAGTGGACATTTAATTTGGGATGAAGGGAGTATGTGATATTGTTCATGGTATAAGTGACGTGTGTATTTTGTTAAATACTGGCTACTGGTATTTTTTTTCAAGCTGATGTAGTTAGACAACTGGATTTTACTCATTTTAGTATCATTTATTTCTTTTAATTGTCGTTTGCATTTGAAGAAAACTAATCCAGGTAATAGATTCTTTTTAGTTTTGACCATCATAAGTCTTGAATACTTGATAATGATCTATTGTGAATATAATAATTGGCCCATGTTTACCTGCGTGGTCTTGGAATAGTTTCTTCTAGTCAACGTATTTCTAGTTTGTATACAGTCATCGAAGTTTTGACCTGCTGATACTGATTTTAAATAATTTAAGGGCTGGCTCTTGTTTGCCTGCCTCGTGTTAGAATGTTCCTAATGGTCCACTTTTTTTCTAATTGAAATACTTATTCAGGACTATGAATCTTAAAACATTGTTTATCTGAGTTTTGTATAGTTTGATGTTTCAGTTAGAATCAGTAGAGTGGACTAATAATGATACTCTTAAAAGTAAGGTAATTGATTGGGGTTGACGAAAAATGCTACCCATATAATAACAGTATTTCAAATTTTACTCAGATTAAGATTTTGGCTCTTTCGGAAATAGCAAATTGGTTTACAGTGTTTTCCTATTTCATGTAAGTGTCTAACTGCTTGTGGAAGTATTCCTGATCTATAATTTATAATACTTATGTATTCATAATGATACGGCACTGCATGCAAATAGTTTTTAACCACCTTAACATCATTCTGTGCATTTGGCTCTGCCTTTCGTGCATAGGATATTTTATGGAAAGGGGTATGTACATTCCACAATTTATAAAAGATTAGTTGTCAAGTTTACAGATATTGAGATAACCAGCCACTGAGAGAGACCTTATTGAATGACCGGCAGAATGGTTATTTCCTGGTTTTGTAGGTCGGAAACCATTACCAGATTCTGCGGTAGATAGATTAAATTATGCTAGAAACATAAGTTACTGCTTCTGATTTAGAATTTAGTCTGTCCTCTGTGAATGAGTGGGTTGTTCCTGGACTAGCAGGTGTGGTAGGTCGAAAGGCAGTAATGGCTATCATTTCTGATATTGCATCTTCAGTTTCAGATGCAATTCATAATAGAGCAAAAGGCAAAAAATTATGTAACTAACTTGCCACTTTTTTCTTTGTTGTGTAGCCATCTTTTTTTTTCCTATCGTATACATCATACTTTTGAATTTAGTCTATTGTGTGTATCTTGTGACCATTTTACCCATGGAAGGGTAAAATGGTGACACATAATAGACAGAATTAAAAAGTATGATGTATACAATAGGAAAAAAAAGATGGCTACACAACAAAGGAAAAAGTGGCAAGTTAGCTTCATTTTCGTGCCCTTTGCCCTGCACAATATTAAGGTGCTTAACTCTTTCAGAGGCCTTAACTAGTTGGATGAAAGTGGCCAGGTTCATTAGGCTAATTATAACTGAACAGTTCATTTTCCTTTGCTTGATGTAGAAATTCTAGATTTATTCATGATTCCAGTTATTTTTATAAGTATTATATTTAAAGTGAGAGTCACTATACCGTACATCTTTAGCTTTCACTATGTGGTCGTTGAATGCTTACTGGCCTCACAATTTGCATGATTCTTTGCTTTGACTAGTTGATCATTTGCACGAGTGATGATTATAAGAAATCCTTGTCTTTAATATCATAATGCAACTGTCTAGATTGTGCAAGTTATAATATCAAATCAAATAGCTTTATCACCACCACCGAGAGATTCCCAAGTCCTTTCCACTGAGTGATGGTGGTTGGTTCATATAAAAGATAATACCTCTAGCGGTCGACAAAGTTAAGTGAAATACAACTGTCTAGTAGTCTACATATTTATTAGTTTATGTTGCGCGCAGACTTCATTGAATTAGCTGATCATTGATAGCTGAAAGACTCGGATTTCAACAACTAATCATTACATAATATCGGCATTCTTTGAGCTTCCAAAATAAGTTTACTTCAAAGGACTGATAATGATGGTACTGTCTGATTAAATGCTAGTATGCTAAATTGCTAATAAAACTTTGACTTGATGAATATAGTTTGATCATTGTGGTATTTATAACTGTTTCATGACTGCAGTATATATAGGTTTCTATGCAATTTAATTCTACTTTTAGCTCTAAACTAAAAATTAGGCGTAGTACTATCAACTAGTATTCTGATCAAAAGTGAGATCTCCTAGTGCAATTCCTAGAGGTAGTATCTTCTAGTGGAATTCACCACCACTCAGAGAAATAAAAGTGGCTGGTTTTACAAAAAAAGGGTAAATATATTATTCAAAAAACAGATAAGTACATGAACGTGGCAGAGTACCACGTTGATTTACAAAGAAAAACACACTCATATGTGTATCACTAACTACATGCATCGACATGCCGAATTCATGAGACAACTAAAGACATAGACTAGAAAATAAAGTAAACTTCAGCCTGGAGCCTACGCCAAAGACAAAAAACACTACGTAACCTTCCATTCACATTCCAAGTTGCCAAGAACTGTCCAACTTTCTGCGTCTTCTTAAAATGATAAGTAAGCAACTTAAGTCGTACATTATACACAATAATATCTCGAACTTGTGCTATAGTACGACTTTGATTTTTGAACAGTCGAAAATTCCTCTCCTGCCAGATATGATTTTTCTCAATGAAGGCATCAATATGCTTTACTTGTTTTATATATGTCTGACATATGTTCCTCTTATCAATTTTTAACTTTTACTTTTTAGCGGTTTGACTTCTATCCTACTTTGATACGAATGCAGTGGTTGTTGATTTGTTCTACATATATTACTACTATTGCCAAAAATCTCTATGTTTCTGGTAAAAGTTCTGATGCTCAAGGACGAACTATGAAAGGAAAATTTCATATTAAATGACCAATTCCACCAATCTCCTCATGGGCCCTACCACTTCTTTCATGTGAAAGCAACTAGCGGCTTACTTGCTAGAAAGAGGTCAAACAAAAAGAAATAGTTATAAATTTTTATATATGTCTGACATATGTTCCTCTTATCAATTATAAATTTTTATAATTACTTGCTAGAAAGAGGTCAAACAAAAAGAAATAGTTATAAATTTTTATATATGTCTGCCAAAAATCTCTATGTTTTATATATGTCTGACATATGTTCCTCTTATCAATTTTTAACTTTTACTTTTTAGCGGTTTGACTTCTATCCTACTTTGATACGAATGCAGTGGTTGTTGATTTGTTCTACATATATTACTACTATTGCCAAAAATCTCTATGTTTCTGGTAAAAGTTCTGATGCTCAAGGACGAACTATGAAAGGAAAATTTCATATTAAATGACCAATTCCACCAATCTCCTCATGGGCCCTACCACTTCTTTCATGTCAAACAAAAAGAAATAGTTATAAGTTTTTCCTGCCGACATTTGTACCTCCATTGATAGTGGCTGAATAATTTCTTTTTCCTTTTTAGGACATTTCTTGGTTGTCTCCATAACCCTTGGAGGCCTCACCCTAGCCGCTTTCCTCCCACTAAACTCATTAAATTTGGAAAAGTGGCTAATAGTTTAGGAAGCGACAAAGAGAATATGATTCTTTAATATGCTAGCCTGTGTGGTTCACCAAGAGTGTGAGATTGTACTTATATAATATTATTAGTGTATGTTTAATCATTGGATGATAGTGACTTGATTTGGTGGGACAGCCAATTAGATCTTCGTTGTGGTTCTCCATATTATATACCTTTATGTATATTTTTAAGTTCCGTACACTTTACTCCTTTGTATCTCATCAATATACCTTTTGATACCTAATATTTATAAGAATAGCGAGGACCTTGCCCGTATGGAGTTAAAATGATAACTAAATCACAGAATTTGATTTTATCTATATCAGCACTGGAGTTATAAAGAAATTCCGGACAATAATGTTCGGGTTCTGGATATATTATTTTGTTACAAAACTATTAACCAAGAAAATAATAGATTATATATTTGTGTGCCTGAGATTTCATGTTCTCAATGAACCTGGACATAGTGTTGCATTTGGTACTTTATTTTGCATACCATTATGTGAAGGTCTGCTATTTTCATCTGAAATGTAAGTTTTTTAGTTTCTGTTAGTGGTTCACTAACATATTCACGTATTTAATGTGATTATATTCACAATGCTGGGTGTATTTTGTTGATAATGATATCCTTGACTTTGACCTAGAAAACTGGTTAATAACGTAATAGTTGCATATTGTGATATGATATCAGTTATTATTGTGAGTTAACTGCTACCTTGATGATATCTTTACCAGCTGTCCCACCAATTAAGTCAGCTATCTTCCAAGCTGTACGTTTAACAGATTTCGTGATTTAGGTTGACTGCCACTCTTGGAAAAAAAAAATTGCTACATATTTCTGGAGTCTGAAGATTGTTTTGTACATTACGGATCACTAATTAATCGTTTTATTCTGAATGTTAAAATATGGAAATCTTTTCTTTCATATTAAGTTGTGATTGTTTCATGCTTTCTATTATTAAAAAAATGGAACATGATACATTCTAATCTGGTAAGGTTCTTTGACTACGGCATTGTTTTCTCTTATTACAGTAAGATGAAATGAAACTATAATTGCATTAATGAACGACATAAATTGCTAAAATGACTCTACAAGATGAATGACTTTCAGAAGATATTGTACTTGGTATTATACCATATGTTAAATTGCTATAAGATTGAAACTGAAAATGCTGAAACAACTTTACAGAATGATGTGTGACACATAAGCTATATTATTTCAGATATTACATCAATACTAAATAATTTTTGAAATGCTGAAATGAGTTTACAAAATGATGAAAGACGCATGAATATAGTACACCGGATATTGCATGGGCCATGAATAAGCATTAGTTATGAATGGCATGCCCAACACCTGGGCTGTGACCTGGTGCTGTCGGCCTAAAGTCGTCAGCACCATGTGGTGGTGGTGGAGTTGGCTGCACCTGAGACTCAGCTGTACTCTTGTTGTGTGATGGAGTCGATGGTGTCTGTGCGATAGATTTTGTCATTAGAGCCTCATTTGCATATGTCGCACCATGTTCACCTTTTCCCTTAACATACGTGTTCTTGTAATCTGGCCTATGTTTTAAGTGCCTTCCCTCAACATTCTGAATCTCAAAAGCTATGGTGAGAGTGAGGATTAGAATAGCCAGGATTAACTTTGTTAGAGCCATGGGGCATGCAAACGAGAGCAAAAAGCAAGCGTTGTATACAGATATGAATTGTAGGTGATGATTAAACTGCTTAGTGTTTCGTGATATTTATAGAACCATTTTTCCTGCTAGTTTTGTTTTGAATCACACAAGTTTGATGCTTTAGTGGACTTTTCTATAATATAATCAATCCACTTTCCATATTAGCTATGTCCAGTCCAGTCAAAGCTTTGAGAATCATGAGTGAAATGGGTTGGTTGATTTTGTCTGATATACTTTCTGTTACGACCACCAAAACTTGAACCGGCTAAAGCTCCTAGCGTGAGTACACAAGGGTTGTTTCTGTTTTCTTTTAGCAGCGGTCAGGTTTTGAACCTTGGACCTCTTATTTCCCAGTCCTTTTACGCATGGTGATAACCAACTTGACAGCCCTTGGTAGTTAGTTATACTTTGTCATTCAGTACAAATGCTGTCACAAATGGTGTATATGTTTGACTGTTTGTCATTATATTCCCTTCCTCTCTCTTATTGATAATGCTAGATTGCATTGGGTTTTTTTCTTTACTAAAAACACTAACTTTTGAAGAGATTTTGGTACTTCAATTAATTTGCAGGAAAAAAAATAAATAAAAAATAACCGCCAGTTAAAGGAGTTACTTTTCAAAGATTAAGGTTCAAGTTTGGTCTTGAAACTGTGAGTGTACGCATATCAATGAAGTTAAGTGAACATTCAAAATTCGTTTGTCGTTTTTACTTATGTAAAACACTAAAACCCTATTTTCGATAAATTTTCTTTTGAAGTGTTATAAGACCATACTTGGGTTGTTTCCTCTATTTTAAATATTTTGCACATTTGAGTTTGTTGCTTCAGGACTTAAAGAATATTTTTCATCCCTTTTGTGGCTTTTTGCAACCTCCAGTGATCATTAATATGTTTTTAAAGAATATTCAACAACAAAAAAACGTTTATAATGAACAGCTATGAATTTGCTTAGTGTTATGATTATTATTGTCATATATCTTTCCCTGACATAAAAGTTGTATCGTCTAATTAGATATACACCTTAAGAACGATGATTAATATTAATTAAAAACTAAACACAACTTATTTATAAGTATTTCTACATATTCATGGAGTTAGATGCTTGTTGTGTGTAGGGGTGTCAAATGGGTTGACCCGACCCGAACCCGATAATGCCTTATAGGGTCGGGTTCATTCGGGTTCAACTAGGCTTATCGGGTCTATCGGGTCAACCCGACCAACCCGATAGTCTTATAGGGTCGGGTTAGGGTTACACTTTTCATACTTTATCGGGTTCGGGTTCAACCCGATAACCCGATAAATGTATAAGCATTCCACGTTCTTTATTTCATTTTAAGCCCAATAACACTTTAAATCCTTACCTAATAAACTCTTAGTGCTATCACTGATTCAGTGAAGCCTGCTGCTCATGTCATAAGTTTAGTAGCCTATTTCAATTTAATGGCAAATATTTTGTTTGTAAGCCTACACTCTAATGCTCATGTACTGATGTACATATGTTAAAACCACAATCTTTTTCTTGTTTTATTATTCTTTCTACTGAGATAAAGTAAAGAGGTGATTTGTGTATGTCAAAAATATTACTACAATACTTCTGATACACAAGATTGATATCAAGGATATCTACTTATGAGTAAAAATCACAACTTTTATAGCAACTTACAACAACTTTCTACTTTTGTACTATACATTAAGCAATTTAATTGTTACACTTTAACATGTTACCTCCGTAATTTTAACCAATGTTGTTACTTATATTTTCTAGAGTAATATTTTGTTTATTCAAAACTTGCCGAGCATTTTGTTGGATTGCAATAATATATAGTAGATTTTTGACAAATTCAGTTGAACTATATCTTTCTAATAAAAGCGACCCGATAACAACCCGATAATCCAACCCGATTTAACCCGACCCGTTTTGACCCGAAACCTGATAACCCGATTTCTTATAGGGTCGGGTTAGGGTCAATATCTGGAACGCCAAAACCAGAAACAACCCGACCCGACCAACCCGATAACCCGACAACCCGACCCGATAACACCGCAAGTTGTGTGCATTAATGATCACTGATCAATTTTATTGTAATTCTTAAAGCAAGGATCTCTTTTATTTCATATAGATTGAGATTGGTTCAGGCGTTCAACCACTAACAACATGGAGCACGGAATGTTTCAATTTGGTAAGGTTTCTTTGACCACTGCAGTGTTCTCACTAAATTTTATGATAATATATAGTGAAACTATGATTGCATGGTATTGCATTAACGCAAAATAGCATCTTCCGAAATGGGTTTGCAAGATGATGAATGACAAATTAACTATATTATTCAATATACAACAATTATTACATTAATGCACGATACAAAAATCATAAATGCTTAAATAAGTGTACAGAATGTTAAAAGAAGCTGCATGAACAATATAAGTCTAAATATTTCACCATATGTTGCATGGCCCATGCATAAGTGGTTATAAGTTACTGTCTTTCCTAGTTTTGAATGGCATGCCCAACCCCAGGGCTGTGGCCGGGAGCTGTCGGTCTAAAGTCGTCAGCACCATGTGGTGGCGATGGTGGCTGCATTTGAGACTCAACTGTACTTTTGGTTTGTGACTGAGTTGGTGGAATCTGTGCCATAGGTTTTGTCAGTAAAGCTTCTTGTGCATATGTTGTACCATTTCTACCCTTTACCTTACCAGAAGTGTTCTTGTGAACCGTCCTTTGTTTTACGTGCCTTCCTTCAACAAACCGAGCCTCAAAGGTAATTGTAAGAATGAGGATAAGAATAGCTACGATTAACTTTGTCAGAGCCATGGGATGTGCAAATGAGTGCAAACAGAGAGAGAGAGAGAGGCTTGAGATAGGAAGCAGGCGATAGGCGCTTGGTATGAAGCAAATTGATGCTTTACTTTGTTGGTTTTTGGTGATATTTATAGAGCTATTAATACATGCTAGTTTTGCTGTGAATCACACAAGTTTGATGCTTTATAAACTTTCTTAGTTTCTTTATAGTATAATTAATCCTTTTCATTAGCTTTGGATCTATGGTCCAGTCACTCCATTGTAGTCAAAACTTTGAAAATTATAATTTTAGAAAGGTTTGGTTGATTTTGCGTAATATACTTTCTGTTATTACTAAAAATACTGTCAGTTGACAGATACGTATTTGTCATTAATTTCCCTTCCTCTCTCTTGTAGATGCTGCTAGGTTTATTTTTTCTTACTAAAACACTAAGTTTTAAAGGAATTTTGGTACTTCAATTAATTTGCAAAAAAAAAAAAAAAAAAAAAGTAATCACCAGTTAAAGGGGGTAAAAATCATACATGAAGTTTCGTTTTCAAACAGTGAGTGTACGCATATCATTGAAGTTAAGTGAAGTCTCAAAATGCATTTGTTGCATTTACTTCTACATTCTACTATAAAAGTTAATTTTAAATGTTTTTACTTCGTGAGAGCACTAGGCCTCGGGTTGTTTTCTCTCTTTTATATATTATGCAGACTTGAACTCTTCAAGTTTGTTGCTTCAGGACTTAGGGATGTTTTTCACTCCTTTTGTGGCTTTTTTGTAATCATAGATGGCTATCAGCTTTAATTATAATCTAAAGAATATGCATCTAAGTTTTTCTGTTCCAAAAACAAATCTATACTCTAATTTAAAGTGAAATACAATAAATTATTCATCAATGCCTTTCGAAAATATGGTATGTTCATACCATATATTATTTTTTGGGTATAAACTTTTTCAAGTAGTTATTTAATTTTGATTTTTTGAAGGTTAATTTAATCCTAAAGTTCTATAAAAGACTCTTCTATTTATTACTAATATTATCATTCTTCTAATTACATATATACTTGAAGTAACTTGTATGATTTTTATTAAGTATTAAACACAAATTAGTTAAAAGTGTTTCTACAAATTTCTAGTGTTTGATGATTGTTGTGTACATCAATGATCACTAATCACTTGTTCTATTGTGATTCTTAAAGCAGGAATCTCTTTTATGTCATATGATTGAGTTTATTACGGGCTTTCAACCACTAAGAACATGGAACACAGAATATGTCAGTCTGGTAAGGTTTCTTTGACCACTGCACTGTTCTTTTTTAGTTTTCTTGGTAACGCAAGATGGAACTATATGTGTATGGTATCGTTTTAATGCAAGATATTAAGTGCTGAAATTGGTTTACAAGATGATTAATGATACATGAACTATATATTATTCGATATATTACAACAAATGCTACATTGATGAAAGATAGAAGTAAAAAAATGCTGAAATGAGTCTACAGGATGTTGAAAGACACAAATATTACGCCATATGTTATAGGCCCAAGCATTAGTGGGTATAAGTTTAAGGTTTGCCCTAGTTTTGAATGGTATGCCCAACCCCAGGGCTGTTACCGGGGCTGTCGGCCTAAAGTCTTCAGTACCCTGAGGTGGCGGTGGTGGCTGCAACTGAGTCAGTGGTAACTGTGCCATAGGTTTTGTCAGCAGAGCTTCATGTGCATACGTTGCACCATGTCTACTTTTTACCTCACCAAAAGTGTTCTTGTGAACCGTCCTTTGTTTTAAGTGTCTTCCTTCAATATACTGACTCTCAAAGACTATGGTGAGAGTGAGGATAAGAATGACTACGGTTAACTTTGATAGAGCCATGGGGTGTGAAAATGAGTGCAGAAAGTGAGCGTTAGATAGAGATAGGCTCAAGATATGAAACAAGATGATGGCTAAATTTGCTTGATGTTTGGTAATATATATAGAGCCATTCATACAAGCTAGTTTGTTGTGAATCACACAAGTTTGATGCTTTTGAAATCCTCCTTATATTATAATGAGTCACTTTCTATATTAGCTGTAGACCTATGTTCATTGCAATCAAAAGTTTGATAATCATGATTTAGAATAGGACCTATTAATCACTTTTTCTTATTTACTGCAGATATTGGCGGACATTATACATATCTGTTGTTATATTCTGTTGGAAGTTACCAACAAACTGGTTAACTAGAGTGAAAATCTTATGACCAAATCTGTTGAACAAAATCAGTCAACACACACAAACATAGCCTCTTAGTCGTCAACAATAAAGTAACACACACACACATGAATGTTCCCAACGCTTGTTTACTGGGAAACTAGGAAAGATTGCTTTCGTTTAAAACAACCGCCAAACACCCCTAAAATAGTCGAATATACTTGCCATGCATTCATGCAAGGCAACTAAACGCCATCTTTATGCATTCATGTCCCTATTTGATAATAATAACGAGCTAAGCTAACACTTAAACCTCCTAAACTATGGAATATGCATACTAATATATAACATATTCCATCACTCTCTTGTTAAATTTGGTGCAGGGAAGGTGGTGAGTGGTCAAAGTCTAGTTTCGAGGTGGTGAGTGCAGGGACGGAGCCAGGGGGTCCCATGAGTGCCCGGATACCTATGGATTTTTTCAATATAGTGTTAATTTTAAGAAAAAAACATGGATTTTTCTCAAATACATCTTAAATGACCCAGGTCCATTGAAAAGTGTTTTAAGTCTTATTTAGTTAACATCTTAAACTCTGTTATATCACGGTTGCAAAAAATTTGTGCACCCAGTCATATTTGTTCCTGGCTCCGTCCCTGGGTGAGTGTACACTTGACGTTGAAGTTAAGTGAAGTGCCATTCGTCTGCATTTATATTTACTTCGATCTTAGTTAGAAACAAACTTTTGAGAATTTTCTTTTTAAACTGCTTTACAAGACCTCTCTTGGGGTTTTTATCACTATTTTAGGTATGTCACTCTAAATTTTCGTGAATTTAATGTTTGTTGCTTCAAGACTCAGGGTTGGTTTTCATCTATTTTGTGGCTTTTGTGTACTCAAATATTCAACAATTTTTAGTAAGAAATAAGAAAGTTTTCAAACAATTTTCTTTTATTGTAAAAAGCTATGGGATTTTTGTATTGCTAAACTTTACTTGAATACTTATATATCAGTAACTTTTGAAAAATATGGTACGTTCATACCATATAAATTTTTTGTATATAAAATTTTAAAGTACATTTGTTATTTAATTTAATATAAATATACTAAGAGTTATTTTCAGTAGAATTTTTTTTCAAAGATTTTAAAAGCTACTTTATTATTGTTATTAGTAATACTAATAAGTATCGTGCACACAGGCGTATTTATTTTTGATAAAGTGCACAAAGTTATTTAATGGAGTAAAATACATCGTTCGTCCCAAACTCAGACCAAGATCAAGTTTTAACCAAACCTGGTGTTTTCATCACGGAGGTCCAAAACACGGGTTTTAATGCCAGAAGTCCTCGACCACTAACGCCAAAATCAATGTCTGATTTTTGTTATGTAGTCGAGGGTATTTTAGTCTATACACATTTATATTTTTTTCAAGAGTGTGAACCCAAATCTAATGCTTATGTGATAATTGTGTCAAGTCATCTTCATGACCAATACGTGCAGATTAAAATAATTGTATCGATTCCACAAGTTTGGTCAATTACTTCTGATTGATGTGATAATGTATATGACATGTTTCTATCTTTAGTATTAAATCTTGATTCAGAAATAACGTTAATCTTTGATATGTTGGAGTCCATGTACTTTGACTTTTAATTCGAGCCTTTGGCATGCTCAGAAGTCAACCAAATAGACAGGGTTGCAGTTTCCGCATGACATCTTAATGAAAAACATGTTTTAGTTCTAGCGAGAGGAAATGACACAAGTATTAGCATCCATCTGCAATGAAATATTTTTTTCGTTCTTAGAAATTAATTTCACTCGTACGAGGTACCTATACATTTATGCTTCTAAAGTTCTATTGTCAGTCCTGCCATCAGTTGCGTTTCTTGTAACATGATTCAACAAACCAAACAAATATACTAGAAACAACATACAAACCACTTATTAATGTATTCTTATAGTTATCCGCTCTGAAAAATGAAGTCAACATAAAAACACTTCATGAGCTGAACATCATGAGAGAAAAAACCTCTACCACTGCAACAATATCTTACTTAAGTCTACTGCGTCACTAAACTTACTAAACCATCCGCAACTGGTAGAAGCAATATGTTTGTGTCCTTTATGAAGCAAATGCAGACAAGATATTCTTCTTAAGAATGAATTCATCAGCCTTCAACGGGCTAATTGACTGCAAATCAACAACGTTAATATTCTATATCAAAGATTGTAGTGACAATGGGATATCAACAATGTTAATTTACTAGTAGACCTTATTTCCAGGATTTCAAAGTTTTGTTAGATCCATAGGTTTGTCACGGGAAAATTAAAGTTTATCTATTCTTATTTTGTAATCACCCATCACTTACGTTATGCGGGCACAACCTACAATTAATTCTCCCATATTTTGGTTTCAATATAAGCTCGCTTGTCAGCACATTTTCAAAGAATGACGAAATCTCCACAAGCTTGTAAATATTTGTTGATATTTAGGTTCACACTCTTTAAAACAAAGTATAAATGTGTATAGACTAAAATACCCTCGACTACATAACAAAAATCAAACATCGACTTTGGCATTAGTGGTCAAGGACTTCTTTGGATTAAAACCCATGTTTTTGACTCCAAATATGAAAACACCTAGTTTGGTTAAACTCGACGCGACGCATGTTTTTAGGGACGAACGGTGTATTTTACTCTATTTAATGTGAGTTGTAATAACAATAATTTTTTAGATATCTTTACTTAAACTTTAAAAAAATAATAATAATAATAAAATAAAAAATAATAATAATAATAATAAAATAAAATAAAAATAATAAATCACAGTGAATAGTTATTATGGATTGTTGCATTATAACACCTATATGATTGTGTTGTTGTTAGAGTGTTCGGTGAAGGAGATTGTTGGTCTGTCATTGACCCATCAACGCACAAATGACACGTTGTGTTGCACCGTGCCCCTGTCGTTTCACTTTTAGCCATTGCACCACCCATTGCTTTTCTTTTTTTTTTAGTGGGTGGGTATTGTTTGTGGGGTTATTTTGTGGGACTACATGCACCAATAACACGTTATTGATTTTTTTTTTTTTTTTTTTTTCGAGATGACGTTTTAGTTGTTGGTGTGTTATTGGAAGGGTGATAAGATGGCGCTGGCAGACGAGTAACATGTTGTTCGTCACTCCCTCACCTTGCACTCTTATGAGGATGAGTATAATGGTGAATTATAAAGATATTATATTACTTTAATCATTAGTCCATTATATTGATTATTGATAAAAGCATACATAAGTGAAACTTATAAAGTTAGCATAAGTAATCGCCATCCTGCATCACGTACCTTTTCTTCAACATGGGTCGACATGGAGGGGATATGAGTTCCTATGGCGAGTGGCTTTTCACTTTTCTAGAAAAATATGTTTTGGTGAATAAATAGTCAATGTTTATGATGAAAAATGAGCAAATGGAAATAGTGTTAGGGTTAGACGCAATGGTAGCGATTTTCATGTGTGATGAGTTTAGGTCGAGCATGGAGAGAAAGAGGTGATGGTCTATCATCGGGTAAATTAAAATTTGTGTGTACGTGAATGTTTCGTATGTGGTTTAGTGAGCTATGCGTAAGTGATATGTGTGAGTGATATACTATCTAAATATGAGAAAGATGTGAAAAGATAGTCATAAAGATGATTTGCCAAGTTAGAAATAAGGAAAAAGTTTTTGGAATTAAATATTTCTAATATAGTGCTTTGAAAGATCACTCGTAATAGAGCAAGGATCACCATTGTCACCCTCTTTCACACGTCAAACCCCATTATCACTCTCACCCCCACCCTAATACCATGAATGAATGCCAAGTTATGGAGGTGATTTGGTCAAGTTTTTTACCATATTATTTTTCTTTGAAAGAAGTAATGCTTAATATGGAGTTAAGGAGACGAACTGACGACGGTGAAAGTAGTAACTATTGCATCCGGTCTAACAGGTACTCAGCCACGCTAAAATTATAGCTGACAAGCTATGAATATTTTTTATTTGCATTCGAGGATCCCACTTGATCTTTTTCACACATTTTTAATTAGTTAATTGCTCACCTCCACTGACAAGGACAGTGATTCAGTCACACCACGAACTTTCTAATTCAAGACCACGTTCTTTTGTCTTTGTTATACTCTTCCTTTTTAAAAACAAATGCGTTATTTTGATGGGCATGATCATGTTATTTTATCATTGTTGAAGAGTATTTTAACATGTACCAAACAATAAACTACCTAAAGCATCGTGTACTTTCTTATTTAGTTGAAGATTTTGAAAGCTTACTTTTATTCTTTCTCTTTCATAAATTTAAGCGGCGCGAAGCTGAATCTCAATGAATCTTTAGTTGCAACAATGTCACTCTAACACTTATAATATCTTGTCATGAATGCTTTACTTATAAAGGAGTAATAAAAATTGACACAAATTTTTGTATCCTCACTATAAACTATGTAAGGGTAAATTTTGAACTTTAAAAAGTTTAGGATAGTGTGAAGAAGTTTTAACCGTTTAATTTCAGTGAAATCAACTTCTATTAGAAGAAAAAATAATAGGGGCCGTTTGTTTCAGCTTACATTGGCTTATGGCTTATTTGGTTTTGGGCTTATGTTTCATAAGCTCACTTTTTATGGCTTATTTTGAAACTTTCCGGCATATATAAGTTCATTATGTTTGCATAATGAACTTATATAAGCCGGAAATTTTTAAAATAAGCCACAAAAAGTCAAAAAGTAAGTTAATGAAACATAAGTGTAAATCCAAATAAACCATAAGCCCTGCTATATAAGCCGAAACAAACACCGCCATAATAAGCATCATTCCAACAAACGACCTTGCAAGTTGCAAATGAGTTATCTGAACCTACAAGCTACAATATGGAATTATGGTACTGGATCTGATTTGCTTGCTGGCCCTAAAATATTAAGTCATTAATGGGCCGTATTGGCATATTTCATTGATTCATTCACAATGGGTTAACTGTATCAACTATCAAGGCAAGACTCATTAAAACCCCAAAATTAGTTACATTAATATTTTCATAATACTGTCCTTATAATAACTCTTAATGCATTAAATATGTGGATCAACTTGTTTTTGGTTCAAAAGGATAAACTTGTTTTGACATGTAGCTAAAGATAGTCGAACTTGTTTTCGCTCAAAAAAGATCAACGTAGCACCGTTGAAGGTCTAAAAAGAGTTCTTGAGCTCAATCAAAATTCGACATGCTAAATTTGCCACCATTAATCAATCATGAATAGCACTAAGAACTTTCGCTAGTCATAAACAGGTCCTATTAACGTCTGCACCCCTGAAAAATATTAGTGTGCTCTGCTTTCTCTCTCCCAAACGACGACATTTGCTTCGCTACTATTACTTTCACCCTTTATTTTTTTGCAAGTTATATATATTTTTTACAAGTTTCGCTTTTTTTTACTTATACACTTTTTTTTCTTTACAAGATTTTAAGTTCAGCTTGTTTACAAGAATCGCTTTTACTTATACAAGTTTTTTTTTACAAGTTCCAGCTTGTTTAACAAGAATCGCTTTTAAAGCTTTAAAAAACGTAGTAGGAGATTTTTGAGGCTCAGTTCAAGGTTGCAATTGCCATTCCATTCGCTTTCATCATCGCCGAAAATTTTTTAGCTCAAAAATCATCATCGCTTCGGAAAATTTTAGCTCAAACTCAAGGTTGCAAAGTGATTTGATCTCACTTTACCGTCCATCTCGCTTTTATCATCATCGCCTTTAAAATTTTAAGTCACAACCGCAAAGTCACAATCCCACAGTGAAACAATCTAATCTTGCACCCCAATATTTCCTTCCCATGCACAAGGACAAAGTCCCACAAGCCACACAAGCAAGTGTGCATTCACGAGAAAGTAACAAAGATTCTCAAAGTCCCACAAGCCTCACAAGCTTATGTTTTCTTTATTTTTTGGCTTATGTTTTCGACTTATGAGCATACATGTTTTCGGCTTATTTTTGGCTTATGTTTTCGGCTTATTTTTTGCTCACAAAACCGAGTATCCGAAAATAATCCGAACATGTAAGCTCATGATGAAACTATCGAAACCATCCATGAGCCAAAACAACCAGCCGCAAACAACCAAAAACAACCATGAGCCAAAACAACCAAAACAACAAAGCAAGTTGAACCCGATGAAACTATCGAAACCATCCATGAGCCAAAACAACCAAAACAACAGCCTCAAGAACCATAGAAACAACAGCCTCAAGAACCATAGAAACATCCAAATTGGTATCTAGAACAACCAAAACAACAGCCTCAAGAACCATAGAAACCATCCTGCTTACTTTCACATACGCAACCATGAAACTTTAGATCTAGGGCGCGTCGGTGAGAAATACCGCGTGCCTATGTTAAAATGATCACCTTTTCCCGATCTATCTTTGGTATATGGGGTATGTAGTGTTGGTGGTGCGTGGTCGAGAAGACGCCGGAAAGACGCCGGTTTGTAGAGAGAGAGAGAGGAGACAAAAGAGAGAGATATAATTGGTGTGTAGAGATTTAGAGAGAGACAAAAGAGACAAAGTGAAATATAATTGAGTCAAAACCGTTTCAAAACAAGGGGCGCATTGTATATGTTTGTTAAAAATAAAATAAAAGTTTGTTAAAAATTTAATAAAAATGTTGTTAATTTTTGTAAAATAGTATTAGTTGTATTAATATTTTTAAATAAAGTTGTTAAAAATGTTGTAAATTTTAATAAAGTTGTTAAAATATTTTATAAATGTTTTTGTGTTTTTATTTTTATACGAGCACACATTAATTAGACATGACCCCACAACCTTAGTTTAGATAATTAGAAAATAGTAGAGTAATCCTGTAGAAATACCAAAACCCCCAATCCAATACCCGAGATTCGTACTTTCCATTTCATAAAACATAAAAGATAAAAATAATCTTCCTCAACCTTAACCTTAGCGTAGTAACTCCTTACTAGCATTCCTATTCCCCTAGAGAACGATATCAATACCCGTGGCTTACCCTAATTACTACACTAATGTCTAACCCTAACATATCGACTCATCCGTTGAACGTCTAATGTTTAACCCTAACATATCGACTCATCCGTTGAACGTCTAATGTTTAACCCTAACATATCGACCCATCCATTGAACGTCTAATGTGTAACCCTAACATATCGACTCATCCGTTGAACGTCTAATGTGTAACCCTAACATATCGACCCATCCGTTGAACGCCTAATGTCTAACCCTAACATATCGACCCATTCGCTGAACGCCTAATGTCTAACTCTAACATATCGACTCATCCGTCAACGCCTAATGTCTAACCCTAACATATCGACCCATCCGCTTGAACGATAATGTCTAACCCTAACATATCGACTCATCCGTTGAACGTCAATGTAACCCTAACATATCGACTCATCCGTTGAACGCCTAATGTGTGACCTAACATATCGACTCATCCGTGAACGCCTAATGTAACCTCAACATATCGACTCATCCGTTGAACGCCTAATGTGTAACCCTAACATATCGACTCATCCGTTGAACGCCCAATGCGACCCAACATATCGACCCATCCGTTGAACGCCTAATGTCTAACCCTAACATATCGACCCATCCGTTGAACGCCTAATGTCTAACCCTAACATATCGACCCATCCGCTGAACGCCTAATGTGTAACCCTAACATATCGACTCATCCGTTGAACGCCTAATGTCTAACCCTAACATATCGACTCATCCGCTGAACGCCTAATGTCTAACCCTAACATATCGACCCATCCGTTGAACGCCTAATGTCTAACCCTAACATATCGACTCATCCGCTGAACGCCTAATGTGCAACCCTAACATATCGACCCATCCGTTGAACGCCTAATGTGTAACCCTAACATATCGACCCATCCGCTGAACGCTCAATGTCTAACCCTAACATATCGACTCATCCGTTGAACGCCTAATGTCTAACCCTAACATATCGACTCATCCGCTGAACGCCTAATGTGTAACCATAACATATCGACCATCCGTTGAACGCCTAATGTCTAACCCTAACATATCGACTCTCTCCGTCCCATATTAAACGTCCACATTTGACTTTTTGTGGGAAGAGATGATATTTGATTGGTTGAGAGTGTAGTTAGTGGTATTTTTAAATTTTGTGCATAATTAAGTATTTTCTTTGACAACTTTTACCTTAAATATTTTTCTTATATAGTTTTAGATAAAATAATATGTGAACTTTTACCTTAAATATACGAAGGATTAACAAATTTTTTTCAAATTTTCATCTTGGCACGTGAACTTGTTTAATATTTTAAAGATAATGTTTTATCATATTGTTTAATTAAATAAACAAATACACAATTAAAAAATTAACATAAAATAAATACCATATAAAACACTACACAATTAAATAAACTATACATATAAAACATTACACAAATAAATACACCGCAAGACATATCTTAACATTACACAATTAAATAAAAACAATACATAAATAAAAAAAAAAAAAAAAAAAATCATCGTTATTTAACGACAGACCAATGACGTACTATCGTGTGCAGAGAAGGAATAAATGGGGTGCAATATTGATTGTCCTCATAAATATACTCCACCAATTATAAGACTCTTGCTTTATTTTCAAGGAACAACTGAGCATGGATGGAGTGTGATTTGGATTATACATTAATGTATGCAGCTTTGCATATTTTAATTATCTTGTTTTATACGTAGTATTTATTTCTTTGTGAGTTTCATCTAAAAGGAATCAATTGTTTAAAAAATATATATATACAAATAACATCATGAAAACGACTACGAACATAAACAAATGTACAAGCTGTATAAAGTCTTGCCTTTATCTTAGTTTTCATGGAATATTCATATCAACAAAATGTTTAAAGTCAACTTCTTAGAAAAATTGAAAAAAGTTAGCCGTTTGACTAGTATTAATTTTATCATGTGGTGCTTAGTTGATGCATATGGTGTCGATCATTTAAATGACGAAAAAAGCTGGTAACTTAGCATGCACAGGTTTTTTTTCAAAAAATAAATAAATAAATCGTGAGAGTTGCACTAATTCTATATAAAGTTTTCTAGTAACGCACTCTTATTTTCATTTTGTTACTAGCACCCGAACAAAATTAAACTTGAATAAGTTTGCATTTCAAGAGGGCGGTTTTGTGAAGTCTGAGAGTGCATGCGATTGCAGTCATTCGATTTGCGCCACCAAATTTCATGATTTCTATTATATATATTAACACATATGAGATCTTAATTAATTCACGCACTACTTATACATATGTATATTATGATGTGTTTGAGGCTCTTTCATAGAATGATGACGCCAATCGAAATCCACGAGGCAATTCTGCATTTCAGTAATAATAGTTACAATCATTTTACCAATAAGTCAGCCTTAGTGCCTCTATCTATATATGATGAATATGCCATGTAACACTAAGAGCTAATATTTCTTGTAGGTTTGAGGATGGTGCGATTTTGGTAAGAACCAAACCGAAACTAAATTTGCGGTTTCTACAAAATGACGATCTCAAACCGTGAGGTTTTCAGTTTTGGTTTTTGCGGTTTTTTGTTTTGGATTATGTAGTTTTTTTCCTTTCTAAAGTCCTTTTTTAATTAATATTATTCTTTAGTATATATTTATTATATAATAAATATATTACGACGTTATATTATGGACTGAAACACGTATACAAAATAGTGTGTATTAGTATGAGATTATAAATCTAGACAATAGTAAAAACCAAATGAAATGGACAATATAAAAAACTTTGATGATGAATTGAAAGTAAAAAAAGGGTAATTTTGTAAGGACTCAAAATACACACAATATAATTAACCAATAAAAACGTGTTTGAAATAATTAATTAGAAAGGTATAAGCAAAAGCATTTTATCATACAAAATTATGAATTGTAACGGGTTTATTTTAGATAAGAAAAAGTTTTGAATATGACGGAGTGGGTTCGATGCGGTTATTTCAATTTGGTTTTTCGATAGAGACCAGAGCCGTACTGCAAAAATCTATTTTTCTCTTATTTGAAACCGAACCATCAAATCGGTATTTTGGTTTTCGGTTTAGTTTCTTTACTACGCATGTTGTTTTATTCTTTATAATAAATGTAAATTTTTAAAATTTACACAGTAACATGTGACATTGGTCACAACGCTTAACGCTCATCGCTCACTATTCCTAAATGTTTTTAAACGCTCTGCGTCAAACACATCCGAAGTAGCATTTAAGAGTTGTTTTACATATTATCGTTACACCTATAGCTACGTTATCAAAAACTTTTATAGAAAAAAACTGTTACTGCTAACAGCTACTGCTTACTGCTACTGGTTACTGCTATTGCTATACACAATCTCTTGTTACGAATACGTTTTGTTCATTCGATTCAGTTAACACGTTCAACCCATATGACCTTTGTTCAATTCCAGGCGACTTTGTTTTTAATTTGAATTGTTTTTACTTTACTGATTTCACATGGTTTTAACAAAATATTAATGTTTTAAAAATCGGATCTTGAACCAACCTCGGTCAAGTCACCGAGTTACCGGTTCGATCGTCGGTCAACGCGATTTTTCATTTAAGTATATTGCAATATTTCGGCTAACTTAACACCTTTAATAATTAATACCAAACATACATAAAGCCTAAAAAATTCAATATTAATCGCATAATATGTTTATAAAACATATATCAGACAATATCAATCACATAAAATTCGACAATGTAGGTTTTAAACTTAAAAGCAACATCATCAATCATCACGATTAATTCAAACTTATCATATATTCTAAAACAAAAAGAAAAGAAAAAGATCAAACATGGCCGACTTTGATGAACTAGATTGACTCATGTCACATGAAACTCGGCGGGTCAAACTAAAAGATACAACTCAAACTGACTAATTTTTACATAAATAGGCTGAAGCTACCACCAGATAATTCGGTCCCTATGTTTCTTGAGAGCATTAGAGCATCCACTATGGTAGTTTATCAAAAGGTTTATAAAATGATGAAGAGGTCTAAGAACTTAAAACCATAGTGAAGATAGGTTTATAAAGAGGCCTAAAATGAATAGTGCCTGAATATCAACCTCTTCATAATTTAACGATTCGGGTTTTGTATGATGTTTATAAAGTTTTATGAGGTTTATACATAGTGAAGATAGTTCAGGTTTATAAATTAATGCAATAATAAAACTATAAACCTTTATAAACGTTTAACATAGTGGATGCCCTTATTATGTTTCTTTAGGACATTATTAAAAATAAACATTAAATAAAAAAGACATTGGGTCAACTTTGAAAGTCAAGTACATTAATGTATTTATCATTAATGATTTCCAGTGTGATAAATACTACTGTATCAGTATGACAAAATCCATAAATTTTTACCAGTTGTTATCAGAAGCATACAACATTACACACAGAAAGATGAGCACATACAAGCATACAACAATAGTGAATGTTACAAAATCACATCAAAATTAAAGGTCACTGTGCGTCGCTAGTCGATACACCTCTAGTAATTAGTTACGATACCCCAACTGTCAGTTTCAAATACAAACCTCTAAATGGTTCGGAGTCTCATCATATCAAATGAATGCAAAAACGCTTATCACAAAATAACAAGGGGATCTGAAAGAACACAAATTGATTGACTTGATGTGCATTGTCAAATAGACTTTGACACACGTATAAACAACCCCATAAAACATTGACTTGGCTAGTGAGAAACTAACCGAAAATTTCTAACCTACTTACACCTTTTCAAAATGTTTCCTACAACCAAAAGAACACCTACAACAAATGTATAACCTAAAACAAATTTGGGGAGGAACGACACTATATGAAAAAGAAAACCACCATTTTTGGTTAATTCTTAAGTTATGGGATGGGCGTGTATCTCAGCTCCTATGTGGTTCAAATTAGTTGCAACAGAGGTTATTTACACAAGGCCGCGGTCAATAGTCAGCTTGAAGGAATTTCTCATAAGCTGTTCCACTGAGAGTCTTATTGACTTCTTCCCAGTTCTTGATGTGTTCCGATAACGCCCCTTTGTGTATTTTGACCTGTTGACTGGTTAAATTCATTTGTGGCAGCTTCAGAAAATCTTCTACCTCTATGAGCTTATTCTGCAGTCATCAGAAAAAGAAATATTTTTCATTATTTTCCACATTGCAAAAAAAAAAAAAAAAAAAAAAAAAAAAAAAGATCAGCTTTCTTGAGCTATATCGAATTTTTTCTTTGTGGGTTGTATTTTTGTGCGATGATAGTTGTACAACACGTAAAGTAAACACAACAAGTATGATAATAACAGAACTAAGAAGAAAAGTCAGGAATTCAGAAACGAGTGATACTTACAGAGGGGTCTTTCATGAGATCTTCATAGTAGATTATGATGTGGCGCGTGCTATTGAAGTAGTTGAGTGCTTTTACGGCAGTTGATTCCATCCCTCTCAAATCCGATTTTAGGGATGTTATGTTGATGTTAGGCTTGTATTTTGAAAGTAAAGTAGCCTAAAGAAACAAAGGAAAGGGAATAAGCTCATGCTAATGTGATAAACATGTATCAAATTCTAAGTAAACAAATATTCGAAAAGAAAAGATAAGAAGTCGTGTTTGTGTCATTGTGTGTATTATGTGACCATGTATGGGTAAGAGAAAGGTACATTGTCGTTGCACAAATCTTCCATGAGCATTAAGCAGAGTTATTTATATAAGGGTGTTTTAACGTGCTGCACCACTGTATTGGACAAAACAGATTCTAATTTCGATTTTCAGATTTTACAAAGCCAAAGTATTCAGATTTTAAGGCGCATGTAAAATGTCGATGTGGATGGTCTGCATAAATTTTACTAAAAGTAAAACAACTCCAACAAGATTTTAGTAATTGTTGCTGAAAACGCACAAAATATAAATTATTGGGATGTAGAATAACCTCTTCATGCGAGTGTACATGGGACACATGGACTCCATTTAGAAGCTTAGCATCTTTATCGAAGACATTCGCAAGTATTGAGACCAATCGACGCAGCACATTTCTTCTCAAGAGAAAAATTACACTAACGCCCCTATCGTTGAAGTATTGTGCAATCTCATTAGGATGCTGCATTAATCCCTGCAGTGACAAAAAAGATGGATTTGTTAGAAGATATGTAACAGAATCAGAAATAACAACAGAAAGGTGCACCAAACACTAACCAAGCCGAGAATCTAGAGTGGTGAAATTTACAGGCTGAATATAACTTCTACTCCTTACTTTGGAAGAAACGCAATTCTTTAATTTTATGATTCCTTATAAACAGAAACTAAATACCTTTATTAACTACGTACAAAAATTGGAGGGGTAGTAATGTATATTGAAATCCATAATGTTCTCTTTTTGTCAGTATGTAAGACCAAATTTGCATTTCCCCTATATACCAAAATTCGTCAATGAAAACAATCTAAAGGTCATGTAACTTAGAGGGTAAGAATTAAAATGAAGTTTAGAATAATAACAAATGCAAAGCTTAAAGTATTCAAAGATGGTATATACCTGATTAAGCATCCATTTGAAGCCAATTGCAGCAGAACACTCATTCTTCGAAGAACTAGTAAACCAGTCCAAATTGTAAACTCTATCGAGTGTCTTAATAATGGATGTAACATTCTCTCTTCTACTCTTTGGCCCAAAAATCTCACCATTTGAGCTCACATTTACATGACTATTTAATAAAGTCTCAAACCAACCACTTCCTGATCTTTGCATCGACACAATGGCAAACAAACGCACAGGATTTCCAGCACATTCTGACCTATTGAACGTTTTGGGTTTAGGATAATGCAAGTAAGGTACTTGAGAACGATCTACAACGGTGTCATAACAGGGCCTTTCGAAATCATCTAAGTATAGAAACCTGTTTGTGTTCAGCAAGTTCATTTGCTTTAAACATATCGAACATATATAAATACCACACATCATCGCGAATGCTGATAACATTAATCTTAACACCAATGAAGCCCTTTTAGGAGGCTTGATTGTAATAGTATCCTGTCGTTCAAATACATGATATTAGTAATCAAACAACAATGAAGCTACAGTATCTAACAAATTTACATTTATTTGAGAAGGGTGTTTGGAATCGCGTTTGGGGAAAGATTAGCAAAACAAAAATAATCAATAACTAGGGTTTGGCAAACTACTAAAAAAGTGATTATCCGTGTTCTGCTAGAGCTAAAACTTAGTAAACACCCCCCCTTAATCAGCTTTTACAGCAAATTTGTATAACTTGTTTCCAAAAAGCTGACACATTTAACCTTAAAAAACAAGCAAAAACAATAAAATTTATATCTTTAACCAAACAATCATAAACTAAATATTCCAATCCAGTTTCAAGCTACAAGATTCACTTTAGTCACACAAATAAACATTTCCCCAACTCAAATCTAGCAGAGTTGTATCTTGTGCAGTAAAAGTTGTACCTTGGTATAGATTTGGTAGGTCTAAAAAAATCTAATGAAGCTACATTTACTTCCTAATTAAGAGTGTCTAAACCACTTAAATGACAAATTTTGGTGTAAATTAAATTACCAAAAAACATCATTTGTCACAATCTACAAAAATCAAAACTTTCTTAAGAATCATTCATACCCATCTAACCCAAAAGCTTATTTCCATGTTTTAAGTCCAGAAAAAATGAGTTTATAAAATATAAACAAAAACAAAACATATAATCACAATGCAAAACAAAAAGCATACCTTATTGAAAGAACATAAAAGTTCCACCATTATAAATCTAAGATCTTAAGATGCAATCTTTCTTTCACTTATGTATCCTCGTAACCTTAATCTCCCCAAACAAACATATACTATGTTTATGTTTATGTTTTTGTTTTTTTCTAGAGAGAGAAACAAAAACAAAACAAGAGAGAGAGAGAGAAAAGGAGGCCTAGACGAAACAAACAATGTTTCTTTCTAGTAAAGATCAAACCAGCTGGAAATAAACACTTTCTTTTGTATGTATATAATATAAAAGACTATCTTTTTATAGAATAATAATGATAAGAAGAAGAAGAAGATAGGTGTTGTGGTAATTAATATGATGCTCTGATCTATATAATAAGTTTACGTAATTAATGATGTAATTGTGTTACTCAGATTATTTAATAAAATGAAGAAGAAAGGAAAGAAAGAAAGGAAGGAGTCTGAACCCACTCACTGAAAATGCGCGTCTATATATTTTATTTATTTATTTGACTTATGTTTATTTTGCCGGTTTTTAGCAAAGAAATTTTCATCATGCCTAAAAACTTTTTTCTTTTAAAATTTATTTTATATATTTATTTCTTTTTTTGAATTAAGAACGGTACCATCATATGAGATGTGATGATGATTTCAATATTATTTTGCTAATTAAGTTTGAAATTAATTCCCTTCATCTTTTTTGAACATTGCACATCACATCCTATAATTTTTGTGCATGTGTTACTGATGAAGTACCTTTCGAATCGGCTTAAATGTCTCCTTTCCGAACTCGACCGGGATCTATTCTCAGTGACACCTAGAAAACTCCGAATAGTTTCTAGTGGCGTACAATCATCTCTAAGATGGTTACCAGTAAGGGAATTCGCCACTCGAAGCCCAAACACCTTTCGGGGTGTGCCCTTCGATGAAACTATCTTGAGGCTAGGCATGACCAAGTCAAAACCCACGTTCTATCCTTACCAAGGCTTCCCCGCCAAGGTAGGGATCGTGGTACACTTTCCCTGTAATCCCTTAAAATTGCGGGACACCCCCACGTTTACCGGTTCAAGTGCAGAGGTCTGCTCCAGCCTATTTCATCACTTGTAAATAAATAGGCGGTCATTCAGGTTTGGACACGCTCTCAATACCTACATTTTTATACTTATGCACTTCTTGCAATCACATTCCCATGCTTACTCTCACGCCGGAGGTGATTCGCAGGGTCTCACCCCCGCTTCACATAACGTAGTGTCTTCATTTGTGTTGTAACAGGTTATCTACGGCTTGGCAGTTCATCTCCCATCATCATACCCTTCGATCACCATCAAAACCTGGTCGTGCCAAGTATTTTACAAAGTTGGCAAAGCCGTTGATTTCAACGCTCGAAAGACAGTTCTAAAAGTTTATATGGGAATACATAGTTTGCAGATTCGGAGTCCCGCAAAAAATAACTTTGAAGGAAGATAAGCAGTTCAGGGAAGGGACCTTCCTGGATTTTTGCACAGGTTTAAAGATCTATCAATCTTTTCACCCATCAAGGAACATACGAAATAGTGAATTATATAGAAAATCAATTGGTTCGTAGCCAACAAAGGTGGGCTCCCACAAGAGGTATGGACGCATCGGATCCTGCCACGTAACAACCCGAAGGAAACTCCATTCACCCTTACTTATGGTTCGGAAGCAGTTATCCCAACGGTTACTTACCCAATCACAGATGGACTAGGGAAACCAACACAGGAAGAGGCTGCTACGAGTGAAGGTAACTTAGATAAGGACAAATAAGTAGCCTTAATACATGAAGCTTATTACAAGAATAAGCTCCGTAGGTACCACGGCGTAAGGACCCAATCTTCCACCTTTGAAATAGGAGAATATACACTCCTGACCAAAAACGGTGAAGGAATCATGAGCAAACATGAGAAAGACCTTATGTAATCAAGGAAGCTTATAGAAGTGGAACTTACATGATATCAACCACTTCAGGCTACCCAACCAATCATATGGTAAACGGTTTGAGCCTTCGTAAGTTTTATGTACGATAACCTATTTTCCATTTTAGCACGATTGTTTAGATTACATTGTGTCATGGGAAATTTACTAGTGTAGCAAAACAAGTGTTCATATTAGATGGAATAACTAAACTAACATCCTATAAATTCACGTTAACTTCCCAAAGGTTTTCATTCGAAACCTTTCGGGCTAAAATAGAGTGGATCCCTACCCTCTGTTACAAGCGAAGGCTGCTTAGAAAATCTTGGTGACTCATGAAAATTTAATAAGGCCACACTTGCACCTTAGTTAAAAATAAATAAATAAAAAAAATAAAATGGGGGGTGCAGAAGTCTAAACCCATGGGTTGACTAAAGATCAAAAGCTGAGATTATAAATCCCTTATATGATTAGTCCCTTTGAGGGGGCAAAAGATTAGCAGCCACCATGGCTATATAAATAACATTGTTTAAGGCTTACACAAGCCATATAATTACAAGCATAAAAGTAAATTGTTTTAAGGCTGAAGCCTGACAAACATAGAATTAGTTTAATGATAAGGTTTTAAAAGGTACCATTTTGAGGGGTCGCTTTAGTCCTTATTTGATCACTTTGTATCCGTTATTGCTTAATATCGCTCCTTTTCACTTTTAGGTCTCTTGAAGGCAAAATGTTTGGAATGGCACTTATTTGGACGAAAAGGCGAATATATGAAGAAAATGGCTAAAGTCAAAATCGAGACACTCACAATTCGAATTAAAAGCGACGGGCGCCAGTGCTAATGGCGACGCCGTCCCAAAATTGTTGTGATGGTCCGTAACCCAAAACTCAGATTTTCAAGCGGCGGCGTCCGGTTGTAAAAGAGTAGGCCGTCGCTACTCGACGGCCTAGATGCAATCCAGAACGACGCCAAAAGTCGAAGAGGACGGCGTCACGGACATAGGTGACGCCGTCGCAAGGTTAACGCGCCGAGACGAAACCCTAATGACGGCGACACGACGGCGTCCATTTAAACATAAGGTGGCGCCGCGATATGTAATCTTATATATAGAATCCGAATTTTTCGGTTTTGTAGAGAGTCTTTTGGAGTGAAAACCTAAAACCGAACCTAAGGTGTCTTGTACAAGATTTTAGGGTTTTAAACCCTATCTTACATTAAGATAAGTCTTTACTTCATTAATTCAATTATGTCTTTTATTATTTGTGTGTATGCTTGCATGTTCTCCATGTCCCGCTAATTTATTTGTGTGTTTGCTTAGGAAGTATGAAACTTAATTATTGAATATTGATTGGTTGTTTCTTATCTTAGTTGATTAATGATCTAGTAATGCGATAGGTCATTCGTTGTGTACTTAATGCTTGATTCATCTTTGTGAACCTTAGTATATAATTACCGAGTAGTTGTAGGCTAAACCATCCAAAGAGTGCCTTAGAGTAAGAGTTTATCATCCCAGTGGGTTTGTAGACGAGACCCTTTGGTAAGTTCAAAGAGTTGGGAGAAACGCATACCCTACAACTTTAGACACACAACGCAATTAAGAATAAGACGTGACAACTCAACCATCAATAGGAGATAATTAAGAGTAATACAACCTAAGTAAACACATCTTTAAACTATCATACGAGCACACATTAATTAGACATAGACTCCCACAACCTTAGTTTAGATAATTAGATAATAGTAGAGTAATCGGTGAAATACCAACCCCCCATATCCAATACCGAGATTCGTACCTTTCTATTTCATAAAATATAAAAATACAAAAATAATCTTCCTCAACCTTAACCTTAGCGTAGTAACTCCTTACTAGCATTCCTATTCCCCAGAGAACGATATCAATACCCGTGGCTTACCCTAATTACTACACTACAACGATTAGGTTCATTTGCCTGGGTGTTATAAAACTTGCTCAAGAAAAGGAAGTTTCCTTGACCCAACAACGCGTGTAGCGTTATCAAGTTTTTGGCGCCACGCCGGAATAGAATAGCTAGTTAGTAGTCCACCTCGCTTAGGTTTCTTTGCTTGATTACTATCAAGTAAACTTTTTCTCATTTTAGCTTCCTCATAGTCTATCCCCTTCTTCGTGACCTTTGTTCATAACCATTTTCATTAACTATTCCGTTAGTCGGTTATGGAGAACGCGAATCGCCAAAACGTCACCCAATCAACGAAATCCACTACATAATCTACCCTTTCCACTCCAAAATGAGATCTTGAGGTTCCGGAATATCATGATGAATCCTTTCCGAGGCGTGGACTCGAATTAAATATTTATTACAAAAGTCCTTTATCATGGTATTGATTTATGTTTCCACTACAATTCTTTTACACTCAGACGCCCACGAAACCCAAAGGAGACTTGACTATGTAGCGGATGGGGATATTTGGGGACATGGTGTTCAAATGCATGGAAACCTTTGAGATTCACCAATTTAGAAGTGGAACATGGGACCCAAAAACGAATCTTTAGACCTATTTTCTCGTGACAACTCGACTTTCGTGTCATTTCAAAACAATTCATGCTTCACAATTTCATCATTTATCGTAAACTAGGTTTGCGTGTTCCAAATTCGCGTAACCTTAATGGTTTAGCTGCGAATTCATGATCATATCATCACGGACATTTCATATAGAATAAGTTTAGTCTACATATCATTAGCATCATTTTCATCATGTTAGTTCATTCATGATTTTGCATTTCACCTTAAACGCGTAAATTTCATATTAAATAAACACTATCGCGTAATTAATTATTTTGAACAATTAATTCGATACTTCCAAAAATTATCCCGACATATTTTTATGCTTACTTTTAGTTGTAAAAATAATATTTTGAGTTTACCCAGTGTTTTAAATTTATTTTGTATATAAATTGTTAAATTTATATTATTACGACAGTTTTCTTAAAAACTACACGATAATTACTACATCACTCAAATTTTGCAAGAAATATAATTTCACAATTCTTATGATTTCAATATATTTTACTTTGATCCATTAAAATTTATTTTAGCCAACACTACTCTAATTGCACATATATATATATATATACTAGTTACAACTTATGTTTATTTAACCTCATTTTACTTACACATTCATTTACATAATAAATATAAATATATATATATATATATATATATATATATTAAATATATACCCCCTTGTCGACACAAGGGGGGGATGATTCACAAGATTTGCAATATTTTCTTCTTTATACATTTCTACACTCAATCTTCTTACACATTCTCAATCAAATAATTCAAGGTGTAAGTAAAAGTTTTCTCTCCTCTTTTTCTTTGTCTCAAAACCGGTCACACACAAGGAAGGAGGAAACCAAAATTTTTCTTTTCAAGATCAAGTATTATACAATCTAGTTATACTCTTATTAAAGGTTTTGAAATAAAAACCTAGGGTGTTTAGGTTTTATCCTTTGTTCTAATCACCTCATCAAGTAACTAGTAAGTATATCATTTTCATTTTACATCTTTTATTATCATTTCATAGTTATTTCATCATTTTTGAGCAAAACATGCAAGACTTATGGATATTTATACCATTTTTACATTGTTTTTAGAGTTTTACATATATAAGTCTTCCTATAATTATCCCTTGTTATATATCACTCTTGGTGATGTCTAGGAACCCATGACACCCTAAGAAGGTGTATGGTAGGATTAGAATAGCTTGAGTTGTTTTGAAGGGATTGGAATAGGTTTGGTACGAGAAAACTCATTTCGACAAGTCTTAAAAAGGGTCTGTTCTTATTTTGTAAATCTGGAAAATCCGACAGAGACATAAATTTTGGCCTAGATATTTAGAAAATATACTTTAAAACGAAACCGTGGCCGCTGAACGGATTAAAACGGAGCTATAACGAAGAAGATATGAATTTTTCAAGTTTGACGACGAAATATATATATATATATATCCCTAAATTTCAAGATGTTAATTTAGTTTGTACGAGTCAAAAGCGAGTCTTTAGCGTTATAAATTATTTCGACTTATCAAAAATATATTAGTATACTTTGATACGAAGCTAAGGACGATAATACGTAGAAAACGGATTTGTAGAACTTAAACTATACACGTTTACACAAAATTGCCGTAACTTTATTATTTAAGAAAACTATATTATTTCTATTAGACAAGTGTTACGGTAAACAAGTGACCATATTGAAGGTTATTTTTAACGTTGACGTAGAACTTTTGTAAAGAGATGTCTTCTAATAAAAGTGAGATCACCAAGCATATTTTCCAAAATGACCAACCGTTTGTATAGCGGAGTTGTAATGAATTAACTACGGTTGCTTAAACTTTGCCGAAATTCACTTTTAAACTACATTTTGATAAAATCACCATACTTAACCTATATTTTCTCTATGAACGAGACTTCTAGGATAAAAACTTAAATGCCAAAACTTTGAGATTATGATACAAGCTTCCCAAACCGTTGAGTTCGCTTCCTAACGCCGACGTACACCATTTTACTTACTAGCTTTCCGAGGCCATTTTGTCACTTTCATGAATTTTCCAACGACATTATTTTACGATTTAAAAGCTATAATTTCATAATAAATCATTAAGAAACTATTGTAGGATGACATTTTGACGTAAATACTTGCAAAGTAATTTAAGAATGGTCAAGACGTCAAAAGAGTATTTTTCGACGAAGAGTATTAGTTTCAAAATTCACAAGTGGTATAAATAACATACTAATTGCATGCATAACATTACATCATAACTCATATCATATCATATCATTCATAATAGGTCGGTTTAGATTCACGCTACATTTCGATGTATCCACTTTTGTCATCATAATCATTGCAACAGTGAGTTTTCATAGCCCGATTTATTCAAGTTTTACTTTACTCAAACCTACGGGGAGAATACATTGCACACCATTTTTCTTACGCTACCAAGTATGTCAAATTCATTGTATTGCTTAAGTTACCGCATTGCCGCTAAATGTCCCCATTTCATAAGCATGAGCCGTTAATTTCCTAGAAGCGTGGGTGAGTGGATAGATCTATCGAGGTGACACCTCCATCCGGGTTGGTGGATCCCAACTAGTCATACCTGATGCATTTCATTTCATAAACATTATTTGAGTTGTTTGGCAAGACACTCTGTTAGGCTAACATCGATCGAGCTTCGGTGTCATGCGCCAAGCAATTGTAACATCATTTTGTGACATCATTGTCATACATAATTTATACTTGTGGTAGTCGATTAACATTTACATAAACTCTATGAACTCACTCAACCATTGTGTTGACACTTTTAGCAATGTATTTTCGTGTAACTAAGACAATCACTTCATGGCATGCATTTGGACACATCATGGAGTCGCGATGACGACTCGTCTCACTGGGTTTTACGACTTTAAAACATCGTTTGAATTGTAACAAACTTATTTCCGCACAAGTTGATTTTCATTTGGGACCTATACTTTGTAAACTCGATTGTTTTATTAAATCAAACGATGTTCTTTTCAAACGACACTTTAGGTCGCTCAATATAACTGTGATTGTGATGCTATGACGATCAATCCCGAGAATTCCATTCCGGCGCAAAATGTAATTTGGGGTGTGACAGATTGGCATCGAGCTTCTGATTATAGAGAACTAGGTTGCATCATTGACCCTAGACTATAACTACATCATCATAGCATCTCATCATTTCATCATAAGTGCATATTCACTTGACATGCGGTTTATACGTACATTTTTCGAGTTACTTGCTTTCATTTCAAATCGATTGTCACATAGATGCCTTCTAATACCCATCCCATTATCCTTTCCTCATACTCTAATGTGGTGAATGCTTTGTCATTCCCTATCGCAATTTTAATATCAGCTGATTCATCATAGATAACGTCGAATGCCGAGATAAACCTTTAAGTACGGCAAAGTCACTCTCACTCCTTTGTTTCACCACTAACATGTCGAGTTACACTTTATTCACACATTAAGTCACTAAACCATCATACATTTGAAGCACTTACGACATCTCATAACCCATCTGTTGGGAACCCGTCGATCATTTTGAAACATAATCCCAAACTTAACACCTTCTATCACATCTCTTTAGAGCGCTTATTCTTAACATAGGACTTGGCTCGCCTCATTTTTCCTTTTATTTTGAAGAGTTATGGTCAAGAAAGCCGCACTAGAAATGACACCACCGCTATCCAAAGGTATGTAGATGATAGTATAGCCGAGGCACTAAGGAAAGAACGAGCAACAATGTCGCCTATTATTCGAGGCCGCAATCTTCTTCTGAAACTGCTAGACTTGCTTACATCAAAAGGTTTCAAGAGTTGGTCGTTCTTTGTCCGACTATGGTTTCGGACAATGAGAAACTATTGGAAAATTTCATTGGAGGACTTCCACAAAATATCCAAGGAGATGTAACTTTTCGATCCATGAACAATTGAAGAATCTACCCGTATGACTCAAATACTCATGGCTCAAGTTGTGAAGAGGAAAACATTATCGACAATAATAACAACAACAACAATCAAACCAACAACAACAAAAGGAAATGGGAAAAGCGACCAAGGAGGTTATAACAACAACAACCAAAACCGTAACACTAACCATCATCAACAACATAATAGAAGGAAAGAAGCTACTATGGTTTATGTTGTTGCACCAATAAGGCGAGAGGTTATCTGAACACACCCACTATGTAATTGATGTAAGTTTCATCACTCAGTCCTTGCCTCCAAGTGCCACAAGTGCCAAAAATCGGGACACCTAGCCGTGGATTGTAGAGGTAAAGCCGTAGTCACATGCTTCGGATGTGGGGAACAAGGACACTATCGGAATCAATGTCCTCAAAACCAAGGTCAACAAGTTGAAGGTGCTCATGGAATGCATACATGTTAGAGGAGGAGGCTCGTCAAGGTATCAACGACGCGGAAGACCAAGAAGTTCGAAACCAATGTCTTATTTTCCTTATGTACTATGTCGTACTAAGTTTATGTCTTCCATCGTATTCGGATCTTTATTACTTAAAGATGTACTACTTTTGATAAACCACTCGTTGTAAAATATTCTCATCTATCGTACTTTATTTTCTTTCCGATTTGTTATTACTCACGAGAATTTTAATTCTTTTTACTTTAACTACCATTTTAACGACCTTTGTTTAAATCCTTGTAAACATTGAGAGTTATAACAACTAAACCGAACGTCACGTCATCGTTCCTTAATTATACATAGCCTAGCTAACTATGTCTAATTCGAGGATCATGTTATGTTGGGAGCGATTATTTATAAATCTTAGTGCAAGCAAAATCTTCACATATTTCAAAGTCAAAGTGTTACTCATCGAGATACTCACCCAATATTTTTCTCTACTACGATGTTTTGTGCGCCTCAATCATCGACAACCGTGAACGACACTTCTCCATGTCTTCTCTCCTCGATATTCATCATAAACTCAAAATTCGATAGACTAACACGAACCGAATTCGTGGACCGAATTCCTTTTTGATGGGCGAATGTGACAACTCGTACTTCGTGTCATTTCTCAAAACAATTCATGCTTCACAATTTCATCATTTATCGTAAACTAGGTTTACGTGTTCCAAATTAAGAACCTTAATGGTTTAGTCTGCGAATTCATGATCATATCATCACGGACATTTCATATAGAATAAGTTTAGTCTACATATCATTAGCATCATTTTCATCATGTTAGTTCATTCATGATTTTGCATTTCACCTTAAACGCGTAAATTTCATATTAAATAAACACTATCGCGTAATTAATTATTTTGAACAATTAATTCGATACTTCCAAAATTATCCCGACATATTTTTATGCTTACTTTTAGTTGTAAAATAATATTTTGAGTTTACCCAAAGTGTTTTAAATTTATTTTGTATATAAATTGTTAAATTTATATTATTACGACGCTTTTCTTAAAAACTACACGATAATTACTACATCACTCAAATTTTGCAAGAAATATAATTTCACAATTTTATGATTTCAATATATTTTACTTTGATCCATTAAAATTTATTTTAGCCAACACTACTCTAATTGCACATATATATATATATACTAGTTACAACTTATGTTTATTTAACCTCATTTTACTTACACATTCATTTACATAATAAATATAAAATATATATATATATATATATATATATATATTATTAATATATACCCCTTGTCGACACAAGGGGGGATGATCACAAGATTTGCAATATTTTCTTCTTTATACATTTCTACACTCAATCTTCTTACACATTCTCAATCAAATAATTCAAGGTGTAAGTAAAAGTTTTCTCTCCTCTTTTTCTTTGTCTCAAAACCGGTCACACACAAGGAAGGAGGAAACCAAAATTTTTCTTTTCAAGATCAAGTGTTATACAATCTAGTTATACTCTTATTAAAGGTTTTGAAATAAAAACCTAGGGTGTTTAAGTTTAATCCTTTGTTCTTGTCACCTCATCAAGTAACTAGTAAGCATATCATTTTCATTTTACATCTTTTATTATCATTTCATATTTATTTCATCATTTTTGAGCAAAGCATGCAAGACTTATGGATATTTATACCATTTTTACATTGTTTTTAGAGTCATATATATATAAGTCTTCCTATAATTATCCCTTGTTATATATCACTCTTGGTGATGTCTAGGAACCCATGACACCCTAAGAAGGTGTATGGTAGGATTAGAATAGCTTCGGAGTTGTTTTGAAGGGATTGGAATAGGTTTGGTACGAGAAAACTCATTTCGACAAGTCTTAAAAAGGGTCTCGTTCTTATTTTGTAACCGGAAAATCCGACAAGAGACATAAATTTTGGCCTAGATATTTAGAAAATATACTTTAAAACGAAACCGTGGCAGCTTGAACGGATTAAAACGGAGCTATAACGAAGAAGATATGAATTTTTCAAGTTTGACGACTAAATATATATATATATCCCGAAATTTCAAAGATGTTAATTCTAGTTTGTACGAGTCAAAACTAGTCTTTAGCGTTATAAATTATTTCGACTTATCAAAAATATATTAGTATACTTTGATACGAAGCTAAGGACGATAATACGAGAAAACGGATTTGTAGAACTTAAACTATACACGCTTACACAAAATTGCAGTAACTTTATTATTTAAGAAAACTATATTATTTCTATTAGACAAGTGTTACGTAAACAAGTGACCATATTGAAGGTTATTTTTAACGTTGACGTAGAACTTTTGTAAAGAGATGTCTTCTAATAAAAGTGAGATCACCAAGCATATTTTCCAAAATGACCAACCGCTTGTATAGCGGAGTTGTAATGAATTAACTACGGTTGCTTAAACTTTGCCGAAATTCACTTTAAACTACATTTTGATAAAATCACCATACTTAACCTATATTTTTCTCTATGAACGAGACTTCTAGGATAAAAACTTAAATGCCAAAACTTTGAGATTATGATACAAGCTTCCCAAAACCGTTGAGTTCGCTTCCTAACGCTGACGTACACCATTTTACGACTAGCTTTCCGAGGCCATTTTGTCACTTTCATGAATTTTCCAACGACATTATTTTACTTATTTAAAAGCTATAATTTCATAATAAATCATTAAGAAACTATTGTAGGATGACATTTTGACGTAAATACTTGCAAAGTAATTTAAGAATGGTCAAGACGTCAAAAGAGTATTTTTCGACGAAGAGTATTAGTTTCAAAAATTCACAAGTGGTATAAATAACATACGAATTGCATGCATAACATTACATCATAACTCATATCATATCATATCATTCATAATAGGTCAGTTTCGAGATTCACGCTACATTTCAGTGTATCCACTTTTGTCATCATAATCATTGCAACAGGTGAGTTTTCATAGCCCCGATTTATTCAAGTTTTTACTTTACTTCAAACCTACGGGGGAGAATACATTGCACACCATTTTTCTTACGCTACCAAGTATGTCAAATTCATTGTATTGCTTAAGTTACCGCATTGCCAGTTAAATGTCCCCATTTCATAAGCATGAGCCGTTAATTTCCTAGAAGCGTGGGTGAGTGGATAGATCTATCGAGGGTGACACCTCCATCCGGGTTGGTGGATCCCAACTAGTCATACTGGATGCATTTCATTTCATAAACATTATTTGAGTTGTTTGGCAAGACACTCTGTTGGCTTAACATCACGAGCTTCGTGTCATGCGCTTAAGCAATTGTAACATCATTTTGTGACATCATTGTCATACATAATTTATACTTGTGGTAGTCGTATTAACATTTACATAAACTCTATGAACTCACTCAACCATTGTGTTGACACTTTTAGCAATGTATTTTCGTGTAACTAAGACAATCACTTCATGGCATGCATTTGGACACATCATGGAGTCGCGATGACGACTCGCCTCACTTGGGTTTTACGACTTTAAAACATCGCTTGAATTGTAACAAACTTATTTCCGCACAAGTTGATTTTCATTTGGGACCTATACTTTGTAAACTCGATTGTTTTATTAAATCAAACGATGTTCTTTTCAAACGACACTTTAGGTCGCTCAATATAACTGTGATTGTGATGCTATGACAATCAATCCCGTGAATTCCATTCCACGCAAAAATGTAATAATTTGGGGTGTGACATTTTCAATTTGGAAACTTGATCGGAAAGGTTGTTTAGGAAGGAGATGATTAGAGTTGAGGTACCAAGGTGCATGTCATGGTTAGGCGCTACCACAAGACAAAATGAATACATAGGTGATCTTGATAAGATGGAGGATAGAGTGAAAATCCAATCCCATCGGATAACCCACAAGTCCTACCATCACTGAGGAACACACATCGCCTATAACTTACCCTAAGAAGTAGAAGAGACTATAGGAACCCGATTGTAGAACCTTTGGACCAAACGCCACTAGGAATATAGGTTTAGATGCTTGTTGTCATGACCTCTCTTAGTCCTAGGAAAGTTCCTAATTTTGATGAACCGGAGCCTCAACCAAAACCTTACCCAATTTTCCATCTTTAGATGTGAATCTTGGAATTGAATTAGCCCCAATCCACCCATCAAAATAGATAGTCCGGTAGTTGCTTGATAAAGGTGGTAGATTCTAGGCCATGTAGAGTAGAAGCTAATATAGGAGTAACCCATGACCTTACACACTTACATCACCCATTCATGGTTGATAACAAGAAACACTATGGGTTTAAACCGGGTTTATTAGGTCAAGATGGATCCTTAACTAAGAATCTTTTGAAGTTGATAAAAGATGATCCATTTTAGGAGAGATTTGATTCACCCGCTACACCAATAGACTTAGGTAAGGTTATAATGAATAGAGCACACCCTTTGAGCATATAAATCACCCATCACCCTCTCCTCACGTAGCAAATTTCCACCACGAGGGTGTGTGTACTACTATCACCCTCACTTAAACTTAAGTGTAGGAAAACTTCCCTTTATCGATAAATAAGGGTGAAGTCGCTCGTGACTCGAACAAAACAAGCGCTTCTTGGGAGGCAACCCATGTATTTGTTTTTCATTTTCATTTGTGTGTCGTATATCTTTTATTAATTGTTGTTCTCATGTTTGAATTTGTAAAAATGCTTTATTTTGTTTTTAACCTCGTCTTAATTGCATATAAAGATATTTTTCATAAGGGATAAGTGTAGGGAGGATTACATACGTTTTCAAAAGAAACGTAAACATGAGAATAACAATTAACTAAAAGATATTTATGTTTGTTTGTTCGAGTCAAATGCTTGTATCGAGTCATAATGGATGTTTTTATGAAATTTTCCAGATTCTAAAGATGTAAATTTTCCGCATTTTTTCCGTAAAATTGCAGACCGCTTTTTGTCGGGATAACTCGACGGCGTCAGATTGCAACTTGACGGCGTCGTGAAGGAGTAAAACATCGATTACCTTTTTCTCGTTTTCGAGCTACTTATAAATTTTTGGAATTTTCGTGTCTTAATTTTCTTAGAAATTCAAAACATCCATTCCACAAGCATTATATCCTAGTTTAAATCGAGTCTTATATATATTATTACCGCCGATTTTACGCGAAGGTTTTGTTTGTTTTCTTCAAGTGTGCAAGTTTAGTTTGTCAAGAAGAAGTTACATAAGATTGGAAGGAGCTTTTCACGCAATAATTCTTCTTGAAAAGGATTTAACCACCACTTTACACGGATCCTACCGAGCTAATAAGGGAGTATTAATTTCTTTCGCTTTTAATTTCCTTCTTTTATCATAACTTTGATACTTTCGGGAACATTGGGACAATGTTCGGTTTAAGTGTGGGAGGAAAATAAACAGAACTTTGAAACTATGCTTATCCTTGACTATTTGCTTTGTCCAATTGTGATTGTGTAATAAACCATGAGAAAATGTCGGTTAGGGTAATTTTGGCACCAAATTTAAATTTTTCATGACATATAAGAGGGGCCATTAGTCTTAACAAAAGCGTCTCATGGATAGGAAGTTGCATGACTAGCACAAAACCCTTTACCACCCAAATTCCACCAAAATGTGAGGATCGCCTTAGATTAGTAGGAATTAAATCATTCATCTTCAATGCTTAGAGTGTGAACCGGTAGTATATTAGATTCTAGAACTTGTTTTGTGATGCATCCCAAGATCGCTAGTAAGACGCACTTGTGTAGTTAGGAATAACTAAATGATAAGAGGCATTAGGATAACCCTTGTTTGATACCGTAATATAATTACTTCTTCCATATCGGTTGAGTAATTCCCCACACCCTTTGCGTTGTACTCATCTTTAGTACACGATACCCCTAGTTAACCCTCGAGCCTATCCTTTTCGCGGTTCTCGTGATGTTTCGGTTTTCGGAATATCAATGAAGAGCATTGTTTACACCCCACCCCAAATATACACCCAAATCGCCTTAGCCTACCCCTTATGCACTCACTTTAGTGCAAATGTTTGTTATCACCCTAAACCCTTAGTTCAATTATCTAGTTGCTTGCATAAGTTGCTAAGTCGAGTCATATCCTTTGTATACGCTTTGGGACGATTGGGATTCATGGGAAAAGTTAAATTTTATGAAATGACGGAAGGGAACGTTAAAATTCAAATTCCCTTTGTTTGCGTAATAATGTACCCCAAGTGTTTTGATCTCTTCAAATCGGGTCAAATTAGTGTTAGAGTAATAAAAACTCAAGTGTAGGATGTGCCTATAAATCCCTATTATTTTGATGTTACCGTAGAGGATGGTAGAGTAAAAGTGTATGAAAAAAAAAAAAAAATCGAAAAAAAAATAGAAAAAAAAAAAAAAAAAAAAAAAAACATACGGGCTACCATCCTACATCTATCTTTTGAATTTATGTTTGTTTATTTCAGTTATCTAGAGTTTAGAGTGTCGAGTCTTGGCTTAGCAACGCCATTCTTCGTATGCATTTAACATAGAGATTTTTGACTTGCCACCACTAAATAGCCTATCCCACCAAACCCTTTGTTTCCCTACCGTAAGCCTAACATTACAACCCTTTAAAAGACCTCTTTGATAGTCTTTCCTAGGTGCTTACGCCAAAGCGATGAAGGTTTGATCTATTCTCAAGCCTATGGTAATCTATGTACTAGGACCGGTTAATGAGTGTTTATCTTCCATTTCCTATTTGTTATATTTCATATATACACCCGAGAGAGATGTGAGTATCCAAACACCCCATGTGAGGTGCTAGTATGTAATTTCCGTGCTTGTTATGACTTTCTTGGGCTTATATGTGTTGTGGACCGCTTTGAATTAATGCTTCATGACCTCTAACTTATAAATTAATTGGCTAAAAGCACATTTGCTTGAGGACAAGCAAATAACAAGTGTAGGGATATTTGATAAGGTTTTAAAAGGTACCATTTTGAGGGGTCGCTTTAGTCCTTATTTGATCACTTTTGTATCCGTTATTGCTTAATATCGCCCTTTTCACTTTTAGGTCTCTTGAAGGCAAAATCTGGAATGGCACTTATTTGGACGAAAAGGCGCGAATATATGAAGAAAATGGCTAAAGTCAAAATCGAGACACTCACAACCTTTGAAATTAAAAGGCGCGGCGTCGGTGCTAATGGCGACGCCGTCCCAAAATTGTTGTGACGGTCCGTAACCCAAAACTCAGATTTTCAAGCGACGACGTCCGGTTGTAAAAGAGTAGGCCGTCGCTACTCGGGCGACTTAGTTGCAATCCGCACGACGCCGGTCAAGAGGACGGCGTCACGGACATAAGGTGACGCCGTCGCAAGGTTAACGTGGCCAGACGAAACCCTAATAGCGGCGACACGACGGCGTCCACGAAACATAAGGTGGCCGCCGCATATGTAATCTTATATAGAATCCGAATTTTTCGGTTTTGTAGAGAGTCTTTTGGGTGAAAACCTAAAACCGAACCTAAGGTGTCTTGTACAAGATTTTAGGGTTTTAAACCCTATCTTACATCAAGATAAGTCTTTACTTCATTAATTCAATTATGTCTTTGATTATTTGTGTGTATGCTTGCATGTTCTCCATGTCCCGCTAATTTATTTGTGTGTTTGCTTAGAAGTATGAAACTTAATTATTGAATATTGATTGGTTGTTTCTTATCTTAGTTGATTAATGATCTAGTAATGCGATAGGTCATTCGTTGTGTACTTAATGCTTGATTCATCTTTGTGAACCTTAGAATATAATTACTCGAGTAGTTGATGAGTGTCTAAATACTCATCATTTTTATATTGTTAAAATGCCAAAACATCCGAAAACACTCGAAACACATCAAAATGATAAAATATCACAAACAAGTGTTTTATATGTTTTAAATGCAAAACATCAAAATCTGTGAAAACGATCAAGTTTGCATAATTGGCGCTTTAGTCCCCAAGTTTCAAAAGTTGTCAAAATTAGTCCCTGTAATTCAAAACTTGTAAAATATCATTTTAGGTCCTTGGGATTCAAAAGTTGTTCAAAATAATCCTTTGAAGTTTAAAATCACAAAATTACAACTTTGGTCCTCAACTTTGCAAAAGTGTCAAAATAGTCCTTAAGGTTTTAAAATTGGAAATTGATCAAAATAAACCTTGTACTATTTATAAATGACATAATTGGTCCTTATGATAAATTTTGGAGAAATTACAATATTGGTCCCTCAAGTTTCAAACTTGACAGTTTTGGTCCCTGGATTTACAAAAATGGAAAATAACCAAAGTGGTCCTTGTACTAATCACATTTGGCAGTTTTGGTCCTTGTGAGAGCTTTGGAAATTTATCAAGTTCAACCCCTCACTTTAGCAGAATTACATTTTTGGTCCTTATGGTTATTTAGCTAACAAACCAAGCCGGATCCAATATAAACCCAACCCAGGCCCAAATCCACAACCCGGCCCATCTTTTAAATTCAAAATAAACCGCCTGCACTGTTCATCCCCTTCCCCATGGCTGTTTTCCCAAAACCAGAGGTGGTTTTATCACCTCCACCTCACCCTTTCCACCTCATTCAACTTTCCACCAACCCCTCCTCTCATTAGCCTACCAAGCATTAAATGCTTCCTCACCACTTTAACCCCTAAACCTCACCTCATCCCCTGTTTTTGCTGCAAAAATAACCCCTAAACCCATTCCTACTTCCCAACTTGTCCCCTACACCTCTACTATACTCCAAACTTCTTTAATTGCTCTGAAATTATCTCAAGCAACCATGAGCACTTTTGGCGCCAAAATCCAATTTGATGGCTGTGATCACTTTGACTGAATTAATGGCTGAGAATGTTGATGGGATATGATCAGAGACATGTGGGGAGTTCAGAAAAGCTATAAAAAAAGAGGAAGTGTCAATGGAGAAGATATATAGAATAATTGTAATTTTAGCTTATGTCGCTTTTATTAAATTTCAAGTTTCAAAGTTTGTTTAAGCTTTAAGCTTTGTATTTCAAGTTATTTAAGTGAAATAAAACCTTTGTTAACATCAATTTCAGTTTCAAGTTCTGTTTTCAAGATAAGCAATTTTCAAGTTTAAAAATCTCATTAATGGTGAATGTTGTTAATTAGTTGTTACTCCGGACTCGAAGCCCACATAAGCTCCTAAGATAGCTTATTAAAGCTATTAGTTACCTTAAAAACAGCTTTAGTATTAAAAGCACAAAATTCACAAAATACCAAATAAATAGTTTAAAAATAAAAAGGTTCCATGGAAGTGAAGCTTAAGTCGAGCAGGTATATAGTGGATGGCCTTGGTATAGAGCTTATTGGTAAGCTTTAGGAGGTGTTTACAAGTTCTTAGTTCTCAGTTTGTGCTTGGATCCAAAGTGTAAGCCTTTTAAGACATTTTGGCATATTACTGTGTTGATTGTTCATTAGCTCAAATTTCTGTTTATTTATGTTTATTAGTCATAGTTAATTACAATTAATCAATAAAATAGATAGTTTGTTCTTTTGAATTTGTAGTTTACAAAAATCTCATTTTGACAGTTTTCTTAGCATAATTGTAATTTCTCAGTTCAATGATGTTATTGTTGTGGTTTAGTGCTTAAATAGTCTTATTAAGTAATAATACAAGGTCCGTGATCCATACCAATGTTTTAATCATGATTCTCTTTGTAAAGTACCAAAATCAGTCTTGTTAAGGTGTGTTTGGTTTTACATAGTTCATTTAGTATTAGAGTTTGTGCAATCCTTTGTTTTTGGTTGTTCTAAGTTACACTTGGTCTAAAGAAATCATCTCAACAAGAAAAACCTCGTGCTCATTAGATGTAAAGTCAAAATACTCTTTATCTCACACCATTTGATAACTCAAGGGATTTTGAGTTGCAAGAATCATCACAAGAGCTTAAAAGTAGTTAATATAGCTTAATATAATCTCATTACACCTTAATATAACATGTTCATCCATAAAATTTGATCACAAGTTCATAAAGGTCAAACTTCATTTGTTCAAAAGGTCAAAGAGTGCCTGCACCACCGCTTTTACTAGTTCAATCACAAGCTCCTACTGAGCTTATTAGTTGTCCATAACTTGTGATTTTTAGTTTTTGATAGCCAACCTAGCCCTCTTGAAGTTTCAACTTTAGCTTTTAAATTTTCAACTTATTTACTAGGCCCGCAAGTGCTTATAAGTCTGTCTCAGCTTTATTTCAAAGAATCACTGAGTCATGCTCAGTGATTTTCTAGCTTTTTCATAAGCTTCTAAAAAGCTTATAAGATAACCATAGCCTGTGTAATTTAGTTTTTTAAAAAGCTTATCTGGTCATCTTGCTAAGTCCAGTATTTATTTTCACTTTTAAACTCATTTAAGTGCTTATAATTAAGCTTAAAGGTGCCTAGTTAATCACAGAGTGTCCTGTGTACTTCAGTTATATAAGTGCTTATTTTAGCTTATTTAGTGCTTATTTCTAAGTTCTTGAGTCTGTTCAGTTGTACACTAGCTTATTATCAGTCCATTAGCTTATTTCCATTGTAGCTTTGCTTATTTTTGAGCTTAAAAGCCATTTTGGTTTAAACTCTTTAGCTTATTTCATTTCTATAGCCACTGTTGAGATTTTTAGGCTTATTCAGTGCTTATTAGTGGTTTTGAGAAAAAGTGGTAGTTGTAAAATTTGCTTATTACATAGTGCTTAACAAGTTTGTGAAGAAAAATTCCAAAAATAAAATGTTTTTGCAAAAAGGGGGTAGGCAGGCTCGAACCTGAGACCTCCCCCTTTGTGAGAGTGATAAGAAGGGTACCTGTAACCATTGCGCCCTTGGGTCTTTGACTGTTAGAGTTTGCACTAAATATTCTCTTATATACATTTTACCCAGTTTAGCTTATTTAGTTTCTTAGCTTATTTGTAGCTTATTCGTAGTAGCTTTTTCCAGTTTTGTATTTTTCATAAATCTGTAATAGTATTAAGTATTTTATAAAAAAGTTTCAGATTTTTTTAATTAGTTTTAGTATTTTTAAACATTTAATTAGTGTTTTATAGTAATTAATTCATAATAAAAAAATATAAAAGTCTAAAAAATATAAATCTTTTTTCTAAAGTTTTCTTTTATCATATAGTACGTAATAAAATTAGTTTTACACTCGTAGGCCTTTTATTTCATAAATTTTACGTTTTTGCTTGCGCTCCAGCGTAATTTTTAAACGTAACACTCGTTTTCATTTTAAATCTAGTTTTTAGATAATTTGAGTTTACGTTTTAGTTAATATAGTTTATTTAAGATATTTTGTTTTATAAAATAAACGTTCATCGATCTGTAAAAATAGTGATAGCGTTTATTTAATATATTTTAACTTTTTAATTTTCTTAATTTGCATTTAAGTCGCTGTAATTTGTAGATTTTTTTCTTTAGGTAATTATCCATTCAAAACCTTACTGATCACTATCCTTAGTGATCATTCTATCATCTGATCAAGTGTTTATACACCAATTCATCCTCCGTGGGACTTAACGACCGTGAATCCCTATATTCCTCCGATCTTAATTGCATTAGTGTTTGAAGTGCTTTTAAGTTTGTTACGGTTAGCCATTCACAAGTGGTTAGCTTGTGTGATTAAACTTGACGGTTTTGCACCAATCAAATTTTACGCACGCGGGAGGTCAGAAGCGTGTTTGTAGCATTTTCGCACCGTGCTTGCACATATACCACGCTTGTAAAAGTTTTCAGTAAAGTTAAATATAAATCAAAAGTTTATTAGCACTTTTTCCTAAAGTGTTAAAAACTCAAAACAATATAAAACAACAAAACAATCGTAACGTTTTCTATCTTGTGTTTCTTTTAAGGTGATTCTTAAAGAGATACGATTTGGTTAAACGAGACGATACCAAAAATATTTTCCAAAAGTTTTAAACCCTTTGCACAAATCATACCTACGCCTTTTCAAGGTACTTAATATATACATAAAATCAACCACCGCAAATCAAGGCAAAGGCACTACCTAACTGGGGTGCGACCATAATAAGCTCCCGAACATCGATTTAAAACTTGCCTTTGTGTCACTTGTGATTTGGTGTACCTTTTTCAAAGAAGCCATTTCATTTGTGATTATTGGTTAAGTTCACTTGTGTTTTGCCTCATTTGTTTTGAAAATTGATTTTTATACTTAGTGCATGCGCACTGCTCTTCCAGCCTACAAGTCCACTTTCGAACTTGGAAAGATTCCTCGTGACGAGAGGACGCTCACCCTTCACCATGATCGAGGAACGCTACCACCACCACCCCGCCGAAATGGCGTAAGACAAACCCATGAATGAGCTTCCAAGCACCCATCGAGGGTTACGGAGATGCCATTGTTGTTCCACCATTGTGGTCGATACCTTCGAGCTCAAACCGGGTTGCTTAACTGCAACCCAAAGTCAATTCTATGGTTTTGAGCGGGATGATCCTCATGCACACATTCGATGGTTTAACAAGATTGCATCTACCATCAAATACAAGAATGTCCCACACGAAGCTATCAAGCTTCTTCCGCTCCCATTCTCTCTAGAGGACAAGCCCGAATTGGCTTGAGAAACAACCCCTCGCTCTATTGAGACATGGGAAGATCTAGTTACTAAGTTTGTTAACGAATTCTATCCTCCATCCGAACCACAAGTCTTAAGAATGAGATAATGAAATTTTCTCGAGATTTGATGAATCATTCGGGAGGCATGGGATCGTTATAAAGAATTGCTCCGCAAGTGTCCACATCATGGTTTTACCGAGTTAATGCAAATGGATACTTTCTATAATGGTCTCGAGACAAGCCGACCAAGACTCTCTGAATGCCTCCATGGAGGTAATTTCCTTAGCAAAACCACAAAAGAAGCCTTACAAATCATTGAAAACAAGTCCTGTGTCCGCCCTTTCCGCACAAAGACATATCTCGACTCGCCTAATGTCGGACCTTCTACTTCATCTCCTTGAGTACATCTAGCACGATGCTAAGATTGACAAACTCACGAGATATTGTTCGAGCTTTGGTTCTTGCTAACCAAAAGAAAGTCACTTTCACTCAAACACCATCACATGGTGAAGTGAAGAAAGTTGAAGTTTGTGTTACTTGTGGTGGTCCTCATGCATACTACAATCAGATCGCCACCGATGGTAGTCCGTTTGAAGAAAATGCTATAGCCGGTACTTCAAATCAAGGAGGTAATCAATACCGTCCTCGAATGAACCAAGCTACCGTGCTAATACTTATCGTGCACCACCGTGTTTTAACCGTAATCCTAACCGAATCGAATCAACCTAGAATGAACCAAGGTTATCAAAACCAAGGTAATTTCTATCCTCGACCCAATCAAGGTTTCCAACAACAAGGAAACCTTCATCAAAACAATTTCAATCGAGGAATCAATTTCATGGGAATGTGAATCCTAATCAAGGAATTTTCAACAACAAGGTCATAATCAAAACATCCGACCTCAAAATTTCCTCCTAATCCACCTCCGCCATTGTTCCAACTCGGACCATCATCCGATGAGTTGTTGAAATAATTCATGAAATCCCAAGATGAGATGAACAGTTGTTGGTCACCGATCGTCGATCTCAAGAAGTCTTTAAATGATCAACCCTCGGCTCGTGAAAACTTCCGAGCAACACGATCGCTAACCCGAGGGGCGATGCTAAGGTGATCACAACAAGAAGTGGTGTTTCATACAATGGACCCGCTATTCCTACTACCTCTTCTTCTTCTTCTTCTCTCCCTAAGGTAGTGGAAAGTGAACCGAGGACACACAATGGACCTACGACTCCAATGCCTCCTCCACTAGGAGAAATGAGTCAAGTTACCAAGGCGACAAAGGACAAGGAACTTCCTATTGACAATGGAAGTACCACACAAGTCCTACCTTCTAGTCCAACCTCAAGTTGTCCGAAACCCAAGTCTAATCCAGAGTTGTTTTTGAACCACCAGAGCTCCTGCTGAAAATACCAAATCCAAAACTTCTATTCCTTATCCATCACGCTTGAATGAGCAAAAGCTCCGTGAAAAGCTAGTCATCAAATGGACAAATTTTTCCAAATTTTCCAAGAGTTACATTTTGACATAAGCTTTGCGATGCTATCATGCCGATGCCCAAGTTTGCATCGACTCTCAAACACATGTTAAGCAATAAGGAAAAGTCGTTTGAAATGGCTAAGACTCCTCTTAACGAGAACCGCCTCTGCAGCTTATCCTCAAGAAGCTTCTGAAAAGCTTGGAGATCCCGGAAATTTCTCTTACCTTGTGTATTCTCAGAATGGTTGAATGCTTTGCCCTAGCGATCTTGGTGCAAGCATTAATCTTATGCCATATTCAAGTGGAAGAAACTTTCTTCCGAACTCACTCCTACATGCATGACTCTCGAGCTTGCGATCGTTTCCATATCCCGTCCTCTTGGCATTGCCGAGGACGATTTGTGAAAGTAGGAAAGTTCCATTTTCCACCGACTTCGTGGTTGTCGATTTTGATGCCGATCATCGGGTTCCTCTCATTGTTGGTCGAGGATTCCCGAGAATGGGCCGTGCTCTCATTGATGTATTTGAGCAAGAAATCACATTGCGTGTTGGTAATGAAGTCGTCACTTTAACCTTGATCAAACTTCGAGGTACTCCGCAAATTATGATTCCGAATCGGTTAACCGAATAGATATCATTGATGTTGCTTCAAGAGTACTCTCAAGAAGTTCTTGGTTATGATCATAATTCTTCGAGTGATAATCTCACTCATTCATCTCAACCCATCATTGCTAATTCTACCCTTCTCTCACCCCATTTCAGAAAGTGACTTCATCTTAGAAAAGATTGAAGCCTACTTGTCTAGTGATTCTGCTCCATGGGAAATTGATCACGCCCCATCGACATTGAGGGGACATACTTCTCATTGAGAAGTTGCTTAATGATGATCCATCATCATCATCCCTCCCGTCGAACTTCATAACAAGGAAATCAAATCGCTTGAGAAAACTAAAGAATTTCCCGAGGTTGAGCTTAAGGACTTACCACCTCATCTCGAGTATGCATTTCTTGAAGGTGATGATAAATTACCACATTATTGCTAGAGATTTGAGTAAAGATGAAAAGTCGCTCTCATAAAAATCTTGAAGTCACACAAACAAGCAATTGCTTGGAAACTCTCCGACATAAAGGGTATCAACCCCGAGTTCTGTACTCACAAAATCTTGATGGAGGATGACTTCAAGCCGCTAGCTCAACATCGAGAAGAGTAAATCTAAAATCCATGATGTTATCAAACAGAGGTTATCAAACTTCTTGATGCGTGATTGATTTACCCGATCTCGATAGTCCTCGGGTTAGCCCAATTCATTGTGTTCCTAAGAAGGGTGGCATAATCATTGTCACAAATGAAGATAACGAGTTAATTCCAACTCGATTGGTTACGGATGGCGGTTTGCATTGACTATCGTAAGTTGAATGACGCCACCAGAAAGACCATTTTCCTCTACCCTTCATGGACCAAATGCTTGAGAGATTAGCGAGAATACTAATACTATTGTTCTCGGGTTACTTTCAGATCCCCATTGATCCAAATGATCAAGATAAACCACATTCACCGCCCATATGGAACTTTTGCCTACAAACGATGCCTTTTGGCTTATGTAATGCTCCCGCACGCTCCAACGATGTATGATGGCCATTTTCCACGACATGATCGGGAAACGATGGAGGTGTTTATGGATGACTTCTCGGTCATTGGGGATTCTTTTCAATCATGTCTCCCATTTAGATAAAATGCTTCAAAGGTGTAAAGACACCAATCTTTGTCTAAACCGGGAGAAAAGCCACTTTATGGTCAAAGAAGGCATTGTCCTTGGCCATAAGATTTCAAAGAACGGATTGAGGTAGATAGAGCAAAAGTCGATGTTATTGCTAAGTTACCTCATCCTACCACCGCCAAAGGTATTAGGAGTTTTTAGGTCATGCCGGTTTCTATCGAGATTCATTCAAGATTTTTCCAAAATCGCCCGACCAATGACCCATCTTCTTGAAAAGGATGCTCCTTTTATCTTTTCACCCGAGTGCATCGTAGCTTTTGAAACATTGAAGAAAAAGCTACGTAGCACCCATTCTCGCTGTTCCCGATCGACTTGCCTTTGAGCTCATGTGCGATGCAAGTGATTTTGCTATCGGTGCGCCTTAGGGCGACGAGAAATAAACATTTTCACCTATTCACTACGCAAGTAAGACTATGATCAAGCTCAAACTCATTACACCACCACGTAAAAGAGCTATTAGCCGTGGTGTATGCATTTGAGAAGTTTCGCCGACTTAATCTTGACCAAATGTGTAGTGTATACGGATCACTCGACTCTTAAATATCTCTTTGCAAAACAAGATGCAAAGCCGAGATTGCTTCGCTGGATTCTCCTCCTCCAAGAATTTGATATTATTATACGTGATAAAAAGGAGCCGAGAATCTAGTCACGATCATCTATCCAGATTAGAAAACCTCACCAAGATGTTTTCGAGAAAAGGAAATAAATGAAACATTTCCTCTCGAGACACTCAATGCGGTTTCTTTTCGTGGAAATTCTACTACCCCATGGTTTGTCGACTTCGCAAATTACCATGCGGTAACTTCATTGTGAAAGGATGTCGACCCAACAGAAGAACAAATTCTTCAAAGATGTTAAACATTACTTCGGGACGACCCTTTCTTATTCAAGATCTGTCATGATCAAGTCATCCGACGGTGTGTTTATGGACAAGAAGCTCTTGACATTCTCAAAGCTTGCCATGCTGGACCCACCGGGGGCCATCATAGCCCAAACTACACCGCCAAAAAGGTGTTTGATTCTGGATTTTATTGGCCCACAATCTATAAAGATGCCCATGATCTCGTCAAAACATGTGATTCATGTCAACGTTATGGAAATATTTCACAACGAAATGAAATGCCACAAAATGCAATTCAAGTTTGTGAAATCTTTGACGTCTGGGGCATAGATTTTATGGGACCATTTCCATCATCTCAAGGAAACAAATACATTCTCGTGGCCGTTGATTACTTATCAAAATGGGTTGAAGCAAAAGCTTTACCCACGAATGATGCCCGAGTTGTAGTAAAATTCCTCAAAGCTTTATTTGCCCGATTTGAACTCCTCGTGCTATAATCGGTGATCGTGGTACACATTTTTGTAATGACCAATTTGATCGTGTCATGCAAAAGTATGGTGTTACCCACCGCTATCTATCGCATACCACCCCAAACAAGTGGGCGGTGGAAGTTTCAAACCGTGGTATTAAAAGAATCCTTGAAAGGACAAGAGGTGAAAATCGTGCATCCCGGTCGGATAAACCGGATGACGCACTGGCTTTTCAGACAACTTACAAAACACCAATTGGGTGTACTCCATACAAGCTAGTGTACGGAAAGGCATGTCATCTTCCGATTGAACTAGAGCACAAGGCTTACTGGGCCTTAAAGCATGCGAACTTCGATATACAGACAGCCGGTGATCACATAAAAGTTCAAATGAATGAACTAAATGAACTCCGTGATCAAGCATACGAGAACTCTTTGATCTATAAACAAAAGACAAAGAAGATTCATGACTCTAAAATCAAAAACCGCGTTTTCAACGTTGGTGATCGAGTCCTTCTTTTCAATTCTAGATTGAAGATTTTCTCGGGAAAGCTCAAGTCCCGCTGGTCTGGTCCATTTACTATCACTAAGGTTTACCCTTATGGCACCATTGAGTTATCTCAACCTGATGGTCCCAATTTTAAAGTGAATGGTCATCGATTAAAGCATTACTTTGGAGAGGACATTCCACCCGTGATTGTCCCGGATCTACAAACATTCCCCATGAACCAATGAATGCGGGGATCGAGTCAAGCTAGTGACTCGGGAATCAAAAATAGTAGCACACACCATATGGGTTTTCATCCATATTTCGCCTTCTTATCCCTTTCTACCACCCTAGTGTGGGGAGTTTTCCCACTGTTGTATATATCAATCATTTTGTTAAAAAAAAAAAAAAAAATGTGTATATATCAAAACAAAATAATGGCCGTAATATTTCCTTTTATGTTTTATGTTTCGCATAACCACGCAGTGCTTTGAATATTGAGGGCAATATTCATTTCTAAGTGGGGGGAATTCTCACGAATTTCATCATGTAATTATTTCACCCAATTCCCGCTTTGGCCAAATTTTTTTGGAGTAAGTGTTTTCACTTACTCAAGAAATGGTAATCACCCACCATGTCTAACCCACATAAGGATTGGCTAATCCAGAGCAAACGGCTCTTGGTAAAGATATCTCAAATCCGCTTATGGCTTGCAATTTGCCTAAAATTGTATGGTGTTCAACTCACCATATCTTTAAACTAGTGAAAAGTTGGCTAGCCCGCAAGTTTATGGCTTGTGGTAAAGGCGCTTGAAAATCCATAATTGGTAATCGGCTCACCAAAGATAATATTTATAATTTATCTAAGAGTTATTAGTCCGTAGCAAACGGCTTCGTAAAGACAAATCAAACCGTTGAAAGTCGGTGATTTGCTCAAAATCACATGGTTATCATTGTACCAAAGTTCTTACTTGAATCAAAACAATTGGCTACTCGTAAGTAATGGCTTTTGGTAAAGAGATAAAATCCATTAAATTTTCTCAAATCATTGCTAGGGACTAGCAATATCTTAATGTGGGGATTGATGAGTGTCTAAATACTCATCATTTTATAATCGTTAAATGCCAAAACATCCGAAAACACTCGAAACACATCAAAATGATAAAATATCACAAACAAGTGTTTTATATGTTTTAAATGCAAAACATCAAAATCGTGAAAACGATCAAGTTTGCATAATTGGCGCTTTAGTCCCCAAGTTTCAAAAGTTGTCAAAATTAGTCCCTGGTAATTCAAAAACTTGTAAAATATCATTTTAGGTCCTTGGGATTCAAAAGTTGTTCAAAATAATCCTTTGAAGTTTAAAATCACAAAATTACAACTTTGGTCCCTCAACTTTGCAAAAGTGTCAAAAATAGTCCTTAAGGTTTTAAAATTGGAAATTGATCAAAATAAACCTTGTACTATTTATAAATGACATAATTGGTCCTTATGATAAATTTTGGAGAAATTACAATATTGGTCCTCAAGTTTCAAACTTGATGCTTTTGGTCCCTGGATTTACAAAATGGAAAATAACCAAAGTGGTCCTTGTACTAATCACATTTGGCGGTTTTGGTCCTTGTGAGAGCTTTGGAAATTTATCAAGTTCAACCCTCACTTTAGCGTAATTACATTTTGGTCCTTATGGTTATTTAGCTAACAAACCAAGCTTCGGATCCAATATAAACCCAACCCAGCCCAAATCCACAACCCTTGACCATCTTTTAAATTCAAAATAAACCGCCTCCCTGCTCATCCCTTCCCCATGGTCAAGTTTTCCCAAAACCAAGGTGGTTTTATCACCTCCACCTCACCCTTTCCACCTCATTCAACTTTCCACCAACCCCTCCTCTCATTAGCCTACCAAGCATTAAATGCTTCCTCACCACTTTAACCCCTAAACCTCACCTCATCCCCTGCTTTTGCCGCAAAATAACCCTAAACCCATTCCTACTTCCCAACTTGTCCCTACACCTCTACTATACTCCAAACTTCTTTAATTGCTCAAATTATCTCAAGCAACCATGAGCACTTTTGGCGCCAAAATCCAATTTGATGGCTGTGATCACTTTGACTGAATTAATGGCTGAGAATGTTGATGGGATATGATCAGAGACATGTGGGGAGTTCAGAAAAGCTATAAAAAAAGAGGAAGTGTCAATGGAGAAGATATATAGAATAATTGTAATTTTAGCTTATGTCGTTTTTATTAAATTTCAAGTTTCAGTGTTTGTTTAAGCTTTAAGCTTTGTATTTCAAGTTATTTAAGTGAAATAAAACCTTTGTTAACATCAATTTCCAGTTTCAAGTTCTGTTTTCAAGATAAGCAATTTTTCAAGTTTAAAAAATCTCATTAATGGTGAATGTTGTTAATTAGTTGTTACTCGGACTCGTAAGCTCACATAAGCTCCTAAGATAGCTTATTAAAGCTATTAGTTACCTTAAAAAACAGCTTTAGTATTAAAAGCACAAAATTCACAAAATACCAAATAAATAGTTTAAAAATAAAAAGGTTCCATGGAAGTGAAGCTTAAAAGTGAGCAGGTATATAGTGGATGGCCTTGGTATAGAGCTTATTGGTAGCTTTAGGAGGTGTTTACAAGTTCTTAGTTCTCGCTTGTGCTTGGATCCAAAGTGTAAGCCTTTTAAGACATTTTGGCATATTACTTTGTTGATTGTTCATTAGCTCAAATTTCTGTTTATTTATGTTTATTAGTCATAGTTAATTACAATTAATCAATAAAATAGATAGTTTGTTCTTTTGAATTTGTAGTTTACAAAAATCTCATTTTGACAGTTTTCTTAGCATAATTGTAATTTCTCAGTTCAATGATGTTATTGTTGTGGTTTAGTGCTTAAATAGTCTTATTAAGTAATAATACAAGGTCTGTGATCCATACCAATGTTTTAATCTGTGATTCTCTTTGTAAAGTACCAAAACAGTCTTGTTAAGGTGTGTTTGGTTTTACATAGTTCACTGTATTAGAAGTTGTGCAGTCCTTTGTTTTTGGTTGTTCTAAGTTACACTTGGTCTAAAGAAATCATCTCAAAGAAGAAAACTCCGTGCTCATTAGATGTAAAGTCAAAATACTCTTTTATCTCACACCATTTGATAATCGTTGGGATTTTGAGTTGCAAGAATCATCACAAGAGCTTAAAAGTAGTTAATATAGCTTAATATAATCTCATTACACCTTAATATAACATGTTCAGTCCATAAAATTTGATCACAAGTTCATAAAGGTCAAACTTCATTTGTTCAAAAAGGTCAAAGAGTGCCCTGTGCACCAGTTTTACTAGCTCAATCACAAGCTCCTACAGAGCTTATTAGTTGTCCATAACTTGTGATTTTTAGTTTTTTGGATAGCCAACCTAGCCCTCTTGAAGTTTCAACTTTAGCTTTTAAATTTTCAGCTTATTTACTAGGCCTGCAAGTGCTTATAAGTCTGTCCCAGTTTACTCAGCAATCACTGAGTCATGCTCAGTGATTTTCTAGCTTTTTCATAAGCTTCTAAAAAGCTTATAAGATAACCATAGCCTGTAATTTAGTTTTTAAAAGCTTATCCGGTCATCTTGCTAATTCCAAGATTTATTTTCACTTTTAAACTCATTTAAGTGCTTATAATTGCTTAAAGGTGCCTAGTTAATCACAGAGTGTCCTGTGTACTTCAGTTATATAAGTGCTTATTTTAGCTTATTTGGTGCTTATTTCTAAGTTCTTGAGTCTGTTCAGTTGTACACTAGCTTATTATCAGTCCATTAGCTTATTTCCATTGTAGCTTTGCTTATTTTTGAGCTTAAAAGCCATTTTGGTTTAAACTCTTTAGCTTATTTCATTTCTATAGCCACTGTTGAGATTTTTAGGCTTATTCAGTGCTTATTAGTGGTTTTGAGAAAAAAGTGGTAGTTGTAAAATTTGCTTATTACATAGTGCTTAACAAGTTTGTGAAAAAAAATTCAAAAATAAAATGTTTTTGCAAAAGGGGTAGCTGGCTCGAACCCAGACCTCCCCTTAGCTGAGAGTGATAAGAAGGGTACCACCATTGCGCTTGGGTCTTTGATCGTTAGAGTTTGCACTAAATATTCTCTTATATACATTTTACCAGCTTAGCTTATTTAGTTTCTTAGCTTATTTGTAGCTTATTCAAGTAGCTTTTTCCAGCTTTGTATTTTCATAAATCAGTAATAGTATTAAGTATTTTATAAAAAGTTTCGATTTTTCTAATTAGTTTTAGTATTTTTAAACATTTAATTAGTGTTTTATAGTAATTAATTCATAATAAAAATATAAAAGTCTAAAAATATAAATCTTTTTCTAAAATTTTCTTTTATCATATAGTACGTAATAAAATTAGTTTTACACTCGTAGGCCTTTTATTTCATAAATTTTACGCTTTTGCTTGCGCCCAACAGAATTTTTAAACGTAACACTGCTTTCATTTTAAATCTAGTTTTTAGATAATTTGAGTTTACGCTTTTAGTTAATATAGTTTATTTAAGATATTTTGTTTTATAAAATAAAAAAATATCGATCTGTAAAAATAGTGATAGCGTTTATTTAATATATTTTAACTTTTAATTTTCTTAATTTGCATTTAAGTCATTGTAATTTGTAGATTTTTTCTTTAGGTAATTATCCATTCAAAACCTTATTGATCACTATCCTTAGTGATCATTCTATCATCCGATCAAGTGTTTATACACCAATTCATCCTCCGTGGGACTTAACGCACCCGTGAATCCCTATATTCCTCCGATCTTAATTGCATTAGTGTTTGAGCTGTTTTAAGTTTGTTACGGTTAGCCATTCACAAGTGGTTAGCTTGTGTGATTAAACTTGACGGTTTTGCACCAATCAGTAGTTGTAGGCTAAACCATCCAAAGAGTGCCTTAGAGTAAGAGTTTATCATCCCTAGTAGGTTTGTAGACGAGACCCTTTGGTAAGTTCAAAGAGTTAGGGAGAAACGCATACCCTACAACTTTAGACACACAACGCAATTAAGAATAAGACGTGACAACTCAACCATCAATAGGAGATAATTAAGGAGTAATACAACCTAAGTAAACACATCTTTAAACTATCATACGAGCACATTAATTAGACATAGACTCCCACAACCTTAGTTTAGATAATTAGATAATAGTAGAGTAATCGGTGAAATACCACCCCCCATATCCAATACCCGAGATTCGTACCTTTCTATTTCATAAAATATAAAATACAAAAATAATCTTCCTCAACCTTAACCTTAGCGTAGTAACTCCTTACTAGCATTCCTATTCCCAGAGAACGATATCAATACCCGCGGCTTACCTAATTACTACACTACAACGATTAGGTTCATCGCCTAGGGTGTTATAAAACTTGCTCAAGAAAAGGAAGTTTCCTTGACCCCGAACGACGCGTGTAGCGTTATCATTTAAAAAAAATCTTGGTGACTAATAAACATTTAATAAGGCCACACTTGCGCCTTAGTTAAAAAAATAAAAAAATAGATAAAATAAAAGGGGGGGAGGTGCAGAAGTCTAAACCCATGGGTTGACTAAATATCAAAAGCTGGGATTATAAATCCCTTATATGATTAGCCCCTTTGAGGGGCAAAAGATAAACAACCACTATGGCTATATAAATAAAATTGTTTAAGGCTTACACAAGCCATATAAATACAAGCATAAAAGTAAATTGTTTTAAGGCTGAAGCCTGACAGACATATAATTAAATTATTTTATACGGGGGTACATACCACCCCCAGGATCAAATTATCACCAACACAGTGACCTTCATTCTGGATGAGGAGGAGAAACAGTCTTTGATGATGGAGGAGAATAAGGCTTCACAAACTTGGACGAAGCTAAGGTCTTTAAAGGTGTAGGACGACGGAGTACCCGGGGCTTCTTAGAAAGAAGAACATCAACTAAGGCTAAAGGGTATGCAATGGCTTCAGAGAGAAATAGATAGACTGCAGTGGCAAGATTGTTTTCGGCTTGATTATATTCCTCAATGTACGAAGCACGATAGCCAGGATCCTTTTCCAAGTCAAACGGCTCTTTCATCTTCGCCACTTCTTTGAATGCAACACACCTTCCATAACTAATGGCATAACTTACAAGCCAGCCCACCAATTGCCCCAACTCGTCATTATGCGCCAACTCTATAGCAATGTAGGGTACGACCTTCGAAGCCACCTCCTCCCTATCCCATTTTACACTCTCAACCTCTTGATGGAGCTTGGTTTCGATTCCCTCCAACTTTGTTCGCTCACCCTCTAGGGTAGCAACCTTCGTCTTGAGAGTTGAAACAGTCTCCTCATACCTAGCCCATTTTTAGCTCTCCAACAACATCTTATCCAAGTTTTCCTAATGATCCTAGACCTGGGTTAATAAGGTTACGATCTTCTGATGAAGGACCATGACAGCATGATTCTTATCAAAATTGGCTATCACAGCCTCACATTTAGCCTCCAGTTCGTTGTACTCTTCCTCCCTGGCTTTCACCCTTTCCTTGACAATCTTACATTCACCCTTGACCTGATACACAACCTTCAAAAGCTCGCAAGATCTCCAATTAATAGCATTATCAACAGCTTGCCTTGCATAACAAGGGTCATGAAGTTCGAAGAGCTATTCGGCAGTTTGGTTGTCCATATGACCTCTCCAGGCTGACGGGGTGATATTGGAGATCAGGAGGTGACAATTCCAAGGAGTCTTAAATTTAGGATTTAGTAAATCCAGTTATTAAAGTGTCGGTCACCTCAAGTATATGTAATCGTTAGAAAGCTCGTAGTCGTAGTTATTTAATGTTAAGTAGTATTTAGTTAAGTAACACCGTGGAGGACGGACGGGTCTTTACCCACTGTATGCCTGATCCACAGCCCGTAGGTGGCGTTTTATGTAAGACTATAAATACCCTCTACCTCCCAAGGTAGAGGGTTGGAGCTCATAATAACACTTTTACTTTCTCTCACTAAGTTCCCAAACCTCTAACTATTTCTCTCTCTAAAACCTTATATTATACGCCTATATGTGATCATGATTTGATGTGTTTGTGAAATCCAATATGTTACAATTGGTATCAAGAGCCATGGTTTGATCATCTCTCTTACATATCCTTGGATTTCTAGTGGTTTTATATGGTTTTTGGGTTTGAAAAAGTTTAGTGGTTTTTGCATCATTTGGATCATTTCTTGTGTTAAAGTTTGAATTTTGAGTGTACTTTTGTGTTTAGAATCATTGTAAGTGCTTGGGTTTTGATTTGGAAAGCTTGAATCACTGTGGTTGGGCTTGTTTTGGATTGAAAAGTATTGTTCTTAAAGTTTTCTACCTAGCGACTTGGCTCTCGGAGTTGTTTTCTTGGTAGCGATTTACTTTGTTAATTTCCGTGACTTGTAGTTAGAGGAGTAGCGACTTGAGCCTAGCGACTTGTCTATTGAGACAAGCCGACAAACAATACAACGTAGTGGAGGTTCCACTTGACTAGCGACTTGGTTGGCGTAGCGACTTGTCTCTATTATTTCTAGCGACTTGTCCTTATTGTTCTTAGCGAGTTGATTCTTAGCGACTTGGATACTTTAGCGACTTGGTCCACTTAGCGAGTTGTTCTTTAGCGACTTGTCTGCTTAGCGATTTGGTGCTTTAGCGACTTGTGTTCAGCGACTTGGGTCTTAGCGACTTGTGCTTAGCGACTTGATTCACAGCGACTTGAGGTTTAGCGAGTTGCTACTTAGCGACTTGGTGACTTAGCGACTTGGTTCAAGGGTTATAGCGACTTGGTTGATATTTGTTTCTAATACGGTTTTCTCTTGATTTAGTAAAATCCCGTGAAAGAATCTATTTCCCGGTTTAATCATAGAGTTATAAAATCCAGCGAAATCGTAAACATGTCTACCAACGTGCCTACAATCATCTCTCATGTGGTGAGGACGTTCAAGCGGTGGTTCGGATACTCGTCCACCCATGCTTGACAGAACAGACTATGACTCATGGGCTCAACGAATTAGGTTGTATTGTCTGGGAAAGGAAAATGGAGTCAACATTCTCAAGTCAATTGATGAAGGACCTTATCAGATTGAGACTACAAGAGACATAATTGATACTGCTGCAGATGGAACAATGATCTTTGGATTGGACAGACCAAAGACGTATGATGAGCTCAGTGATAAGGAGAAAAAGAGATTCGATGCTGATATCAGGGCTTCAAACATTATACTTCAAGGTCTTCCAAAAGATATCTACAAGCTTATCAATCACAACACTGAAGCCAAGGCGGTTTGGGATAATGTCAAGATGCTTCTCTCGGGTTCTGAATTAACTAAGGAAGACAGAGAATCACAACTGTATGATGAATTTGAGCACTTTAAGATGAAACCAGAAGAAAGTGTCTATGAATATTACGTGAGATTCCACAAGCTTGTGAATGATATGAGGAATATCAAAATGACCATGCCAAATATTCAGCTGAACTCAAAGTTTGTGAACAACATGAATCCCGAATGGCACAAATTTGTCACCTCTGTGAAGCTAACCAAAGGATTGAAGAACACCAACTATGAGCAACTGTATGCCTTCCTTCTTCAGAATGAGAGACATGCTATGTTTGAGCGAAGGATTCTTGAGCAGTTCAAATCTAAGCGAGGAGAAACAAGTTCATCAAATGATTCTACAACCTTTTACACCAATGTTGGAATTACCACCAAAGCTTCTCAAGTCATACCCACGGGTAATGGTAATTACAAGCTCATTCCCGATCCGACATATAAGCCTCGGACTCAAACACACTCATGGAAAACTTCATCAATCAACTATCTCTCATGGTTAGTCAAAATATGAATTCCTCCCACACACCAACAATAACCTCGAGCGACATCCAATCCACACAATCAAGCTACTGTCGAGAGATGGGAAGGTTATGGTGCAACCGATTCAAGGAAGGCGGTATGAGCAGGGAAGAGGTGGAGTTGGTGGAGGTATGTGGCTAATCGAAATCGTGGAAGGAATGCCAATCAAGGACAAGCAAAGCCAATCAAATGCTACAAGCTGTGGTGGTGAGGGACATATTGCGAGGCGCACATCTCCAAAACGTCCACAGAATGCGAAATACTTGAGAGACAAGATGTTGCTTGTGCAAGCTCGGGATAATGGAGCGACTTTGGATGAAGAGGAGTTGTTGTTTCTTCTTGAGGAAATGCCAAAACCTATGATCTTGATGTTGATGAGCGACCAATTCGGAAATAGGTCACAATCATCAAAATGCCTTTCAAGTAGTGATTGTGATGCATTTGACTCGATGTCGATGATGAACCTCGCCCAAACAATCTTCATGGCTAGCATCTCACCTATGGTCTCTCCAAAGGTCTCATCACCACAACAGTGGTCCATCCAAAGAATCAATCATTTCGGAGGTATTAAAACTATACGATGAAGTTGATGAGCAAAGATGCATAATGAAGTACAATCTCTTGAAACTTATGAATCGGATATTGATAATGAGGGTAATAGCAATATTGTCCCATATGATCAATATGTGACACAAAGTGAAAGTGAGATTGTACCAAGTGATGCATCTTCTGCGATCAATGATGACTATGTTTTGATGAATACACTTGCATGTGCTCCGATGATTCTGTTATCTCGAACTAAATGCCTATAAAGAACAAGTTGCTATTTATGAACAACGTGCTAAGTTTGAGTTAACTACCCGTGAGCAGGAAATGGATGACCAAATGCGTACAATTATTAGAAAAAGTAATTTTAGAGAAGAAGTGTTAAAACAAGAGTTAAACTCCTTACAAGAAAAGCTTTCTAAAACTGTTAAGCAAAAGCAAGAGCTTCAAGATAATGTTAAAGTGCTTAAACAAGAATTTAATGCTAAGGAATCAAAACTTTTGAATGACTTTTCTAATCTAAAAACTTTGAAAAACAAGCTTGAAAATAAGTTGTACGTACAAGGGAATACCATTCAGACTGCTCACATGATCACTAAGCATAGAGTCTTAAGCGATAAGCATAGTATTCCCATTGTTGAGGAACCAAATCCCGAGGTAGGTAAAAAGGCTAGAGCTGCTCATAAGGTACTATATGATGGTAATGAGATTCTTAAGCCTAGGCAAACACCATCATGTATTGGAAGCACGGAAGAGGATAGAAAATTAGATGATGCATCTAGGGAGAAAATGGATAAGAAGCTTAACGATCCTGCGTGTAAAAAGAATAACATAACGATCAAACCCCATGATTACACTAAGGAAAATTGGATCTCCCTGAACATGTTTAAGCCTCAAACTCAATTAACCCCAGAACAAATTTTTTGGAAGAAAGATATGGATAAACAAAAAGTTAATGTACTTGTTGAAACAAACACTCCCTTAGGAAAATGCTGCGCGACTCATGTATCCTCCAAATACACCAATGCACTTAGTTCCTAGAACTATTGCCACTAATAGCAAGACCTTAATCACCATGTATGTTGTTTATCAACTATTCGTTGATTTTGAGAAGACATGTAAGAAGAGAATCACACCTACGGGGATAATCGAAGGGAAAGGGTTTTGAGCAAACTAAAGAATGTTATTTAACTAAGGTCATGCCTTTCTTTAAACAATTAAAAGGTCAATTTGAGAGTCTTCAAAAGGGATTAACTCGGATATCAAAGAAATGGAAAAGGAATTTGATGCAATGATTGTTGAGGTAAATGATTATGAGCGGAACTCAAATATAATGAAATTGAAAGGAAGAACTTGCATATCTTAAATGAGAACTTAGTATTAAGTTGTGTGGCTCAAGATGTGTTTTATCTTGTTACTAAGCATTCTATTACTGCCTCTCAATTTCATGAATTAACATTGCCTTGAAAGTTTCCCATGATCGTGTCATTGAGCTTGAAAACAAAACTCGAAACTAAATGAGAAAATTGATCGGGATGATCACGATAATTTGGTAAAACATCTTTCTAAGCTAGAAGTTGAACATTTTAATTTGCAACTAAAATATCAACATCTTAAAGAAAATGTCAAAACCTCAAACATCAAGACATCCTCAAATGTTCCAGAGTTTGATGCACTTTTTAAAATAAACAAACGTGACGAACAGATTCAAGCTCATTGTAACACGATCAAAAAGTTGAAAGCCCAAATTTCACAATTAAAGGGTGAAAAGAACAACGTGACTGGCTCCCAAATGCCTCCTCCTTTAGATTCTCAGTGTTCTCAAACTTTTCATCTTCAAAACTTGGTTAATGTTTTACAAAAGGAAAATGAGAGTTTTCTAGAAGAAAATGAAAAGGTTAAACGACACTTTAAAGAGTTATATGATTCAATGAAAGTCACTCGTGACAAGAACAACGAAAAATAACGTCTTTACAAAAGGAAATTGAGAATCGAGGAGTCGGGAAAAAGGAAAATGCCACTTGTCTTTAATGAGAATGTTGCATCAAAGTCATCTGCAGATCGCAAATATACTGTGATTATTAAATACATTCCTCCTCATCTTAGAAATAACGAACTTGTGTTTCATAACTATTTCGCTCACCTTAAGGATAGTCTAGAATGTCTCCGTGAGATTGTAGAAGAGGATTTCATAAATAAGCCACTTGATAGAGATTAGGTTTGCTTGCATTCGGCCAAACGATCTCGGAGTCGCTAGAATGTTTAAGAGCAACATGTCCTAAATCCTTAGGTGCAAAAGATAAAGTTGTGATGCCTTGTTCTATGCCTAGTGCCAAGTATGCAACCCATTCTATGCCCAATATTAAGAAAGTGAACTCTAAAGTGCCTTCAAGTAGTTCAGATCCATGCACGTCTAGTTCAGGAATGCAAAAAGTAGCCCAACCAACTAATGTTCCCATAATTCCCTCTACAGGAGTAATCAGTGACATAAAAGCAAGCGGGTCAAAGCCTCCAGGCAATACAAAGCAAGATAGGACCTCGCAAGCTAAGAATGTGCATTGGAAGAGAGTAGAAGACCACCCTAGGAACACTAAGTTTGAGTTGAATAAAACGAATCGTGTTGATTCTAGTATTAGCTATAAGCGTACTGTAATTAATTCGAATTCTGCTACTATCTGCAAACCATGTAATGATGATTGCTTGATTTCTGTTACTAATCATGAATGTGGTGTGAATGATTTGATTAATGCTGTTAAATGCCCAGTTAAAATTGTTAATGTCAAAAATCAAGCTAAGAAGGCTAAAAGGCAAAGGCGAAAGAAAGTTAGAAAACATTGGAAACCCACAGGAAGAAAATTTAGTAATATAGGTTATCAATGGATACCTACTGGCCGTAAGTTTAATCTTAATGAGTTTTGCCCTAAATTTGCTAAGTCAATGCCCATTAGAAAATGGATGCCTACTGGTAGAACTATTCCTTTAAGAAGTGAACATACTTTGAATAGGTCAAATACGGACACTAGCACTGCATCTATTCCCGATGATTCCATTACTTCCGATGTGGGTGTTCCAATCATTATTACTAACCAAATGGAACCCATTCTTGCATGGGGATCCCAATTATCCAGTTATCCATTCTTGTCTGTGTTCAACTGCAGATCGTTCAAATCGTTACGTGGTACACGGACTCAGTTGTTCCAAGCATATGACTGGAGATCGCTCACGACTCATGAACTTCGTGAGTAAATTCATCGGGACTGTTAGATTCGGGAACGACCATTTTGGAGCAATTATGGGTTATGGAGACTATGTTGTTGGCAAAAGTGTAATCTCCAGGGTATATTATGTTGAAGGTCTTGGTCATAACTTGTTTTCTGTTGGTCAATTATGTGATTCCGATCTAGAAGTGGCATTTAGAAAACATACTTGTTTCGTTAGAGAACTTGATGGTGTGGAATTGTTAAGAGGAACTCGTGGTTCAAATCTATACACCATCTCTATCGAAGACATGATGAAGTCTTCTCCAATCGACTTGTTGTCAAAGGCTTCAAAACAAAATCATGGTTATGGCATCGTCGTCTCAATCACTTGAACTTGGCACCATTAATAATCTTTCGAAAAGGATCTTGTAAGAGGCTTACCCAGTTAAAGTATGAAAAGATCATCTTTGTTCGACATGCCAATTGGGAAAAAGCAAGAAATATGCCCACAAACCCAAACCCACAAACTCGATAATGGAAGTTCTTCATACCCTTCATATGGATTTATGCGGACCAATGAGAGTGCAAACGATTAATGGGAAGAAATATATTTTAGTCGTTGTTGATGACTACTCTCGATTTACTTGGGTAAAGTTTTTGAGGACAAAGGATGAAACTCGGATGTCATCATCAAACTTATCAAGCGACTTGAGTTCGACTTAACAATACGGTTAGAATTGTTCGAGCAGACAATGGCACGAGTTCGTTAACAAAGACTTAAGTCAATTTTATGAAAGTGTTGGAATCGGTCATCAAAGAAGTGTTCCACGAACTCCTCAACGAGCGGTGTAGTTGAAAGACGAAATCGAACTCTTGTGGAAGCCGCAAGAACAATGCTAATTTATTCAAAGGTTCCAATGTTTCTCCGGGTGAAGCCATTGCCACTTGCTTGCTACACCCAAAATCGTTCCTCATACACACATCTCATGGAAAAACTCCATACGAACTTGTCCATAAACGAAAACTGATCTCTCCTACCTTCGTGTGTTTGGTGCGTTGTGCTATCCAACGAATGACGGTCAAGATTTAGGTAAATTAAGAGCTAAAGCGGACATTGGAGTTTTGTAGGTTATGCATCAAACAAGAAGGGTTACCGAATCTACAACAAAAGAACTCGAGATATCATGGAAACTATTCACGTCACGTTCGATGAGTCGTCCGGGCAAATGGCTCCGGGACAATCCGATTCTGGACCCGCATCTCAACCTTCATCAAGTAGTCCTATCGGTTCTACTCTTGTTCTAAATCCTCACCAACAACTCCTTATGTACCTCCTTGAAAGATGATTTGAAGAAATTGTTTGATCCAATGTTTGATGAACACTATGAGCCAAGTGCTAATGATCATCAATTCCATCAATAGAGGCTGCTCCTATCCTCATCAATGAAGTTAACCCTTCGGTTTCTATGTCATTAAGTCAAGAAGCGCTGCTGCGATCACTCTGTCTCATCAACAAATCATCAATCATCGAGTGTACATCATGGAATTGTGTCGGCACCTATGATGGAGATAATCCCTTTGCTACTCCACGAAGATGCCCCTTTGAAAACATATTTGCTCTGAATCATCATCGAACCATCTTCATCGGGAGAAATCGACTCGCTACTTCAGGTTCCTCAACAACAACCACACGAACACCTTAGAAAATGGACACATGATCATCCATTGGACAACATCATTGGAAATCCCTCTCGTCCGGTATCCACTCGTAAACAACTTGCAACCGATGCCTTATGGTGCTTCTTCAACTCCGTACTATCCAAGGTCGAACCAAAAGATGTTAAAGCGCCATGAATGAAGACAATGGTTCAATGCCATGCAAGAAGAAATTCATGAGTTTGATCGACTAGATGTATGGGAATTAGTACCGCTCTGACGTGCTATGATCATTGCTCTAAAGTGGATCTTCAAAGTAAAACTTGATGAGCATGGTGATGTATTAAAGAACAAGGCTCGATTGGTTGCAAAAGGATACCGTCAAGAGGAGGTATTGACTTTGAAGAATCATTTGCTCCGGTTGCTCGTATCGAGGCAATCGAGAATCTTCTTGGCTAATCTTGCAAGTAAGAACATGGTAGTCTATCGGATGGATGTAAAGGCGGCTTTTCTTAACGGAGATCTTAAAGAAGTCGTATCGTCGACCAACTGAAGGTTTTGTGAATCGAGCATCCTACTCATGTCTATCGCTTGAAGAAGGCTCTTTACGGTTTGAAGCAAGCTCCAAGGGCATGGTATGATCGCTATCAAAGTTTCTTCTATCTCTGGATTCACAAAGGAGCGATTGATCCGACATTGTTCACCGAAAGTCGAGCAAACATTTAATTCACGTTCAAATCTATGTTGATGATATTATTTTGCCTCGATGACCCCAATGAATGTGACCGTTTTCAAATGAAATGGGTTCCAAATTTCAAATGTCAATGATGGGACAAATGTCATTTTCTTGGGATTACAAATTTCACAAAGTCCGGAGGCATTTTATAAATCAATCTAAATATGCAAATGAGATTTTAAAGAAATTTGGATTTGATTCTTGTGACCTGTTGACACTCCCATGATAGAGCGTACTAAAGCGGATGAGGACCACTCGGGGATCATGGTAGACCAAACGAAATATCGTAGTATGATTGGATCCACGATGTACCTCACGACCGATGACCGGACATTACATATTTGTTTGCATGTGTGCTAGATACCGAGCTAAGCCTACCAAAAGCACCTTGAAGCGGTTAAGCGGGTCTTCGGTATCTCCAAGGAACCATCAATATGGGACTTTGGTACCGAAGGACACCGGTATGTCACTAACGACCTATGCGAGATCTTGATCATGCGGGATGTCAAGATACACGTCGAAGTACGTCGGAGGTGCTCGGTTTTGGGTGATAAGCTTGTGAGTGGTCTTCTAAGAAACAAATGAGTACTTGATATCCTCTACAGAGGTGAATACATAGCCATGTCATCTTGTTGTGCTCAAATCCTATGGATGAGATCCCAATTATCGACTATGGCTTTGAATTCAACAAAATCCCTCTGTATTGTGATAACAAAGTGCCATTGCTCTCTCATGCAACAACGTACAACACTCAAGAGCAAAGCACATCGACATTCGACATCATTTCATCGGGAGCAAGTGGAAAAGCGGTGTGGTGGAACTTTATTTTGTGAGGACTGAATACCAGTTAGCAGACATCTTCACCAAAGCTCTTCCTAGAGAACGTTTTGAGTTTATCCTCCCACGACTTGGTCTAAAGAGTCTACAGCCGGAAACACTTAAACGTCTTCAAGAGGAAGAAGAGGAGTAAAAGGTTTTCTTCATCCATCTCTTGTAAATAGTTATTCAAAAAGCAAAATACAAAATTTCAAAACCAACAAAAAGCAAATAGAAAAATATAAAATTTTCAAAATCCATAAAAATTAGAAAATCTTGAAAAATCCCAAAAATATTGTTATTTTGTCATGTTTTCCTTGTTCGATATCATCTACGGACTTTGTGTTGACATTCAAAGAATGTCACGGGTTTTTAGATGTTCTTGAATGTACATAATTTGTTTTTAAAAAAATAAAATAAGAGAGAAAGTGAAACAAAGGCTTATAGTCATTTCAGTCTATAACCCGTTTTTTAAAGAAAGAACAGAGCCATACTTTATCTTATTTTTTTCAAATCTCATGCTCTGATTCTATAAACAAATATTTGCTATCTAATGAAAACTAATAGCTTTGAAAAATAACTCGGACTCAATTTTTGAAAATCATCTGGACTTAACATTTGTCAAAATCTCTATCTCTCAATCAACAACTTATGTCATTGATTGAGGGGGAGAATGATTTCAATTAAATCAAAAGGTTATTTGTCATACAATTGTTTTCAAAAGATACTAATGCATGTTTAATCTTTGGAGTTTAAAGTCTCAGATTTGATCCTTATCGGTAAAATGTTTTCATAAGCAAGTCACAATTCTCCTCAAAAGCTTTCAAAATCAATTTAAATCTCCGAGATCACAAATCTCAAATGATTTGAAAATTGTGATCGGGGAGAATTTGTGATTTAAATTGATTTAAACCGATAATTCGATAAATGGTTTTATAATGATTTACAAGCTCTCCTCCCACATGTGCCAAACGATTTCAAATTTTCCATGCACATGTTGAGGGGAGCATCTATTTCAAACCAAAAAGGATTGAAACGTGATTGATTTGTTTCAATGTGCGATTTTCCTAATATGTGCAAAACACTTTCAAATCTCTATGCACATATTGAGGGGGAGCAATTTTTTTGAAAACCACATCCTTTCCAAAAATATCCTTAACAAAGTATGAAAAATGCTAATTTTGATCTGGAAAGTGATGTTGATATCTTTTAGAAAATGGTAATCAATGTAGTAAATCCTTCCTCTTGCCTCCGTGTGCCAAAACGATTTCAAATACATGATGCACATGTTGAGGGGGAGCTCTTTTTCTAAAAATATCAAAAACAATTCAGGGACAAAATGCTTTGATAATATATCACAAGTATCTGGATTGATTTTCAAATGGTTTTCAATTGGTTCCAATGGCAGATGAACAATACCAAATAGACCGACCAAATTTACTTTATGTATGGTGATATAAGGATGGTTAGGTTAGGTATTCGTTCCCACGATCCCGCCAGAGCCGGAGGGATCTACCCAGGGACAATCCACTAGATAGTGTAGAGTCCTTAGGTATGATGAAAAAAGGAGAAAAGTGAGATATGGGAAGAGTGCGGACTGAGAAAGAGCTAGAACTGGAATAAACCCAACAAGGTTCTAGTTATGAAGTCTCGGTAAGCACTGAAGGGTTGAAGAATGAAAAAGAATTGAATGAGAAAAGGGTGAAAATAAATAGCCCTCCAATAATTCAACCTTAGGGCGAAACCGGTTCAATACATATACTCTTGGTGGTTACTAAGGTAACACGGTATTGAAGACAAGGCGTCATGGACCCGGTGACGCTTTGCACTAAAACTTCCCAAGCTACTCAAGTTTCTCTTAAAAGGACTTGTTTCATTCTCACGGGAACCTACATAATCTATCGACTTTCTCTTAGAGATTGTTGATATTGAAGAAGGAGACCTCTCCCTAGTCTCCGGCATAGGAACCAAATGTGCACAATTGAGTCTAGAGCCACGAGATCATCAAATAAATCTCTTTAGGACACATTTTCAATGAAGACTCTCTGTTTCACACAATGTGGAAAGAGAGATTATATCTTATGAGTCCTCGCATTATCCTTGTGGTATTGCCAACATCTTGTGATATGTCATATTCACAATGAAGATGGAAAGCCTTCAGAGCCAACATCAAACAAGCTCTTGGTAGGTGGCATTGAGATCTATCCAATAGATCAACCATGTGACAATGAGAAAATGGGCGATTCAAACTTATGAATCAATCTTTCGAAAATGGATTGACGGATACCTTTGAAAAACCGTCGTTGTGCTTAAAATTCTTTTCTTTAGCACATCGATTGTGTATTAATATTTCAAATATAAAGGTGTTTATGATTGATAATTGATTTTCTCAAAACCTTCGTTGTATTGCAAAAACACTTTATTGAGCGATACTCGATTGTTTTCAAATCTCTTTTCATCAATCGGTGAATCTCAAATTATTGGTTCACTCACTCCGTGTTGTCTTCTTTGAGGCGTTCGGTTTGAGAACGACTAGAGCATTGCGAAACCACATCAAGGAGATTCTTGAATTATACGATCACGAGCGGTACTTGTCTTGATCAGCGGGGAACCGTGGGCGTGTACCTCAATTCAACGAAAGTGATCAAAGACACTTTCGTGCGCTTTATTGCTAACTTTTGTATGCGGTGCGCCCGACGTTTGCGGTGATCGAAATGGAGAGGTCAATCCATAGCCGCATGCTCACACAACACATTCATTTCTAAAGAAATCATGATAAGTGCATCAATGACTCGATATTTTCACTCCATGCTTCGCTACTGCTGCTTTGCAAATATCATGAATCAACTAAAGCTTCCGCTACTCGATGAAAAGATTTCATGATCCGAATGTGAGCATGTCGGTCCAAAAGTCACAACTTCACATAATGTCAACACCACAATGGAAGAGTCGAGATTTATGTTGGTGATGATCTCAATCTTGGCTCAAAACTCATTATCACGTGGATCGCTTAAAGACCTCCACTTGGATTAACCAAACATGCAAAATGAAGAATCAATGACTACGGACTCTTGAGCAAAGAACATTAACAAGAATCCAAGAACAATCTTAATGTAATATCTGTTTGTATTCAATGTAATTTGAGGTGACCTCCTTAGGGAGATTGTTAGGATTTAGTAAATCCGGTTATTAAAGTGTCGGTCACCTCAAGTATATGTAATCGTTAAAAGCTCGTAGTCGTAGTTATTTAATGTTAAGTAGTATTTAGTTAAGTAACACCGTGGAGGACGGACGGGTCTTTACCCACTGTATGCCCGATCCACGACCCGTAGGTGGCGTTTATGTAAGACTATAAATACCCTCTACCTCCCAAGGTAGAGGTTGGAGCTCATAATAACACTTTTACTTTCTCTCACTAAGTTCCCAAACCTCTAACTATTTCTCTCTCTAAAACCTTATAGTTATCGCCTCTTATTGATCATGGTTTGATGTGTTTGTGAAATCCAATATGTTACAAATTACACGCTATGAAACTTACCTCAAGTAATCAAAGTATCCGGAATAGTAAAATGTAGAGTAACGATGGGAATCCTAAGCGACCTAGAATAATAAGTCCTTTCAGGGAAAATGCCAAATGTACTAAATGTGTATGCGTTTATAAAGTTTTAGCACCTTTACATACTTATAGTGAGGTTTTACGACTCAAAACATACTAAAGCATAAATTTCAACTTTTAATATTAAGTTTTCAATAAGTGTCCAAAGTTTTGCTCATCTTTAGAGGTCATAACATCTCCGTGTCTTCTTGGTTTGAGCCGTTTAGAATTCCAAAGATCAAGTATGTCGTGAGGGTCAAAAAAATCAACTATCGCTTTTAATGAGTCTAAGCCTAAGGTTCTCATAAAAAGGCTCGAAAGTGGTCACTAGCGTTTTAAACACTTAACCCTAGAATACAAGGTCTTACTTATTAAGTTTAAACCGACTTCAAATGAGCGTATCTAATTATTTAATCCCTTTTCTTTGTTAAACTCTATAAACGTAGGTGAACATGTCTACTTTCATTATTTCAAAGTCCCAGTTCACGAGAATAAGTTTTTGGTGTCAGTTTATATTAAAACAAATTGTGACCTGTTGTTACTCGTTTTCAGAAAAGTTTTGTCGTAATTAGACAATTTCTCATTCGTTTTCTAAGGAAACCGTTTGGTTCAAAAGCTTAGGTTCATCTTTTTCGAGTCTACTCTCTGAAATGTAAGTCACTCAACTCAGTTCCTCACCAATTATTTTATAAAGTCAAAAATGTAGTGGTGTATCAAAGCTTTTTAAAATCAGAAACATTGACCTATCTTATAGGGGTCTTATCTCCTTCGTTACTTATCGTTATGACTCCATCCAAATCCTCATCTTCAAAAGTTTCAACTAGCTAGATATACCAAAATGCTCTTAAGAGGTCGTTTACTGAATGAAATCGGTACTCGAATCTTGTCGGTTTTGACTAACGATCGCATATCATTTATTAAAAATAGTAAACCAACTCTAAAACTTGTGAAATTTTTAGATACTACCTAAGACATAAATATAAGTATGTAAAAATTGGATTGGCACGAAAAATATTTAGGATGGGTTTTCATGTTGATATATCGACTCGATTTTGGGGCGAAAGTGTGTTTCTAAACTTAACTTTTGCTCAATTTTCAACATTAACAAGTATGTAAAGGTGACATATATGAACATGGCATGCTATGTAAATATAAATATAATTATGTAAATAAGTTCATGATGTTTACTTGATGATGGTGAGTGATTAGTGCAAAAGAAACCAAAGAAACATAACTAAAACCCCAAAATAAGCAAAACCCTAGCTTTTCAAGACCTTTTAACCAATACTTGAATTTAAGTAATGAACCAATATCTTATGCACCCTTTTCATTTTGGTGTTTGGCTGAGTTCAAGAGAGAAATAAAGTAATATGTCGTGTTTAGTTTGTGAGAGTTGTTAGGTGCACTATTTTACATAATTATAGTTTAGGTAAAACACAAATTTCATTTGATATCAATAGTAGTTTCCTAACCAAAATGGGTTGTGTCTTGGTTCCTCCCATCTTTTTGTGTGTATGGAACCAAGAAAAAGGTTTGGTTGTGTTTTGAGAGGTGAATTAAGATCACATATATGCATAAGAAATAGTTTATCACCGAAATGGATTTGTAGTGAAACAATGATGTTGGTTATGCTTCTTTTGGAGTATAGGGGCAGCAATATATAACAGAGGATTTAAATTTTGAAAATTTTATATTTTGAATGAATGTATATGTATAAGTATATATATAGAAAGGTGGTGGAGTTTACATGCATGTATGAAAGCTTAAAATGTAAAATGTAGGCGTTTTACGTGAAACTTGAAAAATAAAATGCATAGAATAATAAAACATGATTGTAAAAGTCATATGACACGTGTTTGACGTAGACTAAACTTAGACTAATTTCGGTTTACTTTTAAAGTTCGGTTATACGTAAAAGTAAATATTTAAATGTTCAAAATGAATTGTTTTGAGTTTATAGACAAGTAATGACCGGAAAATACAAGTTGTTATATTCTTCTCTCGTTAAGTGAATTTCGTCCCGAGATTCGATGTGTGTTGTATGTCGATGCGCTATATGTGAAGAGGTGTGGGTAATTGTTGCGAATCTTGTCTTCTCCTTCCCAAATGAATTCAGGACCTCTTACGAATTCCATCGGACCTTCTGCGATTGGAATCTGAATTAATAGTATTTTAAGTCGAAATTGAATCTTTGTGAGAAAGGTGATAATCATTGTTGGAGCTTGATCTTTACTTCGAAGAAAATAAACTGAAGTCCATCATGAGTAATCATCAACATTAACCAGAAAGTAGCATTTGCCATTCATACTTTGTACACGCATTGTACCACATAAATCCATATTAAGCAAATGAAGAACATGTTGTGAACTTGGTTATTGTTTTGAAGGAAAGGGAGTTCTTTGCTTTTTCCTTGTTCACATGCCAAACATAAATGATCTTTGGTGTACCTGAATTGGGAGACCATCAACTAACTTATGTCATGCGAGTTCAGTCATGGTTTTGAAGCTTAAATGAGAAAGGTGTTTGTGCAATAACCATGATTTTGTCGAAGTTGCTTTTGAAAGAAGACAAATCGGTGAAGATGCAATCATATCTGACATTGGAATGGTATAAAGGTTTGTGCCTCGATTGCCAGTGAGTAAATCATGTCCTTCCAAATTCGTACAAAACATGTTTTGGATCGAAAGCTGACTTCCAAATCATCATCACAGAATTGTCCAACTGAGAAAAGGTTTCTCCAAGACCTTCAACACAATAAACCTGACTAATTTTGATGTTTCCATTTACATAATCTCCATAGCCTATGATAGCATCAAAATGATCATTCCCGAATCTGACCGTACCTGATAAACTTTGATAAAAAGTTTACTAACAACTTGAGATTAACTGTCATATGTCGGGTACAGCCGCTATCAATAATCCACATAACCAATTAGATCACATTTAGCTCACGAAGACAACAAGGGAGGAATGATGGTAGCAGTGGAACCCGAAGAGTTAGTGGGTTCCATTAGGTTAGAGGTACACATATTTGCACATTTAGGAAGCCACTTAAAGCTAGATGTACACTGCAACCATTTTTTCCGTGTCCAACTACTTCGTGCTTTTGTCTTAGTGAAGTCACAAGGTGATGACACTTTCTTAGGGGATGCTTTTGTAGCTATGGGATTTTGTACAACATTCTTAGAAACTACACTGTGCTCCTTCCCTAAAATAGATTTCGCAACTATAGTGGGCCTAGGTGGAGGGCTAGTTATAGGTTTCCTAGAATGAGCTAACAGAGAATTTGCAACACATTTTTCATGATTACCATACATCATGCTTTTACGAAAAAATACGAGATGCATTCAGGTTTGAAACGTTGAAGGATTTATCATTCGTCACACTGATAGTACGATTACAATTTGCCAAATTTGAATCTAAATCGATGTAATATGAGTTTTATTCAAATTCCTAAGATGAATTTCTACTTAAGTCTTTGGATGAGTGCTTCTCCTATGTTGTGAGATCTAGTGTTTCCTCTTGGTCTCTTATTCTCGGATATTCTAATGCTAGTAGATGCAACTATTCGGTATAAGTGGAAGGAGTCAAATTAGTTTCTTGAGTTTTGCCAGAAGTATTCTTCTTGGGGGATGTGGAAATGTTATACATTCCTGGTGAAATCACGTTTGTGTTTACAAACTTTCCACGTTCTATAGCTTTTAATTTTTCTTGTAGCTCAATGATGTTGTGTTTTTGTTCTTGAATTTTCGCATTGAGATATATGTTTAAATGTGTAGTGTTGGCGTAACATTCCGCAAGTTCATTGTTGTCGTTCAAAAATTTTGTCCGTTTCTGTTTTAAGAGATAAAAAATGACTTGGTATTCTTGTTTTAACTGCTCAATCTCTTTTACATATTTTAAATTTTGACACTTCAAAGATACGTTCTCGACATTAAGATTTTTGACTTTTGATGTCCATGTTTTTTCCAAAGACAGTTTTTCCTTTTGGTTTTGCAAAGCTAACTCAGAATTAATTGTCTGATTTTAACACCATTGAAGTCTGTGTCTAAGTGTTAGGAATTGGAAGTTCCATGTTAAAGTGTCGGTCACCCCAATTATAGTCTAGCATATGTTAGCTCGTAGATTTGTAGTTATTTACGTTATGTAGTAGTTAAATAGTTAATTTGTAGCGTAGAATAGTGTAGTGTAACACCGTGGAGGAAGGACGGTCTTTACCCGTATACACGATCCACAGCCGTCGGGGAGGTCGTGTAAGTTGTAGTATAAATACCCTTCCATCCTTGGAAGGGTGTGCTCTTTGAATAAACCTTTCATTTCATATAGCAACTCTCTTCAAGGAACCTCCTCTCAACTCTCTTCATCTATCAAAATGGCTTTCTTGTTTAATCACAATCCTAGACCACCCGAATCATCTAACAACATAAATATCACGATCCTACAATTGGTACCAGAGCCAAGGTTGTGTTGTTTGTTTTGATTCTCGCGGTTTATCTCATGGTTTTAGCGGGTTCTTTATACGGTTCTTATGTTTTTTTAAGTGTTCTTTCATGCGGTTTGTGAAGGTTGGGTTTGATGGTTGAATATGATCTTATAAGTGGTAAAAGTTTGAGTGGTCATTGTTTTACATTTAACATGGTCCAAATCTGTTGTACGTGGTCATGTACAGTTTTAAAAACTGATGTGGTTAAATGGTTCTCCTTAAATGTTTACACAGTTTACACAGATTTTAATATGGTCAAGTTGTCAGTTTATTGACCAAGCTGGTTAAATCAATGGGTCTAAATTTGAGTCCGTCATTTCTGTTTCTGGATGTTGTTCATTATCTGCTTGGATGCGAGTTGGTCTTATTAATACATGCGAGTTGTTAAACATTTTTTTAATGTTGAGCGAGTTGTGGTATTCTTGGATGCGAGTTGCAGCCTGCTACCTTCAGTCCAGATTTAGTGCATTTCAAAAGCGAGTTGGTTATGAATAATGCGAGTTACTTAACTCGCATATGGTAAATCTGCACTTGCTATTTGAGCGAGTTGCTATAATGGATATGCGAGTTGAGTACTAGCATTTTTGAATGCTAGTTGTTATAAGACATTTTTGAAAAATAAGCGAGTTGCACTCTGCTATTTAGCGAGTTGCTTAATAATGTCAAAGCGAGTTGCTGTCATGCTGTCCGGCTACAATGAACATAAGCGAGTTGACTCAGAAAAGCAGATGCGAGTTGTTAAAGCAAGTTGGACTAATCAGATGTTGTTACAACTATATGAAACGACTTGACTCAACATGAGTATGCGAGTTGACAGAATGAAGATGAAGAAGAATATGACTCGACCTTGACCACAACATACCATATACCAAATATCATTCAACATATCGACCTCAGATTTCAAACCCATCATCAGTCCAACAAAAACGAGATGCCAAGAACAAAACTGATTCAACTTTCAATTCCATACTAACCTTACTCCATCAACTCTCATCATTCAACAAGACTCTTAAGGAATGACAAATAATAACATATCCACAGCTTCAGTGACCAAGATTCAAACAAAATTTAATTAAGTCAAAGATCTCAGTCTACTTTCCTTGTGGTAATATCTTAAATTTGACTTCAAGAGTCCTTCACAAGAAAGTGTTAACATCATAGATCTTATATAATACTCGAGTCATATATTTTGTTCGAATTCAAGGTAAAGCAGTGTTGTGAAAAGATCTCAGATTTCTCATGTGAATCTCTATTAATATTCGTTTATTAAAGATCTTATCACATGTTAATCCATCATCGATCATTGTTTTGTGATAATGTCAGAAAAAGCGATGTTGAACAAAACCTATTAAAGGTTTCATTCGTATTCTTATTCGGTCATACAAGGGAATAACAAACAATCAAAACATTATGTAACTCACAAAGTCATTACCGACTTGAAGTAATGATCTTGTAGCCTTGATACAAAGACCTTGACACCATCTCTATGGCTAACTCGAACCGGTCTCAACCTCATGCCATCCACATGGCTAGGTCGAAATGGGTACTCTTCTAGGAAGGTTTTCATGGAGGATTTTTATTACGGTGTGATGGATTTGGTGGTGTGGAGAGTTAAATTAGGGTTTGATGAGCGGGAATGGGGCGGACGGAAGCGATGTTAGGGTTTGAGTAAGATTAGGGTATGATGTGATTTAGTGGTATTATATATCCCCTAAACATTAGGGTACCTTACGTGTTTATCGTGTGTCAATTGGACATGCTTCTTCATGTGCTCATGGGCTCCTAAATGCAATTTGGGCCTTGCATTCGTGGGTATTGGATGGAAGAATAAGGGACCCGGTGGTATACTCCTTAAAATTAGAACATTGTCCAAATGTTTAAAGTTGGGATCACATGATACATCAAATGTTGGACTAAGCATATGTACGAACAAATTGTTTCATTGGGTATTAAATTTGAGTATATGTTAAATTTATGTTACTCAATGTGTACTACTCTAAATTTGTACTCGGATTTTATTTGGAGTTGGACCAAGTTGGATATAGTGTGGATCTTGATTAATGTTGACTTGGGATCGGTTTTGTGAGAATTGATTATTTAACATAGACCGAAGATAATGATGGACTGGAAAGAGTTAGTGATTTCTTCAAATGGACGTTAATAGCCCAAGAAATATATGAACCATGGATATGAATTTTGTAATTTAGAACCAGGAAATATGTAACTTGGATGATTGGATTGATTCTCATGGACCGGGCCTCGATTATTACACGTAACCAAGTTTGGGTCGTATATATGACTGGGTTGGAAGGGCTTCTCAAGATTTGGAAGTTATGAGATTTGGATTTTATGCATTTTGTGATAATATGAGATTTGAGACGTGCGATTTGATGATGTGACATGATGATGAGATTTGATTGATTATGAGATTTGTTAAAGAGAATTGATGATGATGAGGTTTGTTGTGATCTGATTTGATAATTAGAGTTGTTGTGTTGTGTGGGTTGGGTACGTTGGTTTATGCATCCTCACGAAGATTATTACGTCACGGCTTCATTTGATGAACAATATTGACTACAAGGTTGTTGGTACGGTATTTCTTGTTTGAATTTGAAGTGTGGTTTTTCGGGCACGTTTACTTAGTTCGTCTTCTTTCTTTCTACCCTTCCGAAGATGACTTGTTTGGGCGTTTATAGAGGTGATAAAGACTTGGCTATTTAGTTACGGTTGTGATTCTTTCTTGCTTGACCCAGCGTAGCTATCACTTGATGTCTCACGCTTGATTGAGGATACGTCAAGAGGTTTTGTACTTTGGGTACACGTTTCTTTCACAAGGATGAATACAAGTTTAAGTAATTAATGGGAATTTCACTTCATGATCAAGTTTGGCGTGTCGTGTTTACTTCACCTTGTTGTCACTTTGCAATAGCCGTCGAGTGCGTGAATGATGTATGTACCAATGGATTGATTGGTTGTGATGTGATCAACAATTCTCATGATATATTAAATGCGCCATCGAATGTCAATAATACTTCACGTCTAAGCAAAATCTTTCAAGTATCTTCAACGTCGGTCGTGATCTTTCAAGATGCTTGCTTATGACAAGAACTTTCGTGCAAATGGTCGTACAAGTTTATGATGCTTCGAAGTTGAAACCATCATGGGGAGAAACGTGTACTTTGATGGTTTACGGTCAAACTCGGGAAGTAGTTTTACTATTCGACTTAGTGTGGTTTGTGAAGTTGTCTACATTTGGGTAAAGAATTGTTGATGATGTTGTTGATGTTGGAGAATGAACATGCATGTTCCCTAAAGCGAGTTATTCACGAAACCAAAGTTGTCATAACACATTCAAGTGACATTGTTTACGGTTTAGTCTTGATTTTGTAAAATCCCTTGAAAGAAACTATTTCTCGGTTTGAATCATAGACTTGTAAAATCCGTGACAATGGAAACTTCGGGTAATTGTAAAGTGCCTTCCGGATCTATCTTACGGTTTATTCTTGGTTTTGTAAAATCCATGAAAGAAACTATTTTTCGGTTTAAACCATAGAGTTGTAAAATCCGTAATGATGGAACCATCACGGAGGAAGGAAAGCGTATTTCGGGATCTTCGATCTTGGTGCTACGGTTTACCTTGAAGAAGGATAAAAGAGTGTGCTTCATAAATTGGATGTGTGTTTGGAGATTCGTCATGGCGGTTTGGTTAGTACAAGGTTTCTGGGGTTATGTGCTTTTAACCATGGTGGGATGATACCATTATCAAAGTTCATTTAAATTTCAAAGAAGGCTTGATTTGAGCGATTCGAGAAGATGTGACAACGCGTTAATTGATATTATTTATTTGAGGTTGAAGTGAAATATCACGGGCGAGTGTACTTAGTATCTGAAGGTATCGGGGATGGTTGGATGAAGATTCTTCGAGATCCTTGTTCGAGCTTATTATCAAACACGAAGACTTGGAAATCTAGTTATTGTTGGGTGTCTTTTACCTTTTCTTTTACCACTTGGGGGAATTGGGCTCTTACCACCACAAAATAACTATCACTTTAAGGAGTTACGTTGTAGTGCTCAGTGTCACATTCAATTGTGGATTTTCAAGAGGTAATGTCGTCTTATACTTAATGGTTGGTTGGTTGAAGAGTATAGAGTACATAGAGTACTTAGAGATGCTAATGGAAATCGGCACCGCTCTTTGTTACATATGTGCAAGTTTAAGTCACGAGTTCGGGGTAGTTTACTTGAGATTAAATTCATCATATTGGGTTTCTCCATCATTTGTCACTACAAATAGCCTCTTGAATGATAATGGGGTTGATTACAAGTTTGCCAAGAGTAGATGAAAAGAGAGATTTATGGCGTACATTCACATCGATTCGGGCCTCGTGCTTCAACATTATGACGTTTGAACACAACAGTTCAAGCCTCGTACTCTAAAGAAAAGAAAAGTGCACGTTTCAGTGCGCTTTATCTTCAAGAAGAAGATAAATCTTCTTATGACGTATGTTCACATCAGTTCAGGCCAAAGAAAAGAAATGTGTACGTTTCAGTGCGCATTATCTTTGAAAGAAGAGAAATCTTCTTATGAAGTTTGAACACAACAGTTCAAGCCTCGATCTCCAAAGAAAAGAAAAGTATGCGTGTAATGGCGCTTTATCTTACGAAGAGAAATCTTCTTATTAATGACCATTCTCATCAACATGCTTCATACTTTTCCATGCGCTTGGTCATCAAGTGAACGGGCTACCATTGATTGTTTTCTTATTCCACTTGCTCAACTATAATGACGATGGCGACATCATGTGCTAATTTTGCGGGGAGAAGTGTGAATAGAATACTTTGGATGATTTCACTTATTTAGTCAAGAATGGCATCTCCGTATGCAATTCTTGAGGGAGAAAAAGTGTGAATTTTTGCATTGTTGATTGATATTTGAGAATATAAATGGTCATACGGCTCTAAACTCATGTAAGAACCGAGCTTCTTCTTATCGGGTCATCTTCACATGGGTTTTCTCTTCTAAGAGCCGTTGGTTGACATCTTCACTCGGATTGATGAGTTTATCGACAAAGTGCTTCCGGTTAATGCTTCACGTATACATCAACATGATGATTCGAACAATCTCTCTGTTCTTGTTTGATGTGATTGGTAGTTTGGTGTTACCATCTTGTGTGTTCGGCTGCGGCACGATTCTTGATTTCCTTGATGAACATCTTTACATTCTTGTTTGATTGGGAGGATTTTAGTTAAGGGATTTGCAAGATGTAAGTTAATGGGATGCTTTTGGTGGGATGCTTTTGGTGTGAGTTGAAGATGTTAACTATATATTCTAATGGACAATCTTGAAGAAGGTCGAGTCTACGATGCATTCTACATTATGCGCTACATGTTAGAAGACTAAAAGGCAGTGCATTTAACTATCTAGAGACTTCTTCTTATTTGGGCACTCATCATAAAGATTGTCGGTTTGGGGAGAGCACTAATTGGGAGAGTGAAATGTCGATTTAATCCCCAATTAGACTTGCTCACATTCTACTTGACATGTTGATTCCCACAAGATTACAAGTGTTCTTCTTAAGATTTCAAGTATTTGGTCGATAAGATGTTCTTGATTAAAGTATCAAAACCCGACAGGGGAAGGAGACACGCATCTAAGCGAGTAAACTTTGATGAACTTAATACTTCTAAGTAATTGAAGATATCCGGGAAGACAAATGTTATTCTGGAGAGAAACTCAAGGTTTGACTCATGGCGAGTAAACTTGATGAACTTAACTCTTCTAAGTGATTGAAGATATCCGGGAAAACAAATGTCATGACCGCAGAGAAACTCAAGGTTTTACTCATCAAGGCGTTTAGTGTTCTTATTCCAACTATGTGGGGAAGAGATGGAAGAGTTAGTTTACGAAGATGAAAGAGGTACACAAGTGTGTGATGATTTTGATGTTATCGCAATTATCGGGGAGAGAAATTGTGTACATTGGGGCGCTTCAATTTGTTTCATGAGTGCTTAATCGGTGATTCGAGATATAATCACTTATTTCGAGTTGAAATCCATGAGATAATCGATGATTCGGCTGCTTCTTCAATGTTATCGGTTATTTTCTCTTTGGGCATTCGGGTACTTTGGGTTCTTGAGCTTCATACACTTTCTTGGGAGGAGAAAAGTATACATCGGGGTTATTCTTTGGCTATTGGACTTAATCGCTACTTGATGGTATAAGTTTCTTTGTCTTGGGTATGTGTATTCGGGTTCTTGAGCTCTAGTCTAAGAGGCGGCGCATCAATTCAACTACTTGGAAGTGGTCTCTTGACACCTTTTGGAATGGATTGCGTCGGACTTGATGGTTATGAAATTTGAGAAGAATTTTAAAGAGTGGGATGATACGTTCTTTGTTCTTGTTGATGATATAACCCGACGGAGACTTACAATGATCCTTCTTATATGGGCGACAAGATCGATGATATGGTGTGCGTTCTTGTGCATCTACGGGCTAAGGCAAGCTTGAAAGAAAGCTTAGAATCTGCCCAATAAGAAGATTCTGGTTTGGAAAGCTACCAAAGTCTCACTTTCAAGTGGCTCAATTTCTCTCTTGATTCAAGAGTCTTGGAAGCTTTGGTGGTGAATGTTTAAGAGATGATGACTTCTTTCTTCTCGACGTCTTTTCGATATCCTTATCTCGGTACTCGTATCATCATCTTCTTAAATTATATCATCTATTCTATCATTGTAAATATTTTTCAAAAACCAAATACAAAAATATAAAACCAACAAAAAGAAAATAGAAAAATATAAAACCTTCAAAAATTCATAAAAATCAGAAAATTTGAAAAATACCAAAAATATTGTTTTCTCATGACATGTCTTGTGGTATCGATAACATCTACGGTCTTAGAAATTTCATTCAATAATGGCACGGGACTTTAGATGAAGTTCGAGTAGGAGGTGTAAATATTTCTTTTTAAACATGTCTCAAAATATGGCTTCTGATTATTTAGATGTAACCGGGCTTAAAATATGGCTTCTGATTATTTGATTGTAACCGGACTTCAAAAATAGCTTCTGATTATTTGATCAGAACCGGGCTTCAAAAATGGCTTGCGTTACTTGATCAGTAACCGTGCTTAAACTATGGTTTGCTATTATTTCGATAGCAACCGCTCTTTAAAGAAAGGAAAGTGATCGCTAAACAAATTTTCAAATATTTGTGCACTTTTCCTAAAATCAAAATGAGGAAAGTATGTCGAAGGGCTATTGTTCCTACTCAAATGTTTTTCCGTCTAAAATTCTTGAAAAAATATTTGTAGTATTTCAAAATGGTGGAAAATGAGTTGCTTGTTAATTCAATCGGTTTGAGTTTTCGTAAAATTGAAAACTCAATCAATGACTTCAGCGCTTTTAACATTTTAGAAAAATAAGTCATTGATTGAGGGAGAATGTTTTCAAATCTATATCATCTAACGAGCTTTCTTAATTATCTTCGTGCTTAATTAAAAATAATATTTGCACGTGTAGAAGGACTAGGAATTTAGGATATGATTGTTAGGTTTAGATGATTAGAGTTTGATGAACACATTATTCCATACATTTATATGATCGATTGATATGTTGCATTGACTTTTATTAGTCGATTGTTGTTTGGGTGATGTCGACCACCATATATTTGTATGTGTGTTCACTAACGTATGCAGGTATATTGGTATAAAAGAATGTTCCCGATCCGGATCCCACAATTGAAGATGATTGGATGCCGAAAGGAAAGGGTAACTATATCTTGGGTTGACAAATGAAGAAACGAAGCTTAATTGGACTTCTATGGAGAGTTGGCATAAATGCAACGTAAGAGGTCTCAACGCATCGACAAATGGTTTTCTTCAAGTGATTGAAGAAGCGGAGCTTAATTTGACCTCGGTTGGCATTCAAAATGCAGCGTAAGAAGAAGTCTCACTTGCATCGATGATGGTTTTCTTCCAAACCCTACTGACAACAAAAGCGGAAGCTTCTCATCCACCTAACGTATCTTTGTGCGAGGATACCATTTTAAACAATTTTGATAATATTTAATTAAATTGTTTTGAAAATCGAAAAATGTTGTTTTGAAAATATATTGGACTAACTTTTGAAAATCACTGGACTTCATTTTATTAAAACTTAAGTCACTCAATCATTGACTACGGTCATCGATTGAGGGGGAGAGTGATTTAAAATAAATTATTTTCAAACAATATTTCTTCATAAAAGTCCGGATTGTACAATTATGTGGTGATCTAAAGATTTAATGTTATGTCATGGTATGATTTTCTTTAAACTTAAAGATCGTACAAAATGAAATTTTTTCTATTCTTGTTTGATTGTGAAATTGTTTTATTTTAATTAAAGATCTCTTAAAACTATCATACGACACTAACAATCTTTAATGTCTTAAATTGGTCCTTATCATCATTTTCAAAATTAAATCTTGCCACGTCTTTCCCCAAACTCTTTTAAATGATTTAAATCAATTGGGATCACAAATCTCAAATGGTTTGATATTTTTTATCAAGGGAGAGATCGTGAGTTAAATCTCTTATCTGTTTTAATGGAATTGGTTTTAGTCCTTCAAAGGCACTCCTGCCTCCATGTGCCAAACGATTTCAAATACACAATACACATGTTGAGGAGGAGGATTTATCCAAAAACCAGATGAGTATTTAAACAAGAAAAGCCACATTTTCTCCCATGTTTTCTAAACCTAATTAAATCACTTGGGATCCAAAATCTCAAAGGGTTTGATATTTTGATCGGGGAGAATTTTGATTTAATAATGAAATTTGATAAAAGGTGATCGTTTTGATTTAATTGTGCATCTTTGCTCGCTCATATGTGCTAAGCGCTTTCGAATCTTGAAGCACATATTGAGGGAGCAAATAAACTATCGAGTATGAAAGCTTTTAAAGTGATTTATAAAGTACCTTGATTGAGTTTTCAAATGGTTTCTTAATGGCTCTTGTGATTGTGGATATGCTTCAAATTAACTCTTGCCTCTATGTGATAAAATTATTTCAAATATCCTATGCACATATTGAGGGGGAGAATTTACCAAGAAAATCAAATGGCTTTTTCTTTGAAAATAGTGATCAAAGAAAATATTTCAAAGTCCTCTTGCCTCCATGTGCTAAATGATTTCTAATATATAATGCACATGTTGAGGGGGAGGTTTTCTAAATGATCAAAACTATTAAGGTACAAAATGTTTTGATCTCGTATCACAAGTACCTTGATTGTTTTTCCAAATGATTTTTAATTGGTTTCGAGAAGGAATGAACTGTACCAAAAGACCGACCATTTTACTTTATGCATGGAGTTATAAGGATGGTTAGGTTAGGTATTTGTTCAAACGATCCCTTGAGAGCGGAGGGATCTACCGAGGACAATCCACTAGATAGTGTAGAGTCCTTAGGTATATTGAAAAAAAGGAGAAAAGTGAGATATGGGAAGAGTGCGGATGAGACATAGCTAGTCTTGGAATAAACCCAACAAGGTTCTAGTTATGAAGTCTCGGTAAGCTTGAAGGGGTTGAAGAATGAAAAAGAACTGAATGTGAAAAGGGTGAAAAGAAGCGACCCTCAATAATTCAACCTTAGGGGCGGAATCGGGTTCAATACATATGCTACTAGTGTTTACTAAGGTAACACGGTATTGAAGAAAAGGCGTCATGGACCCGTGGCCTTGCACTAAACTTCCCAAGCTACTCAAGTTCCTCTTAAAAGGACTTGTTTCATTCTCACGGGAACCGACATAATCTATCGACTTTCTCTTAGAGATTGTTGATATTGAAGAAGGAGACCCTCTCCTAGTCTCCCACGGGAACCAAATATGCACGATTGAGTCTAGAGCCAAGAGATCATCCACAATATCTCATTAGGACACTAAATTCTTGAAGACTTGCTTGTTTCACACAATGTGGAAAGTAAGTATATATTAAGAGTCCCACGCATTATCCTTGTGGTATTGCGGAACATCCGAGTGATATGTAAGTATTCACGATGAAGATGGAAATCCTTCTAGAGCCAACATCAAACAAGCTCTTGGTGGGTGACATGTGAAATCTTTTCTAAAGATCAAGCTTGTGACAACTGGATAGAAACGATGGGGAGATTCAATCTTGAATCAACCTTGGTCCAGGAATGGAATTGACGAATACTTTTGGAAAAACTGTTCGGTGTGCAAACCTTCTTTTCTCTAGCACGTCGAATGTGTATTCATATTTCAAACACAAAAAGTATCTCTGATTGAAAAAGTACTTTTGGAAAAACCATTCGATGTGCAAATCTTCTTTTCTCTTGCACATCGAATGTGTACTCATTTTCTAATATAAAAAGTATTTTGATTGAAAATTGATCTTTCTCATAAAACCGTCGTCGTATTGCAAAACTCTTTCTTCAAGCAATACGCGATTGTTTTTCAAATCATTTTTCATCAATCGGTGAATCTCAATTATTGGTTCACTCACTCCGTGTTGTCTTCTTTGAAGCGTTACGGTTTGAGAACGGCTAGAACAATTGCGAAACCACGTCGAGGAGATTCTTAGGAATCCTACGATCACGAGCGATGCTTGTCTTGATCAGCGGGAACCGTGGGCGTGTACCTCAATTCAGCGAAAGTGATCAAAGACACTTTAAATGCGCTTTATTGCTAATCGTCATATCACGGTACACCCCGACGATTGCGGTGATCGAATTGAAGAGTCAATCAAAGCCGCATGTTCACGGAACCACACTTAATTGAAGAAATCATGATGGTGCATATCTACATAACTGGTTACGATATTTTTTATACTATGCTTACGCTTTCTGTTGCGCAAATATCATGAACCGATGAAGGCTTCCGCTACTACGATGGAAAGATGTCATGATTCAAAAGTGTGAGCATGTCGGTCCAAAAGTCACAACTTCACATGATGGCAACACAATAAAGGGTGATACAGAGATTTAATGTGGCTAATGATCTCAAAGAAAGCTCGAAGATCATCAAAGATGTGGATCAGTTAAAGGCCTCCACTGAAAGTACAAATCAATGCGGACTTTGAAGAATCGCTACTAAAGCACAAAGAGTGAGAAAGTGAAGAATTCAAGTCTACGAGCTCAAGAACAATGTCAAAGAAAGAATGCTAGGATGCAAAATGTATTTCATGGGGTGACCTCCCTTAGGGGGAGATTGTTAGGAATTGGAAATTCCATGTTAAAGTGTCGGTCACCCCAATTATAGTCTAGCATATGTTAGCTCGTAGATTTGTAGTTATTTACGTTATGTAGTAGTTAAATAGTTAATTTGTAGCGTAGAATAGTGTAGTGTAACACCGTGGAGGAAGGACGGGTTTACCCACTGTATACCTGATCCACAGGCCGTCAAGAGGTCGTGTAAGTTGTAAGTATAAATACCCCTTCCATCCTTGGAAGGGGTGTGGCTTCTTTGAATAAACCTTTCATTTCATATAGCAACTCTCTTCAAGGAACCTCCTCTCAACTCTCTTCATCTATCAAAATGGCTTTCTTGTTTAATCACAATCCTAGACCACCCGAATCATCTAACAACATAAATATCACGATCCTACACTAAGTTCAGAAATCTCAATTGAAAGTTTTGATTGGACATCATCATTTTGTGAAAAAAAATTCTCGTTTTCCTATTTTACTTCTCAACCTCTTGTTTCAACATTTGATTTTCCATTTATAATGATTGTACCATAGTGTGATTCTCAGCAATTAACACATTATCATACAAATAAGAATATTCACAATATAAAACTACGGATGCAATATTAGCACAAAGAGCATCTTCTAAAAGTTGATCAAAGTCGGTTTGAAGATCTTTGTTTACGCTTTCTTGTGGCCGAATTTTCGAGTGTGTTGAAAGCTTCAATCATTGAAGTCATCTCTTGTTGAAGTTCCCTTTCCCAGTGTTGCACACAGACACAAATGTGCGATGTGAGGTAAAAGTTGTGTTTGAAACATTTGTTTTTGCTCTCTTGCATAAGGTGACAGCAAATTTGATGCTTTTAATTCAAAAATTTTCTCAATTGCCATTTCTAAAAAGGAAATGTCTTCCTTAAATGTTTGAAAGTACCGTAGTAGTAGTAAGCAAGGTTTAGGCGTTTTTGGCAAAGAGTCGCTATTGCAAGAGGACAGTAAAGGACCATTTATTTGTTCAACAATGTGAACGGGACCTTCCACGTAAGATGGCTCATTTATTTCAGAAATAGAACATGAATGTTCTGATGTGACATGAAGTTTGTAATAAGCATTTTGAGATGTTTAATCATATGGTAAAATTACATTTTGACGCAATTTTAATCGAACTTGATCTTCTTGTGCCCATTGTTCCTCACAATCAAATACAACAAGATGCATGCTTGGATCAAAAAGACATTGAACACTATACAATTTGGGTATATCCTTGAGAGCTGTGTTGAGAAAACGTGGGTGGTTGTAATCAAGAGCGAAATGTTTTGAGTCATCAGGACTCGGTTGTAAAGTTGTCATTTCAATTTGTTCAATTGAGTGGCCAATCTTATAAACAATAGTTCCAAAATCTTTTATCCGTTTTTCTAATCAAAGGATTTCATCGATTGGGTCATCAACGCGTTTTTTAGATTTAAATTTGAATTCAGAAAAATTTGACCAATTCTTTGAAAACTATTGTTTAGTGTTTCAAAGTTCAGTTTGAAGAATTTCAATATGTTTCTGAAGTTCAGATTTTTCTTGTTCAATTTTTGAAATCTTTTCATTATTTGAAGCAACATGTTCGTGCATTTGATGTTCGATTTTTTGTGCGTTAACGTAAAATTTTGAAAGACCACCTCAAAACTTTCTTCTCTTTTGGTTTTTGTTTCAAAATCATTTATCCATTTTCGACAATTCTCAAGTTCAACAGTTAATGATGTAACACCCCCAAAATACCGCAACGGAAGATTGTGTCACTGGGGTGCTACTTCATAATACAAAGTACAAGTTATAAAAAACGACCTCTAAATGAGACGTTTTGAAAAGTTACCATTCGATTGATGAAATCGAGTTACAAACAATGAGGTCCCAAAGTATAATATATAAATGTTTACAAAATGTTTGAATGGTAAATGATAAAAGCGTAAGTCTCCAAAATATGTCTTGCGACTCTATGCTTCAAACTCTAGCTATCGCCTTATGACCGAGATAAACATGCTAAAAGTCTCAACACAATGGTTGGTGAGTTCATAGAGTTTGTTTACATGTAAAGCCTTTAAAGAATGTTCACACAAGAAAGGCATTGTAAATCCACTCGGTTCAAGTTCCGCCCATACAAAACTTGCAACTGTGTGTTTACAACCCATGCTAAAATATAGTACATTTTATAGTCAAGCACACATACTGATCATAATAGTTCACATAATTGCACTTAGTGTTGCTCCGTTTATGTTGGGAGACTTTCAAATTAGACGCCGTGTATGTTGGGAGACTTTCCGATTAGACTGCTCCGTGTATGTTGGGAGACTTTCCGGTTAGGCGCTCCGTGTATGTTGGGAGACTTTCGATTAAGTATAACACAATCAAGTATAACGCAATCAAGTATAATGCAATCAAGTATAATGCAATCATGTATAATGCAATCATGTATAATGCAATCAAGTATAAGGTTTTGAGTATTTGTAAAAGTAAGAGCAAGTAGTTGAGCATGTATCTCCCCCAAAGAGTTTGTAAAACAAGTATTAAAAACGGGGCTAAGAACTCACCTTAATAAATGTGATATCCAAGGTATAACGAATCGATGGATAAGCCGAGAAACCTCTACGCGTAACCTAGAATATGTGTTGAGTCTTAGGTTCTAAATAACAATGTGAATGTATAAACATGCCTTATATAGTTATTACACCAATTATGCTTGGATACTTAACATTTGTGAAGTCGTATAAGTGTTTACGTTTCTTATATTTAAGTTTTCCCCGTCTAAATCTACCCGTTACTTCTAAACCGTAAATGATCACGACTCGGTTTTTATGTCTTCGGAAAGGTAATTGAATGTACTAAACAGATCAGTGGGCCCTACTGCCCCAGAAATTATTTAACTATTGTGAAATTACTAATTTACCCTTGGATATACTAGTTATTTCAATCAGCAACTGTCTCACAATTTTGGTCATAAGTCGAGTTCTACAACTCCGTGTAACGCACGGCTAGCGGCCACGTTCAAGTTAGGGTGTTAGCTACAACTTTTGTTCTTTGACCAACAGTTGGTTATATGCAAGTTTTATGAGTTTTACCCGTTTGAAATCTGTTACTCAGATTTGGACACGTCTAGCCGTTTTGGCTCTAGTTTATTCATCGGGATGAGTTACGGCACGAGCCACCCGTAAAAATGACCACAAGACATAGATCTATAATCCTATGTTATTACCTAAGTTTTTCAGTCCACGAATTTTACCCAGTAACTATGTTTACAGCCCCTGTCCAGTTTTTGTTTTACAAAACTAGTCCTTTTGACGATTTCTAGTGGTTTAGTCCATTTATCCAAGCACAATCAACCATAATAAGCATATAAACATATTAAATACATGAAATACTAGTATTTACAGTAAGCAAATGATAACATAAGAGTTTGCTTACAATCCTTGTGATGAAACAAATCAAGAACCAAGAACTAGGACACTAAAACCTAAACCCTTTCAACCAAAGTTCCTAGCTTCGAATCTTTTATCCATCTTGCTAACCCTTGCTAGGCTTGATCTAACCTTGTAAGAACCTTGTAACTTCAGCCCCTTAAACCCTTGTATAACTTCTAATTCAACCATGGAATAATGAAACAAACTTAAGAACTAGGTAGAGAGCACTTAAGTCTTGAACTTTGGTATGTTATTTATTGTATGAAGATCAAAGATGAACGGTGTAGGGATTTATTGAGGTTCGGTTATGGAGGATGAAACAAAGGAAAATGAATGAGTTCTTATGAGTTATCAAGTCTTAGATGATGTCTTATAGGATATTTCCTAAGACTTAAGTCTTAAGTTTAAGACTTAAATACTAAGTAACTAGCACATGTATATGACTAATAAATTCAAGACTTATCACCAAGCCAACAAGGCTTGGTGAATCACTAAAATTTCGTTCATGCTCTATCTTGAATGACTAGGTATGAATTTTGATGTTATCTTGCTTTTACGGAGTCAGTTTTGGTCCCGGTAATCGCTAACTCTAAGTCGTAAAGTCACGAAACGTAAAATCGGGTATCGTAAAAATATGAAACTTATAAAAATGTTAAAACTTATTAATATAACCTATCTTAGCATATTAAATGAGTGATAAGTTTGACGGATCACGTAAACGCTGTTAAATCCTAGAATGGTAAGATATTTAAGAAGAGAATTTCAATTTTACTTCTCTTAGTGAGATATTTTGTAAGATATTTAACTAGGTATTATCTAAATAATATCTAGTTGATGACTAGGTATATGAGTTGACAAGGTAAATTAAAATGTATTAGTCAAAAGGTGGTGCGGGTATCATGAAGTGAATAGTAAATTCCCGAGATGAATAGTAAAAACCCAAAAATGCGAATTGTTACAAATGAGGTAATCTCTGCTCTAAGGTTTTGGTTTATCTCATTACATTTTACAGTTTGGACTTGCATGGGCTGAAGTAATGAATTAAGATATTCTAAATTTGGACCATGCAAAACTTCACTCTGTTCAAGATGCTCATTATTTTCATTGTCACTTTGTTCATCAAATGTAACCACATGATTAATTTGATCAACTTCATTAGGATTTAGTAACGAGTCATGTTGAAAAGATTGTTGTTCTTTATAGGTGTTGGTTGCCGAGGAGCTTGTTGTGTGAGATATTGAGGAGAGGATTGTTGTGGTTGATGAGGATAATAAGGGTAATGAGGATAATAAGAATATGGTGGTTGAGACATGTTTGTTGTTGATGAATGATATGGATCTTTAAAGATAATGAAGGTTGGTGTTGTTTAGGATTAGATAGATTAGGTGTTTTGGTAAAATTCTTAAGTAAAAGAAAATAGTCCTTACTTGCAGTATGTCTTACTCACAGAATAGTTACTTACAAACCTATCTTACTCGTAGAACTATCTTACTTGCAGAAATATCTTACTTGGAGAAAGTATTACCACGGAGAATATAGTCCTTATAGAAATTAAAACCTTGAAATTCTGCTTTCCTAATTCGGAAGATATTTCAGAATTCTCTAACTCGAAGATTTTTCTTACTCGGAGATGTTTCTTACTCGCAAATGTGTTTCTTACTCGGAGAATTAAACTTCAAGAAATATATAACCCTTAGTAGAAAGGATTATAAAAGAGAAGTTCTGATTTCCTAACTCGGAAAGTATACTCAAAACTTAGAGCAAACATTTACTCGAAAACCTTACTCGAAAATTGTTCCTTACTCACAAACTAACTCACAGAAATTGATGCTAAGTCGAAGAACTTTAAACCTTACTCGCAGAAATTCAAACCTTACTCGCAGGACTCCGTAACTTAACTCCAAAATCTCTAAAAATTTAGCTCAAAACGAGTTTTTAATCCACGATTTCTACCAGATCTTACCTAATATAACCTAAACTATCATAAAGTAATAATCTTTTTCAGTTTTAATCTAATTTTGTGATTTTGAAAAAATCCGTTACTCGCAGAATATGTAAAAACCAAAAACAATTATTAATTTTGATAAAATCACAACCTAAGCTACCCTTGGCTCTTGATAGCACTTGTTAGGTCACCATTATATCACATAACACACATAAACACCCTCTCCTTTGAAGGGAGGGGTATTTATAGTGTTTACACAAATGAGGGTGTTGCCCTAGGTTTTAGAAGAACCTTTCATCACGGCTCATGGGCTTACTACATGAGCCGAATATTTAAATACAAACAATTATAAACCATATTAACTAACGACCAATTAAAAATATAATGACCGACACTTCATAATAATAACGTGTTCCTAACAAAACTCTTATGCTTCAAATATGTGGAAAGTAATGTATTATTTCAAGATAAGCTAGAAATAGAATGGGTCACTCACAAAGTGATAAGCTCACGACTCTAATCGAATCGAGACAACATTACCAGTATGTCATTTTGAGATAAACCGCAATGCCCCCACTGGATCAGACAACATTATAAGTGTTTCTTCACCACTCAAAAGCAAGTAGCAATTTATTAACGTCCCTACTCTTTGAATGTCTACACATTATTTCTAATGTATGTCGCATGGACTAGTAAACATGTACTTAGATATTCATTGAAGAGTATCAGGTTCCACTATATAGATGGTGGACTAGCCATCTTTGCCGTTATATTACTTGAAAATGGGCATGTAATTCCTCCATAATTGGTCTACGTTACCATAGGGGTGTGTAGTGCCTTAGCTGGTTTATTGGGTTAAATCAAACAACTAGGTAAATAATGCTAGTTATTGCTTTTACTTATTTTGCGGTGATATTTGTGTTTCTAATTAAACTCATAAGGTATCTTGACGCTTTCAAGATGTTATCATTTTTGGTAGCCATAGAAAACATGTTCTCTAGTTATCCAAATGTCTTATATGTTCCAAAGATTACAAAATGGAATAAGGCTTATGAAACTGACTTCAAAGAATAAGATGTTCAACTGTACTTAATCATTTGACTTTTACAAGACATGACAATTTCTTAAGTAAGTTCACTTTGAGTTTGATTAGAATTGTGACAATTCAGGCGTTCCTATTATCGCTTTCTCGAACAAGAAAAAAGGATATGACCGAGTCTCTCTTTTTCTTACAAGGAAAGAAGACTTGATTTGTCATCTTCAAAAAAGAACAAACTATTGTTTATGGCTTATGTTGCATTAATACTATTAATAAAATTTACAAAGTTCAATTTTGGTATTTTCGGTAATTATCCTTTTATAAATTAACTACCTATGTTTATAATAGAAACCATTAATTTATGAAAAGGATAAGATCCACATTGATCTTCTACTATCATATCAGTTGATTTACTAGTGGTAGGCGATGATCACCAATTGTATTACATGTGCAACTCTTAGATATTTATAGGACCCACGACACTAGTAAATAGGCAACTAGTGTCATGTAAGCATCTGTAGTCCCATTCCTTGCCTCGGGTTAAGGATCTCACTGGTTTAACTCAATTAAGTCATCTAATTTGAGAACATGTGAATGGGTCTAGGCCTCACGCATAAAGGATAATCACCTTAGGTTGCAATTCACCTAGGTCTCACGCATAGGTAAAAGGTAATTGCAAGTGTCCTCAAAAGATTGGACGGCAAGACTTAAAATTATAATGGGTATACATTCTGATAAAAAAAACATGTGAATAAAAAAAGTGTACGAAGAAGCATGCATTAATTCTTAGCACAAGTTAAAAATAATTTCTTAACTTGGTTCTAATCATTGTTTTATTATTAATGTGTTAAGTTGTCCATTTAAAGTCTAATATATTTCCTAACTGAATATAAAAGAAATGACAATACATAATAAATAAGAATAACAAGTAAAAATAGTTGAAGTGTTATTGTAAAACAATGATTTTAAGTTTCAAATCCAATTTAAACTTAGTTTAACTAAATCAAAAGACTTAGTTTTCAAAATGGTTTATCTTTCATTTTAAGTTTGAAAAACATTTCAAATTGCAAACATGTCAAACATCAATCAAATGCAAGAAATAAACACACAGCCACACAAGTACCAAAGCCTCAACCGATAAAAATCCTATACTCGATTTCATGAGCCATCATGAAAACCAAGAGGTCAACTAAGGGACAAGCCAAAATAACCAAGAATTAGGCTCTCATTTGCTCTAAGACCTATCAAAAGCAAGTAGAACCCAATGTGCCATTTATTTCCAACATGATGATTTGAAACTTTCATCCACTTGAGAGCCCGAAAAGTCCATGAAGGAGTCTTCCCCAATAAAAACTCCAAATTGCAAAGTTGTATCCCATTGAGTCCACTACCTATACATCAAATTTCATAATTTTAGGCTCATTAGAACTCCAAGAAATATATGTTTACTTTGTCGCCATTCCAAATCGACAAGTCCATTTTTAACCTTTCACCTTTAACTTTTTCGCCATTCCAAATCCAGCGTCGATTACAATTTAGCAGTTAAATAGAACTATTTTACTAATGTATTAGCTACTAAAAATGCCCAAACAATGGCTACAGATGATAACGCTTAAATTATGCATGTTTTTAGTAGCGTTATCCATGCTTTTATGTATAAAAGTGTGTATGCTAGTTCATTTGTAGCCAAGTACAGGAAAGTGGAGAAAAAGACGGAAAAAAAGTAAAAAGACGGAAAAAAAGTAAAAAAAAAAACGAAGATTTATTCATGTACGAAGAATTCCCCACAAAAGCAAGACTTATGGAGTATATTCGAGAAGAAAAAGTAATCAAGATGATGGTACAAAGACTCAAGAATAAAGTTCAAGAAGGAAAACGAGAAATAAATGAAGAAAAGAAGCTCAAATGAAGAAATATTGGAAGCCTCGTTGTTCCCGACACACCTTCACCATTTTTGCCATATCTTGAGCATACAAACTCCGATTTAGGTGATTCAAGCAGCCACGGAACCGGAAGAGAAAGGGCTACAACTTTCATGCTTACCATTTTTTGTTAAAATGCTCCAGCCGATCGGTAAGGCCCCGCAACTGATTCGGCTGAAGGGCTGTCAAAGAAGACCAGCCGATCCGCTGGTGACCAAACCGATCGGCTGGGAGGCCTGGGTCTGCTATTTCTTTATCACTAAGGCTCCATACTTACATCCAACAATTCTAGATCTTTCCTACATGTATTCTAGGTGCTTCTAAGCTCCTTGGAGGCAAAGTTTAGCATTTATAACCCCAAGTCTTGGAAATAGTATAAATAGGACCATTTGCAAGCATTTCTAATCATCCCTCTCCATTCCATCTCATCTCATCCCATTTTAATCCAACTCTCATCTCTCTCACCACCCTTCAACCTTCTTCCAGAAGTGTTGGGGGGTTGGTTGGGCAAAATTCATGGGAAACAAAGAAGAAACCATCAAATAATCCATACATCTCCACAATCCTTGTTACCAAACACTTTCGCCTCTTGTTACATGTTGTTAGTAGAGATTTCCAGAAGTTGTGGGATGTAATAGAAGGTCATAATTAGTTGAGGAACATTGGAGGATTCATGTACTTTGTATTTCATCTTATGAACTTTGGTATTTTCTCTTTTAATATTAATCATGTTTGGTTTCTTTGATTATGTTGATTATGTGATTCTTATGATGTGCTCTTGTCTTGTTAATGTTGGTTTTATACTTGTTTTGTTCATATGATAACTTATAATAAAGGGATGTTTGGATATTTGTAGTGTTTGTTTGGAATATGATGATAACATCATATTTGGTTAAATTGGAACTTGTCTTGTTTATTGTTTTTGTTGATCATTGTTGAGTTTAATGGTCGAAAGGATTCTCAATTATGGTTAGTTCCATGTCATTAGTCGACGAATGATTTTGGTCATGTACTTTGTGACGATTGCGCAAGAGAATTAATAAACATAACAAGTGAAATGTTTAATTTAGATTATGGGTCGAAAGACACCTTTTGAATATGTGTTCTAATCATCTTTCAAGTAAATGAAACTTCACGAATTAATAACATCAAAGTCTAAAGGCCGAAAGGAATTCTTTGTTGTTGTTGGTTTAGGCATAAGGCTCATGACATGACCATTTGATTGAGGCTTATGCATATTTGATTTATCAAACACTAATCTATTATTATTGGTTCTATAGGTCGTAAGGATTACCTTTGATAATATGTCTTCCAAACTAAACATTCTAATATCCTTGTGCTCATTTGTCCAAATATGTATGTTCTTTGTGTGCTTGTTCTCATATTGCTTTTCTTGTTGGTTTGATCTGTGACAATCATAACCGTCAACTTGTTACTTTCTTAAACAAACAAATGACACTTGAAGTGCAACCAAATCTCTTGGGACGACTTTGACTTACCAAACCCTATACTACAACTTGACTAGGGTATTGCCCGAATGTGTTTCTAGTTAACCGGTAATTCTTGTTTATAAATTTAAAGATCGGTGTGAACGCATCAACAGCCAACAATTTAAGCTACTAGAAAAATGTCGAAACAATGGCAAAAACCCGGAAAATAAACTACAACAAACACAACATCAAATCAATGCACATAAAGGTCTAATTTTTCATCGGCTTTGCATACAAAACATAATATTACCATAATATAATGTAATAACAAGTTGTTGGCTAAGTCCATGAGCAAAAATGCACGTTTTTCTCATGGATCATAAATAAATAACAAGAATCAAATTGTTAGCCAACGAATAGAAGAAAATAATTGATATGATATAAACCATGATCCAAGCGTGTAACCAATGGCCTTATTGTCATAAAGTAATACTTCTAAGACCTCATTAGGGTCGAAATTCCATTGAAAATAATGCCCTAGTGGCTATTGTAAAAACAATTCACAAATAGTCTAAAAACCGCACGATTTGGCCACTTTTACACGCACCCGATTAGCATACGTAACTCGTGGCTATTAGGGTCACAAATTACAGATTTAGAGACTTAATAAAAGTCCATTTTTCACATAAAAATTCCATGTGGTCTGTTTTTAAACTGATTCACAAAATGTTGAAAAAACACGTTTTAGGCCACTTTTACGCATCCCCGATAATCATATAACTACTATAATGGCCCGTGATGCCACTGTTGGTGATTATATATATAAATCATGTAAATACATAAATAATTGAAGAGGAAAAGGTCACCAATAATGGATCTATAGTGCCATATGATTAATCGTATTTAACAAGTAAATTGTACCTTTGTGGCGTACGCCGCGTGGATTGAATGCAAGACTATCTTCTTCTTCAACGCCATAGTACCACATAAAACCATAGTGATCAAATAAGACCACCTCTATGTTAGTCTACACTACACGTCCTCGTGTACCACCCCATGCTAGTAGGATAACCTGAATTGTGTTTAGCTAGTCATGATCTACAAGAGGAGATGACTAGAAGATCAAAATCAAAACCCTAGATGGATTAGGGTTCTTAGCCGTGAGTTTCAAGAGGGAGAGCGGAGACAATTTTTGGTGAATTTGTTAGAGTGTTATGGGATTATCATAATCACATTCCATAATAGACATATCAAAGTTACACTTTGCCACCAAGGTTCTTTCCCCTTCTTTTTTCATTCCTTAGGCTGGCCACATATGAGGGTCTCATGGGCTTCCCATATTAGTTTGGTCCAATCCAATTAACTAGTTTAACTTAGTTAATTATTAGCCCATTACTCGATCTTAATAAACGTGGGTTATTATATAACGTAAATACAATATATCGTCATATAAATGATACATCATGTATCGTGTGTGACCTATAGGCTCACATATTTCTAGCCATATAAATATTTATTATGATATGATCATTTCCCAAAACATACACCGATGCTGGTTAGGCTGGTTATCTAGTCACCTGACGGTCCACTTATACGTATTGCTTTTTTCTTGAGGATAATCTATCGCCATGGTCTTCAAAACGACATATTACTTCATCTCGTTCTAGTGCAAAGGTTGAATAGGAGTGTTTCTAATCTTGTCATTGAAACTACTCGGATCTTTTTTTGGGTAAAGGATTTGTACCTGGTGAATTTATTAATAAAAATAATATGAGTTTCGTACCCGTAAGAGTAGCAATGAACCACTCTTAAAAAAATATGAACTCCGTGCTATGAACCAACTCATAAGCACAATAACCAAATACCACTAGAGTACACTTAACTAAATAAAGCAGGAAAGCGATCAAATGTCTCTAGTTCCATGTACCAGCATCTTCAATTTTGATCCTCAATTGATAGTTTCCAAGTCAACTTTAGCCTATCCACACGAATATTTTGCTTGAACCTTATGGATGCAAGCTTTAATCTCACCATATCAATCACAACGTTCATAACATTCTCCTGATTCCTCTCACCTTTGCCATGGATTCAGTTGTTCCTTTGTTGCCACATAAAGTATGAACTTGCAGCCACAACTAGTTGACCAACAATGCTTGTCACATTGTTACGAGAAGACCGTGGTATCATCAAATCCATAATATCATCCCAAAATGGTGAAATATTTGGGAGATTAGCTGATTTTATAACTTGTGTCCACACTTTAACCGAATAAGCACACTCAAAAAACAAATGCTCATGGGTGTCGGGTTGTGTTTTACATAACGGGCACTGAAGCATAGTTAAATCTACATCCCTTCCTACATCCAATTGTTGTAGCATATCTTGTGTTTTGAGACGTTTTCGCATAACGAGCCATAAGTGTATTGCATGTCGTGGGATACAGTAGGTCGACCAAACCACATGAAACCATTCAATTTCCTCTCCGCGTTCACGGATTGTGTTCCATACTTCAAGAACAGAAAACTCTTGCATCACGCCATCTTGGTTTTTCCATAACAACGTGTCCTCTTGCTCATCATTCAACACAAGAATAGTAACTTGATTTAAGATTGGGAAAAGATTGTACCATGCAATTGGCCAAAACCGGACACCATTCGAAATAACGTTTACTACTTTATCTTGAAGAGAAACCTACATTTATTACTCTTCGATACGTCAAATGGTTCATCAGGGGACAATGATCATCCCAATTATCAAACCAAGCCGAAGCTTTATCACCTTTACGCAAACTGTAATGAAGATGGTGTCTAACACAATTACATATTTTGAGTAATTTTCACCATCCCCAACTCACATCAGCAGCTAGACTCACATCCCAAAAGCTCCTATCTTTCAACTTATAGGCATGAATCCGTCTAACCCACAATGACTCCTTTTTGGTTACGAGCTTCCATATATGCGACGTCATCAACGCGACATTGTATTTTTCTAAACGGCGAATGCCTAGGCCACCTTTAGACTTAGGAAGACACACATCCTCCCAAGACACTTTAGCCTTGCCACACATCATTTCTCCTTGACACCACAAAAAACCACACATAAGCCGCTCAATGTCATACATAATACCAACCGGTAGGATAAAACGGATGCCTAATATACATGCATAGATGAAAAAACCGATCGAACTAGTTGCAACCTCCTTGTAAACGAAAGCCACTTGTTCTTCCAATCGACTATTCTTTTCTTAACATGTTCCAAAAGTATTTTACAATATTTATGGAGGATTCTGACGAGATGAGATGCACTCCCAAGTACTTTATAGGTAAAGAACCTTCTTGTTAGCCTTAATTGTTTTATTAGAAGTGATGGTCATTCACGTTTAGGAACTTTGTAACGTGTGTTAGATATCGTGCTAGAATAGTCAACGGGCTCGTGGATTGGACTAAGCTAAATGGCTATTAGTTTAGTTAAGCTTGCCTTATATCCAATCCAACCCATGTCCAAGCCCACGAAGCCCATGGGAAGCCTTTTAGGGTATTATTGTAAGGAACTATAAATACCCCTCAAAGTCTCATTTGAGGGGTGTGCTTGAAAGTGTGTGTGTGTTCTTCCTTTGCAATAAACATCATCTTTATTGTGTTTATCTTTTCTCTCCACATACACGATTAATATATCATTCAAGTCACCATCTTACCTTTCTTTATTTCATCTTCTTATACGCATATGTGTTTGTGGTTTAACGTGTTCATCTTGTGATAAGGTGTGTTACGCGTAAGGTTGGTGTAAAAGTGAGGTCCTACAATTGGTATCAATCGCCTAACAATGGTTTATGAGTGTTTGTGTTTGTTTTGAAGCTTAGTATCATACGCGTAAAGCTCTCGTTTTACATATTTGCCACGCTTAAAGCTTTAATTTTTGCACTTAAAAATTCAAGATTCTTGTGGTTTAAGGTTTATTTGGTGCTAAAGTTTCGTTTTTTGCAAAAAGTTCGAAGCTTTACGTGTTTTTCTTCATTTTTCAACTCGTGTTTGGTTCATTGGTCATTTCTACGCATAAGCTTTCTAAGCACTTTGGGTGAAAAGGTCAAAAGTTTTGTGTTATTCGAGTGTTTTTAAAATTTGTTTGTGCAAGAGAAATTGTTTGAATCATTGGAAATTTTTACGCGTGGGTCAAAACCCTAGTTCTCTGGCGTAAGAAAAGTCAACGCCCTTTTTCTCGCATAACTTTCTACGCATAAGAGTTTTGTGCATATTCTTGAGCTATAACGATTACTCGGTGCTTCCTCACTTGGATAAGTGTGGAACACTTGAATTTTGGATATCTTTTACCTTTGTGATAGTGTAAAGGATTTTAGGCAAAACCCTAATCTTACGCATAAGCTTAGACTTACGCGTAGAACACTTTACGTGGAACGTTATTTCAATCCATGTTTACGTGGAAAGAACACTTTACTTGTTAGGATCGAAAAACATAAAGATTTATGTGGTTTGGAGGTCGTGGTTGGTGAAAGTAGATGAAGAACATCATCTTTCTAGAGAGAGAAACTAGAGAGAGAGAGGAGAAAACACAAGACTTTATTAATAAAACACACACTACAAATAACCAAATGCACCAACTCCATCAACATCATCTACATCTACTCAAGTTATTGCACCCGTTCTACCAGAGGTTGATGAGCAAAACCAACACGAGCGATGCAACGTTAGATGAAGACTTATTTGAAAACCCGTTTGCTATGGAATCGGTGAATCATCCTCAAGCTTACGAGAACCATCTAACTCGCATACGTTTAACCAGCGGTATCCTTCTACTACAAGTGGACTAAAAACCACCCAATTGAACAAGTTATTGGTGAACCTTCAAGGCCAATTCGAGACGAGACGTAAACTTGCCACCGATTGCGACTTGTGCATTTACCTTTGCTCAATTAGCAATATAGAGCAAAAGAACATTCGCGAGGCAATGGCAGATCCCGCATGGATAGAAGCAATGCAGGAGGAACTTCTCCAATACCGTATACATGACTCTTGGGAAATGGTTCCAAGACCTATTGACATTCGTGTCATCGATCTCAAATGGTTATGGAAGAACAAGCGGGATGAATAAATGACATCATTCGCAACAAAGCTCGTCTTGTGGCCAAGGATACTGAGACAAGAGGAAGGATAGACTTTGAAGAGTCATTCGCGCGGTAGCTAGACTTGAGGCGATCGAGATTTTCTTAGCCTATGCACTCACAAAAACATCACGGTTTATCGGATGGACATTAAGACCGCGTTCTTGAATGGAACTACGAAAGAAGAAGTGTCGTGAGTCACTGAAGGCTTCATCGACTTGGAACATCCGGACTACGTCTACAAACTCAAAAGGCAATCTATGGATTGAAGCGAGCTCAAGGCGTGGTATGACGAATCATCCTCTTTCCTTATCCAAAACAATTTCACCAAAGGAACAGTTGATCCTACCTTGTTTACACAAAAATGCAAAACGACATTTTGATTGTTCGATTTATGTGGCGACATCATCTTTGGGTCCACTAATCCGAATCTATCAAAACATTTGAAAATCTCATGAAAAGCAAATTTGAAATGTCCATGATGGGGAACTAAAATTCTTTCTTGGTTTACAAATACATCGGTCCCTCATGGAATTTTTATTAATCAAGCTAAATACACAACCGAGATTTTGAAAAATCATGGTATGGATAATTGTGACTGCTGCCGGAACACCAATGGTAACTTCACCAAAATTGGAGCCGATTTTTGGGAAACCTATTGATCCGAAGAAATATCGGACATGATTGGTTCTCTCATGTATCTTCTTCGCTAGTCGACCGATATTCATTTAGTTTGTTTGCTTATTAGCACGGTTTGAGCAAAGCCTACATCGAACTGCACCTCAAAGAGGTTAAGCGGATCTTCGGTGCACGAAGACATCCATTCACATAGGACTTTGGTATCCGAAGGAATCCGGTTTGATCTAATTGCCTTTTCGGATCGCGGACCACGCGGTGATCAAGTTCTGACAAAAAGTACATCGGAGGAGCACAATTTTGGGTGAAAAGTTAGTCACCGGTCTTCAAAGAAACAAGATTGCCTTTGCACTTTCAACCGGCGAAGCCGAGTATGTGTCTCTGTCTGCGTGTTGTGCTCAAGTTCTATGGATGAGAACACAACTCACAGATTATGGCTTTACTTTCGATAAAATACCTATGTATTGTGACTCGAAAAGTGCCATAGCCATATCATGCAATCTGTTCATCACTCAAAGACTAAGCATATCCGTGTCCGCTACCACTTCATCAAAGAGTCGTCGAAAATGGTCTTGTTGAATTATTTTTCGTGAAGGCGATTACCAACTCGCCGATCTATTAACTAAAGCCCTTCCAAAAGAAAGGTTTGACTATTTAGTTCGACGAATTGGAATGCGAAGTCTAACCCACGAGGAGTTAGAACGTCTTCTCGAATCTTCTTGAAAATGATTTTCCAAAAGCTTGGCTGTAAATATTTTTGAAAAACAAAATACAAAATTTGAAAAACCAACAAAAGCAAAATATAAAAATATAAAACTTTCATAAAATACAAAAACAATAAAAATCAAAAATCCAAAATATTCTTCTCGACATGTCTCTTGTATAATTGATATTATATACGTTTCTAGAAATGTCATTCAACAATGATACTGGGCATGTCTGAGATGTGAGCGAGAGTTCTTTAATATGTTTTCTAAAACATGTTGTTTCTCAAAATTTCTTCATAAAATGGCTTTCGTATACATCGATCTGAAACCGGACGAAATGATGACTTTTGATTATTTTCAAATCAAAACTCGTGCTTTTAATGAAAATCACAAGTGTACGCTTGATTGCACTACATTTAAAAATGGTGAGAAATCATCATCATCTTGAGCACCTTTTCAAGATTGTTCAAAAGATTTTCAAAATCTTTCAAATATTTTGTGCTCAAGATAACTCCCTCTAAAACCCTTTAATTGATTATGCTTTATTAAAGGGGGAGTATAAAACCAAAAATGTTCCAAATTCATGCTTAAATCAAATCCGTTTGTCTCCCCAAAAAGACTTTAAAATGTTGTTTAATCCGTTGATATCAAAAATATCACGAATATGCTATTTTTAAGGGGGAGGAGACGTGATTAAAATGTGATCAAAATCGTTGTTTGAATCTCAAAAGAGCTCGACTCAGTTGAAACCAATGAATTGACGAGGAATAATGTACCATCTCGAGAAACTTTCTATGAACTTGACCAGGACGGGTAATAATTTCTAGCTAGTTCTCTAGTGATGTAAACGTGTCTCGAATCGGTCTTGTTCATTTAAAGTCGATCAATTCAAAAAGTGCGAACTCTACCCTCTATGTGCGTTTACATCAAAACTTATAAGCACATATGAAGGGGAGTGTTTAAAATATAAAACTCTCGGAGTGTTCCAAACATGTTTTCTATCATAAACATTTTGAGAGATTTTCATGAAAAATGGTTTTATGGCAACAATAGGACAGTCATGGAGTTATAAGGTGACTAAGGATAGGTAAATCCGTCCTATGATCCGCCAGAGCTTGAGGGATCTACCCAAGGACATCACAAATAGTTAGTATTAGAAGTCCTTAGGAATGATTGAAAAAAGGAGTAATGTGAGAAAGGAGAAAGAAGGGGTTGAAGAATTAAAAGAAATGTAAAAGAAAGGGTGAAAAGAAATATCCTCCATATTCAACCTTAGAGGCGAAACCGGGTTCAATTCATCACTCTTTGGTTGTCACTAGATGACACTTGGTATTGAAGACCAAGGCGTCATGGACCCGATGGCGCTTGCACTAAACCTTCTAGCCACTCAATTCCTCTCAAAAGGTTGTTTCATTCTCACTGGGAACCCTACATAATCTATTGACTTTCTCTTAGAGATCGTTGGTATTGAAGAGGAGACCTCTCCTAGTCTCCGCCGGAAAACCAAAATGCACTAATTAAGTCTAGAGCCACGAGATTCATCAAAAGATCTCATAGGAACACATGACATCTCATCGCTTGTTGTTCATCAATAAGAACACAAGTGATACATTCTAGAGTCCTCACGAGTCTTAGCTATCTGCGGAACATTTATGAGAAGTTTCACTACATGATCTTGATGATTGAATGGAAACTCCTGCGGGGTCAACATCAAGCACCACGGCAGTCACCAGTAACTCCCGTGGATTACGCTTAGTGTGTCTCAAACGGTCTACTGATCATGGGGTGATGCTTGGTGTACCTCAACGACTCATCCGAACTATAGGTGTATTTCGGTACATCGCGTTATCTCACTTGTGGGACTCCAGTTCGAGAGCGGCCTCTGTGAGAATTAGAGACGTGTTTCACACTATCTTTAACACCCTCAAAATTCAAGCTTGTAAGTGCGGAATCCGCTTATTACTAACTGTTTTTATGTTTTCTTCTTATGGAAGCTCGGAGCGGATTGATTGTGCAGACTCTCCACATGCTCATACCAACAACACATGAAAGTTCTCATCTAAATCAAATGCTACTCAAAGTTAAAGATGATTCTTCGTCAATGTCAAAGAATCTACAAAGTTTAAAGACTAGAGAACTACATCATTGGTAACCAAAGACAAATAGAAGTGTGAGCATGGTGGAGAAAGGCGTGGAGATACCTAACCAACGAAGTTGACAACGGCAGACAACCACATTATCGATCACAAAGCATGAAGGAACAAAGAATCGAGACTATTCTATATCTACACACAAAGTTCTAGCTCGAGAAAAGTAAAGACCAAATCAAGTGGAGCATCTTTTGAATGACCACCCCTTGGGGGATTATTAGTATAATTGTTTTATTAGAAGTGAGGTCATTCGGGTTTAGGAACTTTGTAGCGTGTGTTAGATATCGTGCTAGAATAGTCAGCGGGCTCGTGGATTGGACTAAGCTAAATGGGTATTAGTTTAGTTAAGCTTGCCTTATATCCAATCCAACCCATGTCCAAGCCCACGAAGCCCATGGAAAGCCTTTTAGGGTATTATTGTAAGGAACTATAAATACCCCTTAAAGTCTCATTTGAGGGGTGTGCTTGAAAGTGTGTGTGTGTGTGTTCTTCCTTTGCAATAAACATCATCTTTATTGTCTTTATCTTTTCTCTCCACATACACGATTTATATATCATTCAAGTCACCATCTTACCTTTCTTTATTTCATCTTCTTATACGCATATGTGTTTGTGGTTTAACGTGTTCATCTTGTGATAAGGTGTGTTACGCGTAAGGTTGGTGTAAAAGTGAGGTCCTACACTTCTTCAATGGCATGAGATGAAGAATTGACGTTTTAACCTAATCATGAACGTCACAAAAGAAAACAGTGCTTTTAGGGATACTTGGAACTAGTACCGAAACACTTTTAAACTCGTCCAAAGAATCCATAAATCACTTTAGCCGAATGAACATCTCCATGAGCAAAAACTATTAAGTCATTTGCAAAACAAATGTTAATAATTTTTTGTTTGCTACATTTATTATGATAGGCGAAATTATCTCCGTGTCGAACCCTCTGCTTCAAGATAAGAGTTAGATTATCCATAACTAACGTGAACAGATAAGGAGAGATAGGTACTCCTTGACGAAATCTACGTCTTCCTTTAAATAGCCATGTAAAACCGTTAACGTTGATGGAGAACGATGTGCTTGTAACACATGCCATAATCTAATGAATAATGCGAGGATGAAAACCAAAGCCGAAAAGAATTTCTTCCAAGAATTTCCAACTCACGTGTCATAAGCCTTCTGAATATCGATTTTGGAGGCACATCTCGAAGGCCCTCGATTCAAGTGATAATTGTGCATTAACTCTTGAGTTAAAAGAATATTATCTAAAATGCTTCTGCCCGGAATAAATGTCGATTGATTATTGCTGACCACATCATCTAAACCATCCTTAATACGGTTTGTAATGATCTTACTAATACATTTGTAAACGACATTACAACATGAAATAGGACGATAATCATTAACACGAGATGGCGAAGATACCTTAGGCAATAACATGATGATAGTATGATTGATTTCTTTCAACATTTGGTCATTGGCCAAAAAATCCTTTATCGCTCTACACACATCATCTCCCACGACATCCCATGATTTCTTAAAGAAAACCGTAGTGAAATCATCAGGCCCCGGGGCTTTGTCATTCCCGATAGAGAACATAGTTGTACGAATTTCAAAATCCGTAACATCACGGATCATTAGGTTAGCTCGGTCTGAGTTCAAGTGATTTTAGAACAACCCCTCATGATTTAAATTTACGGTGTCACCATTCACCCCTAGAAAACCTATATAGTGGGTCACGAAAACATTAGGCACCATACTACCTTCATACATAACGTTATCATGCCCATAAACACAATCAATACGACTCCGACTAAATCTAGCTTTAACAGAACGATGGAAAAACGCCGAAATTGGATTCGTAGTCTTTTGGGAGGAATTACATGCTCCTCGGCATACTGCTACGATTGTTTATTATGACAATATCAATGTCGTTTACCTATCTACTAATCCGGTGCAACACCAGCGTACTATGCATATTAAGATAGATATAAATTTTGTTCGTGAGTATGTGGCTTCTAGGCAAGTACGTGTTTTAAACGTTCCTTCTCGGTTTTAATATACGGATATCTTCAGCAAAGGTCTTTCGAGTGCCTTATTTCTTGAGTTTCGTTTTATTTTGAACGTCTAAAGACCTCTCATTCTAACTGGAGGAAAGTATTAGTCGAATAAGATTAGCTCATGCATTATTTATTATTTAATATTAGGCTTAACCAGGTTAGTTATCTTATTGTGCATGACTTGTGGTGTATATATATATATATATTTTTATCATGAATGATAATTGATTATCAGATTTTTCGCGATTCTAATAGTTTGTATGCCATCATCTGAGGTACATTCGTAATGCATAATTAGAACTTAGAAATACATGGAGTATATGCTTTGATATATTCTACTATATATTTGTCAGTATGTTAAACAACTGATATCATGTATTATGTACAGAGTATTTTATGATCAATTATGTTTAGGAAGTGATTTGCATATTTTCATAACTGATTGACATATTTAAATTATGATTATGTGTTTTGATATTTATACTCTCATATCATTTTTACTTAATTTCATCTTATAAAAATATAAAAATTAAAACACTAATAATTTGAATGTGTCAATCAATTAGTATAAAAATGTGTAAATCACTTCCCATTATATTATATATGTACTTGATAGTATATATATTGCTTTCTACGTGGTTTTATATTCTAGGTGCACATGACCACCTAGAAATGCATCCAAGATCCGTTTTACATTTTGCTACTGTATTAGTTCTAGATGTTCTCGTGATCAATTAATAATTCAAAATGCTTCTTTTGTGTTTTTCTCTACATACCAACTTTAATATAAATAAGTATAAAATGTGGTCATGTGGATGTTTTTTTAATGAGCATAATATATTATGTTCATATAAAAAAACATACTAAGCAGAATTGCAACTAAGTTTTCACTAGTTAAAGTCATGTGTTCGGTGTAAACGACAATTTACGGTTAAATCGATAGAGTTGTAGTTTATATATGACAATCTTATAAGTCAATAAATCTCTCAATAAACATTTCTTTAAAACATTTGGCTAAGTATATATATTTATCGATAGAATATAGTTACCATCTTTTGGCACATACCACAATTTCTATAGCGTGCGAAGTGACTCCTAGAATCTACGATTCATTCTAACAAATTCTAAAATGTGCACAATTTAATATAATTTTCCCTTTCAGCGTACTCATACAAAAAAACAGATAATATTAACAACTTCGACTTGACGGGACAGAATATCGATGAATCCATTTTGCTATATTTAGCAAGACACATAAAATGAACATAAAGTTAAAAAATACTAATAGACTTGGCCTCTTTACATAAGAGTGCATGGTGCACATCAATAACAACATGCTATTAGGTTTTTCTTCCCTGATGGCGCTGTCATTCTACACTGTTAATGGTGTTCGCTCGCCATTGAGTTTCACGTTGGGCAATTCACAAATGTTGTTGGGTTTTTTTTGTATTGTATTGAGAGTGAGTGAGATTTTGGTGGTGTGTTATATGACCCATTTACGTTTATAACAGTTTTAGTTGACGAAGGTGTTTTAGTTATTGTGATGTTATTGTATATATACTAAGGTGACAATCTAATAACAATTATTAAATGCTTCTCAAACTTAGCTTTCGAATAAAGTTAGAGAATTGTAACTAAGAATCCAACCACAAGATAAGACGTGCTAAACTAAGAACTAAAACCTACAAGCGAAACCGTGAATAGCAACATAATTTTATAACTACGAGAAATATAATCAAATATATTGGCTATGTAACATATGACAACCTTTTTTCAAAAACCTAAGTCAGCCATTTTTTATAGCATATTAAACAAAAAAATTAAAATTAAAATCATTAAGATTGAAAAGATATTTTTGATATAAAAACATTACTCACTTTTTAATTTTTAAGTTTTAAAAAAGAATATATTTGTTCTTTATATGTTACAGATTAAAGATATATCACAACTAGGGGTGGCAATTTGTCACTCGACATAAAACCATATCTAAAATCGACACGAAAATTAATAGATTCGGGTTGAGTTTAAATAGATTTTGGGTCGGGTTTGGCTTGACACATCTAACCCATTAATTAACAGGTCAGTTTCGGGCTGAGAATAAAATTAAGCGGGTCGACCCGTCAACCCGTTTAAGATTTTTTTTCTTAAATTAAAAAGTATTCATATTTTATTATATGGGTTAAACCGGTCGACCTGCAAACCCGTTTAACTCGTATAATGTGCCAACTTTTGTATATAAAACAGGTTAAATAGGTCAAGTCGAAAGTCGTTTAACATATTCAAACTGTGTAACCTATTTAACCCGCCAACACAAGCATATATACGGTTAAATGGGTCGGGTTTAGGTTATGTGTAAGCATGTTAGAGTTGACGTAGCTGACCCGATAATTTAAATTGGTCAGATTCGGGCTGAGGTTTTATGACCCACCAACCCGAATCCAACCCGAATTGCCGCCCTAATCACAACACCGTGTTAACCTTGACGATTAGCGGAAATGGTTAGGCTCACTAATCTAACCAAAATCATTGAAACACATCAAATAAGTTCAATTAAGATTTCACTTTTTAAACTAGATGTGTGTTGATGAAAGATGTCACCAACCTTATATATTAGATCTTTGATTGAGATCCTCTCATATCTTATTTGAACATGAGAAGTCATGTTAGTTAGTTTTTTCTTCATAATGATTAATTTATAAAATAAAAGTCCTATAATAATTAATTTATGTTTTTCTTTCCATTTACAAAAATCTCAACGTAACCTCAGATGTTCAAATGAAACATGAGAGGATCTCAATCCTTAGATCTTATAAGATAATAGCCTATAAATGTATTTTATTTGTTATATTATTTTTTTATATGTATTGAATTAAAAAAAATTGTTATTTTATATGCTCAATTTGCATTTTGCGTTATTTGTGTGTATTTTGTGACTTTTTCTCTCAATTTATTAACACTCTTATTACTCGGGAGGACAAAAAAATCACAAAATACACACAAGTGACACAAAATACAAATCAAATACGTAAAATAGCAACAAAAAAAATATTTTGATATATATAAAATGATAATATGACAAAGTAAAATTCATTTACCAGTCATTATCCCTGCATCTTATCAATTATATCATTTAACTCAATTCAACTTTTCAAAACTAGCTGAGGATAAAAGAGATATGTTACCAAACTTGTATATTTGATTTCAGATTTGTATTTTATCACGTCTATAACATTTCTAAGCTACACTCTATATAATTCGGTATGCACAAACAAGGAAACACCAACTAGTCACTTCCAACCAAAATGTTAGATTGATAAATCTAGGATCGATATATTTATTGTGTTGATGATTTGGGTGGTCTTGAATGATCAAAATACATGATAGCCATTTTAGAGAGAGAAAGTAAAGAGATGGGTGTTCTTGCTAGAGAGTTGCTTTGTAAATTATGGAATGTTAGATTAAGAAGCACCACCCCTTCCAAGGATGGAAGGGGTATTTATACTTACAAACATAACGACCTTCTATCGGCCTGTGGATCAGGTATACAGTGGGTAAAGACCCGTCCTTCCTCCACGGTGTTACACTACGCTAAACTAAACTAATAACTAACTAATAAACTGATAAATAACGTAAATAACTACAAGTTTACGAGCTAACATATGCTAGACTATAATTGGGGTGACCGACACTTTAACATGGAATTTCCAATTCCTAACAATCTCCCCCTAAGGGAGGTCACCCCATGAAATACATTTTGCATCCTAGCATACTTTCTTTGTCTTTGTTCTTGAGCTCGTAGACTTCAATTCTTCAATTCCGCAATCTTTGTGCATTAGTAGCGATTCTTCAAAGTCCGCATTGATTTGTACTTTTAGTGGAGGCCTTTAACTGATCCACATCTTTGATGATCTTCGAGCTTTCATTGAGATCATTAGCCACAACAAATCTCTCTGGATCATCCATAGTTGTGTTGCTTTCATGTGATGTTGTGACTTTAGGACCGACATGCTCACATTTTGGATCATGACATCTTTCCATCAGAGTAGCGGAAGCTTTACTAGTTCATGATATTTGCAAAGTAGTAGCGAAGCATCGTATAAAAATATCGAAACCGGGTTATGTAGATATGCACCGGTCATGATTTCTTCAATTAAGTGTGGATCTTGTGAGCATGCGGCTTTGGATTGACTTCTCAATTCGATCACCGCAACCGTCCAAATGTACCGCAAACAACAATTAGCAATAAAACACACGAAAGTGTCTTTGATCACTTTCGTTGAATTGAGGTACACGACCCACGGTTCCCGTTGATCGAAGACAAGTATTGCTGTGATCGGTAGAGTTCAAGAATCTCCTTGACGGGGTTTCGCAATGCTCTAGTTGTTCTCAAACCGAACGTCTCAAAGAAGACAACACGGAGTGAGTGAACCAATAATTGAGATTCACCGATTGATGAAAAATGATTTGAAAAACAATCGCGTATTGCTTAGAAGAAAGAGTTTTGCAATACGACGAAGGTTTTATGAGAAAGATCAATTTTCAATCATAAATACTTTTTATATTTGAAAAGAGTACACATTCGAAGTGCTAGATAAAAGAAGTTTGCACATCGAATGGTTTTTCCAAAAGTATTTTTTCAATCAGAGATACTTTTTTGAGTTTGAAATATGAATACACATTCGATGTGCTAGAGAAAAGAAGATTTGCACATCGAACGGTTTTTCCAAAAGTATTCGTCAATTCCATTCCTGGACCAAGTTTGATTCAAGATTGAATCGCCCCATTGTTTCTATCCAGTTGTCACAAGCTTAATCTTTAGAAAAGATCTCACATGTCACCCACCAAGATCTTGTTTGATGTTGGCTCTAGAAGGATTTCCATCTTCATCGTGAATATTTTTACATATCACTCGGATGTTCTGGCAATACCACAAGGATAATGCGTAGGACTCTTAATATATACTCACTTTCCACATTGTGTGAAACAGCAAGTCTTCATTAATTTTGTGTCCTAATGAGATATTGTGGATGATCTCTTGGCTCTAGACTCAATTGTGCATTTTGGTTTCCTATGCCGGAGACTAGGGAGAGGGTCTCCTTCTTCAATATCAACAATCTCTAAGAGAAAGTCGATAGATAATGTCGGTTCCCCGTGAGAATGAAACAAGCCCTTTTAAGAGGAACTTGAGTAGCTTGGGAAGTTTAGTGCGGTCGTCCTTTGGTCCATGACGTCTTGTCTTCAATACCAAGTGTTACCTTAGTAACCACAAGTAGCATATGAATTGAACCCGTTCACGCCCTAAGGTTGAATTAATGGAGGGCTATTTATTTTCACCCTTTTTTACATTTATTTATTTTTCATTCTTCAACCCCTTCAGTGCTTACAGAGACTTCATTACTAGAACCTTGTTGGGTTTATTCCAGTACTAGCTCTGTCTCAGTCCGCACTCTTCTCATATTCTCATTTTTCTCTTTTTTTCAACATTCCTAAGGACTCTACACTTTCTAGTGGATTGTTCCTGGGAAGATCCCTCCGGTTCTGGCGGATCATGGGAACTAATACCTAACCTCACCATCCTTATAACTCCATACATAAAGTAAAATGGTCGGTCTTTTGGTACAGTTCATTCATTCTCGAAACCAATTGAAAAATCATTTGGAAAAACAGTCAAGGTACTTGTGATACGAGATCAAAGCATTTTGTACCTTAATAGTTTTGATCATTTAGAAAACCTCCCCCTCAACATGTGCATATGATTTAGAAATTGTTTAGCACATGGAGGCAAGAGGACTTTGAAATATTTTCTTTAATCACAATTTTCATAGAAAAAGCCATTTGATTTTCTTTGGTAAATTCTCCCCCTCAATATGTGCATAGGATATTTGAAATCATTTTATCACATAGAGGCAAGAGTTATTTTGAAGCACTTTTCACGATTTTCAATAGAAACCATTCGCTCCCCCTCAATATGTGCATCAATATATGAAAGAGTTTAGCACATATTAGAGAGAGCTCAGACATTGAATCAAATGATCACCTTTATCAAATTTCATATTAAATCACAAATTCTCCCCGATCAAAATATCAAACCCTTTGAGATTTTGGATCTCAAGTGATTTAATTAAGTTTAGAAAACATGGGAGAACTTGTGGCCTGGTTTAAATACTCATCTTGTTTTTGGATAAATCCTCCTCCTCAAACATGTGCATCATATATTGAAATTGTTTGGCACATGGAGGCAGGAGTGCCTTTGAAGGACTAAAACCAATTCCATTAAAACATATTTGAGATTTAAATCACTATCTCTCCCCCGATCAAAAATTTCAAACCTTTTGAGATTTGTGATCCCAAAAGATTTAAATCATTTAAAAGTTTTAGGAGAAAGATGTGGCAAGATTTAATTTTGAAAAATGATGGATAAGGAATAGTTTAAGACATTAAAGATTGTTAGTGTCAGGTATGATTGTTTTAAGAGATCTTTTAGTAAAATAAAACAATTTCACAATCAAACAAGAACAGAAAAAATTTCATTTTGACAGATCTTGATTCTAAAGAAAAATCGTACCATGACATAACATTAAATCTTTAGATCACCACTTAATTTCGTACAAACGGACTTTTATGAAGAAATATCGTTTGAAAATATTTAATTTGAAATCACTTAAGATTTGACAAAATAAAGTCCGGTTGATTTCAAAACTTTGAATCCGATTTATTTTCAAAACAATATTTTCCATTTTCAAAACAATTTAATATATTTTGAAAAATGGTATCCTCGCACAAAGATCGTTAGGTGGTTGAGAAGTTTCCGTTGTTGTTCTTTGTAGGGTTTGGAAGAAAACCATCTGCGATGCGGTGAGACTTCTTCGTTGCATTTGTAATGCCAACTGAGGTCAAATTAAGCTCCGTTTCTTCAATCACTTAGAAGAAAACCATCTGCTGATGCAGTGAGACCTCTTACGTTGCATTTTTCCATGCCAACACTCCATAGAAGTCCAATTAAGCTCCGTTTCTTCATTTTTCAACCCAAGATATAGTTACCCTTTCCTTTCGGCATCCAATCATCTTAAATTGTGGGATCCGGATCGGGAACATTCTTATATACCAATATACTTGCATACGTTAGTGAACACACATACAGATATATGGTGGTCGACATCACCAAACATCAATCGACTAATAAAAGTCAATTCAACATATCAATCAGTTAATATAAAGCATGGGAATAATGTGTTTATCAAACTCTAATCATCTAATCCTAGCAATCATATCCTAGGCACCTAGTCCTTCAACATAGGTTAACAACATTTTTAATTAAGCATATTAGGATAAATAGAAAAACCCGATAGATGATATAAATTTGAAAACATTCTCCCCCTCAATCAATGACTCATTTTCTGAAAAGTTTAAAAGCGCTGAAGTCATTGATTGAGTTTGCAAATTTTTACTAAAACTCTGAAACTGATTGATTTTACAAGCAACTCAATTTCCACCATTTTGAAAACACAACAAATATTTTTCTGAAGAATATTAGACGGAAAAACATTTGTGTAGGAACAACAGTCATTTTGACGACATGCTTTCCTTGTTTTGTTTTAGGATAAGTGCACGAAATATTAGAAAAATTGGTTTAGCGCAACACTTTCCTTTCTTTTGAAGATCGGGTTGCTATCTGAAATAATAGCAAACCATGGTTTTAGCGCGGGTCACAGTCTGAAGTAACTGCAAGCCATTTTTGTGACATGTTTTGGAAAAAGAATATTTACACCTCCTGCTCGAACTTCATCTATGGTCCCGTGCCATTATTGAGTGACATTTCTAAGACCGCAGATGTTATCGATACAGAAGACATGTCTTGAAAACATATTTTGGTATTTTTCAAATTTTCGATTTTTATGGGTTTTGATGATTTTATATTTTTCTATTTTGTTTCTTTGGTTTTATATTTTTGTATTTGGTTTTAAAAATATATACAAAGATAGAAAGATGATATAGTTAAAGAAGATGATGATACGAGTACCGAGATAAGGATATCGAGCGACCCGTTGTAGAAGATAGAAGTCATCATTTCTTAAACATTCACCACCAAAGCTTCCGAGGCTCTTGCATTGAAGAAAGAATTTGAACCATCGAAAGTGAGACTTTGGCGACTTCCCCAAACCGAAAATCCTATAGTGAAGCGATTCAAAGCTTTCTTTCAAGCTTCTCTGAGTGTGTAAATACTCATCATTTTTAGTCAATCTGAGCGCAAAGCGTTTAAAATGCTCGAAATGCATCAAAATCTTGAAAATATTCCAAAATTGCATTTATATGTTTGGATGCAAAATGTTTAAAATCGGATGAAAAATGAGCTAAGTTTGCATAATTGGCGCTTCAGTCCCCAAGTTTCAAAGTTGTCGAAATAGTCCCCAGCCCTTAATTTCAAAGAAAAATCACCAAAGGTCCTTTTAAAATCATAACTTGTCAAAATTAGTCCTTTGGTGAAAAATATCACTTCTCTTAGACAGGTACACAAAGAAGCACACCATTATCATCAAACATGCTGCTCATTTTAAGAATAATCACCGTGATTCATCGTTCGGGGTTATATCATCCAATAGAAGAACGACAACGTATCATCCCACATAAATAACTCTTCTCAAATTTCATTCCATCAAGTCGAAGCAATCCATTCCAAAAGGTGTCAAGAGAACACTTCCCCACTAGATGAAATGATGCGATCGGTCTCTTAGACTAGAGCTCACGAACCCGAATACACATATACCAAGAAAAGAAACTCATACCATCAAGTAGCAGATTAAGTCCATTAGCCAAAGAATAACCCCGATGTATACTTTTCTCTCCCAAGAAAGTTTATGAAGCTCAAGAACTCGAAGTACCAATGCCCAAAGAGAATAACCGATAACATTGAAGAAGCATGTCGAATCACTGAATATCTCTGCGGGTGACAATCTTTGCGGATGTCAACACCGGAATAAGTGATTATATCTCTGAATAATTGATTAAGCCCTCAAGTAAAATAGCTGAGCACCCCCAATGTACACAATTCTCTCTCCCCTGATGATTGCGATAACATCAAAATCATCACACACTTGTGTGCCTCTTTTTATCTTCAGAAACTTTCTCTTACATCACTTCCCCCACGTCATTGGAATAATAACACTAAAAGCCTTGATGAGTAAAACCTTGAGTTTCTCTGCGGTCATGACATTTGTTTTCCCGGGATATCTTCAATCACTTAGAAGTATTAAGTTCATCAAGTTTACTCGCCATGAGTCAAACCTTGAGTTTCTCTGCAGTAATAACATTTGTCTTCCCGGGATATCTTCAATCACATAGAAGAATTAAGTTCATCAAGTTTACTCGCTTTGTGTTTAGATGTGTGTCTCCTTCCCCTTGTTTGGTTTTGACACTTGAATCGACAACTCATTATAAGCCCGTATACTAGAAATTTGTTGAGAAGAACACTTGAACTCTTGTGGGAATCAACTTCTTTGAAGAATATGAGCAAGTCTAATTGGGGATTAAATTCGACATTTCACTCTCCCCAATTAGTGCTCTCCCTCTCCCTAAACCAACAACTGCTTTGATAAATGCAGATTAAGAAGAAGTCTTTAGATTGTTAAATGCAACTTGTCTTTAGTCTTCTAACATGTAGCGAAAAATGTAGAAACAGATCAGACTCGACCTTCTTCAAGATTGTTCGGTTGGGGAATAGATAGTTAACATCTTCAACTCACACCAAAAACATCCCAATTAACTTACATCTTGCAAATCCCTTAACTAAAATCCTCCCAATCAAACAAGAACAAAAGATGTTCATCAAAGAAATCGACAATCGGGCCGCAATGAACACACAAGATGGTAACACCAAACTACCAATCACATCAAACAAGAACAGAGAGATTGTTCGGAATCATCATGTTGATGTATACGTGAAGCATTAACCGGAAGCACTTTGTCGATAAACTCATCAATCCGAGTGAAGATGTCAAACAACGGCTCTTTGAAGAAACTCCATGTAAAGATGATCCGATAAGAAGAAGCTCGGTTCTTTCATGAGTTAGGAGCCGTTTGACCATATATTCACAAATATAAATCAACCATGCAGTATTATCACACTTCTTCTCCTCCTCAAGAATTGGATACGGAGATGCCATTCTTGATTAAACAAGTGATTATCATCCAAATGAATTCTATTCACACTTCTCCCCCGCAAAATTAGCACATGATGTCGCCATCGTCATTATAGTTGAGAAAGTGGAATAAGAAAACAATCAACGATGGCCAGTTCACTTGATGGTGAAGCTCATGGAAAAGTATGAAGCATGTTGATGAGAATGGTCATAATAAGAAGATTTCCCTTCTTCAGAAGATAAAGCGCACTGACACGTACACTTTTCTTTTCTTTGAGGAACGAGGCTTGAACTGTTGTGTCCAAACGTCATAAGAAGATTTCTCTTCTTTTAAAGATAAAGTGCACTGAAACGTACACTTTTCTTTTCTTTAGAGAACGAGGCATGAACTGTTGTGTTCATACGTCATAAATCTCTCTCTTTTCATCATCTCTTGGCAAAACATGTAATCATCCCCATTATCATTTTGTAGGCTCTTTGTCGTGACAACTGATGGAGAAAACTCAATATGATGAATTTGATCCTGAAGTAAACTACCCCGAACTTGTGACTTAAACTTGCACGTATGTAACAAAGAGCGGTGCCGATTTCCATTAGCATCTCTAAGTACTCTCTATGTACTCTATACTCTTCAACCAACCAACCATCAAGTATAAGACGTACATTACCTCTTGAAAATCCACAATTGAATGTGACACTGAGCACTACAACGTAACTCCTTAAAGTGATAGTTATTTTGTGGTGATAAGAGCCCAATTCCCCCAAGTGGTAAAAAGAAAAGGTAAAAGTCACCTAACAATAACTAGATTTCCAAGTCTTTGTTTTTGATAATAAGCTCGAACAAGGATCTTGAAGAATCTTCATCCAACCATCCCCGATACCTTCAGATACTAAGTACACTCGCCCGTGATATTTCACTTCAACCTCAAATAAATAATATTGAATTAACCCCGTTGTCACATCTTCTGGTTAAAATCTCAACTCTAGCCTCCTTTGACGTTTTAAGTGAACTCTGATAATGGTTTCATCCCAACTATGGTTAAAAGCACATAACCCCGTAAAACCATGTAATAACCAAACTGCCATGATGAATATCCAAACACACATCCAATTCATGAAGTACATCCTTTTATCTCTTCTTCGAAACAGAAACCGTAGCACCAGCATCAAGTAAGATCCCGAAATACACTTTCCTTTCTCCAAGATGGTTCCATCAATACGGGATTTTACAACTCTATGGTTTAAACCGAGAAATAGTTTCTTTCGCGGGATTTTACAAAACCAAGAATAAACCGTAAGATAGATCCGGAAATGCACCTTACTATTATCAGGATGTTTCCATTGTTACGGGATTTTACAAGTCTATAATTTAAACCGAGAAATAGGTTCTTTCACGAGATTTTACAAAATCAAGACTAAACCGTAAACAATGTCAGCTTGAATTTGTTATGACAATATTGGTGTCAGTGAATATCTGTTTTAGGGGAACATGCAGCGGTTTATCAACGGTTCAATATCCAACATCATCAACCATCCAATCAACACTTTGGTAAACACATCATTCACGCATTCTGTCGGCTATTATAGTGACCACATGGAGAAGTAAACCCGATATACCAAACTTGAACAAGAAGTAAAATTTCCCAGATTTGTTACTTAAACTTGTACTAACCTCGTGAGAAACAAACGGTGTACCCAATGTACAAAACCTCTTGACGTATCCTCAACTGCGTGAGACACCGAAGTGATAGCTACGCTGTGGGTTAAGCGAGAAAGAATCACAACCGTAACTAAATAGCCAAGTCTTTATCACACTCTGTAAATGCCCAAACAAGTCATCTTCGCGGAAGGGTAGAAAGAAAGAAGATGAAATAAGTAAACGTGCCCGGAAAACCTCACTTCAACTTCAAATAAGAGATACCAAACAAACAACCGCGTAGTCAGCCTAGTTCCGGTTATCAATTCAAGCTGTGACAAAATATTATTCATGAAAATGTATAAACCAAGTATCAAACCTCAATACGAATCTCATCATCATCAAAACTCTTCAATCACTCTCATCGATAAATTACTTCAACAAATCTCATCATCACTCCACATCTCATCAAAACATCTCAACTTGTAGGAAAATCTTCAAGTGGCTCAAATGTACACAATTATATTGACCCGGTTCAAAAGAATACCCAATTTATCTTACCTTGGTTTAAAATAAATTCAACCACACATCGGAAATCAATTTAAGCCCATATCCGGTCAAAGACATTGTCAGCCCATCATAATATCACTTAATCAATCCAATTACCAACGTCCTTAATTTTGACCACAGTCCATAGCATGACTACAACACTTATTGCATCTATACCAAGACCAATCACATTAGAATCATATCACATTCATTTGTATAAAGCACATTAACAAAATCCCATCCGTGAAAATTTGTGAAGCACCAAAATATCACACATAATCAATACATTAAAATGTATCCAAATTTATGAAAACAAAAAAATTCGGATATCTATTACATTGAAAGTGCACCGTGTGACCATCAGCCCATGACAACCGACAAAGTCCTTTTGGTCCATTTGAGCCCATGAATTAATAGTTTGCTGCTCGGCCCATTTAAACTCCTAAATAACTTTTTCGTCACAAGACCATATAAACCAACGGTCCTAAGCCTAGTGTTACCCTAATTTTCGGGTATAAAACACACATATCTTGCACATACCACAACCCTAATATCAGTCACGAACCCTAACACTCACACAAAAACACTCCGCCTTTTTATCCCACAAACAAGTCGCTACCTAAAACCGCATCAAACCCTAATTATCTCACATAAACACGTCCGCCCTAATTAACTGATTCACTCCAAACCCTAAAACAATCCGCCTCCATCCTTTCTTTGATGTTCACAATGACCTCGCCACAGGGATGGCTCGAGGCTTTGATTTGCCACAGGGTTGGCTCGAATTATCACTTAGACTTCACGTATGAATCAAGGTAGGTTTAATCTTTGTTTGTGTGTAAGTTAAGGATGTTAGAACGAACCAAATAAGGGTTATAACACATTTGTTATACAACCCTTTTTATGTTCGGATATTGTTTAAAAGATCTATGATGTATTCCTTTGTGGTGATATGGATCTGAAAAGGTCATGAGAAATCATTAACCCACGATAAGGAGAACCTGAGATCATTAACTTTTGAACGAACCAAAGAAACGGAGCTAACATCCTTGTTAGTGTCTTAAACTTTTAAGATTCGGAAAGTACTTTAACGTGTATGTAATGATCGATGATGGATGAAAACTTTCGTGTCAAAGACCTTGGAGTCTTAATATTTCATTGAGAGACACGAAGAAACTTCTGAGATCTTTGTATATTATACTTAGTTTTGAGTACTAGATATTGTTGAGAGTAGCTGTAGGATGAGATAGAGATGATTTGAAATGATGGTTTTATGAAGTTGAATGAGTAGGCGTTTGGTATATGATTTTTGTTATGGTCGTGGGTTGTTCTTTCTTCATCTCTTTTCTTCAGTTCACGTCAAGTCGCTAGCAAGTGTCACAAGTCGCTACATCTTTTATACAAACAACTCGCTATCATATTTATTTACATCACAAGTCGCTAGCCTTTAAGTGTCAACTCGCTACTTGATAAATATCAATTCGCTACCAAAAGTGAATAGCAAGTCGCTAGATTTTTACAAGAACAAGTCGCTACTTCTTTTGTTGTCACAAGTCGCTAACACGTTAACTAACAAGTCGCTATAACAGCTTCAACACGCAACTCGCTACGACTTGTAAATACAAGTCGCTAGGCAGATTCTTACTCAACTCGCTACATTGATGTTTATATGTTTAACAACTCGCTATTGACTTTTTGACTCAAAAGTCAAAGGAAATACAACTCGCTAGTATGAATGACATGACCAGATTTTTTTTGAACAGTTTCAAACCCAGAAAAAGACATACAAAGATACTCTTTACCCATTTTGACCCAAAAGCATGACCGGTTTAAACCAAAAATCATCATGTGACCCATTTGATATCAATGTTTGACCATGAAAATGGTACAAAAATCACAAGACAGTTGCAGGTTGGACATAAAACTGACCAAGACAGATTTGAGACCAAGAAGGCATCACATGACATTTTTGACCAACAAAAATACCAAGACTTGTTAAGAACATGTTAAGAACAGTTTATCAAAAAAAAACAAATATTCCACCCACAAACATACATAAAAAAACAGTTTCACACAAGTATCAAAACCAAAAAAATCATCAAAACACAACAACCTTGGCTCTGGTACCAATTGTAGGATCGATATATTTATTGTGTTGATGATTCGGGTGGTCTTGGATGATCAAAATACATGATAGCCATTTTAGAGAGAGAAAGTAGAGAGATGGGTGTTCTTGCTAGAGAGTTGCTTTGTAAATTATGGAATGTTAGATTAAGAAGCACCACCCCTTCCAAGGATGGAAAGGGTATTTATACTTACAAACATAACGACCTCCTATCGACCTGTGGATCAGGTATACAGTGGGTAAAGACCCGTCCTTCCTCCACGGTGTTACACTACGCTAAACTAAACTAATAACTAACTAATAAACTGATAAATAACGTAAATAACTACAAGTCTACGAGCTAACATATGCTAGACTATAATTGGGGTGACCGACACTTTAACATGGAATTTTCAATTCCTAACACCCGGTAACATATATTCTATTATTGATACGATATTTATACTGCAAGTACATAAAATATATAAGAAACCTTAACAGTCTCAAAGCCTATAGCCGGGCTTGGGCCACCTATCGTTTAATACTCCTTCACAATTCGAGCGGTGAAATCACACAAACTATAATTACTAAAAATAAACTAAAGCAAAGATAGTTATCTTGATGAAGAATCAAGACCTCGATAGTAACTAGTCGCAGCGGATAAATGTATGTATGAATAAGAGAGATTTGTTTTTTGATGAATTTTTGAACTTATAACGAGTGACGGTGCATCCGACCTGTGGAGGCGGCCATTTCGGTAACATTTTTCCGGATTTAATTGTGAAGCACGATCATTGATAGCGTCATCTAAATCTAAGTTGTTTGAGAGTTATAAGCAACACAATAAGCCATGTTCTTTTTAAATGCGACGACTTGTTACGACGCGTGGACAAGGCTATGGCGGTGAATATGGTATGTTTTTATTTGAAATTTCATTGCGTATCTAATGACGCTGATGACGTCATTTAACTCCTTACGTTTTGGGAATTATGATCAAAACAGTGACCGGATTGATTTAATTCTAAAATTGATTATTTATTTAGAGAACGGATAAATGACGACGGCAAGGTATTGAAGGGATGGCTAGAGACTTCGGCTCAAGGTTGACGACTAAGTCTCGGGATGAGACATGATCAGATACCATGTTAGATTGATAAAACCTCGTAAGAGATACTGATTATTGATACTATATTTATGATGTGATTACATAAATCATATTAAAAATCATAATAGACCAAAAGCCCACAACCAGGTTTGTGACAATCTATCATCTAATACAAACTAGTACAAATCTTGCCTTTCAAATAATAATAATAATAATAATAATAATAAAATAAAAAGCCTAGTACGAATCTTTACTACATATAAGGGGTGCATGTCATTTCTTGAATTTATTAATTCTTGAAATTTTTGAAAGTTGAAACTTAATACCTGTTGGTCCGATATATTTATGCAATACCATGAATTGTAAGAATAAAATCTTGAACAAATAAAAATAACCAATGTTCATTAGAACTAATAGCATGGTTACAAAATCTTGACCATGATCAACTATAACACCCATTTGTACATTACGACAATATCAGTCTCACTTAGTAGTTTTCTCAGGTGAAGCCTTTACGAGGGATAGTTGCAGAATACTATCTCTAGTAATGACAAATGTTTCTCTTTAAGTTATGAAGAGGAAGATCCCACTTAGAAGAGGAAGTGTGTTCTAGAGGTGGAATCGCTACCTATTACTACTACTAACCTCCATTTTATAGACAGAGGGAGATACACTGTTAGTAGTTACAAGAATAGTAATAACTAAACTAGAAGCAAATTGGAAGTAAGGTACTGTGCACTTGTGTGGCTAAGGTTGCTTTACTGTGATGAAAACTCTGGTACATGCAAGTTTCTTTCCCTGCTCTCGATGAATCCTTATCTTCCCAAGGGTTTTCCCGCTTTACTTTAGCTCAAATTACTCTCGCCTAAGTGTGACTGAGTACTTCAGTCAGCTCCAAGGATACACTTTGCAAGTATGTTGAAGAAATACTCTGAGTGTATCTGATAAGTGCAACTACTTCGTCTGCTTGGATTGAAATGATAAGTCATTTTCAAAGACCTAAGGGCATTTGTCAGTCCTTGAGGTCTCAGGGGTTTGTCACTTCTCTGCCCTCTGTTTTATCTGACTCCAATTTCGGGTTATAAATTTTTCATTAAGTTTTGGACTTTGTCTTTTGCAAAGCAAGACGGTTGTGGCTGAGAAGATATACAACATATCTGAGGTGTTTATCCTCAGATATGTAAACACTCAGTGAGTACCGTTAAACCATTGTTCTTCCATTCAGTGGTCTTTTACTCTGACTTCTCTGAGGTTCTCTCAAAGGTGTTCTACCTTTGAGTCATTCGGATAGCTGATGATAATCAGTTGTGCTGATCATTCAGTCAAAGGTAAACTTTGCTCTTTGGTTTACGTGTTGACTCTATCAGAGAGAGAGTTGGATCTCTGACATGATCAACTATCCTTAACTTAGGCAGATTTAATGTTTCACATACTTGTGAGGGATAATTAAGTCATAATTTGACTCAACAATCTCCCCCTATTTGTACATATATTTAGCCTAAGTTTATCAGAAGTAAGTGAGCATAACGACTTCTTCTTACGTTCTGATTTACCATCAAGACTGAAGATCTAAACATCTGATTCTAAGTTGGTATAAGTTTATTAGAGGTAAGTGAGCAAACATGCTTCTTTTTACTCTCTGATTTACACCAAGTTTATATGTATCTATTCTAGTGGTCTAAATCTATTAGAGGTAAGTGATCAAACAGGCATCTTCTTACACTCTGGTTCACAACCAATAATCTACATATAATTAAACAGATGTTTGATTTCTTCAGCATTCTTCAGATGCTTGGCTTTATCCTTAAGCTTTGTCTTAGGTCTTGTATGTTATAGAGACTCTCAAGTCTTGGAGCTTCTCCATGAAAGGATGCCAGACTCTTCTCTTGTTTGGAACCTAATCTACCATTTTAAGGGTTGCGTCCCTTTAGTTTCTGATTATATTCAGAGACAAATGGAAGGATCAGGTTATTAGGTATGAGAATAGTATTTTTTACCAGGTCTTCAAGGGTCAGGGAAATTTTAGGAATCAGTCTTGAGGAACTTCGTTCATAGAAAGGGCATATGTTGGTGTGTGCATTTGCTAGTAGTGAATAGTATATTATTTTACAACTTTACATTTAAACAAAAAAGATAGTGGTATCAATCTATCACTCTTTCTCTAATCTTCTTGTTCCTTCTAATTCTCTTCAATCCCTTATGTATCAGTGGCCCGGGTTGAGGTGTTACTAGTGCTGCTTGTGCCTTCTTACCCTTGGTTAACTTCCGTATTGATATCCCTAAGTTACAACTCATACCTATGAATGTGTCGCTAAAGCAAAACACACTTAGAAACCTTGACTTTCCAGGTTTAAGCGAACCTTTAGAGTCAGGGGTTGTTAAGTCTTTTTCAGCGACTTATTTTAGGCTCTTCATGGTCAAAGACTGTTTTCTCAGCATTTTCTAGTTCAATAGTCTCCTCCCATAGAATTAGCCTTACTGTTAATACAAATAAGCCGTAAAAATGTTTATTTATATTTTACGATCTTTTAATGTTTTGTCGATAACAAACGTAAAATCATTTTAAAAAAACAAATAAAATACGTAAACTGTTTGAGCCAATAGTTTTCTAACACACTTACGCTTTCACATAAAACACTAAAACAAGTATAAGTGATTTTATGACTTAGTAATACATATGTACAACAACTAGTGTTTACATATTTGGGTAAATATATACTTAAAACTAGTATATACTAAAATGGGTAAAAACTAACAAATGGTATTGACCCATAACCCATGGTTTTATCCAAACCATTTGACTAGGTACATTGAACTCATGAGATACATTGTATCTAATATGAAACCCATGGATCAACCCATAACCCATGACCCATGACCCATAACCAAAATACCCATGGGTAAAGAGGAGCGTCCCACGGATCCCTAGCTTTACACTAGCCGGATCCCTTGTGGGAGGGATCCGGGGAACAACAAACTTTCTCCTCTATAAATAGTGAGCCATTTCTTCCTTTTGGCTCACCACTTTCACACATACTTTCTCCAAGTATTGTACCTCTCTAACCACTGATCCTAAGGGATCTTTCTATGTAGTTTGTCTTTTGTTTTTGTGTGATTCTCTAGGTTCCTCTTAAAGGCGAGATCACCAAGTCTTGAAGTCGAGCAAGCTCAAGTCCATGAGTTGCCATGCTTCATCATCATTAAGACAACTGAGGTTCTCTTGTTGATAGTTCTTTCTTCCTCCGTAGATGTGTTGTGTTAAAGGCATTAGTGAAGGATGCCGAAAGAGTCAAGACGAAAGCATTAGTGAAAGGTGCTTCACGTCCGTGTCAAAAGCATTAGTGAAGAATTCTAAAGGTGTCAAGACGAAGGCATTAGTGAAAGGTGCCAAGCGTTGTGTCAAAGGCATTTGTGAGGGATGCCTAGGAATCAAATCAAGTGACATTAGGGAAGAATGCCTAGGTCGTATAATCGATGAGGTACATCGTTATATATATAGTACTAGTCTATTTTCAAGGATGGTGATATCCTTGATGGTGTTGTAATAAGGAGTGGATCTCTTTGGGATTAGGTGTTGTGTCGTGTTGGGTAGTAGTTCCTCTATAGTAATGGAACTAGGTACTTAGCCTAGTACCTAATAAAGGGTAGGAGACGTTATGATAGGTGTGGTTCACCTTGGAGTGAAAGAACCCGGTGGTTAGCCTAGTACCGGAAAAAGAGTAGGCAATGTTGTGAAGGCTTCTCCGCCATAAGGAAATTGGTGTCGTGTAGTGTTTACGAACTCTCGAGTAGCTGACTCGGGGAGTGGGGTAGGCAAGGAAGGTGTCCTTGTAGCCGAACCACTATAAATACTCATGTCGTGGTTATGTGCTTCTTACTCTTTATCTTTCATTACACGTTTATATATCTATCTATCAACGTCCAACATAAACAACCAAATAGATTAACATAAGTTAATCTAAATGTTTTAAAACGAAGTTTTAATTGGTAAAACTATTCAACCCCCCCTTCTAGTTTTCCACACTTACGTTTATCTGCTTTACTCAGTTATAAGCAAGTTTTCCATTATATGACCTGTGGAAAACTATAAGGGGGGGGGGTTGAATAGTTTTGCCGATTAAAACTTCATTTTAAAGTATTTAGATTGACTTATGTCAATCCATTTAGATCGTGTGTTAGATATTAATAGATGAACATATAAGTAAGTAATGCAATTGATAAAGAGTAAAGGAACACAAAACCACAACACGAGTATTTATAGTGGTTCGGCTACAAGGACACCTTCCTTGTCCTACTCCACTCCCCGAGTACCCAACTCGAGAGTTTCTAAGCACTACACAACACAAGCTCCTTAATGTGGCGGAGAAGCCTTCACAACGTCGCCTACTCTTTATCTGGTACAAGGCTAGACACCGAGTTCTTCCACGAGGTAGAACCAAACCTATCACAACGTCGCCTACACTTTATCCGGTACAAGGCTAGATACCGAGTTTCATTACAAAGGAGGAACTACTACCCAACACAACTAACCAAAGGAGACACACTCCTTTTTACAATACTTGAAAGGATATCAATATCCTTTAACCCAAACCACCAACTTGTACATCGATGCACCATATCAAATGTACACCTTCGACACCATTCACTAATGCCTTCAACACGACACTTTATGGAGGGAGAAAAGAACTATCAACAAGATGCACTTTAGTGGTCTTGATGATGACAAAGCTTAGAAACTTATGACCTTGTGCTTGCACGTCTTCAAGAGGTGGTGATCTCGCCTTTAATAGGAACCTAGAGAATCACACAAAGATAAAACTACATAGAATGATCCTTTTGGATATGTGGTTAGAGAGGTTAGAACATAGAGATAAAGTAAGTCTAAAAGGGGTTGTGAGCAAGAGAGAAATGGCTCACTATTTATAGGCAAAACAAGCCTAATTTCCCACGGTTTCGTGGATCCTCACCCAGGATCCGGCGGTCTATTCGAGGATCCGCCTCTTGGGTCAACTTAGTCCGGATTTTGGGTTGCAAACCGGGTTATGGGTTATGGGTTATGGACCATGGGTCATGGACTTTGGATCATGGATACCCAACAAGATACAATGTACCATGGGTCAATGGGTTATGGATCTTGGGTCATGGGTCATGGACTTTGGGTCATGGATCATGGATAATATCCAACATGACTTCATGCATGATGTCATGCAATGGGTCATGGGTTATGGATCATGCTCCATGGGTATGGTTTATGGACTTTGGTTCATACCCAACAAGATTCATTTTACCTAGTCAATGGATCATGGGTCTTGTGTCATGGGTTATGAACTTTGGTTTTTACCCATTATTTACCCATTACAACATATACAAAGTACATATACATTTTTATAAAATGTAAGTAAACAATATTACTTGTAAGTGTTTTATAAAAATGTCTTTAGTTTTATATAACTTATTTAGCTAAACATGTTTTAATGGTTTTAATATTTTTAGTAAAAGTGTGTTAGTAACTATTAGCTCAAAGCTTTTACGTATTTTATTTATTTCGTTAAATTGATTTTAAGTTTGTTATCGACAAAACATTAGAAGATCATAAAATATAAATAAACGTTTTTTATGGTTTCTTTGTATTAACATGACCTGCTAGATGAGTTTCAACAAAGTTTGAAAGAAAATCATTGATTATCATCATTTGTTGATTGCGTCTTACGTGGTGTAGGAACAGGGACTATTCCAGTATCTGAGAATTCCCTGATGTATGATTTGTACCTATCCTGTAGACGCATCCTCTTTCCCTTCTTGTTTTTTCATCCCCTCTATTATTAGCCTCTTAAGACTCTTTTCCATTGTTTTTTTGTTACTAGGGTTAACCATGTAACATTCCTAAATTTTACCTCTTATGGCTTATGAGAGGATGAGTTCTCATGAAGCTCTTGCCATCTAAGATACGTTTGGGATGTAAAACGTTTACTTTGAACTTGGTCATTCATATTAATACATTTTAGGTCAAAGGTACTTGAAACTCTTAGAGTAACAGTGGCGTTAAGAGTGGTGTGGATAAATGGTTTGAGAGAAGGCAGATGGAACTACTTTTTGCACAAGAATGATTTGAGATCAACGATCTTGTTTGAAAAGACTTTCTAGGATGTTATGGAAAAGGAATGTTTGTGTGGGGCTTTTGTTGAGGATCGGGTTCGAAAATTATTAGCCGTCATTCGAGAATGGCTTGGTATTATTAGTTTTATTCAAGAACGGATCTAGATCATGAAAATGACCCACCCGCTGTGATACCACTTGTTGGTCCCATATATCTATGCAACACCATGAATTGTAAGAACAAAAGTTTGAGAAAATAAAAATAACCAATGTTCATTAGAAATAATAGCATGGTTACACAATCTTGACCATGATCAACTAATAATACCCATTTGTAGATTACTACAGTATCAGTCTCACTTATTAGTTTTCTCAGGTGAAGCCTTTACGAGGGATAGTTGCGGAATACTATCCTTATTAATGAAAATGCTTCTCTTCAAGCTATGAAGAGGAAGATCCCACTTAGAAGAGGAGTGTGTTTCTAGAGGTGGAATTGTTACCTATCACTACTACTAACCTCTCTTTTATAGACAAAAAGAGATACACTGTTAATAGTTACAAGAATAGTAATAACTAAACTAGAAGCAAACTGGAAGTTAGGTACTCGTGCATTTGTATAGTTAGGGTTGCTTTATTGTGCTGAAAACTCTTATACATGCAAGTTGCTTTCCCTGCTCTTGATGAATCCTTATCTTCCTAATGGTTTTCCCGCTTTGCTTTAGCTCAAATTACTCCCACCTAAGCGTAGTTTAGTACCTCAGTCAGCTCCAAGGATACGCTTTTCAAGTATGTTGAAGAAATACTCTGAGTGTATCTGATAAGTGCAACTGGTTTGTCTGCATGGCTTAAGATGATAAGTTATTTTCAAAGACCTAAGGGCATTTTTCAATCCTTGAGCTCAAGGGTTTGTCACTACTCTGCCCTCTGTTTTAGCTGACTCCGATATCAGGTTACAGAGTTTTCATTTAGTTTTGGACTTTGTCTTTTGCAAAGCAAGACTGTTATGGCTGAGAAGATATACAACATATATGAGGTGTTTATCCTTAGATATGTGAGCACTCAGTGAGTCCTGTTAAACCGTTGTTCTTTCATTCAATGGTCTTTTACTTTGACTTCTCTAAGGTTCTCTTAAAGGTGCTCCATCTTTGAGTCATTCAGATAGCTGATAATAATCAGATGTGCTGATCATTATGTCAAAGGTAAACTTTGCTCTTTGATTTACGTGTTGACTCTATCATAGAGTGTTGGATCTATGACGTGATCAACTATCCTTAACTTAGGCTGATTTAATGTTTCAAATACTTGTCAGGGATAATTAAGTCAGAATTTGACTAAACAATACCCCTTAATCTATTCTAGGAAATCTTTAATTGATAGAACCATTGTAACATGGTTAATACCCCTTAATCTATTCTAGAAAACTTAAATGTCCTGAAATTTTTATTGTAACAAAACATTGTTAAGTTGATTGGTCTATGCATGGAATGAGAAGACTTTTTATTATTAACAATCTCGATATATATATGATTTATGAAGAGAAGAAGAATATAATTTTTATATTTAATAGTTTAAAAAAAATCATCATAATCTCTAATGTACTTTATACCTAGTCTCATTATGCATATTGAACCCACGAAAACTCATTATGCTTAATCTAGTTTCCGTTTTGTCTCATTATTAACTATGCTTTTGACTAGTTTTCGGTTTGACTGGTTTGTTGACTTTTTAATACTCAGTCAATATATCCACCTCATCCAAATTGTCCACGTTGATTTCCAGGTCAGATAAAATTTTCTAGCCATTTTCTTCTATCTATTCTTCCTTCCAGTTATGTTACCGGCATTTTCATAACTCTTCTTCTTCTTCTTCTTCTTCCTTCCGCGAATCAAAACACCGCTAAAATCCGCCACCACCACCACTACGAACCTCACCATCATCGGTTTAAATCAACAAGATGGATTCACCCCCAAATTAGGATGGGAAATTATCACTTGATGTAGACGATTCTAATCTTTGCCTAACCCCCTCCTTTGTCCCTGCAACAGCCAACACATACGCGTTGAGATAACTACCACCCAACCCTAGTTTCATCGCAAAACCCTAATGTTGATAAATGTGATCAAAAGTCGGTTAGGATAATACCGGGTCCTGAAGGTATTGTTCAAGCGGCAAAGCTTCGTAAAAAATAGGAAATTCGGGAAGGTGGGAAGGAGTGTGTAATCTCAACACAAGATTATATTAGGAAAATTGTTGAGGATGTGGTTGAGGATGAGGATTTTACTCGTGGGTCATGGTTTATCGTAGTTTGGTTTGTGAATGATAATGGGGGGGGACTGTGATTGTGTGTTTAGGAGGTATCAAACTTTCTCAAAAATGAGAAACTTGACCAAATTATTGCACTAATCAAGTTTTGTGCTCCGAATGCACTTGGAGATCTCACAGTAACTCTCAATTATCTGTCAGGTACAATATCCGTACAATACATCATAAGTCATTAATGAAGGGGTTATGGAAAGGACATTACTCTAGGAGCTTCTTTGATACTTGCTAATATTTTCGGTTTTCTCTAAACCATCAATGCATTACCTTAACATTACAATGAAAACGTGGTTAAGGTTTTCCATAAGGATACAGTTCTGGAAATGGAAGTGGTGTAGGTGGGAGTGAAATGTTAGACGAAGAAGAAGTAATGAAGTCATTAGAAGAATAATAAATTGTTGAATTGAGTTGCATGTTGGTGGAAATGTTCTTGATCAACATGATCAACGCAAATTAGATAAAAAGCGATAATCCTCGCATTAGAAGAAGAAGCAAGGGAATCAAGGGTTGAACAAGAGTGGGTGGACAATTGTAGACAAGAACACGAGTTGTATGAGGAACATTAGAGACAACTATTAGGATTTTATGTGTAACTTATCTCTTAGATTAACTATTATTGTGTCAGTTTAAGTTGTACTGTATCTTTAAACGCTTTCTATTAGTTTATGTGCTATTAATGTTAAGTTTTTATGTGCTAGTAATGTTAAGTTGAAACACACTTTGGTATGTACTTGTATATTCTAAACACAATTTGACTCCATTAAGCCTCAGTAGGCTACATATCCAAAATTTAACTGTCCAAGACTGCAGGAATTGTGTTACAAAATATTATTGATCATGTGAGGTTGCAATTGATGAGCCTTACTGTAAAGAGGTCTATCCACATGTTAGGATCATGTGAGGTTGCAATTTATCTCAATGTGCAGTCTTTTCCTAATATGTGCAAAACATTTTCAAATATCTATGCACATATTGAGGGGGAGCAAGCTTATGAAAACCTCATCCTTCCCAAAATGCTTTATCTACTTGATTTGATTAGGAAGTGATGTTGATATTTTTAGAAAATGGTAATCAAAGAAGTTAATTCTTTCTCTTGCCTCGATGTAAAACGATTTCAAACACTTGATGCACATGTTGAGGGGAGCTCTTGTTCTAAACATATCAAAACAATTCGGTACAAAATGCTTTGATAATATATCATAAGTATCTGGATTGATTTTCAAATGGTTTTCAATTGGTTCCAATGGCGATGAACAATACCAAATACAGACCAACTTTACTTTATGTATGGTGATATAAGGATGATAAGGTTAGGTATTTGTTCCCATGATCCGCTGAGCAGGAGGATCTACCGGGGACAATCCACTAGATAGTGTAGAAGTCCTTAGGTATATTGAAAAAAATAGAAAAATGAGATATGGGAAGAGTGCGGATGAGTCCGAGCTAGTCTTGGAATAAACCCAACAAGGTTCTAGCTATGAAGTCTCGGTAAGCAGAAGGGGTTGAAGAATGAAAAGAATTGAATGAGAAAGGGTGAAAACAAATATCCTCCAATTATTCAACCTTAGGGCGAAACGGGTTCAATTCATTTGCTCTTGGTGGTTACCAAGGTAACATCGGTATTGAAGACAAGGCGTCATGGACCCGGTGGCGACCGCACTTCAACTTCCCAAACCACTCAAGTTCCTCTTAAAAGGACTTGTTTCATTCTCACGGGAACCGACATTATCTATCGACCTTCTCTTAGAGATTGTTGATATTGAAGAAGGAGACCCTCTCCTAGTCTCGATACAGGATCCAAATATGCACAAATTGAGTCTAGAGCCACGAGATCATCCATAAATCTCATTAGGACACATTCAATGAAGACTCTCATTTCACACAATGTGGAAAGAGAGATTATATCTTGAGTCCTCACGCATTATCCTTGTGGTATTTCCGAACATCCGAGTGATATGCAAACATATTCACAATGAAGATGGAAAACCTTCGAGCCAACATCAAACAAGCTCTGGTAGGTGGCATGTGAGATCTATTCAATAGATCAACCATGTGACAACCGAGCAGAAACAATGGGCGATTCAATCATTTGAATCAATCACGGTTCGAGTTATGGATTGACGGATACCTTTGAAAACCGGTCTTTGTGCTTAAAACTCTTTTCTTTAGCACTTGACCGTGTACGAATATTTCAAATCAAAAGGTGTTTATGATTGATAATTGATTTTCACTAAAACCTTCATTGTATTGCAAAACAATTTCTATTGAGCGATACGATTGTTTTCAAATCTCTTTCATCAATCGGTGAATCTCTATTCACGTTCACTCACTCCGTGTTGTCTTCTTTGAGAGGCTCGGTTTGAGAACGACTAGAGCATTGCGAAACCTCGTCAAGGAAATTCTTGAGTTATACGATCACAGCGTACATGTCTTGATCAGCGGGAACCGTGGGCGTGTACCTCAATTCAACGAAGTGATTAAAGACACTTTCGTGCAATTTATTTCCGTTAGGATTTAGTAAATCCATGTATTAAAGAGTCGGTCACCTCAAGTATATGTAATCGTTAATTAAGCTCGTAGTTATCGTAGATTATTATAAGTTAAGTAGTATTTAGTATTAAGTGACACCGTGGAGGACAGACGGATCTTTACCCACCTCAAGTATGCGATCCATGAGTCGATAGGTGGCGATTTATGTAATGACTATAAATACTCTAAATACCTCCCAAGGTAGAGAGTTGGAGCTCATAATAAGACTTTTCTTTCTCTCACTAAAGTTCCCTAAACCTCTAACTTTCTCTCTAGAACTCTTTATGCGCCTACTTTGTGTTTGGTTTATGTGTATGTGAAATCCAATATGTTACAAATGGTATCAAGAGCCATGGTTTGATCATCTCTTACATATCTTTGGATTTCTAGTGACTTTTAGGTGGTTTTAGAGTTTGAAAAAGTTTAGTGGTTTTGCATCATTTGGATCATTTCTAGTGTTAAAGTTTGAAACTTGAGTGTAGTTTTGTGTTTAGAATCATTGTATGTGCTTGGGTTTTGATTTGGTAAGCTTGAATCATCGTGGTTGGGTTGTTTTGGATTGAAAAGTGGTGTTTATGTGATTTTCTTGCTAGCGACTTGAGCCACGAATAAGTTTTCTTGCTAGCGACTTGCTTTGTAATTTGGTAGCGAGTTGTAGTTGAAGGCCTTAGCGAGTTGAGCTAGCGACTTGTCTATTGAGACAAGCCGACAAATAGTACACTTAGTGGAGTCTCCACTACGGGTAGCGACTTGGTGAAAGTTAGCGACTTGTACTTAAGTTTGTTAGCGAGTTGGTGTTAGCGAGTTGGTGCTTAGCGAGTTGCTCTTTAGCGACTTGACAACTTAGCGACTTGGTGCTTAGCGACTTGCTGTCAAAATTTTGCTAGCGATTTGGTGCTTAGCGAGTTGTTCTTTAGCGACTTGACAACTTAGCGACTTGGTGCTTAGCGACTTGGTCATTATAGCGACTTGGTGCTTAGCGACTTGGTTCGAGTTTTCTTAGCGACTTGGTTGACTCATGCATGTCTGGTTTTCTCTTGATTTAGTAAAATCCGTGAAAGAATCTATTTCCGGTTTAATCATAGAGTTATAAAATCCCGTTTAATCATCATCATGTCTACCAACGTTCCTACAATCATCTCCACTGTTGTCGAGGATGTTCAAGCAAATGGTTCGGATACTCGTCCACCCATGCTTGATGAGCCGACTACGACTCTTGGGCTCAACGAATCGATTGTCTTGTCTTGGAAAGGAAAATGGAGTCAACATTCTCAAATCCATTGATGAAGGACCGTATCGGGTTGAGACTACTAGAGACTTAATTGATACAGTGAAGATGGAACAATGATCTATGGAATTGATAGACCAAAGACATATGATGAGCTCGATGATAAGGAGAAAAAGAGATTCGATCTTGATATCGGGGCTTCTAACATTATACTTCAAGGTCTTCCAAAAGATATCTACAAGCTTATCAATCACAACACGAAGCCAAGGCGGTGTGGGATAATGTCAAGATGCTTCTCTCGGGTTCGAATTAACTATGGAAGATAGAGAATCACAACTCTATGATGAATTTGAACACTTCAAGATGAAACCGATGAGAGTGTCTATGAGTACTATGTGAGATTCCACAAGCTTGTTAATGATATGAGGAACATCGAAATGACTATGCCAAACATTATGCCTAACATTCAATTGAACTCAAAGTTTGTGAACAACATGAATCCCGAATGGCACAAGTTTGTCACCTCATGAAGCTAACCTAAGGATTGAAGAATACAAACTATGAGCAACTCTATGCCTTCCTCCTTGAAATGAGAGACATGCTATGTTTGAAAAAGGATTCTTAATCGGTTCAAAACCAACTAGGAGAGACAAGCTCATCAAATGATTCAACCGCCTTCTACTCAAACATCGGAATCACAACCAAAGCCTCTCAAGTCATACCCATGGGTAATGGTAATCACAAACTCATTCCGATCCTATGTTCAAACAAGTCGATCTTGATGCACACGTGGGAAACTTCATTAATCAACTGGCTCTCCTAATTAGTCAAAACATGAACTCTCTTCCACACACCAACAACAATCTCGAACCGCATCCAATCCACACAATCAAGCCACCGTCGAGAGATGGGAAGGTTATGGTGCAACCGAGTTCAAGAAAGACGATCTGAACAAGCAAGAGGTGGAGTGGTAGAGGTTATGCCGCAAATCGAGAATAGGGAAGGAATGGAAACCGAGGTCAAGCAAAGCCAATCAAATGTTACAATTGTGGAGGTGAGGACACATTGCAAGGAACTACACATCGCCAAAATGCCCTCGAAATGCCGAGTACTTGAGGATAAGATGTTGCTTGTGCAAGCTCGGGATAATGGTGCGACTTTGGATGAAGAGGAGTTGTTGTTCTTGGTGAAGGAAATGCTAAGACATATGATGCGAGATGTGGATGAGCAACCAATTCGGAGATAGGCCATAATCATCGAATGCCTTTCAAGTAGGCGATTGTGATGCATACGACTCGATGTTGATGAAGAACCCATTGCACAAACCATTTTCATGGCTAGCATTTCTCCAATGGTCTCTCCTAAAGTCTCTTCATCACCACAAGCTGGTCCATCCAAAGACAAAATCATTTACGAGGTATTAAAATTATACGATGAAGTTGATGAGCAAAAGATACATAACGAGTACAATCAACTGTAATTATTGAGTCGAGATATTGAAAATATGGGTAATATCAATGTTGTCCCATATGATCAATATGTGAAACAAAGTGAAAGTGAGATTGTACCAAGTGATGTATCTTCTGCGATCAACAATGATTATGTTTTGATGAATTCACCGCATGTGCCCACGATGATTCTGTCATCTCGAACGAATGCCTATAAAGAGCGTGTTGCTATTTATGAACAACGTGCAAAATTTGAGTTGACCACCCGTGAGCGAAAATGGATGACCAAATGCGTACAACTATTAGAAAAAGTAGGTTTAGAGAAGAAGTATTAAAACAAGAGTTAAACTCCTTACAAGAAAAGCTTTCTAAAACTACTAAGCAAAAACAAGAACTTCAAGAAAATGTTAAAATGCTTAAGCAAGAATTCGATGCTAAGGAATCAAAACTTTTGAATGATTTTCTAATCTAAAACCTTGAAAAACAAGCTTGAAAATAAGTTATGCGTACAAGGAAATACCATTCGATCGCTCACTTAATCACTAAGCATAGAGTCTTAAGCGATAAGCATAGCATTCCCTTGTTGAGGAACCAAATCCAGAGGTCATTAAAAGGCTAGAAATGCTCATAAGGTTCTTTATGATGGCAATGAAATCCTTAAGCCTAGACAGAAACCTAGTTGCGTTGAGTGCACTAAGGAAGATAAGAAATCGATGAAGTCACTAGGAAAAGATGAACAAGAAACTAGATGATCCTAAATGTAAAGAGAAGAAAATAAATATCACACCCCATGATTACAAGAAGGAGAATTGGATTTCCTTGAACATGTTTAAGCCTCGGACGTTGTTAACACCCGAACAAGTGTTCGGAAAAGGATTTAGATAAGCAAAAGCGAGAGAATCTTGTTGTAACAAACCCCCTTTAGGAAAATGCCTTGACAATGTGTATCCTCCCAATACACCAATGCATTTAGTTCCTAGGACTATTGCCACTAAAAGCAAGACCTTAATCAGTCAATATGTTATTTTTCAACTATTTGTTGATTTTGAGAAAACTTGTAAGAAAAGGATCACACCCATGGTATAACGAAGGGAAAGGGTTTTGAGCAAACAAAAGAATGTTATTTAATCGAAGTCATGCCTTTCTTTAAACAACTAAAAGATCATTTTGAAAGTCTTAAAAGGGAATGAATTTAGACATTAAAGAAATGGAAAAGGAATTTGATGCAATGATAGTTGAGGTTAGTGACTATGAGCGAGCACTAAAATATAATGAGATTGAGAGGAAGAACTTGCATACATTGAATGAGACTCTTATTCTTGAATGTGTTGCTCAAGATGTGTTTTCATCGCTACAAATTGTTCCATTAATGCTTCTCAATTTCATGAATTATCTGTTGCCACGAAAGTCTCCCATGATCGTGTCATTGAGCTTGAAAAGACTAATTCTAAACTAAATGAGAAAATTGAACTGGATGATCACGACAATTTGGTTAAACATTTTTCTAAACTAGAGGTTGAGCATTTTAATTTACAACTAAAATATCAACATCTTAAAGAAAATGTCAAAACTTCAAATATCAAGACATCCTCGGATGCTCGAGTTTGATGCGAGTTTTCAAATTAACAAACGTGATGAACATATTCAAGCTCATTGTAACACGATCGAGAAAGTTGAAAGCCCAAATATCTCAATTAAAGGGTCAAAAGAACAATGTGATTGGTTCCCAAATGCCTCCTCCTTTAGATTCTCGAAATTCTCAAACGTTTCATCTTCAAAACTTAGTAAATGCATTACAAAAGGAAAGCGAAAGCTTTCTTGAAGAAAATGAAAAGATTAAACGTCATTTCAATGAGTTATTTGAATCAATAAAGGTCACTCGTAACAAAAATACCGAACAAATAGCTTCATTGCAAAAGGAAATTGAGAATCGAAGAGCCGGTAAAAGGGAAAATGCCAATGACCAATGGGGAGAATGGTGGATCAAAGGTAAACTCTTGTAATAAATATGCTTTGTCGTGAAATATGTTCCTCTCATCTTAGGAATAACAAACTTGCTATTCAAACATATTTCTCATCCCTTAAGGATTGTCTAGAATGTCTCCGTGAGATTGTTGAAGAGGATAAGTTAGAAAAACCACTTGATAATGCAATTGGGCATGCATGCTTATATGCCAAACGATCTCAAGAAATTCTAGAATGCTTAATCACAATATGCCCTAAGTCTTTAGGTGAGAGAGTTAATCCTTTGATTCCTTGTTCTATGCCTAGTGCCAAGTATGATATCCATTCGATGCCCAATGTTTTGAATGTGAACCTTAGTATGCCTTCAAGTAGTTCGATTCGGATCCGTTAAAGCTAAGAATGCGAACTCTAGTATGCCTTCTAGGAGTACAAATCCCAGCACTTCTAGTGTTAAGAAAGTGAACCTTAGTGTGCACGCATGTAGTTGATCCCAACACATCTAAGCAGGAGATGCAAAGAGTAGCAAAACCAACTAATGTTCCCATTCCTCTACAGAGTAATCGGTGACATTAAAGCGGCGGTCAAAGTCTCAAGACAATACAAGGAATGATAGGACCTCGCAAGCTAAGAATGTGCATTGGAAGAGAGTAGAAGACCAACCTAGGAACTTTAAGCTTGAGTCGAATAAAGCGAATCGTGTTGATTCTAGTATTAGCCATAGGCGTCTTGTAATTAATTCAATTCGATACTATTTGCAAACCTTGTAATGATGTCTCGCTTGAATTCTATTTCTAATCATGAATGTGGTGTGAATGTTTTGTCTAATCTTGTCATATCCCGATTAATATTGCTAATGCAAAATATCATGCTAAAAAGGCTAAAAGGCAAAGGCGAAAGAAAGTTAGAAAACAGTGGAAACCCACAGAAGAACATTTAGTAAGATAGGTTATCAATGGATACCTTTTGGCTATAAGGTTAATGAGTCAATGCCCACTAGAAAATGGATGCCTAATGGTAGAACTATTCCCTTAAGAAGTGAACATACTTTGAATAGGGCAAATCTGGACACTAATCTTGCATCTATTCATAATGATTCCATTGCCTCAATTTTTGATATGAATGTTTCTATTTCGATGTGGGTGTTCCAATCATCGTTACTAACCAAATGGAACCCATTCTTGCATGGGGATCCCAATTATCCGATTATCCATTCTTATGCATGTTCAACCGCGGATCGTTCAAATCGTTACGTGGTACCGGACTCATTTGTTCCAAGCATATGATTTGGCGACCGGTCGCGACTCATGAACTTCGTGAGTAAATTCATCGGAGACGATTAGATTCGGGAACGACCATTTTGGAGCTATTATGGGTTATGGAGATTATGTGGTTGGTAAAAGTGTAATTTCGGGGTATATTATGTGGAAGGTCTTGGTCATAATTTGTTCTCTGTTGGTCAATTACGTGATTCCGATCTAGAAGTAGCTTTTAGAAAACATACTTGTTTCGTTAGAGAACTTGATGGTGTAGAATTGTTAAGAGGTACCGAGGTTCAAACCTATACACCATCTCTATCGATGACATGATGAAGTCCTCTCCATCTCTTTGCTATCAAAGGCTTCTAAAACAAAGTCTTGGTTATGGCATCGTCGTCTCAATCACTTGAACTTTGGTACCATAAACAACCTTTCGAGAAAGGATCTAGTCGAGGCTTACCCAGTTAAAATATGAAAAGATCATCTTTGCTCGACTTGTCAATTGGGAAAAAGCACGAAATATGCCCACAAACCAAAACCCACAAACTCAGAATGGAAGTTCTTCATACCCTTCATATGGATGCATGCGGTCCAATGAGAGTGCAAACTATTAATGGGAAGAGATATGTGTTAGTAGTGGTTGATGACTACTCCCGATTCACTTGGGTTAAGTTTTTGAGGACAAAGGATGAAACTCCGGATGTCATCATTAAACTAATTAAACAACTTGATCGACTCAACAAAGCAGTTCGAATCGTCCGAGCCCGACAATGGGCCGAGTTTGTTAATAAAGTACTCAATGAATTTTATGAAAATGTTGGAATCGGTCCTCAAAGAAGTGTTCCTCGAACTCCTCAACGAGCGGTGTAGTTGAAAGACGAAATTGAACTCTTGTAGAAGCCGCAAGGACAATGCTGATCTACTCAAAGGTTCCAATGTTTCTATGGGTGAAGCCATTGCCACCGCTTGTTACACTCAAAATAGATCTCTAATTCACACCTCTCATGGAAAGACTCCATATGAACTTGTCCACAATCGAAAACCCGATCTATCATACCTTCGTGTGTTTGGTGCTTTATGTTATCCAACTAATGATGGTCAAGATTTAGGTAAATTAAGAGCAAAAGCGACATTGGAGTATTTGTAGGCTATGCACCAAACAAGAAGGGTTACCGAATCTACAACAAGAGAACCCGAAATATCATGGAAACAATTCACGTTACGTTTGATGAGTGACCGGTCAAATGGCTCTGGACAATCCATTCGGACCCGCACTTCAAAACAGTCCCATTGGTTCATCCTTGTACCAAATTCTTCTCCAAAGACTCCATATGTACCTCCATCGAAGATGATTTAAAGAAATTGTTTGATCCTATGTTTGATGAACACTATGAGCCAAGTGCTAATGAGCTGTCAATTCCACAACAGAGGTTGCTCATATCCACGAGAATGAAGTCAATCCTTGGTCTCAATATCATTAAGTCAAGAAGCGCTGCTGCCGATAACTCGATCTCATCAACAAATCATCAATCTTGAATGTACATCATGGAACTGTTTACGGCATCAATGATGAAGTTAATCCCTTTGCTACTCACGAAGATGCTCCATTTGAAAACATATTTGCTCTGAATCATCATCGAACCATCTTCTTCGAGAGACATCGACTCTGCTACCTCGGTCCCTCAACAAGCGCCACATGAACACCTTAGAAAATGGACTCACGATCATCCATTAGACAACATCATTGGAAATCCTCTCATCCAATATCAACACGGAAACAACTTGCAACCGATGCCTTATGGTGCTTCTTCAACTCCGTACTCTCTAAGATCGAACCAAAAGATGTTAAAACCGCCATGAATGAAGACAATTGGTTCAATGCCATGCAAGAAGAAATTCATGAGTTTGATCGACTTGATGTATGGGAATTAGTACTGCTCCAGTTGTGCTATGATCATTGCTCTAAAATGGATCTTCAAAGTGAAACTTGATGAGCATGGTGATGTCTTAAAGAACAAGGCTCGATTGGTTGCTAAAGGATACCGTCAAGAGGAGGGTATTGACTTTGAAGAATCATTTGCTCCTGTTGCTCGTATCGAGGCAATCGAATCTTTTGGCTAATGTTGCCGGTAAGAACATGGTAGTCTATCGGATGGATGTAAAGACGGCATTTACGAGCGGAGATCTTAAAGAAGTCATCTCGTCGACCAACCCGAAGGCTTTGTGAATCCGAGCATCCTACTCACGTCTATCGTTTGAAGAAGGCTCTTGCGGTTTAAAGCAAGCTCCAAGGGCATGGTATGATCGCTATCAAAGTTTCTTCTATCTACCGGATTCAACAAAGGTGCGATTGATCCAACATTGTTCACCGAAAAGTCGGGCAAACATTTAATTCATGTTCAAATTTATGTTGATGATATCATCTTTGCCTCGACCGACCCCAATGAGTGTGACCATTTTCAAATGAAATGGGTTCTAAATTTCAAATGTCAATGATGGGACAAATGTCATTTTCTTGGGATTACAAATTTCACAAAGTCCGGAGGCATTTTCATAAATCAATCTAAATATGCAAATGAGATTTTAAAGAAATTTGGATTCGATTCTAGTGACCTGTTGACACTCCCATGATTGAACGTACAAAACTAGATGAGGACCACTCGGGGATCATGGTAGACCAAACAAAATATCGTAGTATGATTGGATCCCGATGTACCTCACGGCTAGTAGACCGGACATCTTGTTCGTTGTTTGCATGTGTGCTAGATACCGTGCTAAGCCTACTAAAAGCACCTTGAAGCGGTTAAACGGGTCTTTAGGTATCTCAAGGAACCATCAATATGGGACTTTGGTACCGAAGGACACCGGTATGTCACTAACGACCTATGCGAATCTTGATCATGCGGGATGTCAAGATACTCGTCAAGTACGTGCGGAGGTGCTCGGTTTTGGGTGATAAGCTTGTGAGTGGTCTTCAAAGAAGCAAATGAGTACTTCTATTTCCTCTATAGAGGCGGAATACATAGCCATGTCATCTTGTTGTGCTCAAATCCTATGGATGAGATCCCAATTATCGACTATGGCTTTGAATTCAATAAAATCCCTCTGCATTGTGATAATAAAGTGCTATTGCTCTCTCATGCAACAACGTACAACACTCAAGAGCAAAGCACATCGACATTCGACATCATTTCATCGAGAGCAAGTTGAAAACGGTGTGGTGGAACTTTACTTTGTGAGGACCGAATACCGGTTAGCGACATCTTCACCAAAGCTCTTCCTAGAGAACGTTTTGAGTTTATTCTTCCACGATCGGGTCTTAAGAGCCTACAACCGAAACACTCAAACGTCTTCAAGAGGAAGAAGAGGAGTAAAGGTTTCCTTCATCTATCCCCTGTAAATATTTTTTCGAAAAACAAAATACAAAATTATAAAACCTTAAAAAATCAAATAGAAAAATATAAAACTTTCAAAATCCATAAAAATTTGAAAAATTCGAAAAATCTTCAAAACATATTGTCATTTTGTCATGTTTCTCTCGATTCGATAATATCTACGGTCTTAATGTTGTCATTCATAGAATGACACGGGACTTTAGATGTTGTTCGAATTTAAATAAAAAAAAAAAAATCAAAAAGTAAAAAAAAAAATATTTTTGGGAGAAAGAGAAAAAAATGGTTTATTGTCATTTCAGGCAGTAACCCGCTTTTCAAAGATAGAACAGAGCCATGCTTTATCTTGGTTTTTCAAATTTCTTGCTCGATTCTTTAAAATAATCCTTACTATCTAATGAAAACTAGTTGTTTTGAAAAATAACTCGGACTCTATTTTTGATAATCATCTGGACTTAAAAGTTTGTCAAAATATCTATCTCTCAATCAACAACTTATGTCATTGATTGAGGGGGAGAATGATTTCAATTAAATCAAAAAGTTATTTGTCATACAATTGTTTTCAAAAGATAATCATGCATGTTTATTCAATGGAATTTAAAGTCTTAAAATCCGATCCTTATCAGATAAAACGCTTTCATAATCAAGTCACAATTCTACTTAAAAGCTTTCAAAATCAATTTAAATCTACAGAGATCACAAATCTCAAATGCTTTGGTAATTGTGATCGGGGGAGAATTTGTGATTTAAATTGGATTTAATATGATAATTCGGTAAATAGTTTTATAAGGATGTACAAGCTCTCCTTCCCACATGTGCCAAACGATTTCAAATTTTTCATGCACATGTTGAGGGGAGCATCTATCTTAAACCACAAAGATTTGAAATGTGATCAATTTTTATCAATGTGCGGTTTCCTCTAATATGTGCAAAACTATTTCAAACCTCAAGGCACATATTGAGGGGAGCAAGTTTATGAAAACCTCATCCTTCCCTTATATGCTTTATCTACTTGTTTTGATCAGGGAAGTGATGTTGATATCTTTTAGAAAATGGTAATCAAAGAAGTTAATTCTTTCTCTTGCCTCCGTGTGCAAAACGATTTCAAACACTTGATGCACATGTTGAGGGGGAGCTCTTGTTCTAAAAATATCAAAAACAATTCAGGTACAAAATGCTTTGATAATATATCTTAAGTATCTGGATTGGTTTTCAAATGGTTTCAATGGGTTCCAATGGCAGATGAACAATACCAAATAGACCGACCAAATTTACTTTATGTATGGTGATATAATGATGATAAGGTTAGGTATTTGTTCCCATGATCCGCCAGAACCGGAGGGATCTACCCAGGGACAATTCACTAGATAGTGTAGAAGTCCTTAGGTATATTGAAAAAAGGAGAAAAATGAGATATGGGAAGAGTGCGGATTGAGTCGAGCTAGTCTTGGAATAAACCCAACAAGGTTCTAGCTATGAAGTCTCGGTAAGCATTGAAGGGGTTGAAGAATGAAAAGAATTGAATGAGAAAGGGTGAAAACAAATAGCCCTCCAATTATTCAACCTTAGGGCGAAACCGGGTTCAATTCATATGCTCTTGGTGGTTACCAAGGTAACATCGGTATTGAAGACAAGGCGTCATGGACCCAAAGGACGCTTGCACTTCAACTTCCCAAACCACTAAAGTTCCTCTTAAAAGGGCTTGTTTCATTCTCACGGGGAACCGACATTATCTATCGACTTTCTCTTAGAGATTGTTGATATTGAAGAAGGAGACCCTCTCCCTAGTCTCCGATATAGGATCCAAATATGAACAAATTGAGTCTAGAGCCACGAGATCATCAATAAATCTCATTAGGACACTTTCAATGAAGACTCTCTGTTTCACACAATGTGGAAAGAGATTATATCTTGAGTCCTACGCATTATCCTTGTGATATTGCCAGAACATCCGAGTGATATGCATACATATTCACAATGAAGATGGAAAGCCTTCTGGAGCCAACATCAAACGAGCTCCTGGTAGGTGGCATGTGAGATCTATTCTATAGATCAACCATGTAACAACTGAACAGAAACAATGGGGAGATTCAATCTTTTGAATCAATCCTGGTTTAGGTTATGGATTGACGGATACATTTGTGTTAATACAAATATCGTCATTAAACGTTATTTATATTTTTGATCTTTGCCTAAGTTTTGTTAACGACAAAAGTAAATTTAATTTATAAAAGCTTAAAGCTTGTCAAGTTTATTAGATATTAAAACAAGCTTTCTCAAACAATATATTCATCATTCAAGCATTTACATTTATGATTAGTAACATCTTGATATGACTCTAATCATTATGTATGATAATAGTTTGTAGAATGTGTTAGGTTCTTAAAACCAAACACTACTTAAGCATTTGCATATTTCTATTAATAGTAATACAACATTTTGACATCATGTATTACATCATGGAGATCATTGGAAGATTCCATTAGATATTTTGTGAAGATTTGTACTCTTCATATCTTGCACAATCTTACTTAGATAGAGTTGACTTTAGGCAAGATTTGATATCTTGATTTGTCGATTGGCGGTCCCAATTTGGTACAGGCGGAACCCTTTTAAGGGGTCCGCGGTCCGTGGATCGCCTCTGTCAAATTGGCTATAAATAGCAATGCCAAGCCAAGTAGTTTCTCATCCCTTTCTAACATACTCTCATACATATCTTCTCTCAACCTTTCTAACTCGGTTTCATATCATATTAGTGATCTCTTTTGTAGCAAAGAAGATCAAGTCATATTCAAGCTTCAACGAGAAGTTGGAAGTCTTGTTTGTTTAGTGTTGTATGATCTAGTGTTGATCCATACTTCATTGTTGTATCAAACCATCATAATCTTGTGAGTGTGAGTGGTTAGTATTTTAGTCCTCAAAATACATTGTGTGTGGGAGTAGTTGTACCCTTGGAAAGAACTCGACATCTAGCTTAGTGTCGGAAAATAGTGTAAGCGAAGTGTAAAGGTTTTCTCCGCGGTGAAAGGAGCTTGTTGACTAGTGAAGTTAAACTCTCGAGTGTGAGACTCGGGAGTGGAGTAGGGCAAGGAAAAAGAGTCCTTGTAGGCGAACCACTATAAACAACTTGTTGTGGTTTGATCATTTCTTTCCTTACTTACTTATTACATATTGCTTGCATATTTCATTAACATACTTAAGATCAATATCAATTGATCTTTCAATAAGTTTCAAAACAAAGTTTTAATCGGTAAACTATTCAACCCCCTTCTAGTTTTCTACAATTGGTACGAGCCTCGTTGCTCAAGAATTTCTAAAATAACTTGTATTTTATAAACTTGAAACGATCCATGGATTCGAAAACTTTAAAGAAGGGCAATCTATGCAAAGACCACCACTCTTTGAAACCAATGGATTTATCTATTGGAAAAACCGTTTTGAAACATATGTAAAATCAAAAGATATAGATCTTTGGTTTATTATTGTTAAAGGAGATTTTAGTTCTACAACAAAGGATATTTCCGTTGATGAACAAAAGAAATTAGTTGCTAAAAATAATGAAGCTAAAATGATGCTTTATAATGCTTTACCTAGAAAAGAATATGAAAGAATTTTTATGTGTGAAACCGCCAAAGATATTTGGGAATCTTTAATTGTTACACATCAAGGTAATTCACAAGTCAAGGATAACAAAATTGATCTTCTTGTTCAACAATATGAACAATTTGTTATCCTCGAAGATGAAACCATTGATTGTGGCTTTGCTCGTTTAACACTATCATTACATCACTTAAAGCACTTGGTGAATCTTTTCGTAGTAAGAACTTTGTCGAAATTTCTTAGAGCACTCCATCCCAAATGGAGAGCTAAAGTGACCGCTATTGAAGAATCAAAAGATCTCTCAATAATGTCACTAGGCGAGCTAATTGGCAACCTCAAAGTTCACGAAATGATAATGGAGAAAGATTCGGAGATCATCAAAGGAAGAAAGGAGAAGATCAAATCCGTTGCTCTTAAAGCAAAGGCGGAATCAGCGATGATGGTGAATCTTGTTCCGATAGTGAAGATGAGGAGTATGCCATGGCCGTTAGAGATTTCAAGAAGTTCTTTAGAAGAAGAGGAAAGTTTGTAAGACAACCTCGAGAAGAAAAGAAGCCATTCCGAAAAGATCGGGATGATAAGAAAATCAAAGGTGAAAGAAAGTGTTTTAGATGTGGTGATGCAAGTCATCTCATAGGAGAATGTCCCAAGCCACCTAAAAGCAAAACTCAACGAGCTTTTGTAAGTGGTGCTTGGAGTGATAGTGAAGACGATGAAGAATCAAGCAAGGAAGAGATCGCTCTAATGGCACATGAGTCAAATGAGGTACTTTCCGATTCTTCTTATTCTTCTATAGATGATGACACATTGCAAAAACAATATAATCAATTGTGTGAGCTAAGTCTAAAAATCATAACTAAAAATAAATTTCTAAAAACTAAAAAGGAATTTTTGGAAAATGAGGTATATGAGTTAAAAGAAAAAGCAAAACGACTTGAAAAAGGAAAAGCAAATGACAATGATTGTAAATCATGTCAAGAGCTTAATCTTGAAATAGAAAACTAAAGCTCACACAAGAAGTTTTAATAGAAAATAATTCTAAGTTTAAAGGTTTAACAAAAACATCGCTATTGCCGATGAAATAGTTAAAATCCATAAAACACCGGGAGACATGAATGGGCTAGGTTTTAATGAAGTATTAATTCCTAAGAGTCAAAACAAAAGCGGCCGAAAAGGACGAACATTCTTCAAAATCGTGCAGATGCAGACGGACGAGACGGAACCAAAATAAGGGTTCCGTCCGTTGTCAAAAATGGTACCATGGTACTTGAAATGAATGTAGAATGTTCGCAATACGGACCGTCTTGAATTTGTTAAAATAACAAAGAAAACCAATGATAATGTTAAACTAAAACCAGCCATTATATCGGGAGTAGGACTTATTAAAATGAATTTAGATCAAAACTACTCAACAACGACATAAAACTTCTTTTGCCAAACGCCTTTCCTAAGAGCAACCACAACGTTCAACATAACTACCAACACAACGGTTGGAATCAAAACTTTCCTAGACCATATCAAACTCCAGATTACATGCCATGGAACCCTTATCCATCATTTCAATACATGAATCAAATAAATGGTATGTTTAACCCAAACGGACCCATGAGATATTGGGGACCAAATGTTTGAGTTATTCGCTTCTTAGGTATGTTTGAAAGTTGGATTGGAACCTGATGAATGGATAAAAGATAGTGGATGCTCACGACACATGACGGGCAACAAAATTCTCTTCTCATCATACCAAGAGTATGACGGAGGTAATGTCACTTTCGGTAGCAATCTCAAAAGCAAAATCATTGGCAAAGGTACGATTGCTCATAACTCTCTAACTATTGAAAATGTTGCTCATGTGGATAGGTTAGGATTTAATCTACTTAGTATTAGCCAACTATGCGATAAAAAGTATAAAGTACTATTTGATGAAAATGGTAGTAAAATACTAAAAGATGGTATCACCATAGCTAAAGGAGTTAGGAAAAATAACATATACGTCATGAAAATAGATAAAACATATAATGACAAACTTTGCCTAACAACATTAGACGATAGCTCATCTCTTTGGCATAGACGCTTAGGTCACGCTAATATGAGACTTATACAAAACCTATCTTCAAAAGAATTAGTTAGGAATTTGCCAAAACTAAAATATGACCAACACTTTTGCGACGCTTGCAAAATTGGTAAACAAACACATAGTAGTCACAAATCTAAAAATATGGTATCTACATCTAAGTGTCTAGAATTATTACATATGGACTTGTTTGGACCTTCCGCTATAAGAAGCTATGGAGGCAACTTATACACTTTGGTCATAGTAGATGATTACTCAAGGTTTACTTGGACGTTATTTTGAAAACCAAAATGAAGCTTTTGATAAATTTGAAATACTTAGCAAGAAAATTCAAAATCTTCTAGGTGTCAAAATTGTGTCGATCCGAACGGATCATGGTCGTGAATTTGACAACGAAACTCAATTTGGAAACTTTTGTGATGCAAATGGTATAACACATAACTTTTCGGCTCCACGAACACCTCAATCAAATGGAGTAGTAGAACGTAAAAATAGAACAATTCAAGAAATGAGTAGAACAATGCTTAATGAACAAAACATTCCTCAAAAGTTTTGGTGTAACGCCGTTGACACTTCTACATATATTTTAAATAGAGTCCTAATACGTCCTTTCCTAAACAAAACACCATATGAACTTTATAAAGGTAAAAAGCCAACATTAGGATATTTTAAAGTCTTTGGTTGTAAATGTTTTATTCTTAACACTAAGGATTATCTCACCAAGTTTGACCCAAAATCTTATGAAGGTGTATTTCTTGGTTACTCTCAAACTAGTAAAGCTTACATTGTCCTAAATAAAGAAACAATGATAGTCGAGGAATCTTTGAACATAACATTTGACGAAAGTCCACCTCCCTCTAAGACATCACCTTTGGTAGATGATGACTTAGTTGAAAGTCAAGTAATTGAAAGTCAAATTGATAATAACAAGGAAGATGAACCATTAAATAAGGAAATTATCAACATAAAAGAATCTAAAAGTCATCCATTAGAAAAGGTCATAGGAAAACTTAATCAAAGAACCTTAAGATCACAAGCTCAAAATCAAAGTAATCATTTTGTTTTGTATCCACCATTGAACCAAAACCATAAATGAAGCAATAAAAGATGAATCATGGGTAATGGCCATGCAAGAAGAATTAAACCAATTCGTTAGAAATGATGTTTGGAAACTAGTTCCAAAACCCAAAGATCAAACTATAATTGGAACAAAATGGGTCTTCGAAACAAAATGGACGAAAATGGTATAGTATCTAGAAACAAAGCTAGGCTTGTTGCACAAGGTTATAATCAACAAGAAGGAATTGACTATGATGAAACTTATGCACGGTAGCTAGACTTGAATCTATTAGAATATTACTTGCTTATGCATGTGCTTATGATTTTAAATTATTTCAAATGGATGTTAAAAGTGCTTTTCTTAATGGGTTTATTAACGAAGAAGTGTATGTTGCTCAACCTCCGGTTTTACCGACTTTGAGAAACCACATCATGTCTTCAAACTCAAGAAAGCATTATACGACCTTAAACAAGCACCTAAAGCTTGGTACGACCGTCTTAAGACTTTTCTTATTGATAACAAATATACTATGGGATTAGTAGATAATACTCTTTTACTAAGAAAAGGAATCGCAAATTATTATTGTTCAAATATACGTTGATGACATTATATTCGGATCAACTTGTCAAGAACTATGTAATGATTTCTCTAAAATCATGCATGACGAGTTTGAAATGAGTATGATGGGTGAGTTAAACTTCTTTCTAGGACTTCAAATTAAACAACTAGAAGATGGTATTTTCTTTAATCAATCTAAATATATAAAAGACATGCTTAAGAAATTTGGTCTTGAAGATTCCAAACCAACTAAAACACCCATGTCCTCGGACACTAAACTCACCAAGGACGAAGAAGGTGAATCCGTAGATAACACTAAATATAGAGGAATGATTGGTAGCCTACTCTATCTTACGGCTAGTAGACCCGACATTATGTTTAGTGTTTGTCTATGTGCTCGCTTTCAAGAAAACCCAAAGGCATCACACTTAGAAGCATTAAAAGGATTTTAGATATATTAAGGGAACAACGTGTTTAGGATTATGGTATCCCAAAGGAACGGGTATAGAAACCATAGTGTATGCCGACTCGGATCATGCCGGTGATTATGTCGATAGAAAAAGTACAAGTGGTATTTGCACTTTTGTTGGACATTGTCTCACCTCATGGTTTGCAAAGAAGCAAACGACTTTAGCCATCTCTACTCTTCAAGCGAATCGTCTCACCGGAAAAGCATGTCAACAAGCTCTTTGGATGAAGCAAGCTCTCGTAGACTACGAATTCATCTCAACGACATTGTGATACTGCGACAACAAAGGAGCCATCGATCTCAAGAAGAATCCCGTTCAACATGCTCGTACAAAGCACATTGAAATCCGTCATCACTTTCTTGGCGACAATGTTCAAAAAGGAAACATTTCAATCGAGAAAGTATCCTCCGAAGACAACATTGCCGACATCTTTACTAAACCTCTTAAACGAGAACCTTTTAATTTTCTTAGACTTGGTTTAGGGTTAATGGAACCAAGCATGTAGGATAAACATAGCCTAAAACATTAGAATAGTCAAACCAAAACAATTTTGTCTTGTTTACGCTCATCAGTAGCGACACCAACGACAACACGGACGGAACCAAAATTTGGTGCCGTCCGGTCCGTGGTGTCTCTGAAACAAAACGACTTTATACATAACATCTTCTTCCTCACAACCCACTTTACCAAAACGTGTAAAACTTAAACCAAGCTCATTATTGTCATCTTCCCACTCACTAATCACTTGAAGATAACATCATTGTAAGTATCCTAACTACATTTCATCTCTTAATTCGAGTCTAGGATTCTTATTTATGCACAAAACTATCACAAATCATTACATGGGGTTTTATGTATGCTTTTATACCAAATATGAATTCAATTGGCAAATTGCATAACTAGTCATTCAAATTAGGTACTACATTATCATATTGCATAAACAAAATCATGTTTCCCACTAATTGATAGATAATAAATATAAGGCCTTATTCAAACAACCAAACACCCCATGTCAAAAGTTTTGAAAAGCTTCTCACTTGTAGGAAAACATTTTTCATTGCTAATACAAATAGAAACGTTAGAATTTTCATCACTTGCATGCTCTTGAATACTAAAGGTATTGCATAACTAATATGCACTCCGGGTATATTCAAATATAGCAACATTGAATTAGGAGCATTTGGGTTATCTCATGGTATTTGCCAAACACTCCACTAAAACCATTTTGTGCATAAAATGAGTCGAGATAACCGCAACTCAAATTGTTTTCATATAGGCACACACTAGAATCAAAAACGTTAAAATTTATCTAAATCTTTTTAACATGTTAATTCTTGTCCTTAGGAATAATCATGGTAGCCGCAAGATTCTATGATCACAAAGACACCCTTAACTACATTCCCAAACACCACAAAACCAAAGGACTCACCAAGGAACAAGTAGAAATATTTAGGGTCTAGAATCAAGGTATTTCCACGAGGGTAGAACCATTCACTCATCCTTCCTTGAGCATACCAATCTTCGTGAAGAACTAGCCGCCATTCAATTCGATTGTCTTCTTGACATTGATGAACCAATTTGTCCTAGGTTCGTATTAGAATTCTATGCTAGTGTGACCGGTTTTAGTGATGAAGATGATGAGTTTTGTCTTAGCTTTAGAATCAACCAAAATGACTACACCATCACTTTAAGTGACTTTGCTAGAGTACTAGGAATTCCCAACCGTGGAACTTGTGTCTACACGGATAAGTGGTCACTCACCGCCTTGATGCAATCAATGACCGCTCTCTTCCTACATAACCCGTTTAGCCGATAAGGATGTCATCCGTGAACACCTTTTAACCCAAAAGGTGATACAACCCGAGTTACCCGAAAGGGAAAAGAGGTAGACCGAGATCCATATGGAATGGAGCTCAATGAACTTAAGCAAATTTAAGAAATGGGAGGAGTTACTTAGAGCAAACGTCATTAGCACCATAGGAAATAGGGATCACATAAACGCTTGTCTTTGCCACATGCTTTACAACTTGTCCACCCGACAACCATTCAACTTAGCCTACTACATAGCTAGGAGAATGATTGATATTCCAACTCAAGGATCCGTTGCTCTTCCATACGGGATGCTTCTCACCCGTCTCTATAGAAACTTCGCTCCAATTCCACCAACCCCAAAAGGGATGCACCTTCAATATGATCTCATCCCTCACCTCTTTGTACCTTTGAGTGATGCTCGAGTTGCTAAGACTAAAGGCAAGAGAGCTAAACCTCCAACTCCTTCATCATCATCATCAAATAGCTCCGAGGATGGTCTTCCAAGCTCTCGTCTTCCACCTCAAGAGTATTACACATCTCTTCCCGAGATTGAGAATGAATCGTGAAATTCAAGCAAACTAAGGGAATGTTCAAGTGCCTTGGTAGGATGATGAACAAGATTTACAAAAAATTGGACAAATAAGGGTACTTTAAGGAGTGTTTGGAACAATGCATTATCGTTAATGTTTGATACTATTTAGTTGTTTTTATTATGTAGGATGATAATATAACTTGAAACAATGGTGTATGCTAACAATCTCATGCAGGGGGATAGCACAAGTATGCTATCAAATTTTACCCATTTTCACTATATTGTGAAAATCAATAAGCCTTGCTCTTAATCTATGCTCCACTATGTTTACATATGTGTTATTTACTTTTCCTAACTAGAAATGTTTAGTATAACGGGTTTTGAGAAAAATTTCGGTTTCGAAATTTCCCGATTTTAAAAACATTCATCCAAATTTCAAGACCTCCACGGATCGACGGCACCATTATTTTGGTACCGTCCTTTATGTGATTTGGTACCGCCATATCTGCAGAGCGGACCAGACGGCACCCTTTTTGGGTTCCGTCTGTATGATTTTGGTGCCGTGGATCCTCCGTAATTTTACAATTTCGACTCTTTCATGATTCCAAATTATCTTCCATCACTTATATATCAATCTTAACTAGTTTATACTGTTATTAGAACTAGTATTATTCACTAAGGGATGTAAGAAATCCATTTCCACCAAAATTCAAAATTTGAAAAATCCACCCAAGGAGCCCTTTGGCATAAAGGAAGGAACCAAATTTTGGTACCTTCAAACCGTGGGTAATCTGAATATTAGGAAATTCCACCACTAGAACACATTTATTGCATATCTTTTCTTCTTCACTCCATCTTCTTTGTATGGATTGACTTGGGTGATATGACTAGCATTCAACCCACTTCCAAATCATTAGGAACCTCATCTCTTCAATGGTTCAACATCAAATCAAACCTCTTCTCAACAATTTCTTACCTCTATAAATTGAAAGGTTTTACCATGATCATCCTCACACCTTCTTCACTCTCACTACTATCTAGCAAATCAAAACCCAAGTTAAAATGACTAAATCATCACCAAAACCTTGCAAGAAAACCGCTAGAATGAGTGTAAGGCCTTGTTGTTTTGTTAATCTTAGCTCATCATCCGAATCTTCACCACTCACCATCTCATCTCCCATTAGAGATGATACACACTTACCTTAGCTACACCCACTTCATCACACATTGTGATCACCACTCCACCACCATCAAAAGCACCTACTTCACCTCCACCGGCACCCATCCAAACATCCAAGACACCTTCACCACCTTCACCAAGGTCTCCCACTCTCACTCCCATGGAGTTATTTTCAACTCCACCAACATCACCAAATCCTTTCCTAGAGGACTTGGAAGACTTGCCTCCTAGGCCAAGTCACCCACCACCATTGCCATCCTTTGGCACCATTGAGCGAATCGCTCATGAATCACCTCGGTCATCCATTGACCCAAACGCCCATTAGGGCCAAGACCCTCCTTTTCCACCCCATTCACAAGGACATTCATGGTCCTTTATACGGGATCATCCACTTCCATCATCAATGTCCCTCATATTGAGGACATTCCGAAAGCATGTGGGATGACAATCCCACTAGAGAGAGATTCAAGCCGAACTCCACAACCTCCACCAATTCAAAGGCATGGTGGATTCTCACTTAAGTGAGACAATGCAAATGCAAAGTGCTTTGCTTGCATCCATCATGACCACTCCAAACATCCCCAACACCACCAACACATCCACCATTCCACCACCACAACCTCCGCAAACTTTCTACCCTCAAAGGCACGGTTGCTCAACTTGTGAGCAAACGGGTCAAACCGTGGAACGGACCCGGATTATGGTCCATGACTTCCACGAAGAAATGAGGTTCATCCTCAACCACATTCTTGAGCGTCTCAATGCTCTTTCTCATCCACCATCACTTTAGGATGGTTTTTAGAATAGTCGTTTATTTGTTTTTGCTTTCTTTCTTTCTTTAGGATAATTTTTATTTTCTTGTACTAGAAACACATCATTGTGTTCTCTTTTCATGATCTTTACTCATGAAAAATTTTAACTAATGAATGTTGTTTATTATGTTGTTGGTGTCATTACATAGTGTTTGGAAATGCTTGTGAATGATCATTATCACTAACTTTTTTTCTTGTAGCTTTATTTTCACAATCCATGTATCTTCCCATTAAAGCACCCAATTTAGGGGAGCTTTGAACAAGGGAGATAATAGCTCGGCTCATTACATTCCGATAGCCTCTTCTTTTGTTGAGACAAAAGGGGAGAAAATATAGAACTTGAAATTATTTATATTTGACTTTTCCGAAAAGTCAAGCGCATACAATTGACTTTCTAAAAGTCAAACAGAACCCTCATTGATAATACTTGACTTTTCTTATAAAGTCAAGCGCATACTTTGACTTTCTAAAAGTCAACATCATGCATCAACTAGTGAATTCTTTGACTTTCATAAAAGTCAAAATTCATACACTTATATTATCATTTCCTTTTCAAAGTTCTAAAACTAATATTTTTATAACTCTTGTACAAACTTTGTCTCTTTTATAAAATAAAATTTATATTTTGTCCTCAACAAAAGGGAGATTGTTAATACAAATATCGTCATTAAACGTTATTTATATTTTTGATCTTTGCCTAAGTTTTGTTAACGACAAAAGTAAATTTAATTTATAAAAGCTTAAAGCTTGTCAAGTTTATTAGATATTAAAACAAGCTTTCTCAAACAATATATTCATCATTCAAGCATTTACATTTATGATTAGTAACATCTTGATATGACTCTAATCATTATGTATGATAGTAGTTTGTAGAATGTGTTAGGTTCTTAAAACCAAACACTACTTAAGCATTGCATATTTCTATTAATAGTAATACAACATTTTGACATCATGTATTACATCATGGAGATCATTGGAAGATTCCATTAGATATTTTGTGAAGATTTGTACTCTTCATATCTTGCACAATCTTACTTAGATAGAGTTGACTTTAGGCAAGATTTGATATCTTGATTTGTCGATCAAGCGGTACCAATTTGGTACAGGCGGAACCCTTTAAGGGTCCGCGGTCCGTCAGACGCTCTGTCCAAATTGGCTATAAATAGCAATGCCAAGCCAAGTAGTTTCTCATCCCTTTCTAACATACTCTCATACATATCTTCTCTCAACCTTTCTAACTCGGTTTCATATCATATTAGTGATCTCTTTGTAGCAAAGAAGATCAAGTCATATTCAAGCTTCAACGAGAGTTGGAAGTCTTGTTTGTTTAGTGTTGTATGATCTAGTGTTGATCCATACTTCATTGTTGTATCAAACCATCATAATCTTGTGAGTGTGAGTGGTTAGTATTTTAGTCCTCAAAATACATTGTGTGTGGGAGTAGTTGTACCCTTGGAAAGAACTCGACATCTAGCTTAGTGTCGGAAAATAGTGTAAGCGAAGTGTAAAGGTTTTCTCCGCGGTGAAAGGAGCTTGTTGACTAGTGAAGTTAAACTCTCGAGTGTGAGACTCGGGGAGTGGAGTAGGGCAAGGAAAAAGAGTCCTTGTAGGCGAACCACTATAAACAACTTGTTGTGGTTTGATCATTTCTTTCCTTACTTACTTATTACATATTGCTTGCATATTTCATTAACATACTTAAGATCAATATCAATTGATCTTTCAATAAGTTTCAAAACAAAGTTTTTAATCGGTAAACTATTCAACCCCCCTTCTAGTTTTCTACAATTTGAAAAACCGGTCATTGTGCTTAAAAACTCTTTTCTTTAGCACATCGACCGTGTTCGAATATTTCAAATCAAAAGGTGTTTATGATTGATAATTGATTTTCATTAAAACTTTCGTTGTGTTGCAAAAACAATTTCTATTGAACGATACACGATTTTTTTCAAATATCTTTTCATCAATCGGTGAATCTCTATTCATTGGTTCACTCACTCCGTGTTGTCTTCTTTGAGACGCTCGGTTTGAGAACGACTAGAGCATTGCGAAACCCTGTCAAGGAAATTCTTGAATTATACGATCACGAGCGGTACTTGTCTTGATCAGCGGGAACCGTGGGTCGTGTACCTCAATTCAACGAAAGTGATCAAAGACACTTTCGTGCGCTTTATTGCTAAATGTTTTATGCGTCGCCCCTACGTTTGCGGTGATCGAATGATGCGTCAATTCATAGCCGCATGCTCACTCAACACATTCATCTCAAAAGAAATCATGATTAGTGCATCAATGACTCGATATTTTCACTCCATGCTTCGCTACTGCGCTACCAATATCATGAATCAACGAAAGCTTCCGCTACTCTGATGTGAATATATCATGATCCAGAATGTGAGCATGTCGGTCCATAAGTCACAAGACCACAATGGAAGAGTTAGAGATGTATTATTGCTGATGATCTTAAAGCTAGCTCAAAACTCATCATCACGTGGATCAGATAAAGACCTCCACTTGGGTTATCCAAACATGCATCAATGAAGAATCAATGACTACGGGCTTTAGAGCAAAGAACAGTAACAAGAATGCAAGAACAATCTTTATGTAAAATCTGTTTGTATTCAATGTATGTTTGAGGTGATCTTGAGGTGACCTCCCTTAGGGGGAGATTGTTAGGATTTAGTAAATCCATGTATTAAAGAGTCGGTCACCTCAAGTATATGTAATTGTTAGAAAGCTCGTAGTCGTATATTATTATAAGTTAAGTAGTATTTAGATTAAGTAACACCGTGGAGGATGGACGGTCTTTACCCACCTGTATGCCCGATCCACACCCGATAGGTGACGATTTATGTAATGACTATAAATACTCTCTACCTCCCAAGGTAGAGTTGGAACTCATAATAAGATTTTTCTTTCTCTCACTAAAGTTCCCTAAACCTCTAACTTTCTCTCTAGAATCATATTGAGTTTGCCTATTTGATCTTATGGTTTAGTGTGTTTATGAAATCCAATATGTTTTGGATCAACTTTGGGTTTGAGTCACATTTGATATTGTAGGCCTTTAAAAGGCTACATGGTGGAATACCAACTTGATGATGCCTATCCTTCTTAGTTGTGAGGTTGGGAGCTACAATTTTGAAGGAATGAGGTAGTAGTATGGGAAATGTAGTCAAGTGGGAAGTATCCTTGAGTGTCTCTTGCATTATTGTATTCTCAGTTTTTATGATTTGATTAATATAATTCACCCATTTACACACACAAAAAAATAAAAATAAATAAATGATTGTTTAAGTTAAAAGGAGTGTTTGGATATGACTGTACCAATGCAGGCTGAATTTCTAAAGTCAAACTGCATTAGGCTTTCAAATTCAATGTCCAAAATTTGACTGTCCAAGTTAAAGGGGGTGTTTGGATATGACTGTATATCCAATGTAGTTTAACTTTCTAAAGTCAAACTGCATTAGGCTTCCAAATTCAATATCCAAAATCTGATTGTCCAAGTTAAAAGGGACGCTTGGATATGATTGTATATCCAATGCAATTTGACTTTCTAAAGTCAAACTGCATTAGGCTTCCAAATTCAATGTCTAAATTTTGATTGTCCAAGTTAAAGGGGGTGTTTGGATATTACGATATCTAATGCAATTTGACTTTTTAATGTCAAACTACATTAAGGCTTATTAGGTTATCCAAAATGCCATTTCCAAATTGGAAATGTATCTAATGCAGTTTCCTATAAGGATATAGTTCTTAGAAATGAAAGTTGTTTGAGTGTGCAAATGCAGTCTGCAATTGCATTCCAAACAACCCATAAGCTACAAACTACAAATGCGTATGGCATGAGTTGACTTTTATAAGTAAAAGTACAAACTTATTATAATTGACTAATTTCAAGTGCATTTACAGTTTGTAGTTTAACGTGTTATACTAAACAACACAGTTGTTTGAGTGTGCAAATGCAATCTGCAATTGCATTTCCAAACAACCCATAAACTACAAACTGCAAATGCTCATTGCATGAGTTGAATTTTATAACTCAAAGTACAAACAACACTCAAACTACAAATTGTAATATTTTTGGAGACATAATACTTACTACTTACTACAAACATAAGTCAAATGATCTAAAATAAAAGCTAACACAACACAAATATATATAGCAATCCTGCATATTACATAGGTCAATTTATTAACATTACCAAATGACAAATATTAACAGTAAAGGCTTGTTTTACTACAAAAATTTGCAGAATTGCCAATTCATATACTAATATTAGTAGAGTCTAAAGGTAGCAACAAAAGTAAAGAGTTTTTAAACATCCTAATACAAAATATCCATTGAATTTAGTCAAATTTCTTGGACTTCGTCTTTCTGCTTGTAGATCCTACTTCTGGAGCATTAGGAGCTCTTAAACCAATTAAGCATCCAATCATGGCTATTTTTTGAACCCTCTTGGAGCTGAAGTTGAAGCAGCTTATGCATTGGAAGCTTTAACATCAACTTGTGCATTTGAAGTGTAAGTGGAAGTGAAATCAACTTGTCTTTTGGGAGCTTTGGGTCTCTCCTTAAACATCATCATATCAGCATCAGTGACTGGAAACTTAACATCAGTCAATAAAACAAGATCTTTATCACTAGAAACATTTTATCACTGGATATATGTCAATCACTTCTACAAATATAGGAATATATAAATTGTTGTGTTTATGCTACCAATGAGACAAGAGCTTGACTCAATAAGACTAAAGCTTGAATACAAAAAAATGCATACCTTTATTCACATTCTTTTGTTGGTCTGCCTACTTTGCCTCCTTTGCTTTTTTGGCCCTACCAAACACATCTTTAAGGTTTTGTATCCTATTTTCAAGAGCATCGCAAACCTCATGCACTCTTCCCTTTCCCTTATCATCTACAAGTTAATAGGTTAAGACATGTTAAATGTACATATATAATATACTTTCAAACAACCCATAAATGCAGTGTATAAATAATACACTAACCTAAAATGCAGTCATTAAGGCAACAGCAAAAAGGCAAATTAACAAAATGCATACCTATATTCACCTTCTTTTGTTGCTCTGCCTGCTTTGCCTTTTTTGCCTTACCAAACACATCTTCAAGGTTATGTATCAAGTCATTAGAAGTTAAATTTTCCCTTCTTGTTTAGAAGTTAAATTTTCCCTTTTGATTTGATTTACTGCACAAATGTCCCTAATTACTTGATTTGCCTTTTTGTTGTTCATATGCCCCGATCATTCCACAATAATCACACATGGCCCTTAACATCAGTCATCATCATATCAGCATCAGTGACTGGAAACTTAACATCAGTCAATAAAACAAGATCTTTATCACTAGAAACATTTTTATCACTGGATATATGTCAATCACTTCTACAAATATAGGAATATATAAATTGTTGTGTTTATGCTACCAATGAGACAAGAGCTTGACTCAATAAGACTAAAGCTTGAATACAAAAAAATGCATACCTTTATTCACATTCTTTTGTTGGTCTGCCTACTTTGCCTCCTTTGCCTTTTTGGCCCTACCAAACACATCTTTAAGGTTTTGTATCCTATTTTCAAGAGCATCGCAAACCTCATGCACTCTTCCCTTTCCCTTATCATCTACAAGTTAATAGGTTAAGACATGTTAAATGTACATATATAATATACTTTCAAACAACCCATAAATGCGGTGTATAAATAATACACTAACCTAAAATGCGATCATTAAAACAAGCAACAAAAAGGCAAATTAACAAAATGCATACCTATATTCACCTTTTTTTGTTGCTCTGCCTGCTTTGCCTTTTTTGCCTTACCAAACACATCTTCAAGGTTATGTATCAAGTCATTAGGGTCATGTGTGATTATTGTGGAATGATCGGGGCATATGAACAACAAAAAGGCAAATCAAGTCATTAGGGACATTTGTGCAGTAAATCAAATCAAAAGGGAAAATTTAACTTCTAAACAAGAAGGGAAAATTTAACTTCTAAACAAGAACGATGCAACAATGGGCTAACATTTCACCGTATACAGTTAAATGCAACAAATGCACTAACCTTTCACCATAGCATAATTTCATAAGTCGTCTAGCATCTCATCATTCACTTCATCGTCTACCTTCCAAGTCTTTCCATATTGTGCATACATATAATCGGCCATATCATCAGTTAATACGACTTTTCTCCACCTGCCATTGCACGAATGAGGCTATTGCAAAATATTAAAAAATATATGGATGTGATGGGTTGTGATTACTGTGGAATGACCGCGGAATATGATCGTGTGGAAGGCAGTATGAATGATCGGGTGGAAGTCAATATTTAAATATCGGGCCTCGGGTCAAACTGGGTTAAAACCGAACAAGGTGGAGTTATAAAAAATTGACGTGGAAATAACCTGATAACATCAGATTCACAGTGCATAATGAGTTTTTCATGATTTTAGTATGCATAATGAGATTCGGTATAAAGTACATTAAGCATAAATGGCTTTTACCCTAATCTCTACTATTTAAGCGTCATAATATTCATTTTCGAAATCTTAAATCTTGAAACTTAAATGTAGTTTACCTAAATTACCTCTAAGTACCCTTTAATGCACCTTAAACTTGATCAATTCTAAAGTTGACAACTTTTCAAAAACACACACACTATATTAATTTAAAAAAAATACGATTTGTATTTCAAAAAACACACGCTTTGCATCAAGGTTAAAACAAAATCATGATTTTGAAAGTATAATTATTTGCCGCTATACACCGTCGTTTTGTACATGTATTCGTCTAGTTTATTTAGTAGTTTTGTTTATAATAAGTAGTTTTAAGAAACTTGAATTCTATCGTATAGGATTAGTAACAAAACAAGTATTGCCGTTGGGGGTTCTTATAACACATTTGAAAATCAAGGAGTACTTGTGCAAATAAATGACCCAAGGAACATAACATATAAGTGTTAAAGTTCCCAACGCCATTGTTCTTTTAAAATATGCTTTTCCATAAATCTTTTTAACTTTATCATTTAAACTTATAATTTAAATTGTTAGTCTTAAACTCCTTTTCAGACATCGATACCAAAAAACATAAAATACTCTATAAAAGCAAGAATTGTAGATGATAAAGATGCGGGAAATCATATGCATTGATGTCACATATTTTCCTTTCATGATGTTTGTGGTTTAACTTGTACTCAACCAATTCATCATATTCCACAATCAAAAAGTACCTTTTATATATTTCATCCTTGGTTTCTTTGATGTACATATATTAAGGAAAATTATATCAATTGCTGTTTATGTAACTTTTAGTGTTTAAGTAATATTATTATACCAAGTTTGTGTTACGCGGCCTCTATAGATATTGAATTTATGGTTCATAATTTTTATGTTTAATACTAGATCAGTGTCATATTACAAACAAGGGTTAAATTATTTAAATATAATCATCCATGAGAAATTAGGCTAACTACGTTATTCTCTATGAATATTAATTGGAGAAAACCAAGATTTTTGTCTATGGAACTATGAACTTTGTCAAGTTGATGCTGACTCTATCACTATCACATGTATAGTTTGGTGACAGATGTTGTGTATCCATTAAGCATGAGACAGAATGATGCGTATCTTCATGTAAATATGACATTTTTTTGAGTTTAGGTATACCGTAAAATTTACATTACCATTTTCTAGCTAAGACAGTGTCTTGAAATATTATACTATATACTAACCACCATTTTGTGACGGGGTCAACAGTGATTTTTTAGGGGCTCCGTTTTCTTTTAATCCGGCATGTGATTGGTTGGTTTTATAATTAATCAACTACATTATGTTGAAACAGTGACTTAGTGGGCCAAATGGAATGCTTCCATTGGTTGAAGTGTGGTAGGAATTCGACTGTTCACCATCCGTTTGGTGTAATGAGTCCGTAATACATGTACACGCTTTATTTTTCCTCACAAAATCCAGACCCTTCCTCTCTAGACCTTTCTTCTGCTATATCTTTTCACCCTCACACAAACACACACACGAAACAAAAACAAAAAACCTTCTTCTCACTACTCTAATCACAGATCACCACCATTTTGTGACGGGGTCAACAGTGATTTTTTAGGGGCTCCGTTTTCTTTTAATCCGGCATGTGATTGGTTGGTTTTATAATTAATCAACTACATTATGTTGAAACAGTGACTTAGTGGGCCAAATGGAATGCTTCCATTGGTTGAAGTGTGGTAGGAATTCGACTGTTCACCATCCGTTTGGTGTAATGAGTCCGTAATACATGTACACGCTTTATTTTCCTCACAAAATCGGACCCTTCTCTCTAGACCTTTCTTACGCTATATCTTTTCACCCTCACACAAACACACACACGAAACAAAAACAAAAACCTTCTTCTCACTACTCTAATCACGGATCACCACCATCATCGTTTGGTACAAATATCCTCTAATATCGAAGGTTCTACAAATCCAACGATGGTGTTGCTTTTATTCTTCGCTAATCGGAAACGAGGTGGGGTTCTGATAAAAAAAGGCACAAAACAAGCATGGCTTTTGTGAAATATGGAGGTTAATATCATTTTACACAAAATTAATTTAGTATAATTTTAGGTTTAGAGTTTATTGGTTTAGGGTTTTCATTCTTGATTATATTATAATTGATTTTTTTTCACGATTATTGATTTTTTTTTTTTTTTTTTTATGTTTACGTTTTCACCGTAGAAGGTTGCAAGGATGTAGTGAAACATGACCGATCGAGTATTTTAGAGTGGCTAAAAGAGTCATTGAAGCCACTTACAAGGCAAAGGAGGTGGAAAAGAAGTTCTTGCAACACGGTATGGGAGTTTAGTGTATACTATTATAGTCGATCTTTTAGCGGATGACATGTTTAATGATTATAGTACCTAAAAGTAATGTACATATACAGATTGTCAAACCTTTAAAGTAGCATTCGTGTACAATTAAGCAACTCTAATATGTAATGCGATGCTATTAAGTAACTCTATATTGTGCTATGCTCTATTTATTCGAAATGGTTAACATGGCCAAAGGTACTCCCGATGGTCCGAGTAGAAATGCTTGGCCTTTCCATCAAAGACACCATGATTGGTGGTGTGTTTGCATATTACATCCGCTACCTATTATGGTTGGTTTTTAGGCATATTATCTATTTATAGATTGTAGTACCTAAAGTTAACATACAAATACCGAGTTGTCAAATCTTTAAAGAGCGACTTAGTGTCCAATTAAGTACCTCTAATATGTGGTATCATTTATGCGATCTAGATATGGTTAACATGGTGAAGGCACTTCCAATGGTCTAGGTGGAAATCTCGCATCTCGCCATCAAAGGCGCCATGGTTAGTAGCACATTTGCATATTACATTAGCTATCTATTATAGTCGCTTTTTAATGTTGGTGCCTTATATAGTAAGTATCCATTCTAGGAGTCCGTAATGTAATATTTGTATGCTATGCGGTCGAGACCTATTAGGAATGAAGTTACCGGCATTGACTTTGGTGCGACAAATTCACATTTGAAGTTACCGATGGAAAGCCGACAAATGAGCTCTTGACCTTTGCAAGCGAATGGTGCTCTCAATCGGTGCACTGCTCATTTTCAATAGAAACAATCAAAAAAAAAAAAAAAAATAGTATGTGGTACAAGGTATTTGGGATTGTTTATATTTAGCGTAAGCAAATACTAGCCACCGAGTCAAAATGCGATTTTAGATATCGATATATAAAATTTTTTTAATAAGTTTGTGTGGACTGAGTTTCTATTTGAATGTCAACCTATTAGCAAGCCTAAGTTATTGATCTTCAAAAGTAAGCGACCTCATGTTTTTTATTCTTGTGATACATATTTAATGCACGATTACTGCTATTTTTTTGGATTATTTGATTATGGTATGTCAAACATAATCGACGATACTATCGACTTTGATTTGCACAATTTATATTAAAAGGCGTATGCTTTATTTAGATAAGATAGTCCAAAACAACTTAAATAAGCTAATGAGTCTAACCTTCTTGGGTCTATCACCCACTCAAAAGCTCTTATTGGCCAACATATTAAGGTTCGAGTGTGTGTGGTTCAAGAGGTGTATTCAGTGTGTGTTCAGGTGTGTGGGAGTCCAGTAAGGGGTGTGAGTTCAATGAATCGATTGAGTGTTCGGGGGTATGTATTTACGAGGTTCTTTTCAGTTATCATAAGTCGCAACTAATCATCTTTAGTAAATAGTTTGGACCAGGTGATTCTTAAGGTTAAATAATGTATTCACGGTTGCCTCATTTACGTGGCTTGGTTGTCGGGAACTCGGTTGTGGCACTCCTTGCTACATTTCTCATTATACTCTATCGAGAAAAAGCCATTCTCTTTACATTGAACTTCATTTGTTTATTTCAATTGAAAGATTGTGTATGTAAAGTTGTGCAATACAATGTCTAGGCTAAAATCTTCCAATGATCTTATGAGTATTGAAACTTCTCTATTGGTGTTTTGTGCGGTGTGTATGTGGCGGCAAGGAAAGCCTGAAATTATGATTATGGACACCAACGCCTTTCCAAACATTTACATTTCGGGTGAAAGAATGTCTCATTGAACATGAGATTCAAGAGGACTAGCATCGGGTATAACAACGGTGGGACCTCTTTCATCTAAATTAAAACTTTAACTACTAATGACATAGAATGCGTCAATCATTAGTGAATGAATGTATTTCAAATAAAATGGATTTTATACAAGCAAGCAATTCTTAAGTTGCAAGCTAAAATATGTTTACCCATTGTTTGAATTGCTAATTAAGTTATCGTGCTTTGCAAATAATCGATACACAACTTGGTACGACTATTAGGTTTTGGAAATCAAAAAATATGGACATACGACTATTAGATTGCATTTGGGTGTGTCACCCAACCTCTATGGATAGACTATAATAGTAGATTAACAATATAGATAGTCCAAAATTGTGTACCTATTTTTTTTACTTATTTGTTGGTGTTAAAACTTAAAAGCCAGGCGTACATACATTAAAGAATATATATTGGTAGAATTTCCTTACACTTTAGAGGTTGACATTGCAAGTTTGAACCTTTGATATTAGGTAGGGATGGATTAACGCAATGGACTTTAATGAAGGCCGGTGTAGTACAAAGTGCATAGAAAAAGTACGCGGAGGGAATTTTGTTACAGGAATCAACAGACGAATCGACAAAGTTGTCTACAAAACTACATATGGTAAGTAACCTTTCTGACCATACTTGCATTTTTAATTTATGTATAGTAGTTATGAGCCGTACCTTATGTTATAGGGAATAAACATGCGAAACGACAACTGGCTTGCCATGGACTAAGGTTCCAACTACCACCCATCAGGACGAAACTGTAATCCATGTAAGTCGTGTAGACAATATCAAAGGCTCATTAATGATCATAGTACATTGTTTGTTCTAGACACCTTACATTGTTCGAGTCCCATGTTTCCAATTGTCTATACTTTGATGGCGATAAATGGGCGAGTTGGTGTCAAAATTGGTCGCTTTATGGTAAATTACGTCACGCTTGGTTTGGCGGGGTGTGCCATATTTATTTCTAATAGTATGACTTAGCTTAACATGTGATTACAAGAGTTGCAATCAAATTGATGTAATAGCTTTTGTACTGTATAAAAATTATAAGCCTAATCAACTCATTTTTAAACCGTAGAGTGCGAGTTTTTATTTTACTTCACATTTCATTTATTATTGTAGATGTTTTAAAGTGTATGTCCGATTATGTAAAACCACGTAACCTTATTTTTTCCAAACAATCGATGCACAGACGTTACTTCACTTACAAATTGATAAGGAATAAAGGCATATTCGAATGCATTCACATGGAGCAATAGAAGGAAAAAGTGAGAGGTGCAACATCCATATTACAAGCGATCTAAAGGTTATTGCTAGGCGTTGGTGATGGAGCTACGAAGAAGAGTTGAAGTAATATTAGCAAGAGAGTCTCATTTCAAAAGCTATTTCGGGCCGCAGACAGTGGATATCTACTCGGGAATCAAGGTTCGTGTTTTTACTTTGCTATTTCTCTTTGTATATGTGTTTGTATTGGTGAAGCTAGATGTAGTTGTTGTTTGTCTCATAATTATTTTTATAAAGAAAACACTAAATTACTATGGATGAGATGAAAATGATATGCAAATAAGCAATCCCAAACACCGCCTTTAATTCGACATGATGGTGACAATATAAGTAAAGTAAGTAGCAACATAATGATTTATGCGGATCAAGAGCTTATTTGTATTTTATAATACATAGTAGTGTAACCATAGTTGTGTGAATCTAAAACCACAAATCTTGGCTAAAAGGGTATTTGGATGCGTGTCCACTATGATCATTATGAGCCTGCAGGTTGTGTAATGGGTAAATTGGTGCTTAAAGTAGATAATATAACTTTAAACATTGGAGGTTGTTTATTTAAGTCACAAAAATGTTTGTAGACTGCTTGGTAATATGAAAAAAGTAGGCAAGCTTGACATATTGGCATCACTTTAAGGATGAAATAATAACTCTTGGCATGAGATATAACTACCAATCAAGTTCAACATATTCTAACACTAAGCATCGTCGGGTTTTAGTAATTGAAATATACTAAACTAATTAAAAGGCGGTGTTGTTTCGTGTTTGGATTTTTTTTGTGCTGTACTTACAGGCGTGGGTTCATTTGTTCATGGATACAAAGAAACTAAATGCAGATCAAAACTTTGGGATACGGTGGCTATATACGGTAAGACAAGTATGGTAAAACTACTTATTGAACGAGATACTCGCTGTACAGCAAGAGTTAGATGTAAAACTATAAACCATGAAATGTATTGTGTAACTTTGTATGTATTTTACTTACAAAAACAAGTGTTTCAGTAATCCAATAATAATTGCTTGCACTTTTGTTTTAAGCTCTTCTATTAGAACTTCATTTATGATCACATTTACGCTTCTGTAAACGAGAATGTATTGGGCAAAAAGTATCCTTGATTTGACGAGTGACCACCGTTTGAACTACAGTTTAAATCGTACTTATGTATTAAACTACACAATGCTCCTGAACGCTGCGGGGCTAATCTACTAGTTTTAAACATGCGTACATATTGTAACTGGTTATGTAAAAAATTTAGGAACAAGGAAATAATAAGTAGCCGTTGGCCCAACCAAATTCCTTTTTCTAGCCCAAAGAAAATTCAAAATAGCCGAGGGACTTGGCAATTGGGCGACTCTTTATATACCGGATGACTAGATTTTTTTGAGCAACTTGATTTTGTCTTTTAGTAAAAAAAAAAAAAATAAGACATACATTAGGCATATAAAAACTCGCCCAATTGTCAGGTCATTTTTTTTCTTTTCTTTGGCTAAAAAGGAAGTGTCCTTAGGCTATCGGACTACTTTAAGAATTTAAAGGGAAAAAAAATAAAAAAAAAATAAAGGGAAAATTCTCTAAATGCCCCAGTCGCTCAACTAATTCACCCCAAATGCCCCACTTTTTTTTCACTTCTCATAATGCCCCATGGGCAACTCTCCCAACTCAATATTTGGGCAACTATCCTAAATAAATGACATGTGTCCCATTTGTGGGGCAACCTTGTACTTACCTAGTACAAGTGTATTGATATTTAGTTGGGCAACTTTGACTATCAATGTTGGTCAATTGACAATTTTTGTCTTTTAGTAAAATTAAAAATAAATATTTTGCTTTTCACTAAAAGACAAAAATGTCGATTCTCAATATATTAGGTCAAGTTGTCCAACCACTCAAGTCTTAGATTTGTACTTTGTAAGTACAAAGTGGGCCAAATATATGATAGAGTTGCCCATGGGGCATTAAGGAAAGTGAAAAAAGTGAGGCATTTGGGGTAATATTCTTGGGCAATCGGGGCATTTAAGAATTTTCCCAAAAAAAAATATGGTAGTCTAGAAAGAAACACCCGTGTTTTGTTGGTGTTATAGCTCCCAAGCAGGTTAAGACAATCAATGATGCGAGCAATACCACTAGGTGGTTACCGGATATCACTTGGAATCGTGTGATCACTTTCCAAAGTAAACTATTCGACCCTAATGCCCGGTATCACGAATATCTACTTGGGATAAGACCAAATGCAGTTAGAGAATTAGGCACAATTCTATAACCCTTCGCTAGTAAGTGTTTACGTTTTAGGTGTTTTCATGCATGTTCGGATCTCCTATATAGGAGGTTACTCTTGAGCTATTCCAATGGAATTATGAGTATTAATCGCCCATTAATAGCCTCATAATTATCCTCATTATAGCCATTAGTGGTTACATGACCAATTAAACGTGGTCATAATGCGCTGTAACGCCATTTAGCAAAGACTTTGAATAAGCAAGACTTTCACTAAGCAAGACTTTCAATAAGCAAGATTTTCCACTAGCAAAGACTTTCCACTTGCGGTGGAAATACGTATCGATGGAAACACCGCCATCAAGACTTTCATAGCACTAGCAGTAGATACACCACTTCGGTGAAACACGCTATCGCTGGAAACATCGCTATCGATGGAAACCACAAGTAGTACTTTCCACAAGCAAGATTTTCACCAAGCAAGCTTTCACCAAGATTACCAATACAAACCACTATAAGAGTCGAGTGTTCATGGACCTTATGGGTGTACACTGCACCTCCCAACCCATTACAAGGTGTGAACTAATCCCACAAGTGCACTAAATTTTCCAACAATCCTCCCAAATTTAGTTCACTTCTTTTGCATGAAAAATAAACATTAATCAAAACATGTGCATAAACGAAAATGTCACGAGGATTGAATTTCCATCTTAGTAAATTACACGCTCAAATATTCGAGAATCAATGTGTTCTAAGAATTGAACCCTTCAACCCATTTGAATACCAAGATAAAATACACACAAGTTTTCAAACACTTAACAGACTCGACACTATACAAGCCATGTGTCCATATCCAAATTCATAAATGTTGTAAAGCTAAAGTCCAAAGCTTCCCAAGCGGCAAAACTTCAACATTTACATAGGTGGTTCCTCTTTAGTCATGCTCGCCAAGCACTTTTCAAAGAAAATTAACCATTAAGAAGTAAAGACTTCATCCTCCTTTCAGTGAGTTCCGAGCACAACCTTGGGATGTAAATAAAACATGTGCTCCACCATCAATGTTCGACTTTCCACATTGAACTCGCCTCCTAAGTTTCCTCGTGAGGAGTTGGGTGTCCCAGCATTCGGTGACTAAGTTGACTTAAACCCATCCCTTTAGCGCACTTTATAACCAAGTCTCTAGCGGACCTTCGTCAAGTGATCGACTAAGTTCATTGAGATCTCACAAACTCTATAGATACCACCCATTCATGATAAGCTCACGAATCATGCTATGCCCGACACCTAAGTGTCTAGACTTACCATTGTACATCGGCTATAAGCCTTAGCCAATGTAGCCGCACTATCACATCGGATAGAAATAGGTGCTATAGGTTTAGGCCACAATGGAATCTCAAGAAGCAAGTTTTCAACCATTCGACTTCTTTACCAAAATGCTAGAGCCACAAATTCGATTCCATTGTTGAACCTGGTGATGCAAGTTTGCTTCTTGGATGCCCAAGAAATAGCACCTCCACCAAGTAGGAATACCCACCACCGGTAGAGCTAATTGTCTTGATGTTCTCGATCCAACTTGCATCGTGTAACCTTCCAACATCGATGGTAACGATTATATGAGAGACTATAATCCATAGTTCTCTTCAAATACTTGATGCCCTTTCGAACGCTTGCGTTGATGAGCACTAGGATTACTAGTATACCGCTCAATTTTCCCACCAAAACCAATATCGGGTCTTGTACAAGTCATGGCATACATCGGTAGCCAATTACCTAGAATACTCAAGTTGAGATACGACCTGCCATGATTAGGCATCGCTTCTCCTCAAGTATCCATAGGTGTACTCATCTGAGTACAATCAGTAATTGAATTTCCTCAAGACCTTCTCAATATAATGAGACCGAGAGATAGAAATTCTATTACTTTCATGTTTAATCCTTATACCAAGGATAACATCGCCTCCCCCATGTCTTTCATGGAGAACCTTGATGACAAAATTCCTTTGTCGGTCAACTGATTTTGGTCGGTGCCAAAGATCAACATGTCATCAACATATAGACAAATGATGACTCCTTTACCGATTCATCAAATTTGCTATATACATTTGTCACCTTAAGAACATAACCACTAGACAAAACCACTTCATCAAACTTTTGATGCCATTGCTTAGGTGCTGTTTAAATCCATAAAGAGACTTAATCGGTTCTGCACACTTGTTTTTCATTGCTGGCATGATGAAGCCCCGAGGTTGGTTCATATAAACCTCCTCTTCCAATTCACCATTCAAGAAAGTTGTTTTCACATCCATCGATGAATAACCGATTGTGAATAGATGCCATAGCAATCGCCAGCCTTATGGTAATCGACACGAGCCACGGGGCATAAGTATCAAAATAGTCTATTCTGAATTTTGTTTAAAGCCCCGAATGACTAGTCTAGCCTTGAACTTTCAATAGTTCCATCTACCTTCATTTTCCTTTGAAAATCCATTTGCAACCCGTAGGTTTGCAACTGTGAGGTAGATCAACTAACACCAAGTGTTGTTGCCCATGATGGAATCCATCTCATCATTGATTGCTTCTTTCCGTAAAGCAATGTCACGGGACTTCATTGCTTCTTCAAATGTTTTGGGGTCATCCTCAACAATGAAGCAATAGGAGTATTGGTCCGAGACCTCATCCCTAGTACCTTCAACTAAGTATAGTTGAAACTCAGTCCAAATGACTTTGGAGTCCCGACCTTTTGCTTTTCCCGAGCACGAGTTCGTGTTGTTGAACCACAACCTCATCGGGGACCACCGATGGTTCATCATCGAGGACCTCGATACACCAAAGTGTCATGAGTTCCATTAGGAATCCTCGACTTGGTCTTGGGACCTGATGAGAATCTATTCTCATCAAAATCTGCATCCCTTGATTCAATTATTGTGTTAATCAAACATGTTCATTAAGTTCAATAACATAGAACCTAAAAGCCTTGGAATGCTCAAGATATCCAACAAAGATGCGCCAATGCCTCTTTCACCTAAAGTCTTTGCTTTGGATCGGGAGTCTTACAACAATTTCTACAACCCCAAACCTTGAGATAATTCAGTTGGGTTTCTTTATAGTCCAGAATTCATAAGGGGTAACCTTGTTCCTTTTGTTGGGAACTCTATTTAGCAAATAGCAAGTCGTTAACATAGCTTCACCCGGAACCCTTGACTCGATCCCAATAGGATAACATGGATTAACCATCTCCTTCAAGACACCTGTTTTCCTTCGAAATACCATTTCTTTGAGGAGTATAAGGGCGATCGTTTCATGGATTATTCCAACAGATGAAAGTACCGAGTATCCATGTACCACCTCCCTATCGGTCCTTAATCTTTTGCTCAAAGACCCAAGTTGTAATTCAACTGCTTTTAAACACTTTGATTTATCTAATGCTTCATCCTTGGTATGTAATAGATAGACATAACAAAATCTAGAAGCATCATCAATAAATGTCACAAAGTACTTCTTATTCCCCAAAGAAGGAGTGGCATGCAAATCACACGTGTCATGTGAATAAGCTCAAGATCTTAGTCTCACGACTAACACCTGAAAGGGTTTCTTAGTTATCTTGGTCAACATGCAAGTTTTACACTTTTCGTTGTCCATGTCAAAGCGTGGATTAAACCATCCCTAGACATATCTTGCATCCTTTTATAGTGAACATGACCAAGTCTAGCATGCCAAAGGTTAGAATCACTCGATCATATGTGGTCACAAAGCATTGAGAATAAGACCTCTGCATATGTAGTCATCATTCTCCCATTTGCTCCTCCTTCCGATCCGCTCCACAGAGCATCATCCCATCATCGGAATTGGTGTGGTCAACACATACACCACACTCATGCTTGATGCCAAAGTGCATCTTCTTCGCCACCTCCTAAAGTCCACCCCTTCAAACTTGTCCATCTTAGCAAAGTTTGAAGCCATGTGTTTCATTGCGTAGCTTGCCATTGATTATCACAAAATAGTTTACTTTGATTGTTGATGTTATAGCTCCCGCAATCAGGTTAAGACAATCAATAGCGATGTAATACCACTAGGTGGTTACCGGATATCACTTGAATCGTGTGATCACTTTCCAAAGTAAACTATTCGACCCTAATGCCCGGGTATCACGAATATCTACTTGGGATAAGACCAAATGCGTTAGAGAATTAGGCACAATTTTATAACCCTTCGCTAGTAAGTGTTTACGTTTTCATGTGTTTTTCATGCATGTTCGATCTCCTATATATAGGAGGTTACTCTTGAGCTATTCCAATGGAATTATGAGTATTAATCGCCCATTAATAGCCTCATAATTATCATCATTATAGCCATTAGTGGTTACATGACCAATTAAACGTGGTCATAATGCGCTTGTAATCGCCATTTAGCAAGATTTTGAATAAGCGATTTCACTAAAGAAGATTTCAATAAGCGATTTTCCACTAGCGACTTTCCACTTGCGGTGGAAATACATATCGATGGAAACACCGCCTATCAAGATCTTTCATAGCACTAGCAAGAGATACACCACTCGGTGGAAACATCGCTATAAGTGGAACATCGCTTATCGGTGGAAACCACAAGCATAATTTCCACAAGCGATTTTCACCAGCGATACTTTCACCAAGACTACCAATACAACCCACTATAAGAGTCGTGGTGTTCACGGACCTTATGGGTGTACACTGCACCTCCTAACCCATTACAAGGTGTGAACTAATCCCACAAGTGCACTAAATTTTCCAACATGTTTCACTCCTAAACTCACCAACCCTATCCAACTTTTCCTTTTAGATCATGCCTTAACTAACCTACTAAAATATAGTTGTATTAAAATGATTAGAATCATCGGTAAAGCAAAATAGGTAAAGTTGCGTAATAAGTTGACGATCAAGTCATTAAAGGAAAGTAATAAATTTTCATCTAACTTGTGTTTACTTACCATTAACATCTTTAATGAAGAAAGACTAATATGGTTCTAAAAAATAAAAATATTTTTAGTGACAGAATACAATATACAAAAGAAAAGGAACGGTGCTTGACATAAAATAATGTGTATTTTTATAGGTTATACATTACGTTTATCAAGAACGTACTGCACCCGGCATATATTTTATTGTCATTAATTTTGTTAACTTTGATTAGTCGTCTTCTTATATGCTTTCTTAAACCTCCAACAATGTTAGTGTTATCAACTTTTTGCATAAACAATCAAAAATTGGCACAAAATTTCGGAAAATAAGCATCATAGTCATTTTGACGAGTGGCTCATTGATCAAAGATTTGTAATACCCGATAAAAAGGCTACCAACTAGCCTACCACTACAAACAAAAGAGAAAAAACACACAACTTAATCCAAAATGAGACTACAACTTATTTACTAGTTTTTTTTAGTATTGTTATGCATACACCTTCAATGCAACTTTACCCTCATTTGATATGACATAAATAATTCTGTTTTCGTATTTTGTTGTAAATGCTTTTGTCAGTCAAGTAAATTCACTGTCAAATTAGGTTTGGTTTTAGTTTCATCTTTTTTCAGTTAACAATTAGCGGCGAAAAAAAATAGTAAACATTGTTGGGGATGTCTTTGGTTAATGGTCAGATGACAACTTGTATAAAGTTGTGATTTCTCTGTCGATTTAAACATTTTGAAAAATCACTATAAAATCAAATATGTTTTTGGTTTTATAAAATATATTTATGCTCTCACAAGTAGAAAATTAAATTATTTAATAAAGGATTTTTTTATTTGTAGTGATAAGGGTTACATTTAAAAGTTAAAAGGATGCGGAAGTAGTTGTACATTATGTCAGTTGAGAGTAGTTATATGCAGGGGTGGATAATTTATTATTAAGGTACAAACATTCGATGCATGTCTTAGGGTCGATGCATGTCTTAGGCATTTTGCTTGATAAAACTGTCTTATTAAAATCGAACAAATCAAAGTCATTGAATAATTCAAATGTATTGAATGAGCATGCTTCTAAATTAAAAAAACTGTTTGATAAATGTTCAGAATATTGTTTACGAATAAATGAAAATTACCATTTTAACCTCAAATGTCATTAATTTTAGATGAAACATGTTGATTAATAATGTTCATTTGTTGAACCTGTAATGTAAAAAATGAATGTATAACATAATAATCAATGTTGCAAAAATCGGTCAACTCGGCCGATTAATCGTTAATTGGCCGAGTACCTTGTCGATTTTTGGAAATCGGTCGAAGAATCGGCCTAGGAAAAAAATCAACACTAAGCAGTCAAAAAATCGGCTGAATCGGCCGATTAATCGGCCGAATCGGTCAAAAAATTCGGCTGAATCGGTCAAAAATCGGCCAAATAGGTCATTTTAAAAAGAATAATAGTTTAGGCATTCTACTTAATTTGGGGATCGTATATTTCATTTATAACGCATAATGGGCATCATAATCGAATTTGAGCTTTATTGAGGTTTGCAAACATACAGCTTTGAATCGTTAAGATTTTTAGTTTGGTTCCAGAATACTAAAAACTGCAGAAATACCAATCCGATTAATCCCGACTTGACCGATTATTACATGTGGTAGTCGATCGCCCATGACTCACCGATTCACGATTTTGCAACAACAACAACAACAACAACAACAACAACAACAACAACAACAACACAACACCAACACCAACACCAACACCAACACCAACAACAACAACAACAATAACAACAACAACAAAATAACAACAACAACAAATAAACCAACAACAACAACAACAATAACACCAACAAATAACAACAACAATAACAACAACAACAACAATAACACTAATTCAACAAACAACAACAACAACAACAATAACAACAACAAATAACAATAACAATAACAACAACAACAATAACAATAACAATAAATAACAATATAATAAATAACAACAACAACAATAAATAAATAACAATAAATAACAACAAATAACAATAAATAACAACAACAATAACAACAATAAATAACAATAACAATAAATAACAATAATAACAACAATAACAACAACAACAATAACAATAAATAACAACAACAACAATAACAACAATAACAAATAACAAATAATAATAACAACAACAAATAACATAAATAACAACAACAACAAATAAAAAATAATAACAACAACAATAAATAACAACAAAATAAATAACAACAAACAACAAATAACAACAACAACAACAACAACAACAAATAACAACAACAACAATAACAAAAACAATAATAAATAATAACAACAATAACAAATAAATAATAACAACAAATAACAATAATAAATAATAACAACAATAACAATAACAACAATAACAATAAATAATAAATAACAACAACAACAATAAATAACAACAACAATAAATAACAACAATAACAATAAATAAATAACAACAACAACAATAACAACAAATAACAACAACAACAACAATAACAATAACAACACCAACACCAATAAATAACAACAACAACAACAACAACAACAACAACAACAACAACAACAATAACAACAACAACAACAACAACAATATGGTGAGTGATAATTTGGTGACATATGCTCGATCCGGATTTTGGCTCATAAAGAAGTTGATATTGGGCTCTACGGTGATAGGTACAAATCTTACTTCGACCGATATATTGCTCTATTCTTGGGACGGTCATGGATGTATGTGTTGATTTGACAGGTCGCCTCCTTGACACAAACTATTATGGTTGACTTCGCACCGGTCGCGCGATGCGGTGGTCAGTAGCGAATGTAAACGTGTCAAATACCTAGAGGAGATTGGATAGGTTTCTCCCTTCTTCTTCATTTGGAGAACTCGGAAGGATGCGGTAACTCACTCAAAGCGCATCCGAGTTTCTCGTTGACTCGGAGATACGACATACGTAACATATTTTTAGCGAGATTAGCTTTGCTATACCTAGAGGAGTAGTTTCTCGAAGTTTCACTATTTTTGTAAACCTATAATTTTCTAATGAAGTGATGTTTTATAATAATAATAATAATAATAATAATAATAATAATAATAATAATAATAATAATAATAATAATAATAATAATAATAATAATAATCAACACTTTATTAAAAACTCATAGGATTTATGAAAAATTAGTGAAGCCGAGAAACCAACCGGCCCCACACCTCTAGCAATGGCAAAACCAATCATATTAAAATATGAACCGCAAAGACTCCAATGTCTTGAATCATAGAGAATCGTCAATACGCTTTAGTAAGGTTAATGCATCCTTCTCAAGTTCTCCAAAAAAGAAAAGAAAAGGGAGAAACCCATATCCAATATCCGCACATTTGCATCAGACGGACACGCTTACGCCAGCGACATCAATAACCGCACGCCGGCATAAAATCGCCATCCCAGACAGCGCAAGGGCCACGATCCCGTAAGATCAACACATACATCACGCCCACTATCCCAAGAGTCAATATATAATTTTAAGAGGTTATGAATAACCAAACAGCGTACATTCTCATGGTTCAAATTTTCTCATTCTAACTTTGCCTCAAAAGACTCTTAGTTGGTGAATTTTCACAACTTGTCGACCGACCGGTCATTTGTTTAAGTTGTGTAGGTTGAGTAACAACTTGATTCCAATTTGATTTTCAACCCATCAAACAAGAATTGTCACTAGATCAAGCTAGAAACAAGTTGTCGAAAGAGATGGCTTCTCATTTATGTAAGAGACCTTTGAAAACTTGGATCGAGTTTGAAATCATTCAAACCAATCAATACTAATAGTGGGTGCCCGATTAGCGAGAAGGCAACAATTAAACTAAGGCTCATGATGCAAGGTTCTACACTAATCAATGCCATGAACTAGAATTAGAAGGTATCAAATAAGGTGGGTGATCAAAAGAATGTACCCGCCACGGGTGCTTGTGTCTTAGCGAGCTTCTTTAGTGCCCAAGAAGTATGCTCGACCCCGAGTCAATGACATTGCTCCACGGTTGGGTTATCTTCATCATGCTAACGCGAGAGTCATGCTACCGTGGTCCACTTTTGTGCCCTATTCAACTTAGGACATGTGTTCAAGGTGATCCGGACTTCCACACTGTAGCATGTTAGCCTCGCCCTGGTTTCCATTTCCGCCTCGAGCAATTCCGACCAACGTGGCCCGCTTCCGCACACGTTACACTTAGGGCGCTTATGTGATGGAGGTTGCATCGAGTGCACTTAGGATGCGGACCTGCATATCCTCTCGCGGCCCCGAGTCGCCGCCTCCATAGTTCCCGTTACCGCTCTTGTCCCGCCGGTCCGGTCTCGGCCTTTGGTGATCCTCCGCTGCTGGCCCATTGTCGCTTGTTTTTGCTAGTTCTCCGCACTGATCACGCCATTAGTCAGCTTTATGCCATTCCCACAAAGAACAGTGGTAGTTGGCTTGGATGAGGTGACATCTCTCCCGATCTCGTGAATCAAACCCAAATGTATCGATCAATCACCGCCCACAAGAGAGACCATGGGGACCATTCTGCCACCATGAAAGCGGGTCGCAGATTGTCAACTTCCACCCTACCATCATATGGTTCCATAATTCCGCTCAGCTTTTTGCACTTCGTCCTTCCCGCAAGATTCTCGCTAGTAGCTTCAATTCTTCCCAAGATAATCCATTTGCGCCTCTCCCTCCGGGTCTCGAAGTGGTTGTTCCACCGTGTCAGTCTCGACCAAGTAGACCCGCAGAGAACTCAACCTTATCTCCTTCAAAGACATTTAGTGATGCTAAGTTTTGACTCCACATTCTCAAACCATGATAGAGCCAATGGCACCCTTGGTGCCATGAAATTCCTTGGCCCGCATGACATGAAGGTCTTATAGCCGCATCCGTGGCCATTGGTCGAGGTACCAACTCCTCATTGGCTCGCCCCGCATCAATGTGTGCGATAACTGAGTAGGAGATCCGCCAATCCAAAGAAGACTGCCTCGGGCTTCATTGTTGATGCTTCGAACGGTGTTCCTTGTAGTCATGATTCTACAATAGCCAAGGCATTTGGTCGAGTGAGACAATGGCGGATGATGTGCGACTGCGACATGTAGCGAGTGTAATGTGACGGGAAACAAGAATGCGCTTAGCCTAACGGGTCATAATATAGAAAGAAGAATGCATACATAAAATGTATATAAGGTATAGTGGACATATAAACATGGTATGCATACCACGCGACTAATGCAGCCTGTGATCGACTCTTTAAGACTCGACCAAACATAACTGGAGGCTACTAATCCCATCATCATATGATTCCTCCCTAATTATGCATAAAAATGTGCTATGCATAATTTAGGAGTAACGATGCAATGTCGGGTGCTAGTCGACTCCATATGATGTTTCCATGTTTTAAGAAAATTTTGTTTTGTTATAGTTGCGATTTTATTTTATAAAACCGCATTCACTATAACATCGGCTCGATACCAATTGTCACACTCTCACGGAGGCGGAACGCGAGGTAACATAATCAATATACATCGCAAAGAGATATAGTACAATACCATAATTTAAATTTAAAGAAACATTGTAACATTACAACAAGGTTCTAGCCGACCTTGGCAATTGAAACATAAAGTTTGACTTCCAAAGGATAACATTATACTACATGACTCCACCCGATAACTTGTGACGACCCTTTATTTAAAATCTTCATAATATAAGCTAAACAACGATCACCCCAAATGCATGAGAAACGGGTCAACTATGAAAATAGTTGGTGAGTACACGTGTTTTATGTAAAATAAAATACCGATTTTTGAAGGTTTGATTGAAAATGTCCTCAACTCACTATGTTACAAATCCCACCATACAAGACTTGTAACATATGAATTCACATACATTTCCATATTTTAAGTCAAGTGAATAATGCACATATAGTCACAATAACGCCTCAGATATATTAAAGTATGCGGCAAAGCCCTAAAATAAATAATATGCTCTGTAGATTGGGGAACCAGAGGTTGGCCGACCTCTAATACGCTTACTCATACTATCTATCGCCTCATTACGGAGGCCGTATTTAACGGTACGATAATTGAGCGAACCAAACCAATAGGGACTAATAATGCAATGTACGAACAAGACATCATAACAACTATTATATACTATCAATTAAGACCGCCCAACATGGGAGACTCGGCATTGTCTCTAACACGGAGACTTTTTGGTCAAGGACGTACGGTCCATCAAGTTCAAACAAGTCATAAATTTATAATTAAGTCTAAGGGTTCAAAATATATCAAATAGTTCAAGGAAAACAATTTAAATTTATAATCATGCATTTCACCCCAAATAAGTAAAACAAGAAAAGTGTAATGAATACTCACCTTGGCAATTAGCAGCCTAAAGCGCAATAAATACAATTATTGGATGGCAATCGACACGCGACCTATATTAGTATGGCAAATTTAGTCTTTATTCATGATTATGACTCGACAAGGTTTAATAAAAGTTTTGTTGTTGTCAGTGGCAATGATTAATGTTTAACATAAGTTTTGTAGATTTTCGCTCTTGAAAGTGCATAAGTACATAATAAGAAAATATCAATGACGAAAATAAACTCTTCGGTTCGATGGCAACCGAAAGACGACGTGACGAAAATAATTACTCATAATATTAGACGTTAACTAATTATAATCAAAAGTTATTAAAAGTATATACATTTATATATGATCGACACTAGTTGATGATAAAAGTATATTAAAATCATACTCTAAGTGATGGTTTTATTTAAAAATATATATATATATATTAAAATACTTTTATTAGTTATAAATGGATCGAGAGCAGTAGATGTAATAGGCCGAGAAAAAGACATGAAATGATAAGTCGAATAGATCGGAACCAATAAGGTAGTCAAACCTCGGTTGGTTTTGTGTGATCTCGCCCAAAACACCTGCAAGAACCATAAACCGAACGCGCTTCATCGTTTAGGATTAAGCTGGTTTCGCCCAAAACACAACACATATTACACTTGTTATACTTGAATACTAATTAAAAGATGTAATTTGTGATAAGGAGATTTTTATAACCAAAGTCATGACAATTGCTATCATTTTAACGCACCCTTTTATTTATTTAGCCATACTAAACCAACTAACGAGATTAAAGAGAAAAGCAATAGCAAAGTTATCTTTATTAGCCTTGAACAATGGGTAGAAAGCCAAACAAAACACATAATTTATCTCAAAACTACTAATGTAATACTAGTTGTGAAGTATGAAAATTTAAATAAGCAAATCCCATACACCAGTATGTTCGAATTGTGTAGGTCTCAACTTACACCATACCCGCTGACTCACACAAACAAAATATTTATTCCCATTTCCAACTTTATCAAATGAGTATAGATTAATAAATAGCTAAAGTAATTTACAAAGTAAACTTATATCTAATAAGCACTTAGGCACTTTTCTTTTATTGAGCCAAAACTTAAGTTTTATTTCTTTTCTTCCTTGTCTCACGACAAAGAACCAACAACAATTTCAAGGTTTTGATTTATTAACATTAATAATCCATTTTTCTTTATTTCTAAATTTTCTTTTGTTTTTCCCTTTGGTTTCGGACAGAAAACAACAACCACCTCAAACATTTATAAAAAATCATACCAATCTTCGCTCACATATAATTCGCCAAAATAAAAATCAATTAATTCAGACATAAACAATGGATTAAAGATATTGACAAGGAGATGATTCTTACAATTAAATTAAGAAAAGAGGACGAGTGGCTATGAATACAAAACTCCAATTAAGCACGATTGAAGATGAGTTGAGATGAATTGAGACTTGATTTGGGCTCTAAACTCCAACTACAAAACCCCATGGTAATTTCGAAGCCCTTTGATTGACCAAACCCTAATTTTTGTGAAAGTGATGATGAGAAACCGAGTTTGGGGCTTTTGTAACTCGACTAGAGATATAGAAGTATATTGGGAGGAGCTTGTTATCTTTCTTCTCTGGTCTTGGTTTGAAGCCTAATTTGGCTAGCTTCCAAAACCTTAGGCTAATCTTTGGACTTGCTCAAGATGGATTGAGTGAAGATATGATTCTCTTGTGTGATTTTTCTTGATTTCTCGATTCGCATTGATGTAGCAAGAGTATCAAAGAGAGGATTGTAAGCAAAACTTTCATGAATATGGTAAGAGAGATGAGGATATGGAGGTTTAGGCATGTTGGATTATCTCTTGGGAGATTCGATTTGCTAGGTGGTATAGGTTTAGAGGTTGAAGATGGAGATTGCATATCTTCTTTCCGGTTTTTGTGTTTGGTTTTGAGCGAGGATAAGAAGACAAAGAGATGTATTTTTGTTATTATTATTATTTAGTGTATTATATGTACCTTGTACTGTATAATTTGTTCCGTACAGGATAACGTTGAATTATGTAGAATATTATTAAGGGTATTCGTATTTTATAAATTTTATATTTTCGGAGACGTTTTGACGAGTGGATTAATATGGTATTATTATTACTTTAAAATTTGAAAGTAAATTTTATCAATTTTATTATGGTGTCGGTACGCGTGTGGTGCCAAGACTTGGGAAAACACTAGATAACTACTCGCTTAACAGCTTATAATGGTCGAAAATAAATAACTCGCGATTCGATATAAATAATAGCCGAAAATTGACGGATTGTCACATTGCATCTCCAACTCATGTTTATTTTGCTCCAACTTTTGTTTCTTCAACTCGAATATTCGCTCTTCCGACTTCTTCTTTCCCATGCTACTTAATGGTCTTCCATTTGCTCTGGCCACCCTTCAATATAAGAAGCCTTGGATTGATCGAGGTGGATGATTTTTTTCTTATTTTTCTTAGCTTGGTCACGACCCATTGGTCGCTCATCTCGAGCCTCTTCAGAATCAGGCACATCCGCATTTTCGTTCAAATTGAAACCAGCATCCGATCCGGTTTCAGAATTCTTGGCTTTCTTTCGACTGTATCTGGTTCTCAAAATGAGGCATCTCAACTTGCTTCCAAGCAACATGCTCCCTCAAAACTTCCCAAAAATGCTCCCATTGAAAGGGATGATCATACACCACTAGGTATTCTGCACACGCTCTTTGACAAATACTGAGGTCATTCTCACCACTTCCGTGATTCTGTTGAAAATGGCACAAAATGCCCAAACTCTAGGACGAACCTTATTTTTCCACTTGCTAATGATCGAGTTGTAAGTTCTGTTTGCACCAACTTCTTTTTCAAAGTAATCAATAACCTTCTCCCAAAATCCCTTAGCCTTCATAGAGTTTCCCATCACGCTATTTTCGGATACATCACACCAAGCTTTGCACAACGCCACCTCTTCCTCAGCTGTCCAATTCGATTTAATCATTCTTGGCATTATTCTTAGCGGTATTCTTTTGCCTTTGTAGCTCGCTTCGTAGGCTTCTTAGTTTTAACCGGTCACATCTCTTCGACAGAGAGTCGTCATCATCATCATTTGGAACCGAATCGTGAAACGATCCGTGAGCCGAACCTTGACCCATAGAATAATGTTGAAACGGCTAACCTAACCAAAGGCCTACATAAAAATCGGATTATTGTATAATTGTTCTTCAAAATCACAAGAAGAAGATTAATGTGGTTAACCAAGAATACGGTTGATGATTTGAGTGGAAAGACGCCGATGAATCCATTGTTGGACGATAAAACCCTTCCGTGATTGGAAAAAGATTGTTGGACGAGCTTCACGGATTGGCTTAGTTGTTGTTGGTTGTTATTATAGGTGGGTGAATGGACGATTTAGATAAAATGGGTTGCGAGTTTGTCGCCGGGAGGTATTTGCGAATGATAATCAAAATCAAGGGTCAAAATTCATGGTTGGTGATACACCGATAACCGGAAATTCGACCCGTGTTAAATGCGTAATGTTTTCTCGCACCTGGATTTTCTACTTTTGACTGGTGTTTTCTTAGACATGATGAAATGAGAATGAGAGAAGTGTTTGAATTGTGGAGGTATTTATAGGTATGTTTTAAATTTTAAAAGATTTTTTTTTTTTTTTTTTTTTTTTTTTAACAATACAACGTTACTAATGGTAGCATTCAAAAAATTTCCTTTTTTAATACAACAAAACGTTACCCAACGGTAACATTCAAATTATTATTATTGATTTTTTAGCTCAAATTTCAACGTAGTCCATGTTTACACAAACAAATATATACACAAAACATTGGACGATGGTCGATTGATCAGTCGGTCAAGCTACTTATCGCATCCAAATTTTATAATGAACTAGAAAGTACTGTATTTGTTTTGTAGTCTTGCTAACTTTTATTAGTAATCTTCGTATCGGGTTCAAAATGAACCTCGTGTTAGAATTACCCGTTGTCTCTTTGAACCATTTTTTATGGTTCTACTGGTTTGAGAAAGTGAAAAATTAGAAAAAATTGGCTAATCGACTTGATCTATGATCTTGTTAGCCATTTTACACAAACTTGTCACGTTTTCTGATCACATTATCACTTTGAACGTGTTGCCTTTGAGGTTGTGAAATTGTCTTCATGTAAACTAAAATACTTAGAATACATAAAGTGGGTCTTAGATTTTGGGCCTCAAGCCTAAACAACTCTTTATGATCTTGAGTGGGACATTTTACTTTTTCCGTATGATTTTTGTTTTGTCTATACCAAACCATATAGAGTTAGGACCAAACTTTTTTATTTGAAATATGTTTGAAATGTTTTATTTCTTACCTTTCTCATTTTAATTATTCTTTCTCAATAGATCTCTTCCCTATCCATATAAGTATACAACCAATGTATTGTTGACAACGCCTCTCTTAATAGCCATGAACCGAACATTGTGTGATCAAGTCCCATTGCGGATATTATGTGGATTAAAAGGTATACCATATGTTAAATTGGGGAGTACATTTGTCTTTGTTGTTAAAAAACACCTGGTAAGTTACTGCGTAACAGATAGAAAAAATATGGTTCCATAACTAAGCCAGACCTGTAAAACTGTACAAGAAAGTGCAAGAAAAGAGCTTGAACCAATTTCCAACACAAGAATCAACAATATAGAAGCTAAAAGGCTATGTGGTAACTCTAATATGGTATGAAACTGAGATACGTACCTTAATCATATATATGATCAACGTATATAAGCTGTAAGTTTGAGATGAATGGCAAGATAATCTGATACAGAACATGTTTGACTCTGATATTTGCTCCATTGCATTACACGTCAACTTATATTAAGCTCAATCACTAGTAATAATACGTATATAGCAAATCAATTTATGAAGTATCCAGCAACACGATGATCAAATTTATGATGTATCAAGTGAAAAATGGTACACACGATGATCTCTTACAATAAAATGAAACAAATTGTGTTTGTAAACATAAAAAAGAAAGAATGTATGAACAAATGGTGATATTCGATAACAATCAACTCACAATCAACATTGTGTTAGAATCTCAGCACCGTCTTCAGTTATCAAGAGGGTGTGCTCAAACTGTGCTGATAAACTGCCATCCTCAGTCACAACTGTCCAATTATCATCCCACATTATTGGGTGTATGCTACCCATGGTCAACATGGGTTCTGCCAAAAGAGAGAAAAAATTACGCTTAAAAAGAGTATCATGGAGAAAAATACGCAAGAAAGTATCGTAGTGGTTGGAAATTGAAGCTTGTAAAGGATAACATGGTTGCTTACCAATGGTGAAAGTTTGGTTCAACATCATACGTCCACGTTCATTGTTCCCTGAAGCAACAAAACATCAGACAATTACTTTTTTTGAAAAGTTTATGGCTTTAGCATTAAGGTTAGCTAATACAAACCAAATCAAGATAAATGAAATTCAATCTACAGCATGTGATAAATGATTAAAAGTTTAGGTAAAAAATGAGCAGGTTGGGTTATAGGTCAAAATGGGTATCTTATTGTATGGGGGAAATGGGCTAGAATGGATAACCTAATATACTCTCTGTCAAATCAGGATTGCAAATGAATATATATCACAATACTCCAAAAGGTGAAGATCGTGATCACCCCTCGTGATGCATCCTAAGGATGCCAACCGGACCCTCCCCAGGACCCGCCCAGTAATGAAAGACTGGTCTCTGCCGATCGATTTCATCGTGAGCGCTGAACCCCGGCCATTTTCTCCAATAGGCCCCTCACGACCAAATAATCCGAGATTTATGTGGAGGATGGTATTAAATGATCTTAGTGCCATGGAAGAGATTTGAACCCGGTCTATTGACCAAGCTCCAAAGCTCTTACCAATGGACTAAAGCATCATTGGTAATATATATCACAATACTAACTTGATTTCTTCGAATGCGGCGATTAGTAGGTTGTATAGTCATAACTTATATGCATGAAAAAATACAGTTTAAGCAACTTTCAATATAATACCCTAAGCCTACTAGCGGAAATTAACAATAACTATAATTATGATAGTAATACTACGAGTAAAATCGTTATAGTGCAAAATAAAATGAGACATATGTTAAAGAAAACAAGTAAGATATATGTACTATACTATTTTACATAGTTGAAACTAGTTAACACAAAGATGACGTGCACACTTATATTTTGTGACAAAAGATCTCATCCTTTCATAAGCTGTCAAACATTTTACGATCAATTTACTTCATATATAAAAAATAAAAAAAAATAATAAATAAATAAATAAAAAAAAAAACCCTACTGAAATAATTCTAAACTACTATTTAAATTGTCTAACTAAAACCATATCATCAGCCCATTACTCGGTCAATATGAATCCTTCATCAAATCCCTTTATTGTCGAGAATTTCGTTTAGTGCACGCCTTATGTCACCTCTTTCGCATCTCATTTTCACTGTCAAACCACAAGACTAACCCTATAATCACTCACAATCACGAACACGTTCCAAACTAAAACATTCATTTGCATAATCAAGAAGGGTCGGAGAGTAGCTGAACCCAAGTTTTGGTTTAATCAGGCATCGATCGTGTTCGGGTTTGTGTTCGTTCACTTCTCCATAGCTTTTGCTTTCGATTCCTTGGTTCAAGTTTTGTTTCGGGTTAGTGTTCGTTAGTTTGAATTGGGTTCGGGCTACACAGTATTTGCTTCATTAGCAGGAGATAGATTGACTTCGCGATCGGGTTAAATCTCGGTGCTCGTATTCATACTCGTGTATGTTCGTGTTGGAGTTTCGGTTTCGATCTATTGTCTAGTCTTGAGGTATATTTCGAACTATCATCTTAATATAAGCTCATACACTAATCATAAGTCATCCTTATTATATGCTAATATGATATGTAGATATAAGAGAATCAGATGCATGAATCGTACCTGGTATAAACCAAATGAAAGATAGGCCGGTATAACAAAACGAATGTGCATGATATGTACAGATGGGAACTTGAAAATTTCATGCATGAAATTTACTACAACTACATGATATATGGTTACTGTTATTAATAAGCTTACACAAAAATGTCAAAGTGGAATACATAAATCGGATATGTAACAGTTATACAATGTGCTAAAAAGAACAAGTGATATATAACAAGATAATTGTTATTTTATTTAAACTTAAATATATTTTGATGCTTGAAGGGTAAAACGGGTAAGTTTGAGGACGATCGCGGGTTTAATGGGTAAGTTGTACGAGGTGTTTAACGTGTGTCGGGGGAGTTGAGTCATGTGTTAGTCGAATGGCATGTTTACTTGGTCGTACTTGTGAGTTTCTTGGACCGCGAACAAGCATGAAAATGAGTCGAGCATAAGTATGAGAAATTTTGTGAAAACTTGTAATTGTAATACTCTTTCTTTAAAAATTTAGTATGCATATTATAATTGAAGGATATTGTATCTTTAGGTTATTTTCATATTTAACCCTTAACTTTGGTCGTTTGTCGCATGCAAACCTTGCACTATTATAAAATGATACATTACACCTTGGAGTATCAAAATAATAATATTGAGTTTTAATTTCAAAATACTTGTCACTAATAACCCTATACTTTGAGATAATGACCATGTAAACCCTAAACTTTGAGATATTTACCATGCGAACCCAATACTTTGAAGTATTATCTAATAAAGCCTTAAAATAGGATATTTGTCATATTAAACATTTAATTTTGCCATTTATCATTTGTAACCCTTAAGTTTGACTAATTAATGATTATTACCCTAAAGTATTTTAATTCCGTCCATTACTAAAAATGAGAATATGATTATAACTCTAAAAATATTAATACGATTAATCGTTATGACTTAAATGAGCTAATAAGTACTATACGAATCGTAATCCGTGTAGATTCGTTGGAAGAGACGTGACGTTGTGTCTTCGTGTTCATTCTACACGCAAAGTTCAAGCTCAAGGAAGTAAAGATCTTATCAAGTGGAGCATCTTTTGAATGACCACCCCTTAGGGGGAGATTGTTAGCCTTAATAGTTTTATTAGAAGTGATGGTCATTCACATTTAGGAACTTTGTATCGTGTGTTAGATATCATACTAGAATAGTCAACGGGCTCGTGGATTGGGCTAAGCTAATTGGTTAGACGTTAAGTTAAGCTAGCCTTATGAAAGATATTATCCAATCCAACCCAATCCAAGCCCATGGAAAGCCCATTAGGGCATCTTGTATTTAGAGTATAAATACCCCTCAAAGTCTCATTTGAGGGGTGTGCTTGAGTGTGTGTGTGTGTTTTATCTTTGGAATAAAGTTTCCTTTCTTCTCTCTATCTCTCTACAAATACATACGCATAATATATTCAAGTCACCAAGTTCTCTCATCTTTTCCTTTCTTCTTTATTCATACGCATATGTGTTTATGTGTAGCGTGATATTCGTGTATTAGAAAAGGTTGGTATTCGTGTGATAAGGTTGATAGATAAAAGGGGCTTTACAATTGGTATCAATCGCCTAACAATGGTTTAGGAGTGTTGTGTTACGCTTTTGGTTAAAGCTTTTCACAAAAGTTGCTTTTACATAAAACGAGACCTTTTGTCATAAAGTTTTGATTTTTACGTGGTTCAAGCTTAAAGTTGTAGACTTTATTGTTTTTAAGTGTTTCGGAAGAAGTTTGTGCAAAGAAATCGATTGAAAACGCTTTGGGTGAAAATTAGTGTTTTTTCATTTCGGGCATTCCTACGCCAGAAGCTACTTTTGGTCAAACCCTATTCTTACGCCGTGAAGAAAAGTCAAACCTAATCCCACGCTGTAAGAATTCGCTTTTACGCATAACTTTTGGTGCGATTCTCGAGCTTCAACTGTTACTCAAGGTTCCCTCACTTGGATAAGTTTGTGGAACACTTCAACTTTGGATATCTCTTACACTCGTGATAAGGTAAAGGATTTTATGGGCAAACCCTAGTTTTACGCATAAGCTAAAACTTACGCTGAGAATTTCTTTTGCCTAAGCATTTTCTTACGCATAAGCTAAGGTTTCTCAAGTCTACGAGTAAGCTAGGCATCTTACGCATAAGCATCCTACGCCTAAGCACCATCGTCTACTCGTAACTTCAAACTACCATAACGGATTAAACACAACTCCTTTATCGTTGAATCGATCCTACATCAACTTTATCATTACATACCTTCATCAATGGCAACTCAACAAGACATTCATGCAGCCGGTGCCGAAAACCGTCCTCCTATGCTTGAAAAAGGTGGTTATCTTCAATGGACAAGTCGTATGCTTCGTTACATCAAGACTAAACCTAATGGAAAACTCATGATTCAATCCATTACGAATGGGCCCTTCAAGCCTCGACAAGTCCAAAACCCTGGAAATCCTGATGCAACACCTCCCCGTCCCACCATCTTTTCATATTCAAACTGAATCAGAATACACATACACTGAAGATGATCAGAAACAAGTCGATGCAGATGGCATGGCAATTCATATTGTCCAACTAGGTTTACCAAGAGACATCTTTGTCAAAAATCGCCGATATGTGGAACGTGTTAGACGGCTTTGTCATGGAACATAAATTGTCAACAAGACATGGAGAACAAGTCGCTAACCGAATGGGAGAAGTTCACATCAACCTGTGAGAATCCATCAATCCTACTATGGAAGGTTTTGCACTCGATGAATGAGCTTATCGTAAACAAGTTGGCACCCGTGACTATCGTGCAAAATATCAAGTTCCCCAACAATCTTCCGTAAGAATGGGGACGATATGTTACTATTGTCAACCAAACAAAGGACTTACATCGTGAACTTTGATCAACTAAACGATTTTCAAACAAAACCAAGCCGAATGAAGTCGAAAAGAAAGATTGGCAAAGAATCATGATCCATTGGCACTAATTGCAAAGACTCAAACCCGTGAATACACAATGCTAAGCTTCATCATCTTCCACCAACAACAACTTGCAAAGAATACATTCCACAACCACAAGTCGGTTTCCTCGACAACAATTCTATCCACCAAAACAACAAGTCATTCAACAACAACAACAAGTCATTCAACAACAACAAGATCCACAATACCAGAACAAGGAATCACCGATCCCGAACCAACAAGAAGTCGCTTTGTCACATGCTTTGCATTCTCGGGTAAAGCATTTAGAAGTCGCATGGGTAATCAGCGGTTCCGTATCGGTGTCACTCGTCATCGTAATGTTGGAAATCGACGGGTCGAATGTCGAATAGAAAGCAGAGGCAATCGAATGGGAATGTTGCGCCCCGCCGCTGGGTATTATGGAAATATGAATCGAGGTAATCGTGTTACGTGTTACAACCGCAAGGAGCCGGTCACATGGCAAGGAATTGTCCTACTGTCGAAAAAGAAGGATCTTCATGATCTTCGTAAAGCTATCATGTTGGTACAAAAGGAAACGCAGGACTTCACTGAGTGCCGAGGAACATGACTTATGGCTATTATGGATGATTTGCAGACCGAGGACATCAATGCAAACCGCATCTTCATGGCAAATCTTCGAGACTAAGCACGACATCGACCGACGCACCCTCATGTCTATGCCGCACATGCGATTCTAAGGTACCTATCATTGATCCATGCTATAACAATGTCATATGTGATGTGTTTACTGATGATGAATAAAGATTTCGCGACATCGACCTACTTATGATACATACACGGACAATCCGAGTTGTAGCAATACTAACTCAAACCCATACGCGGATCCTAGCTGAGTCATGCAAGGCACAAAATATCGAGATCGACGAGAAACGCGCTTATTTTGAAACATTAATCAATAACTCGTGGCATTGAAATCGAGAAAGTTAAACGGTCAATCGCAGTTAAGGCCGCGAATAAAAATCGACCGCTGAGCTTGAGAGTTACAAGGAGAACGCAAAAGGGTGATGAATTCTACGAGATTTCAAGGCAATGCTAGTAGTAGTAAACCATTACCTAGGAACTCTCGCAAAAGACTAGATCGGCTTGCATCTAAGAGTAGTATGCTAAAGAAAATGCTATGCCCTTAGAAAACAACACCAGAATTCTAAGTCTTTTTCGAACAAGAATCAATTTCAAAAGATCAGAGCGACAAAGTTAAAGTCGCTTTAAACAAGAATATTGAATTTGTCTGTACTACATGTAAAAATGCGTTTTTCACTAATCATGATGCATGTGTCTCACAATATCTCAAGAAAGATAATTTCATGCCAAGGCACAATCCACTAAGACACCAAATAAACAAGCCCGCTGATAAAAGACAAACAAAAAGACACCTAATAGACGATCTCTTCAGACGTAGTTTTTCCAAAATGAGTCTTCCATGATCCGATAAGAAAACAACTCCTACATCTTGCCTTAAGCGGATTCCTACCGAAAAGTTTTCAACAAAGTAGGTCTTAGATGGATTCCCACAGAAAGATTTTTATACTGCACCAACACGTATAATAGTGAAACTCATCATGTTAAGGAAGTCGAATCCACTACAACCGCTGATAGCGATCACCCTCGCCGCGAGGAATCATCTACTTCTAACACTGTTATTTGTGCAAATTCTTCTTCGCTGGATGCAAGTACTTGTAAAAGTGTTGAAGGTTCATATACCCTTGTGGTAAAGAAGAACTTTATGCCAATTTCATGCGGAAATCCTTTTCTAGTTCCACTCTTAACTCCACTTTTACTTGTCCTAACTTAATTTCTCTTCTTCAAATCTTCTTCGTAAATATTTTCAAAAACCAAAATACAAAATTTGAAAACAAACAAAACAAAATACAAAAATAGAAAATTTTCAAAAATACAAAAACATTAGAAAATTTCCAAAATCCAAAAATATTCTTCTCACGACATGTCTCTCAGATAATCAATATTCCAGACGCTTCTAGAAATGTCATTCAATAATGATACGGTATGTACAGATGTCGAGCGAGAGTTATTTAAATGTTTTCTAAAACATGTCGCTTCTCAAAATTTATTTCATAATGGCTTTCAGATACTTCAAGACGAAACCCTGACTTCAAAATAATGGCTTCGGACACATCGCTCATGACCAAGCTTAAAGAAAGGAAAGTGCATATCAAAATCAAATGTTTTAAATATTTTTCAAGCACTTTTCCTAAAATCATAATGGCTTGCAAGTATTTCCGCCACAACCCGATCTTTAAAGAAAGGAAAGTACTACGCAAAATCGATTTTCATAAATATCGAGCACTTATCCTAAAACAAATGAAGATAATTCTTCTTCATATCTTCAAAAGATTTTAAAATTATCTTGCAGCACCATTGATTCGAAATTTTTTCAAAAAGATTTTCAAAATCTCTCATTTGGTACCAAGATAACTCCTCTAAACCCTTAATTGATTCTAAATTTTCTCAGACGAAAATATGCTTTCTTTGGGGAGTATAAAATAAAATTGTTCCAAAATTCATACAACCGCTTTCTCCAAATGCTTTCCAAAACATATCTTTTAATCATTTTGTTTCAAAACATCATGGATATGCTATTTTCGAGGGGAGAAACGTGATTAAAATGTGATCAAAAATGTTTAATGATCGTTGTTCAATCTCAAAGAGCTCGACCGCTTGAAACCAAAGAATCGATTTAGTAATCAAAGTCAAGAATGTACCATTTCGAGAAACTCGTGATAGACATGCACTTTCACGGGTCTAACCTCCTTTCGTGGAGTGTTTACAACTTCAAGGTAGTTATTAGAGCTAGTTGTCATCTAAAACCGACAATGGAACTCTTTAACTAAGCTACGAACCGTGTCTCGGGAATTGTTTATCATGAGCGATCAATTCAAAAGTGCGAACTTACCCTCTATGCAGATTTATGTTAAAACAATATAAGCACACGTGAAGGGAGTGTTTCAAAATATAAAAATCTCAAGAAGTTCCAAACATGTTTTTCAATTATAAACACTCTGAGAGATTTTCAAGAAAATGATTTTATGGCAACATGGGACACCATGAGTTATAAGGTGACTAAGGATAGAAATTCTTCCTATGATCCGCCAGAGTTTGGAGGATCTACCCAAGGACAATACCCATAGTTAGTATTAAAGTCCTTAGGTATGATTGAAAAAGGAGTAATGCAGAAAAGAGAGAGCAGGGTCAAGAATTAAAAGAAAAGTAAAAGAAAGGGTGAAAAGAAATAGCCCTCCATATTCAACCTTAGGCGTAAACCGGGTTCAATTCATCTCGCCATCGGTCATTACCAGATGACACCGGTATCAAGACAAAGACGCTATGGACCCAAAGGACGCATCGCACTAAACCTTCTAGCCACTCAATTCTCTCAAAAGGGATTTGTTTCATTCTCACCGAACCCGCATAATCTATCGACTTTCTTTAGAGATTGTTGATATTGAAGAAGGAGACCTTCCCTAGTCTCCGCCAGAAAACCATAATGCACTTATTTAGTCTAGAGCCACGAGATTCATCAAAAGATCTCATAGGAACACTTGACATGAAATCGCTTGTTGTTCATCAATTAGACACACGTGATATATTCTAGAGTCCCACGCAGATCTTAGCAATCGCCATAACATTTATGAGAAGTTTCACATCCGCGATCTTCAATGATTGAATGGAAACTCCCGCCAGTGGTCAACATCAAGCACCGACACCGGTCACTTCGTAACTCCCCGGATTACGCTTAGCGTGTCTCAAACGGTTCACAATCACAGGTGATGCTTTGTACACTCAATGACTATCCGAATCAGAGCGTATTTCGACATCGTGTTATCTCACTCTGGACTCCAGCTCAGAACGGCCTTTGTAAGAATTAGAGATGCCACACTATGTTGTTAACACCCTCGAAATTCAAACTTGTGTTACCGGAACCGCTTATTACTAACCTGCTTTTATGTTTTCTTCTTATGGAAGTCTTGAGCGGATTGATCGTTCGATTCTCCACATGCTCATACCAACAACACATGAAAGTTCTCATCAAAATCAAAGGCAACAAAAGTTTAAGATGATTCTTCGTTAATGTCAAAGAATCTACAAAGTTTAAAGACTCGAGAACTACATCATCGGTAACCAAAGACAAACAGAAGTGCGAGTACGGTGGAGAAAGGCGGAGACACCCAACCATCAAGTCGATTAAACAGCAGACAACCACATTAATCGATCACAAAGCATGAAGGAACAATGAAACAAGATTATTCTATATCTACACGCAAAGTTCAAGCTCAAGGAAGTAAAGATCTTATCAAGCTGGAGCATCTGAACGACCACCCTCTGTGGGGAGATTGTTAGCCTTAATAGTTTTATTAGAAGTATGGTCATTCATTTAGGAACTTTGTATCGCGTGTTAGATATCATACTAGAATAGTCAACGGGCTCATGATCGGGCTAAGCTTAATTGGTTAGACGTTGTTGTTAATAGCCTTATGAAGATATTATCCAATCCAACCCAATCCAAGCCTCATGGAAAGCCCATTAGGGCATCTTGTATTTAGAGATAAATACCCCTCAAAGTCTCATTTGAGGTGTGCGCTGAATGTGTGCGTGTGTTTTATCTTTGAATAAAGTTTCTTCTTCTCTCTCTCTCTACAAATACATACGCATAATATATTCAAGTCACCAAGTTCTCTCATCTTTTCCTTTCTTCTTTATTCATACGCATATGCTTATGTGTAGCGTGATATTCGTGTATTAGAAAAGGTCAGTATTCGTGGTGATAAGGTCGATAGATAAAAGGGCTTTACAGCTTGTTTTGCAGTGAGCGATGGATGCATCCTAGTACTCGCCATGATGTGTGCACAGCAGGCAATACACCCCTCACATTCGAGAGCTAGCTACTCCATTTGGTACTGAGAGGTCTCCTCCTCGCACTTATGATTTGACTGATTTGATATGATTTGGCGACATGGGTTATGATATGTGATTTGTAGATTTAGCTATCGAGTATCTCCTTTAGTATTAGCGCTCGTGCAACATTCTCGATTTTGGTTATTCGACTATATGATATTCTCGATTCATTCGCTTACTATGCCTATTCACCATTCACTGACTACTCTTTCACTCAAGATTCTTATGTGATCTGCTCAATTATCTGACCATGCTTCACTCATTTGGTTATTATACCTCGCCTTCGCCCATTTGATTTACTATGATTTCACTTTATTTCGGTTGCGCAAGTTTATACTTCGGATTACCACTTCATCCGCTTAACCGAGCTATTATATGATTATTGGATTCAAGTGTTGACTATGCTATTATACGATTATTTGATCCATCTGTTTACTATGATGGTATATGATTACATGATTTCTCTATCTACTATGTTAGTATGTGGTTACCTGATTCATCTATTGTCATGCTAATATATGATTATCAGCTTACCATGATATTTAGTGACTATTTGATTTGTTTAGTTGCCATGCTATATTCTTGTTCAGTTACTTCATTTGATTATGATGTTCTGCTCAAGATTTCTACCTATACTCGTCTCCGACATGCTTATATCACCGGTATTTCGCTTGTCATTAATTGTTGATTATCTTACCTTGTGATTGCCATGCTCGCATTTTATTCCGCCATTCGCCTACTTATAATTCAAATTTTAGCTTATATATATCCGATTATCTCGATTTGTTGTTTTGCTATATTTATGATTAATGATCCACCGGTTGGTTTGCTTGTTCATTGTTTGGTTACTTGTTTTGATTATGATATTGTTCATCAACCCTACTGATTATGTTTCGCATTTGTATGTCGGGTTATTCATATGTACTTATATATGTTCATCGATGCTGCCGCTGCTTTGGTCTCCTCTCGAATTATGCTATTTGGTTATCTGTTAATTTTGTGTTTTGCAGTTCCTCATCGACTCATTTTGTTCATTCGCTATGACCTTGATATCGCTTCTTCGATTCCTTCATATCGTTATTTTGTTTAGATTTTATTTTGTCATATCTGCTCACCTGGCTTTTAAGCTCACCAGCATTTCTTTTCCATGCGGCAGTACCAAGTAGGATGTCAATGAGAGTAGAGCTTTTGGTGAACCAATTCCTAGTTTCCCTTATCTTTCGGACTTATTTTGAAGAGCGATTGTTTAGATATTTCATTTCATTTTATTGACATATTGGTTTTTATATTCTTATTGTAAGTCATTCGTTTACATGACTTGGTATTTTATTTTATGAGACTTCCGCTTGTAAAACTTTTATTGTATGTTCTGATATGACACCATGATGTGATACTTCTACCCTTGCCGGGTTCGGGTGTTACATTCAATCAGTTTCCTTTGTAGCCAATTCATTCGCTTTACCCAATATTTGGGTAAAGGGTTACAATAACTGGAATTGACATGTTCATATGCATATGGGTCGATATCGCCAACTTAATAGAATGAGTGAACAATAGGGGGCGTTTAGTTGAAAGAAAACACCCTTGTTTTCTACAAAATGTTTTGTACAAAACAAGGAAAAAAGAGATTGCGTTTAAATCAAAATTTTCCCAACAAATTCTCTACAAAACACAAAACATGCATTTCCCAACTTAACAAGGGAAACTACAAAACACATTTTTTGTGCTTTCTTTGTTTCCCTTGTAACCCCCTTCTTTTCTTCAAAATGCGTTTTCTATGTTTTGTGTAAAATTTAATCCCCTCCTTTACAAAACTGAAAATAGAAAACTAATAAATTTTTCTCCAACTAAACGCAATCAAAGATCTAAGAAAACAAGATAATAGATAGTTGTATCAAAGTTCCAGATAATTACTGTAATGTAGAATAACCGGATCACTGTGGAATAGGCGCCCGACCCCATGCCCAACAAATGTTTCCACAACACCATAACGGTGTTCATCTGCATGGGCACTAGAAAAAGGAAATGTAAAAATTTCCATCAGTTACCCTAAAAACTATTGCAAATTAATGTACCATAAATGTAGGAAAATTCTTACTTTATAATTTTCCCAATTTTGTTGAACTCTACTCCCGGTGCACACACCGATATTGCTTTGTATAGGCTTTCTTTAGTTACCTAAAGCACAAATGTAACAAATCACTATACAAACAGACTAATCAAACTGCATGAGCATCAAAAGCAGAAAAGCCGCAACCGAATGTTTCTTGAAGCAATACCTCAACCAGTTTCTTGGCATCTTCATCAACTTCTCCACAAAAAAATGTTGCTGATGTATCACCATGGTAACCCTGTCCCAGTATTAACCACATTTACAACTTAAAAATCATAGAATATAAAAGGAAAGTGGCCCTAGAAAGCAGATGATTATGAATGTGTATAACATGAAAACCTACATTGAGATAAACAGTAACATCTATGTTGATTATATCACCATCCTGTAAAATCATAAATATAATTACTACAGATGAGATGTTAAAGAGTGATGTAAGTTCAATGGATAAAGTAAAGTTTTATCTATGAACCAGACAAACCTCAAGTTCACGAGAATCAGGGATTCCATGGCAAATGCATTCATTTACTGAAGTGCATACACTTTTGGGAAATCCGCCATAACAGAGAGGTGAAGGATACGCTCCATTATCGATAATCATCTGGTGAACTTCTTGGTCAATTTGATCTGTCGTAACACCTGGCTGGCAATAGATTAAGTAGTTCAGTTCAGAGGTCAGTCAGTGGGCCAAGTTCTTGTTCAAAAATATATATCCTTCTGTTTAGGAAAACAAAAAATGATACTAAGAAGAAAATATAACCTTGACTAATGTTCCAGCATATTGAAGAACCTGTGCAGCAAGCTTCCCAGAAGCTCGCATACATTCTATACCCTTTTCATCATGTACTTCAGGCCCACTAGCAATTCCAGGTGCCTTCTTAGATGCAACATAAGGAGGCTTAGGTATGTGATCAGGAACAGGGCGGCGAGGAGACAATTTGCCCGGTCGTAAGCGTTTGCGTTTGCTGCCTTGTAATTCATCTGTATTTCTGCTAGTTCGATACGAATTAGATAATACCGTATTATAGTAGCCATCAATCGTTTAGCTATAAAAAAAAATTTATTAGTTTTCAATAGTTAAATTTGTAAAAAATGGAGAAGATTTTTATTTACGTAAAAGAGTTGAAAATGTGTTCAAATGGTCTATTGTGTTTTCCAGTTACAAGGAAACTGGATTTTAGAGGATAAACAAAAAAGAGGAAAACTCAAAATAGATATTTGTAGCTTCATTTTATAATTCAGGAAATAATAATTTTGTGTGTTGTTGGAAATTTTTTGGAAAAAATCATTTTGAACACGTTTTCTTTTCCCCTGTCTCATACAAATTTTTTGGGGGGAAAGATGAGGGTTATCTATCAACTAAACACACCGTCAAACCCTAAACAAATTACAGTACTGATTTTTGAGTTAAGGCATGACAAAAACGACATCTTGGAAGGGGGAAAAGTTCAAATTAGGATTACAAGATGGGCAAATATCTTGTTACTCTAGTTTTCCATCCATACTCTTAAAGTCTTAATATAATAATAAATGTTTCAATCTGGGACTGCACAAAAATCATATGCGAGCAAATGACTACAGTTTCAGAAATATGTCATTCAATTAGTGGTAGATTGAGGGTGTTTGTTCGCCATAAGCACTAATATAACACTATTATGCATTTTACGTTACGAAGGATTATTACAACAGACCATATAAGTCCACCCTGGTATTCAATTCTACACAAGTTAACTGTAGCATGTAGAGAAACATGTTTATTACTTGCACATTGGGTGACTGCTGAAGAAGTATGCAATGACTACAAACGGTTGTTTTTTCGTGTGATATATAAAGAGCTCATGTGGATGGAAAAGTAAAATGAATTCCAGAAATGCTAGAGACACAACCGGGAAATTGGTCCTCTTGTCATGTATGCAGAACTATGAATAAAAAATACGAAGCCTGTTTGTGAAAAACAATCAAGTTTTAAGTGCAAGTGATTTCTTTTCTTGCAGTAGAATATATGTTACTAGCTGTTAATATAGATAGTTATGAATCAATACCCGAGTTGTGACTTAGTGAATATAAAGGATACCTTTTGTTGAATAAAAAATTTGCTACTCCGGTGAACCCTCTTGGTTGTCGCATCAAAACATGTTTTTGACCTGTGACAGCATAAAAATGTTATAGACACAATCATAATAGTAACCATCTCCAAGGGTTCAAACCTCCCTAGGTGAACATCTTGAGATGCCAAAAAAAAGTACGGAACGGCCACGGCCCGCAGGAATACCGGTTAGGCCGCGCACATCTCTCAAACATTCTATAGTCTTTAATCAATATCAGTGGCCTTACGAATCATCATATACATGAAAATGATTTGTTGCTAAGATAAATTGGCTATATTATCGGGTAGTGGTACGAGTGTCTATATCCTACGAGATTGAATATTTGTATCACGTACTTGAAGTACATAGCAACTAGTATTTAAAAATGATGGATTGAATGAGTTGATGATGCATAAAGTGAAAGATGAACCTGGGTTATACCGAAAGAGGTTATGTAAAGGTTGTTGTGTTGACCGACAGCTTCCCACAAACGATGACACCAGGATACGAGGTTGAACCGTCGCCGCCGCCATTTCCTCTTTCGACCAATTATCCGTACTCTGATGGTGGGTGACTGAGAATCACTTAAAAGTTATTAAGGGGTTGTTTGGTGATAAAATGGAATGACTATGGGAATGGGTTTATCTGGGAATGTGAAATGGTTTTCAAACCCAAACCGTGCTTGGGTTTACATTATGTCTTTTGGTGGGTATAAGGTAAGATTTTCAAAGTCAAAACCTATTAACAAAATAACGATATACTTATTCCTTCACTCATATTTGATAAATAAACTTTTTAAAGCCTAACGACGACTTTAACGATAAAAGTCAGCGACTAATTAAAACGCGTAGAGCCCAAGTTAAATTTTCATACGCAAACACTCTCAAATGGTCACGCTAACCTCACAAAAGAAAGCGTTTTACCTCGTTTGATTATGCGCATAATGGTGGTTATAAGGTAAGATTTATCACCAAACCGAAACCGTGCTTGGGTTTACATTATGTCTTTTGGTGAGTATAAGGTAAGATTTTCAAAGTCAAAACCTATTAACAAAACAACGTATATACTTATTCCCTCACTCTCATATTTGATAAATAAACTTTTTTAAAGCTAACGATGCACTTTTGTGATAAAAGTCGTGTGACTAATTAAAAAATGTGAGAGGTCTTAAGTTAAATTTTGTTACGTGCAAACACTCCTGAAATAGTCACGCTAACCTCACAAAAAGAAAGCGCTTTACCTCGTTTGATTATGCGCATAATGGTGGTTCAAACATGTGAATTAATCAGCTAAAATATCAGAAACTATGAAATTATAGTTACCGAAAAAACCATCCCCTAAAACTGTAGACATACGGTGATCCTCAAACTTTTATCAATAAGTCTAGAAATATTAACTTTAGTTCGACAAGGATTTTGGTCATAACCCAAGTTTTTTTTTTTTGTTTCTGTTAATTTAAACTTTAATTCAAATTATAAACTCCATCATAAGTATAACTAATTGTGCAATGTGTTTCGAATGAGTTGCTATATAGGAATTATTATGATAAACATTTGATGCACGAAAGCTTATCAGGGAAACAATTTAAACTTAAGTATTGTTAAGTGATGTGAAGACATGGAGAAAGGCTTTAGAAAATATTTTCGCTCCTTACCTAGGGAAGTTAAATCGAGTGATAGTAAACCCTCGCCCAATGAATTGTACAGATGAGTGATACAAAGAGGTTATAAGAGGGGAATTTTTTTGCACCCTTTTGATTTTGATTGATACTCACCAACTCATGTATTAGGTAGTTGTACCTTATTTATATTTTGTTTTTAATTGTGTTGTACACTAGTGTGTGCAAATCAAACACAAGGTGTGCGAAACTGCAAATCATCTCACTTTATAAGAATGGCATACTCGTAATCTCTCAAATTCGTTATAAAACTCTAAAAACCTCTTATAAAAGGGCTCTAGTAATTCAAATATTAACGTTGACAACAAACATTATGTGTTAAGTCAACACAAAAACCTGACTCGTTTTTTAGCCAATATTTATCTTGTTTCCTTCTTTTCAAAAAGGAAATGCAGTGTTGTTTCAGGTGTATTTGTTTTTAGTCACTTTTTTTTTTTTTTTTCTTTTTTAATTGTAAGAGCAACATCAACCCCAACAAGATCAAAGTAAAATGTCTTTAAGGAGCACGCTTGATTTTGCTATCGAATTACATGTGTATCGTGTACATTAATTAAGACACTCTTTCTTCTCAAAAAGGAGCCGAAAAAATAGGTTTCACTTTCTTATTGATTCTTACAAAAAACAAAAGAAAATACAAAGTATAATTATGATCATCATGCTTGGTATAAAGATAATACACTAGAACTCTGTCATAGTTTCTTGCAGACTCTAGTAAATTTGCAATGTATTTTACTCGTAACATGATTACTTTGTTTGTCATTCCCCATATATAATTTGACCTTGGTTGTGTACTTGTCCTTGTTGTCAGAAATTCAGAGAGACATGACAACTACATGGCATATCCTTGTTGTCAGAAATTCAGAGAGACATGAAAGGTACTATAAAAAAATGCCTAGAATTAGGAGATGATTACAAAAAAGATGAGAAAACACTATAGTGGCTTAGGTATGGGAACGTGAGCGTGCATGAGACAACGTAGGAGCACAACTTCGAGTCTAGCTACAAGACTCATAAATAAAGAAAAGCGCTTCGTGGGAGGCAACCCATGCTTAACTGTTTGCTTGTTTTGTGTCTTATATCTTTTTCATTGTTGTTTATTCTCATGTTAGACTTTGTGAAAATGCTTTATTTTGTCTTTAACCTCGCCTTAATTACATATAAAGGTATTTTACAAAAAGATAAGTGTAGGAAAGATCACATACGCTTTTTGAAGAACTGAATATGAGAATTACGATTAGTGAAATTGATATATATGTGTTTGTTAGAGTCGAATGCTTGTATCGAGTCATAATGGATGTTTTGCGTGAATTTTTACGAATTTTTCCGTAAAAACGCAGCACCAGGCTTTGTGTCAGACAACCCGACGACGTCAGAATAAAGCCCGACACGCCAAAGTTAAGCTGTAAACAGCTTATCATTTTTTCGCTTTCTCGTGCTACTTATAAATTTTGGAACTTCCTGTGTCTTAATTTTCCGTAAAACGCAAACATCCATTCCACAAGCAATATATGTTACTTGCTTTCTAGTGTAGTTGTGTCATATATAGTTTTACCACGATTTTAAGCTTAATGTTTCGCTTTGTTTTCTTAAGTGCAGTTATATTTGCGCAAGAAGAAACACAACATTGGATGAAGCTTATTACTTATGCATTCTTCTTGAAAAGAATTTAACCGCAACTTCACGCCGAATCCCATCGAGTTAATCGGGGAGTACTAGTTTCTTTTCCTTACTTACCTTCCTTTATCATAACTTTGATACTTTCGGGGAACATTGGGGATAATGTTCAGTTTAAGTGTAGGGAGGGAGGATAAAACGGGAACTTAGAAACTATTCACTCACTTGGTTATTTGTCTTGTCCTTGGTAATTTGTGTAATAAACTATATTCGTTAGGGCAATTTTAGCGCCAAATTTAAAATTTTTTATGACATTTACGAGCTAAACTTTAGTCTTAATAAAGCGTCTCATGGATAGGAGTTATATGACTAGCACAAAAACCGTTTACCACTCAAATTCCACCCCAAAAATATGAGGTTCGCCCCTAGATCTTTAGGAATAAAAGCATTCATCTTTAATGCTTAGAGAGTGTAACGGTAGTATAATAGATTCTAGAACTTGTTTTGTGATGCATTCCGTGATCGCTAGTGAGACTACACTTTTGTAGTTAGGAATAACTAAATGAAAAGAGGCATTAGGATAACCCTTAATTGAAACCTGTATTATAATTACATCTTCCATATCGGTTGAGTAATTACCCCACACCCTTGCGATGTACTCATCTTTAGTACACGATACCCCTAGTTAACCCCTTAGAGCCTTTCCTTTTCGCAGTTCTCGTGATGTTTCGGTTTTCCGGAATATCAATGAAGAACATTGTTTACAATCCACCCCTAAATGTACAAACAAATCGCCTTAGCCTACCTTGTATGCACTCATCTTTAGTGCATTATTGTTATCATTACTAAACCCTTAGTTCAAATATCTAGTTACTTGCATGGTTGCTAAGTCGAGTCATATCTTTTGTACACGCTTTGGGATGATTGGGACTCATGGGTGGTAATATTTTATGGAGAATGGAAAGAACGATAAATTCAAATTCCTTCATTTCACGTAATTAAATACTCCAAGTGTTTTGATCTTTCAAATCGGGTTAATTAGTGTTAGAGAAATAAAAAATCAAGTGTAGGGATGCTCATATAAATTGTAACACCCCAACCCGATAAGGGTAGAAGTATCACAGTATGGTGTCATATCAAAGCATACATAATGAACATAATAAAACAGCGGAAGTCTTAAGTAGATAATCAAAGGAAAATCCAGCCAAAACGGCTTAACCAATACATAAGTTCAACGAAAGGAAGAAATAATCCAAAGACATAAGCAATCATAATCCGAGTCTAAAGTAAATGCCAAAACATAATCAAATAGAAAGTAAGATGTCTTGGGCTATAAATCTCCATATCAGCTCCTCACTCAAACCCATAGCTAAAATCCCAGCTCCTAGCTTAATTACCTGCCGCATGAAAGAAAACGCGGCTGAGCTTAAAAAGCTCAAAGGAATGTATATATAGCAAAACGAATAATCAAGGATAAGCAATGAAGATAACATAATCATAAGGTGCAAAGGGAAATATCATAAGGTATAAACAAAGGATAATGAATAGAAAAGAAAGAGTCATCTACCACGAGCCCATATCATATCATACACATATCATATCATAGTACGCTTGTATCCGAGGTGACCTCGGATACCATATACGTAGAGGAGGGAGACCTCAATAAGTGGAGTGATCACCCCTGAATGTGAAGACGCGTGATCGCATACCGACATCATTCACCATATAAATCATATCATATCGTAACATATCATAACATATCTAGATGCATCCATACCGAAAACATAGTGGCCAAACATATATCCGAGCTCATAATCATATAACATAATGGGACGGTGTAACATCACTCAGACACCGGAGTCATGCCATTGGTGCATCAATGACATGGTCATGGTACCTCCATGACTAGGAACACATATTTGGCTCGGGTATCAAACTGAAGGGTCAAAGCATAAACATATCATAAGGGTTCATATCAAAGGTTCAGAAGTCAAAGGCTCATATCAAAGTCCATATCATAAGTTCATATCAGAGGTTCATAATCAGAAGGTTCATAATCAAAGGTTCATATTTTTACAAAACAACCCTTTAACTTATTGAGTCATGTAATTCAAAACTCTAGTTTTAGATTATGATTCACGTAGACGTTTTAAACCATTAGAGTTCGATTATCATAAAATTACCCGACTCCTTGTGTGATATCCCTTTTTGTCGTGACATACCCTCCTCCATGATTAAGTCCATAAGACATGTACACCATACGAAATCCTTTCTTTCATTTTATGTTCGACACCCTTCATTCAAAAAGTACATATTCCTTATATTCTTGTCTTAATTTAATATCACTAACTGGGACCTATATATGTGTCGATAATATAGATCAACAAAATAGATTTGTGTACACAACCCAAAGGTCGATCACATGGATGCTCATTCATTATATACATATGTGCATGCCATGATTTTATGTTTAACATAGTTATCATTTTATGTGTTGTATTCGTATATCATGTACAAAAGAAAGACCATATATCACACGACATATTTAAGAAACAAGGAGATAGACGAAACGAGATGGTGATACGTTACCCTAGTAGCGTGAACGGAAAGGATAAACAAGATCAAAGATAACCAAGAACCACGTCAAGCCTTTCTTGGCTTAACAACCTCACGACAAGATGAAGAGACCCAAGACCAGCTTCCTATTCGAACCCAATAAAATCACCAACCCCCTTGTATCAAATAGTACACGATCACTACCCTTTCTTTCTTAAAATTTTCGGATGGAAAATGGAAAAAAATGTGATATGCCGTCACTTTGTAGAGAGGATTTGTTAGGGTTTTTATTTGAAATGGTAAATGGTGGTTTTAAATGAGAGTAATTGAAATTTATTTTGGTGATAATGGTGAGTGATTCGAGGAATATTAACCGCCATTAAGTGGAGGACCAAATTCTTGCTTTCCATATTAACCATTTTTTTGATGAATTTAGACCCTTTTCTAGTATAAGTGAATTATGTACAAGATGTAACATTATTTGATACTATAGAGTTCATTTTATTTGTGTAATATTTACTTGATGACATAAGTGAAATATTCTTATCATTATCTTGCGTAAATCATTCATAAGATAAGTTGTTAATGTATTTTACGAGGTTGACGCGTTTTACGAGTTTTCAAATTTATTAAGCTTGAGGGGCAAAATGGTTATTTAACACGTTTGAGATTTTAGGGTTTTACAACTCTTCCCCTCTAAAAAAAAATTTCGTCCTCGGAAATTGAAATGAACACGAGAGAAGAGCAACGGAGACATACCAGACTATGAAAAGAAATGTGGATAACTAGCTCGCATAGATTCCTCGGTCTCCCAGGTAGCTTCACGCCCGGTGATTCTTCCAAAGAATTTTCACGAACGGAATGACTTTGTTTCGATGACTCGATCTCGTCGATCTAAGATAGCCTCGGGTTCTTCTGTGCAAGGACATATCCAATGAATCGATCCAAAGGATAGGATACCATGTGCAACGGATGATAATTGTATCCCCACGTAAGAGATACATGGAACACATCATGAACATGAGATAACCGAGAGGTAGAGCTAAACGGTAGGAAACCTCCCAACACGATCCAAAATCTCGAAAGGTCCGATGAATCGAGGACTGAGTTTGCCCTTGATTCCAAAACGCTTAACACCACGGAACGGCGAAACTTTCTGAAAAACACGATCACCAACACGGAACTCTAAGTCGCGCCTATGCTTATCAACATAACTCTTCTGTCGTGAACGAGCCTCCTTCAATCTTTCCCTGGCAACCGCCACTTTCTCATTAGAAATCTCGATGATCTCCGGACCCTCAATCGAACGCTCACCTACCTCATCCCAACAAATAGGTGCTCTGCATTTTCTCCCATACAACAGCTCATACGGTGCTGCCTTGATGCTAGCGTGCAAACTATTGTTGTAGGCAAACTCCACCAAGCACATATACTCATCCCAGTTCCCAGTACAATCCAACGCACAAGCCCTCAACATGTCCTCAAGAGTCTGAATGGTCCTCTCCGTCTGACCATCAGTCTGAGGATGAAAAGCGGTACTGAACTTAATACGCGTGCCCCAAACTTTATGCAAACTCTTCAAAAAATGAGACGTGAATCGCGGATCTCTATCAGAAATAATAGTAGTAGGAGTGCCATGCAATCTAACAATCTCTTGCTGAAAAATCGCCGCCAACTGAGAAACACGAAAGTCCTTCCGGATAGGTAAGAAATGAGCGGACTTGGTTAGTCGATCAACAACCACCCAAATCGCGTCATGTCTTTTTCGAGTAGGAGGCAAACCCGTGACAAAATCCATGGAGATCTCTTCCCACTTCCATGTAGGAATATCTAACGGATGTAATGACCACTAGCCCTCCGGTGCTCAACCTAACTCCTTGATGTGTCATACACTTAGCCATAAACGAAGCCACATCCCGCTTCATACCATTCCACCGTAAATGTCGCTAAGGTCCCGATACATCTTGGTAGAACCAGGATGGATAGTGAAAGGGAACCATGAGCCTCGAGATAAAATGACTTCACGCAGCGGGATCATTCGAACACAAAGTCGACCTCATACCATACGACACCGAAACCATCAACACCGAAATCGGTCTCTTACCCGCCTTTAATATTCTCGAACTACGCACAAAGCTCACCATCATCCTTCTGAGCTTCCTTAATCTGTAACATAAGGTTAGACTCTACCTTCATGTTAGCCCAATAGCCGTCATAACCCCGAATACAAAATTCGACATCCATAAGCTCAAGATCATGAAGAACTCTCGGCTCAATCTCCAAACTAGTGATCATACCCGACTTTCGGCTTAGCGCATCTGCAACCACATTAGCCTTACCCGGATGATACTGAATGTTAGTGTCATAATCTTTAAGAAGCTTTAACCACCTCCGTTGCCTCATATTGAGCTCCTTTTGTGTGAATATATACTTTAAACTTTTGTGGTCAGTAAAGATATCACACGACTCACCGTACAAGTAATGCCTCCAAATCTTTAAGGCAAAAACTACTGCAGCCAACTCTAAATCATGTGTGGGATAGTTCTCCTCGTACGATTTCAGTTGCCTTGAAGCATAGTGTAGAAAACTAGAAGGGGGTTGAATAGTTTACCGATTAAAAACTTTGTTTTGAAACTTATTGAAAGATCAATTGATATTGATCTTAAGTATGTTAATGAAATATGCAAGCAATATGTAATAAGTTAAGTAAGGAAAGAAATGATCAAACCACAACAAGTTGTTTATAGTGGTTCGCCCACAAGGACTCTTTTCCTTGCCCTACTCCACTCCCCGAGTCTCACACTCGAGAGTTTAACTTCACTAGTCAACAAGCTCCTTTCACCGGGCGGAGAAAACCTTTACACTTCGCTACACTATTTCCGACACTAAGCTAGATGTCGAGTTCTTTCCAAGGGTACAACTACTCCCACACACAATGTATTTTGAGGACTAAAATACTAACCACTCACACTCACAAGATTATGATGGTTTGATACAACAATGAAGTATAGATCAACACTAGATCATACAACACTAAACAAACAAGACTTCCAACTTCGTTGAAGCTTGAATATGACTTGATCTTCTTTGCTACAAAAGAGATCACTAATATGATATGAAACCGAGTTAGAAAGGTTAGAGATAAGATATGTATGAGAGTATGTTAGAAAGGGATGAGAAACTACTTGGCTTGGCATTGCTATTTATAGCCAATTTGATGTGAGCTGCCTGACGGACCGCGGACCCCTAAAAAGGGTTCCGCCTGTACCAAATTAGTACCGCCAACCGACACCAAGATATCAAATCTTGCCTAAAGTCAACTCTATCTAAGTAAGATTGTGCAAGATACGAAGAGTACAAATCTTCACAAAATATCTAATGGAATCTTCCAATGATCTCCATGATGTAATACATGATGTCAAATGTTGTATTACTATTAATAGAAATATGCAATGCTTAAGTAGTGTTTGGTTTTAAGAACCTAACACATTCTACAAACTACTATCATACATAATGATTAGAGTCATATCAAGATATTACTAATCATAGATGTAAATGCTTGAATGATGAATATATTGTTTGAGAAAGCTTGTTTTAATATCTAATAAACTTGACAAGCTTTAAGCTTTTATAAATTAAATTTACTTTTGTCGTTAACAAAACTTAGGCAAAGATCAAAATATAAATAACGCTTAATGACGATATTTGTATTAACAATCTCCCTTTTGTTGAGGACAAAATATAAATTTTATTTTATAAAAGAAACAAAGTTTGTACAAGAGTTATAAAAATATTAGTTTTAGAACTTTGAAAAGGAAATGATAATATAAGTGTATGAATTTTGACTTTTTATGAAAGTCAAAGAATTCACTAGTTGATGCATGATGTTGACTTTTTCGAAAGTCAGTATGCAGCTTGACTTTTAAGAAAAGTCAAGTATTATCAATGAGGGTTCCTGCTTGACTTTAGAAAGTCAATTGATGCGCTTGACTTTTTAGAAAAAGTCAAATATAAATAATTTCAAGTTCTATATTTTCTCCCTTTTGTCTCAACAAAAGAATAGGCTATGCGGAATGTAATGAGCTCGAGCTATTATCTCCCCTTGTTCAAAGCTCCCCTAAATTGGGTGCTTTAATGGGAAGATACATGGATTGTGAAAATAAAGCTACAAGAAAAAATGTTAGTAATAATGATCATTCACAAGCATTTCCAAACACTATGTAATGACACCAACAACATAATAAACAACATTCATTAGTTAAAATTTTCATGAGTAAAGATCATGAAAATAGAACACAATGATGTGTTTCTAGTACAAGAAAATAAAATTAACCTAAAGAAAAGAAAGAAAGAAAAAACAAATAAACGACTATTCTAAAACCATCCTAAAGTGATGGTGGATGGGAAAGAGCGCCGAGACGCTCAAGAATGTGGTTGAGGATGAACCTCATTTCTTCGTGGAAGTCATGGACCATAATCCGGGTCCGTTCCACGGTTTGACCCGCTTGCTCACAAGTTGAGCAACCATGCCTTGGAGGGTAGAAAGTTTCATGAGGTTGTGGTGGTGGAATGGTGGATGTGTTGGTGGTGTCGGGGATGTTTGGAGTGGTCATGATGGATGCAAGCAAAGCACTTTGCATTTGCATTGTCTCACTTAGTGAGAATCCACCATGCCTTTGAATTGGTGGAGGTTGTGGAGTTCGGCTTGAATCTCCTCTAGTGGGATTGTCATCCCACATGCTCTCCGGGATGTCCTCAATATGAGGGACATTGATGATGGAAGTGGATGATCCCGTATAAAGGACCATGAATGTCCTTGTGAATGGGGTGGAAAAGGAGAGGTCTTGGCCCTACGGGGCGCTTGGGTCAATGGATGACCGAGGTGATTCATGAGCGATTCGCTCAATGGTGCCAAAGGATGGCAATGGTGGTGGATGACTTGCCTAGAGGCAAGTCTTCCAAGTCCTCTAGGAAAGGATTTGGTGATGTTAGTGGAGTAGAAAATAACTCCATGGGAGTGAGAGGGAGACCTTGGTAAAGGTGGTGAGGTGTTTTGATGTTTGATGGGTGCCGTGGAGGTGAAGTAGGTGCTTTTGATGGTGGTGGAGTGGTGATCACAATGTGTGATGAAGTGGGTGTAGCTAAGGTAGTGTATCATCTCTAATGGGAGATGAGATGGTGAGTGGTGAAGATTCGGATGATGAGCTAAGATTAACAAAACAACAAGGCCTTACGCTCATTCTAGCGGTTTTCTTGCAAGGTTTTGGTGATGATTTAGTCATTTTTAACTTGGGTTTTGATTTGCTAGATAGTAGTGAGAATGAAGAAGGTGTGAGGATGATCATGGTAAAACCTTTCAATTTATAGAGGTGAGAAATTGTTGAGAAAAGGTTTGATTTGATGTTGAACCATTGAAGAGATGAGGTTCCTAATGATTTGGAAGTGGGTTGAATGCTAGTCATATCACCCAAGTCAATCCATACAAAGAAGATGGAGTGAAGAAGAAAAGATATGCAATAAATGTGTTCTAGTGAGTGGAATTTCCTAATATTCAGATTACCCACGGATTGAAGGTACCAAAATTTGGTTCCTTCCTTTATGCAAAAGGGCTCCTTGGGTGGATTTTTCAAATTTTGAATTTTGTGGAAATGGATTTCTATATACCTTAGTGAATAATACTAGTTCTAATAACAAGATAAACTAGTTAAGATTGATTTATAAGTGATGGAAGATAATTTGGAATTACGAAAGAGTCGAAATTAAGAAAATTACCCCGAGAATCCACGGCACCAAAATAACACACGGACGCACCCTCCCTGTGGGTGTCGTCCGTCCGCCTGCATGGTGTATGGCGGTACCAAAAGATATAAAGGACGGTACCAAAATTTTGGTGCCGCTTGATCCGTGGAGGTCAAATTTGGACGAGTTTTCTTAAAACCCGAAATTTCCAAACTCAAATTTTTCTCAAAACCCGTTATACTAAACATTTCTAGTTAGGAAAAGTAAATAACACATATGTAAACATAGTGGAGCATAGATTAAGAGTAGGCTTATTGATTTTCACAATATAGTGAAAATGGGTAAAATTTGATAGCATACTTGTGCTATCCCCCTGCATGAGATTGTTAGCATACACCATTGTTTCAAGTTATATTATCATCCTACATAATAAAAACAACTAAATAGTATCAAACATTAACGATAATGCATTGTTCCAAACACTCCTTAAAGTACCCTTATTTGTCCAATTTCTTGTAAATCTTGTTCATCATCCTACCAAGGCACTTGAACATTCCCTTAGTTTGCTTGAATCACGATTCATTCTCAATCTCGGGAAGAGATGTGTAATACTCTTGAGGTGGAAGACGAGAGCTTGGAAGACCATCCTGAGCTATTTGACGATGATGATGAAGGAGTTGGAGGTTTAGCTCTCTTGCCTTTAGTCTTAGCAACTCGAGCATCACCAAAGGTACAAAGATGTGAGGATGAGTTCATAGTGAAGATGCATTCCTTTGGGGTTGGTGGAATTGGAGCGAAGTTTCTATAGAGACGGGTGAGAAGCATCCCGTATGGAAGAGCAACGGATCCTTGAGTTGGAATATCAATCATTCTTCTAGCTATGTAGTAGGCTAAGTTGAATGGTTGTCGGGTTGACAAGTTGTAAAGCATGTGGCAAAGACAAGCGCTTATGTGATCCCTATTCCTATGGTGCTAATGACGCTTTGCTCTAAGTAACTCCTCCCATTTCTTAAATTGCTTAAGTTCATTGAGCTCCATTCCATATGGATCTCGGTCTACCTCTTTCGCTTTCGGGTTAAACGGGTTGTATCCGGTTTTGGGTTGAAAAGGTGTTCACGGATGACATCCTTATCGGCTAAACGGGTTATGTAGGAAGGGAGCGGTCATTGATTGCATCAAGGCGGTGAGTGACCACTTATCCGTAGACACAAGTTCCTCGGTTGGGAATTCCTAATACTCTAGCAAATTCACTTAGGGTGATAGTGTAGTCATTTTGGTTGATTCTAAAGCTAAGACAAAATTCATCATCATCTTCATCACTAAAACCGGTCACACTAGCATAGAATTCTAACACGAACCTAGGACAAATTGGTTCATCAATGTCAAGAAGACAATCGAATTGAATGGCGGCTAGTTCTTCACGAAGATTGGTATGCTCAAGGAAGGATGGGTGAATGGTTCTACCTCGTGGAAATACCTAGATTCTAGACCCCTAAATATTTCTACTTGTTCCTTGGTGAGTCCTTTGGTTTTGTGGTGTTTGGGAATGTAGTTAAGAGTGTCTTTGTGATCATAGAATCTTGCGGCTACCATGGTTATTCCTAAGGACAAGAATTAACATGTTAAAAAATTTAGATAAATTTTAACGCTTTTGATTCTAGTGTGTGCCTATATCAAAACAATTTGGAGTCATGGTTATCTCGACTCATTTTATGCACAAAATGGTTTTAGTGGAGTGTTTGGCAAATACCATGAGATAACCCAAATGCTCCTAATTCAATGTGGCTACATTTGAATATACCCGGGAGTGCATATTAGTTTATGCAATACCTTTAGTATTCAAGAGCATGCAAGTGATGAAAATTCTAACGTTTCTATTTGTATTAGCAATGAGAAAATGTTTTCCTACAAGTGAGAAGCTTTTCAAAACTTTTGACATGGGGTGTTTGGTTGTTTGAATAAGGCCTTATATTTATTATCTATCAATTAGTGGGAAACATGATTTGTTTATGCAATATGATAATGTAGTACCTAATTTCAATGACTAGTTATGCAATTTGCCAATTGAATTCATATTTGGTATAAAAGCATACATAAAACCCCATGTAATGATTTGTGATAGTTTTGTGCATAAATAAGAATCCTAGACTCGTAATTAAGAGATGAAATGTAGTTAGGATACTTACAATGATGTTATCTTCAATGATTAGTGAGTGGGAAGATGACAATAATGAGCTTGGTTTAAGTTTTACACGCTTTGGTAAAGTGGGTTGTGAGGAAGAAGATGTTATGTATAAAGTCGTTTTGTTTCAGAGACACCACGGACCGCACGGCACCAAATTTTGGTTCCGTCCGTGTTGTCGTTTGGTGCCGTACACAGAGTGAGTATACAAGACAAAATTGTTTTGGTTTGACTATTCTAATGCTTTAGGCTATGTTTATCCTATATGTTTGGTTCCATTAACCCTAAACCAAGTCTAAGAAGATTAAAAGGTTCTCGCTTTAAGAGGTTTAGTAAAGATGTCGGCAATGTTGTCTTGGATGATACTTTCTCGATTGAAATGTTTCCTTTTGAACATTGTCGCAAGAAAGTGATGACGGATTTCAATGTGCTTTGTACGAGCATGTTGAACGGGATTCTTGCCGAGATCGATGGCTCCTTTGTTGTCGCAAAGTATCACAATGTCGTTGAGATGAATTCGTAGTCTTAGAGCTTGCTTCATCCAAAGAGCTTGTTGACATGCTTTTCCTACCGAGACGTATTCGGCTTCGAGAGTAGAGATGGTTAAAGCCGTTTGCTTTTTTGCAAACCATGAGGTGAGACAATGTCCAACAAAAGTGCAAATACCACTTGTACTTTTCTATCGACATAATCACCGGCATGATCCGAGTCGGCATACACTATGGTTTCTATACCCGCCCTTTGGGATACCATAATCCTAAACACGTTGTTCCTTAATATATCTAAAATCCTTTTAATGCTTCTAAGTGTGATGCCTTTGGGTTTTCTTGAAAGCGAGCACATAGACAAACACTAAACATAATGTCGGGTCTACTAGCCGTAAGATAGAGTAGGCTACCAATCATTCCTCTATATTTAGTGTTATCTACGGATTCACCTTCTTCGTCCTTGGTGAGTTTAGTGTCCGAGGACATGGGTGTTTTAGTTGGTTTGGAATCTTCAAGACCAAATTTCTTAAGCATGTCTTTTATATATTTAGATTGGTTAAAGAAAATACCATCATCTAGTTGTTTGATTTGAAGTCCTAGAAAGAAGTTTAACTCACCCATCATACTCATTTCAAACTCGTCATGCATGATTTTAGAGAAATCATCACATAGCTCTTGACAAGTTGATCCGAATATAATGTCATCAACGATATTTGAACAATAATAATTTGCGATTCCTTTTCTTAGTAAAAAGAGTATTATCTACTAATCCCATAGTATATTTGTTATCAATAAGAAAAGTCTTAAGACGGTCGTACCAAGCTTTAGGTGCTTGTTTAAGGTCAGATAATGCTTTCTTGAGTTTGAAGACATAATGTGGTTTCTCAAAGTCGGTAAAACCGGAGGTTGAGCAACATACACTTCTTCGTTAATAAACCCATTAAGGAAAGCACTTTAACATCCATTTGAAATAATTTAAAATCATAAGCACATGCATAAGCAAGTAATATTCTAATAGATTCAAGTCTAGCTACCGTGCATAAGTTTCATCATAGTCAATTCCTTCTTGTTGATTATAACCTTGTGCAACAAGCCTAGCTTTGTTTCTAGATACTACACCATTTTCGTCCATTTTATTTCGAAAGACCCATTTTGTTCCAATTATAGTTTGATCTTTGGGTTTTGGAACTAGTTTCCAAACATCATTTCTAACGAATTGGTTTAATTCTTCTTGCATGGCAATTACCCATGATTCATCTTTTATTGCTTCATTTATGGTTTTTGGTTCAATGGTGGATACAAAACAAAAATGATTACTTTGATTTTGAGCTTGTGATCTTAAGGTTCTTTGATTAAGTTTTCCTATGACCTTTTCTAATGGATGACTTTTAGATTCTTTTATGTTGACAATTTCCTTATTTAATGGTTCATCCTCCTTGTTATTATTAATTTGACTTTCAATTATTTGACTTTCAACTAAGTCATCATCTACCAAAGGTGATGTCTTAGAGGAGGTGGACTTTCACAAATGTTATGTTCAACGATTCCTCGACTATCATTGTTTCTTTATTTAGGACAATGTAAGCTTTACTAGTTTGAGAGTAACCAAGAAATACACCTTCATAAGACTTTGGGTCAAACTTGGTGAGATAATCCTTAGTATTAAGAATAAAACATTTACAACCAAAGACTTTAAAATATCCTAATGTTGGCTTTTTACCTTTATAAAGTTCATATGGTGTTTTGTTTAGGAATGGACGATTAGGACTCTATTTAAAATATATGTAGAAGTGTCAACGTTACACCAAAACTTTTGAGGAATGTTTTGTTCATTAAGCATTGTTCTACTCATTTCTTGAATTGTTCTATTTTTGCTCTACTACTCCATTTGATTGAGGTGTTCGTGGAGCGGAAAAGTTATGTGTTATACCATTTGTATCACAAAAGTTTCCAAATTGAGTTTCGTTGTCAAATTCACGACCATGATCCGCTCGAATCGACACAATTTTGACACCTAGAAGATTTTGAATTTTCTTGCTAAGTATTTCAAATTTATCAAAAGCTTCATTTTGGTTTTCAAAATAACGCCCAAGTAAACCTTGAGTAATCATCTACTATGACCAAAGTGTATAAGTTGCCTCCATAGCTTCTTATAGCGGATGGTCCAAACAAATCCATATGTAATAATTCTAGACACTTAGATGTGGACACCATATTTTTAGATTTGTGACTACTATGTGTTTGTTTACCAATTTTGCAAGCGTCGCAAAAGTGTTGGTCATATTTTAGTTTTGGTAAATTCCTAACCAACTCTTTTGAAGATAGGTTTTGTATGAGTCTCATATTAGCGTGACCTAAGCGCCTATGCCAAAGAGATGAGCTATCGCCTAAAGTTGTTAAGCAAAGTTTGTCATTATATGTTTTATCTATTTTCATGACGATATGTTATTTTTCCTAACTCCTTTAGCTATGGTGATACCATCTTTAGTATTTTACTACCATTTTCATCAAATAGTACTTTATACTTTTTATCACATAATTGGCTAATACTAAGTAGATTAAATCCTAACCTATCCACATGAGCAACATTTTCAATAGTTAGAGAGTTATGAGCAATCGTACCTTTGCCAATGATTTTGCTTTTGAGATTGCTACCGAAAGTGACATTACCTCCGTCATACTCTTGGTATGATGAGAAGAGACTTTTGTTGCCCGTCATGTGTCGTGAGCATCCACTATCTTTAATCCATTCATCAGGTTCCAATCCAACTTTCAAACATACCTAAGAAGCGAATAACTCAAACATTTGGTCCCCAATATCTCATGGGTCCGTTTGGGTTAAACATACCATTTATTTGATTCATGTATGGAAATGATGGATAAGGGTTCCATGGCATGTAATCTGGAGTTTGGTACGGTCTAGGAAAGTTTTGATTCCAACCGTTGTGTTGGTAGTTAGGTTGAATGTTGTGGTTGCTCTTAGGAAAGGGGCGTTTGGCAAAAGAAGTTTTATGTCGTTGTTGAGTAGTTTTTGATCTAAATTCATTTTTAATAAGTCCTACTCCTGATATAATGGCTGGTTTTAGTTTAATATTATCATTGGTTTTCTTTGTTATTTTAACAAATTCAAGACGGTCCGATTGCGAACATTCTTGCTCATGAAGTACCATGGTACCATTTTGCAACGGACGAACCCTTTTTTGGTTCCGTTCGTCCGTGGTCAGACATGAGCAGCTAGCTTTTGATGTAATGTTCGTCCTTTTTCGCCGCTTTGTTTTGACTCTTAGGAATTACTACTTCATTAAACCCTAGCCCATTCATGTCTCCCCGGTGTTTTATGGATTTTAACTATTTCATCGGCAATAGCGATGTTTTTGTTAAACCTTTTAAACTTAGAATTATTTTCTATTAAAACTTCTTGTGTGAGCTTTAGTTTTTCTATTTCAAGATTAAGCTCTTGACATGATTTACAATCATTGTCATTTGCTTTTCCTTTTTCAAGTCGTTTTGCTTTTTCTTTTAACTCATATACCTCATTTTCCAAAAACTCCTTTTTAGTTTTTAGAAATTTATTTTTAGTTATGATTTTTAGACTTAGCTCACACAATTGATTATATTGTTTTTGCAAGGTGTCATCATCTATGGAAGAATAAGAAGAGTCGGAAAGTACCTCATTTGACTCATGTGCCATTAGAGCGATCTCTTCCTTGCTTGATTCTTCATCGCTTCACTATCACTCCAAGCACCACTTACAAAAGCTCGTTGAGTTTTGCTCTTAGGTGGCTTGGGACATTCTCCTATGAGATGACTTGCATCACCACATCTAAAACACTTTCTTTCACCTTTAATCTTCTTATCATCCCGATCTTTCGAATGGCTTCTTTCTTCTCGAGGTTGTCTTACAAACTTTCCTCTTCTTCTAAAGAACTTCTTAAAATCTCTAATGGCCATAGCGCACTCCTCATCTTCACTATCGAGCAAGATTCACCATCATCGCTTGATTCGCCTTTGCCTTAAGAGCAACGGATTTGATCTTCTCCTTTCTTCCTTTGATGATCTCCGAATCTTTCTCCATTACCATTTCGTGAACTTTGAGGTTGCCAATTAGCTCGTCTAGTGACATTATTGAGAGATCTTTGATTCTTCAATAGCGGTCACTTTAGCTCCATTTGGGATGGAGTGCTCTAAGAAATTTCGACAAAGTTCTTACTACGAAAAGATTCATCAAGTGCTTTAAGTGATGTAATGATAGTGTTAAACGAGCAAAGCCACAATCAATGGTTTCATCTTCGTGGATAACAAATTGTTCATATTGTTGAACAAGAAGATCAATTTTGTTATCCTTGACTTGTGAATTACCTTGATGTGTAACAATTAAAGATTCCCAAATATCTTTAGCGGTTTCACATAAAATTCTTTCATATTCTTTTCTAGGTAAAGCATTATAAAGCATCATTTTAGCTTCATTATTTTTAGCAACTAATTTCTTTTGTTCATCAACTGAAATATCCTTTGTTGTAGAACTAAAATCTCCTTTAACAATAATAAACCAAAGATCTATATCTTTTGATTTTACATATGTTTCAAACGGTTTTTCCAATAGATAAATCCATTGGTTTCAAAGAGTGGTGGTCTTTGCATAGATTGCCCTTCTTTAAAGTTTTCGTAATCCATGGATCGTTTCAAGTTTATAAAATACAAGTTATTTTAGAAATTCTTGAGCAACGAGGCTCGATACCAATTGTAGAAAACTAGAAGGGGTTGAATAGTTTACCGATTAAAACTTTGTTTTGAACTTATTGAAAGATCAATTGATATTGATCTTAAGTATGTTAATGAAATATGCAAGCAATATGTAATAAGTTAAGTAAGGAAAGAAATGATCAAACCACAACAAGTTGTTTATAGTGGTTCGCCTACAAGGACTCTTTTTCCTTGCCCTACTCCACTCCCCGAGTCTCACACTCGAGAGTTTAACTTCACTAGTCAACAAGCTCCTTTCACCGCGGAGAAAACCTTTACACTTCGCTTACACTATTTCCGACACTAAGCTAGATGTCGAGTTCTTTCCAAGGGTACAACTACTCCCACACACAATGTATTTTGAGGACTAAAATACTAACCACTCACACTCACAAGATTATGATGGTTTGATACAACAATGAAGTATAGATCAACACTAGATCATACAACACTAAACAAACAAGACTTCCAACTTCTCGTTGAAGCTTGAATATGACTTGATCTTCTTTGCTACAAAAGAGATCACTAATATGATATGAAACCGAGTTAGAAAGGTTGTAGAGAAGATATGTATGAGAGTATGTTAGAAAGGGATGAGAAACTACTTGGCTTGGCATTGCTATTTATAGCCAATTTGACATGAGCGTCTGACGGACCGCGGACCCCTAAAAGGGTTCCGCCTGTACCAAATTGGTACCGCTATCGACAAATAAGATATCAAATCTTGCCTAAAGTCAACTCTATCTAAGTAAGATTGTGCAAGATATGAAGAGTACAAATCTTCACAAAATATCTAATGGAATCTTCCAATGATCTCCATGATGTAATACATGATGTCAAATGTTGTATTACTATTAATAGAAATATGCAAATGCTTAAGTAGTGTTTGGTTTTAAGAACCTAACACATTCTACAAACTACTATCATACATAATGATTAGAGTCATATCAAGATGTTACTAATCATAGATGTAAATGCTTGAATGATGAATATATTGTTTGAGAAAGCTTGTTTTAATATCTAATAAACTTGACAAGCTTTAAGCTTTTATAAATTAAATTTACTTTTGTCGTTAACAAAACTTAGGCAAAGATCAAAAATATAAATAACGCTTAATGACGATATTTGTATTAACATAGGCAATCACCTTACCATGCCGCATCAACACACAACCTGCACCTTCTTTGATGCGCTGCTATATATCCGAAAACCTCCGAACCCGATGGAAGAGTCAAAATAGGTGCGAAACCAATCTCCGCTCAACTCCTCAAAACTCGCTCACGCCCCTCCGTCTGCTCGAACTTCTCGCTTTTCCTCATCGGTTGCTGTGGGTAACGCCAACCGAGAGAACCCTCAACAAATCGACGGTAATAACCAAAGAAGCCCCGTAAAACTTCTAACCTCCGTCACGGTAGTAGGTCTCGGCCACTTGGTGATAGCCTCAACCTTAGATGTATCCATAGTGATACCATCCATGACACAACGTGACCAAGGAAAGCAACTTGTTCAAATTAACTCACACTTAGAAAACTTCGCCACAACTTCTCGCCGCTTCGGAGAGTCTCCAATACAATGCGGAGGTGCTTGCCGTCTCACCTCACTCTTGGAATACACGAGGATGTTATCGATGAAGACGATCACAAATTTATCGAGGTACTCGTGGAAAACCCGATTCATAAGGTCCATGAAAATTGCAGGAGCGTTAGTCAAACCAAACGGCATAACCGTAATCTCATAATGGCCATAACGAGTACGGAACGCGTTTTAGGAACATCTTGCTCCTTCACACGTAATTGATGGTAACCAGACCTCGATCAATCTTAGAAGCACTCGCCCTCGGTTGGTCAAACAAATCGTCGATGCGCCGAAGGGATAATCTGCTACTGGATAGTGATTCGGCTCACCACCAGATGTCAATACACAACCTCATACTCCCATCCTTCTTCTTAACAAATAACACGGTGCACCCAAGGAGAAACACTGGGTCGAATGAAACCGTTCTACAGAATTTCTTGCAACTGCTCCTTCAATTCTTTCAATTCAATCGGTGCCATACGGTAAGGAGCTTTAGATATAGGTTCAGCACCCGGAATCAACTTGATGCCAAATTCAACTTCCCTAGCCGGAGGAATGCCTTCATAGCCGAGATGATCTTAGCCGACTTGAGCGGTTGAGCACCGTGATAAACGAAATCAGGTTGGTGAATATTACCAAAGATAACATTTCGAGCATAACGAACAATGGTAGCCCTATGCAAGGCCAACCAATCCATACCGTAATAACATCAAAATCAAACATATCCGAGGAAGAAGATTAGCGAACGAATACCATCATCGAAACGTAGGGGATAGTCCACATATTCACGGTCAATGAGCACATGGTTTTTCATAGGGGTGGAGATAGATACTCGGTTTGACAAAGGTGTGGGGGCCATATTTAATTTCTTTACTAATGGAGTAGATATAATAAAATGCGTAGCACCGGTATCAAATAGAGTAAAGATAGTAAAATCACCAATATAAAGGATGCTCAGAATAGTACCAAGAGTTCTTCGCTTGGTCCTGTGTAATGTATCACACACGGCCTTGGCCTGAGCCGGTCTCGCCGTGTTTCCTGGGCAAATCGGCTTTCCTTGAGGACAGTCCTTAACCTTATGGGTAGTCGACCCACATACAAAACATCCACCTGTGGCCTTGAAGCAAACACCCGGATAAGGCTTTCCACAAGTGTTGCAGAGTGGAGGAGGAGGAAAAATTTCAGCGGGCCTCCTATGAGATGAAGAACCTGAAGAACGGTCGTGCTGAGCACCACGAGAAGATTGATCCTGAATCTATCGTTGACCCCCGCTATCACGACCCTGACGGTCGTTCCCTGATCTGTCATACCTCTGCTGACCCTGCACTCGAGTGTCCTGGTGTCTAGAGTCTTAACCACTGTCCTGTCGACCCCTGGAACCATGTACTCGATCTTGACGGCCCCTCTGATCTGAACTGTGGCCTTGATGACCCATGAAATCATATCCCTGGTCATGTCGACCACGAGGATAAACTCTATCACCGTCCCTGCCCCTTTTGTTGAAACCCGGTTCTGCATGGAGCATCTCAATGTTACGGGCAGCGTCCGCAACCTAAACCACCTCGGCATACTCGTTATTAATCAACCTGTCCAGAACCCACCTTTTCAAACCTCATTTGTAATGTCGGGCTTGCCTTCGTGCCTCTCCTGCAATAACTCCCACAAAACCAGCTAACCTCATGAATCTCTGCATATACTCGTGGGAGTTTTCCCTATCCAACTGGTAAATCGCGTTATAATCCCTCTCATAACGCTGTTGCTCTGACTCTGAAAAATACTGTTTGTAGAAAATTTCCCGAAAAGTGTTCCAGGTGCAAGTATCCAGAAAATTTTCCTCCTTTGACAAGAGGTAGGCCTTCCACCAGTTAAGGGCATCGCCCTCAAGCTTGAAAGTAGCAAGACGGGTTTTAAATTCATCCGCACAACCCAACACATTGAACAGCTTTTCCATGTGCGTAATCCAGTCCTCCGCCTCATTAGGTGAAGCCGCAGATTTGAAAGGCATAGGCTTGAGTTTGTTAAAGCGCTCAATCCAGACATGTATGGGTGTAGGTGCGTTGGCACCCCCACCACCACCTCCGCCGGATGAGCTTGCTCCGTTACGGATGTTGTTAGTGATAGTAGCGACAATTTCGGGCATAGCAGTAGCCAGAGCACTGGCAATCAAGGCTTCAAAATTGGGGTTACCGTCCCCATTAGGCTCGCCGTTCCTTCGGGTATTCACCATTTGAACGGTCATTAAACGATTAGCAAGGATAAAAAAATAAGATGATAAACATGAACGGAAATGACAAAAATGAAACCTAAGTCTACCCAAAACCTCACCAGTCAAACCTAAGCTCTAAGGGTCAATTCTTAAGGTCCATATGTCACAGGTCTTGACTACAAGTCGTAAACCTGGGCTCTGATACCATAATTGTAACACCCCAACCCGATAAGGGTAGAAGTATCACAGTATGGTGTCATATCAAAGCATACATAATGAAAATAATAAAACAGCGGAAGTCTTAAGTAGATAATCAAAGGAAAATCCAGCCAAAACGGCTTAACCAATACATAAGTTCAACGAAAGGAAGAAATAATCCAAAGACATAAGCAATCATAATCCGAGTCTAAAGTAAATTCCAAAACATAATCAAATAGAAAGTAAGATGACTAGGGCTATAAATCTCGATATCAGCTCCTCACTCAAACCCATAGCTAAAATCCCAGCTCCTAGCTTAATTACCTGCCGCATGAAAGAAAACGCGGCTGAGCTTAAAAAGCTCAGTGAACAGATATATAGCAAAACGAATAATCGAAGGATAAGCAATGAAGATAACATAATCATAAGGTGCAAAGGGAAATATCATAAGGTATAAACAAAGGATAATGAATAGAAAAGAAAGGGGTCAGTCATCTACCACGAGCCCATATCATATCATACACATATCATATCATAGTACAGTTGTATCCGGAGGGGTGACCTCGGGATACCATATGCAGTAGGAGGGGAGACCTCAATAATAAGTGGAGTGATCAGCTCCCGGAATGTGAAGACGCGTATTGCACACGACATCATTCACCATATAAATCATATCATATCGTAACATATCATAACATATCTAGGATGCATCCATATGCCCCCCGGAAACATAGTGGCCAAACATATATTGGAGCTCATAATCATATAACATAATGGGGACGGTGTGTAACATCACTCGTACACACTGGAGTCATGCCATTGGTGCATCAATGACATGATCATGGTACCTCCATGACTAGGAACACATATTTGGCTCGGGTATCAAACTGAAGGGTCAAAGCATAAACATATCATAAGGGTTCATATCAAAGGTTCAAAAGTCAAAGGTTCATATCAAAGTCCATATCATAAGTTCATATCAGAGGTTCATAATCAGAAGGTTCATAATCAAAGGTTCATATTCATACAGTTCATATCAGAGATTCAATCAAAGGGAGCATAGCAAAGTTATAGGGAAGCCCTAATAAGAAGGCTCAGAGCAAAGTATGACAGTTCAAAGCTAATATCGAAAGATGTAAACGAATCATGAGAAACCTTAAGAGGTAAGGTCAGAATATCTGTACCTTATTCAAAGCAAGCAAAATACAAACATGTGAAAGTAGAGACAGCGAGGGATCACTCCTTCCTCGAGGGATCTACAGAAGTGAAAGGACATACTTTTATCAGACGAGGTTTAAGTATATATTCTGGATTAAGTCCTTATACTTAAAAAGCGTCTTTCCATATTTAGTAAGTTTCCAAATATAGTAACTTGCCTTATTTAGTAAGTTTCCACTTTAAGTAGTTTACCCATTTTAAGTAACTTTCCATTTTAGGCAAGTTTCTATTTTTAGCAGATTTTCATATTTTTACAAAACAACCCTTTAACTTATTGAGTCATGTAATTCAAAACTCTAGTTTTAGATTATGATTCACGTAGACGTTTTAAACCATTAGAGTTCGATTATCATAAAATTACCCGACTCCTTGTGTGATATCCCTTTTTGTCGTGACATCCCCTCCTCCATGATTAAGTCCATAAGACATGTACACCATACGAAATCCTTTCTTTCATTTTATGTTCGACACCCTTCATTCAAAAAAGTACATATTCCTTATATTCTTGTCTTAATTTAATATCACTAATCTGGGACCTATATATGTGTCGTATAATATAGATCAACAAAAATAGATTTGTGTACACAGCCCAAAAAGGTCGATCACATGGATGCTCATTCATTATATACATATGTGTGCATGCCATGATTTTATCTTTAACATAGTTATCATTTTATGTGTTGTATTCGTATATCATGTACAAAAGAAAGACCATATATCACACGACATATTTAAGAAACAAGGAGATAGACGAAATGAGATGGTGATACGTTACGCTAGTAGCGTGAACGGAAAGGAGAAACAAGATCAAAGATAACCAAGAACCACGTCAAGCCTTTCTTGGCTTAACAACCTCACGACAAGATGAAGAGACCCAAGACCGACTTCTATTCAACCTAATAAAATCACCAACCCCTTGTATCAAATAGTACACGATCACTACCCTTTCTTTCTTAAAATTTTCGGATGGAAAATGGAAAAAAATGTGATATGCCGTCACTTTGTAGAGAGGATTTGGTAGGGTTTTTATTTGAAATGGTAAATGGTGGTTTTAAATGAGAGTAATTGAAATTTATTTTGGTGATAATGGTGAGTGATTTGAGGGAATATTAACCGGCCATTAAGGGTGGGAGGACCAAATTCTTGCTTTCCATATTAACCATTTTTTTTGATGAATTTAGACCCTTTTCTAGTATAAGTGAATTATGTACAAGATGTAACATTATTTGATACTATAGAGTTCATTTTATTTGTGTAACATTTACTTGATGACATAAGTGAAATATTCTTATCATTATCTTGCGTAAATTATTCATAAGATAAGTTGTTAATGTATTTTACGAGGTTGACGCGTTTTACGGGTTTTCAAATTTATTAAACTTGAGGGGCAAAATGGTCATTTAACACGTTTGAGATTTTAGGGTTTTACAACTCTTTCCCTCTAAAAAAAATTTTGTCCTCGGAAATTGAAATGAACACGAGAGAAGAGCAACAGAGACATACCAGACTATGAAAAGAAATGTGGATAACTAGCTCGCATAGATTCCTCGGTCTCCCAGGTAGCTTCACGCTCTGGGTGATTCTTCCAAAGAATTTTCACGAACGGAATGACTTTGTTTCGCATGACTTGATCTCGTCGATCTAAGATAGCCTCGGGTTCTTCAGGCAAGGACATATCCGGCTGAATCTGATCCAAAGGATAGGATACCACGTTCAACGGATGATAATTGTATCCCCGCAGAAGAGATACATGGAACACATCATGAACATGAGATAACTTAGGAGGTAGAGCTAAACGGTAGGAAACCTCCCAACACGATCCAAAATCTCGAAGGTTCGATGAATCGAGGACCCGAGCTTGCCCTTGATTCCAAAACGCTTAACACCACGGAACGAAACTTTCGAAAAAACACGATCACCAACACTAACTCTAAGTCGCTACTTATGCTTATCAAGATAACTCTTACGTCGTGAACGAGCCTCCTTCAATCTTTCCTCGAAACCGCCACTTTCTCATTAGAAATCTCGATGATCTCCGACCCTCAATCGAACGCCACCTACCTCATCCCAACAAATAGGTGCTTTGCATTTTCTCCATACAACTCATACGGGTCCTTGATGCTAAGCGTGCCAACTATTGTTGTAGGCAAACCCACCAACACGATACTCATCCCGGTTCCCGCCTAATCCAACGCGCAAGCCCTCAACATGTCTCAAGAGTCCGAATGGTCCTCTCGCTCAACCATCGATCCGAGGATGAAAAGCGCATCGAACTTAATACGCGTGCCCCAAACTTTATGCAAACTCTTCCAAAATGAGACGTGAATCGCGGATCTCTATCAGAAATAATAGCAGTAGGAGTGCCATGCAATCTAACAATCTCTTGCTGAAAAATCGTCGCCAACTGAGAAACACGAAAGTCCTTCCGGATAGGTAAGAAATGAGCGGACTTGGTTAGTCGATCAACAACCACCCAAATCGCGTCATGTCTTTTTCGAGTAGGAGGCAAACCCGTGACAAAATCCATGGAGATCTCTTCCCACTTCCATGTAGGAATATCTAACGGCTGTAACAGACCACTAGCCCTCTGGTGCTCAACCTTAACCTGCTGACAGGTCATACACTTAGCCATAAACGAAGCCACATCCTGCTTCATACCATTCCACCAGAAATGCTGCTTAAGGTCCCGATACATCTTGGTAGAACCAGGATGGATAGTGAAAGGTGAACTATGAGCCTCAGACAAAACAACTTCACGCAAAGCAGGATCATTCGGAACACAAAGTCGACCCTCATACCATACGACACCGAAACCATCAACACTGAAATCGGTCTCCTTACCCGCCTCAATATTCTGAACCACAGACCAAAGCTCACCATCATCCTTCTGAGCTTCCTTAATCTGTAACATAAGGTTGGACTCTACCTTCATGCTAGCCCAATAGCCGTCATAACCCCGAATACAAAATTCGACATCCATAAGCTCAAGATCATGAAGAACTCTTGGCTCAATCTCCAAACTAGCGATCATACCCGACTTTCGGCTTAGCGCATCTGCAACCACATTAGCCTTACCCGGATGATACTGAATGTTAGTGTCTTAATCTTTAAGAAGCTCTAACCACCTCCGTTGCCTCATATTGAGCTCCTTTTGTGTGAATATATACTTTAAACTTTTGTGGTCAGTAAAGATATCACACGACTCACCGTACAAGTAATGCCTCCAAATCTTTAAGGCAAAAACTACTGCAGCCAACTCTAAATCATGTGTGGGATAGTTCTCCTCGTACGATTTCAGTTGCCTTGAAGCATAGGCAATCACCTTACCATGCTGCATCAACACACAACCCACACCTTCTTTGATGCGTCGCTATATATCTGAAAACCTCCGGAACCCGATGGAAGAGTCAAAATAGGTGCATAAACCAATCTCCGCTTCAACTCCTTAAAACTCTGTTCACGCTCCTCCGTCCATTCGAACTTCTCGCCTTTCCTCATCAGTTGCATCAGGGGTAACGCCAACCGAGAGAAACCCTCAACAAATCAACGGTAATAACCAGCAAGCCCCAGAAACTTCTAACCTCCGTCACGGTAGTAGGTCTCGGCCACTTGGTGATAGAATCAAACACCACTTGTGAGGTGCTAGTGTATAATTTCCGTGCTTGTTATGACTATTGCGGTGCCTTTACTTGTTGTAAATTATTTTAAACGCATGCTTCATGCCCCCTAACTTATAAATTGATCGGCGAAAGCACATTTGTGAGGACAAGCAAATACCAAGTGTAGGGATATTTGATAAGGATTTATAACGACGCCTAGGGGGTCATTTAAGCCCTAAATCGACCAATTTTATATCCGCATCGCTTAATTTCGCTCTTTTTCACTTTTTAGGTGTCTTGGAAGCAAAATGCTCGAATGAAGCATATTTAGACGAAAAGGAGCAAATACATGAAGAAAATGGCATAGTCAAGATCGAAGCCTCTCAAAGTCGATCAACAAGATTTGGCGCCCCAAACAAAGGTGATACGCGACAACGCGCTGCTCGGGGTCAAAGGAACTTCGCTTTTAAATCGATCAAGTTTTTTCAACACCCTAGGCAATGAACCTAATCATTGTAGTGTAGTATTAGGGTAAGCCTCGGGAATTGATATCGTTCTCTGGGGAATAGGAATGCTAGTGAGAAATTACTACGCTAAGGTTGGGGTTGAGGAAGATTATTTTTATCTTTTATATTTTTAGAAAATTGAAAGGTCACTAATCTCGGGTATTGGATTTCGGGGTTGGTATTTCTACCGATTACTCTACTTATCTAATAAACTAAGCTAAGGTGAGTGTAGTGTCACACCCCAAAATATCGCAATGAACGATAGTGTCATTGGGGTATGACGTCATAGCACAAAGTATGAATACGTAAAACGACCTCTATAATGAGACGCTTTGAAAAGTTTACTGCTCGATTACTTATGTTAAAGTTTACACAACAAGAAATCACAAAGTTTGATAATACATAAAGAGTTTACAAAACATGTCGAATGGTAATTGTTAAAGCACAAGACTCAAAGTATGCCATGTGACCTAAAAGCTCCATGAAATGCTATCACCTTAAGACCGAGATAAACATGCTAAAAGTGTCAACACAAAGGTTGGTGAGTTCATAAGTTTGTAATAATATGATCTAAAATACTTTGAGAAATGTTCACACAAAGAAAGGCATTGTAATCCACCCGCCTAAGTTCCGCCCATACAAAACTTGCAACTCGTGTGTTCACAACCCATTGCCTAAAGTAGAATGACAATCATGAATATACATGATGAGTGTCTAAATACTCATCATTTTGTATAATTTAAACTCGCAAAATCATCCGAAAACACTCGTAAACACATCAAAATGATCAAAATATCACAAATCGTTGTTTTATGTGTTTTAAATTCAAAAATATCAAAATCGGATGAAAAACATATCAAATTTGCAAAATTGCGCTTTAGTCCCCACTTTCAAAAATTGTCAAAAACAGTCCACAATGAATTTCAAAGAAAAGTCACCAAAGGTCCTTTTAAAATCATAATTTGTCAAATTTAGTCCTTTGGTGAAAATGTAAAAGTTTTGAGAAAATTACAAATTAGCCTTTCAAGTTTCAAATTTGGCGTAAATGGCCTGGAAAATTGGAGAATGGCAAAATTGGTCCTTATACTTTTGAGAGTGTCACTTTTAGTCCTTGGATTAACTTTTAAAGAATTGGCGAATGGTCCTTGATTTTGATTTTACACATATGGCCCTAAAGTTATTAATCCTTTTTAAACCTTTGGACCCTATCAAATCCCTTGGACCTTGAACCCTCTACTAAACCTTTGGACCCCTTTGCCTTATGAACCCCTGGTGCTAATATCTGGTCAAACCCACAGGTCAAACCCAAACCCATGGCGCCTTTTTCTCTTCTCCTCCCCACTTGATCCCTGAAATCACTCTCCCAACCATTCCCCCTCCAGTCAACCTTCACCTTCTTGTCCCCTCCTCCTCAACACAAAACAAAAGTCATTAAATACAACCTTTCCTTATTCACTCAACCATGGCCAACTGTCAAAAAGTTTTTCCCGCCAAAATTAATCTACGGCTAAAATTTCATCTAGTGATCCTATGGTCGCAAATTCTGTGGGATTCATTCAGTGTGTATGGAGGAAGTTTGGAATATAAAAAGAGGCAAGAGGAAGGCTAGAGGAGTTAGTTAGTTTTTTACTTTTCCTTGTATTTCGTTTTCTTTTAGTTAACTTTATTAGTGATTTAAAATGTAATTTAAAGCTTTTAATGTGTTAAGCTTAAGTTATTGTATCATTGTAATTCACTTTCAATCAACAATCTCAAGTTTTTAATTAAGTTTCTTGTTTCATGTTTCTGTTGGAAATTTCAATCTAAATTTCTCATGTATAAGCTTGCAGTAGTTTGTTTTTAAGCTCAAACCAGTTATTTAAACTATTTATAATCTTCTTGTAAGCTTGCAAGTGATTTTAACACATTTTGTGAATAAGTCAACAAAAGTCAATCGAGGCTCAAAATTGGAATGGAAACCGATGAAGGGTGTTGCGAGAAGGTTCTTGGGGTTGGATTTAGTTAGGATTGAGTAGTTCTAGTTTTGGTTTTGGTTTGCACTTAAGCTGGATCCATGTAAGTAACTGTCTCACCTTTTCAATTTTAGTCTAAATTGCATAATTTGCTTGCATGAATATATGTGGTTACAAGTAGTTTTTATGTGTTTACTTAGTTGTAATAATGTAAGTTAAGATCAGTTTAATCATTGGTTCTAGCTAGATCAGTATTTAGCTTTGTTTTGATTGCATATCAGTCATTACAAGGGTGTTTGGCATTGCTTATTTAGCTGTATTGTAGGATAGTGTAGTGGTGAATAATTGTTGCTTTAGGTTTGTTTAACTTCTATGCACTCATTTCTGTCAAGAACTTGTACCTCATAACATCAAAAGTCAAAAACCTCTTTTAACTGTCATAACAGTCACTGTTGGAAATTTTGCAAGATAAAAAGTTGGTTTTGTGTTTGGAAATCTTAAACATAGCTTTCATTAGTGTTATTTCATCAAGTAGTATCATTATCAGTTCTAAAATCTAGATCAAACTTCATTTTAGTCAACTTTTCATATTAGCTAAAAAAGTCAAATTTGCATAAACTTGTTTTGGGCTCAGTTAGCATGATTTTTCATGATCTCATCTTTGGGTCTTAACAAGTGAGACTTGGTATTCTTAAAAGTTCAACTGGAACCCTTTCTTATCTGCATTTTGTTGATTTTGTCATTTTCTTTAAGCTTCAAACAAGCTCCTCTTTGGACAAATATCCCCGCCATCATCATTAATCTGAGCATTTTCTCGGTTTAGTGCACCATTACCTGAGCTCCATTGAGCTTCCCATGGTCTGTTTTGGGTTATGAACACCTACCTGTGTCTCCTTGAGGTTCTCATTTCGGTTTTCTTTTTAGCTTATTGTGTAGCTTATGCATAAGCTCAAACCTAGTACCACTGTCACATTTTTTAGCCACATTTCATCTCATCAAATCTTTGCAATCTGCTAATCAGAGGTTAGAGCTTGTTGTTTTGTGTTGCCCTTTTGGTTCTATTAGCTTATTTTAGCTTCCATATCAGTTGGGTAGCTTTTGGTGTCCTTTAGCTTATCCAAGTGCTTATTCTATAAGCACTTTACACTTCAGTTGCTTATTCCTCCAAGTAACCCTATGTTTTTCCATTTTTCCTAGCTTCCTAATATTATTTTAGACTTTTCCTGAAATTTTCAGATTTTTCCAAGTAGTTTTGCTATTTTTCCTAATTTAAATTAGTTTTTAAGTATTTTTAAATAGCTTTAAATACAAATAATTAAGAAAAGGTTCTAAAAAATAATTTTTCATTTTTCTTAAGTTTAGATAAATGTAAAAAGCTTAAAAAGTATTTTTCCTATTTTCTCCTTTTATTTGGTATTTTTAATAATTTAAATTAGTTTTAAATAGTTTTAAATTAATAATAAATACATAAAAAGTCTAAAAATATATTTTCTGTTTTAAAATTAGTTTTATCATATTTTAGATTTTTCTAAGTCTTAACTTTATTTTTTAGTCTTATTTCATATTTTCTTTTATTTTAGAGTATTATTAAATAGTTTAAAATAGTTTTAATTAATAATAATTAGATAAATAGTTGTAAAAATAATTTTCTTTTCTAATAATTTTCTTATATCATTAGGATTGTAAAAATGTATTTTTCATATTTTTAGGATTGATATTGTATAAGTTTCACTTTTTATTTTATACGTTTACGTTATTTTTATTTAAACGTAAGTTTTTAGTTTCAGGTTTTAAACGTTCATCACTTTAAAAATAGTGATAGCGTTTATTTAATAGATTTTATCTTTTTAATTTCCTTTAATTTGCATTTAAGGCGTTTTTAATTTGTTGGCCTTTTCCTTAGTTATAATCATTCCCATATCCTTTTCCCGTTCAGATTCCTCGATCACTATTCGTGAGATAATCCATTGCATAGCTCGCTGGGACATAACGACCCGGGGAGACTCTATACTCCTCAGATCTTAATTGATTTCGTGCTGAAGCTGTTTTAGGTTTTCTTACGCTTGCGTGAGAGAACTTGTTTTCAGTAGTGTAATTATCATATCGAATCCTTTCCGATCGCTATCATTAGTGGTCATTCTATCGTCTCGATCATGTGTTTAACACACCATTGAGTCTCCGTGGGACATAACGACCGAGAATACCTGTATTCTCTCGATCTTCATTGCATCCGTGCTTAAGCGCTTTTAAGTCTTTTGACTTGACCGTTCAAATGAGATCAAAATTTTGCGCCATTCGGGAGTCAGTCTTGATTATCTTCGTCTAGCAGATTAGTGATTTGGATATTCACTCTTTGTTCATACCATCCATCCGATATGTTTTCTTATCCAAAAATCCAAAAATATTCCTCTCATTCCTCTTATTCGTTGATTCTATTTCTCTTACCCTCTTTGCCGCTTAATTCTATTCTTCGTATCCTCTCAACCATTTGATTCTCTTCTTAATCCTCTATATGTTTAATTCTTATGTCGACATTCGTCAACTTCATCGTCGAAATGTGTGTGAGCGGTGTGGAGGTCCTAGTTCAAGCGAATTTTGCAATTCGTGCGAATTATCCATCAAAAATGCTTTTCAAAGTTATTTGACCAACCGCCACAACCTCGAAATACATTCTTATCTTGACAAACCGGTTCAAACATCGGAGCTTCCCAAGCACCCACCGAGGATTACGAGGACACTTTCTTTGAAGATAGAGCCCGTAATCTAATCGAACAAATTCAAACCGATGAAAAAGGTCGAGAATTAGAATTGATTACGATGAACCCGTTCAAACACCGGTGACTAGCAAGAATGACTTGCCTAATCTTCACGTTTCTCAAGAACCGAACCGGAGACCATAGCGGAAGTGGTGGAAATTGCTAGCTCTCGAGCACACCACTTGTCCCACCTCCGATTTTTCCTCGAATGTTCTTTGAGACTTGATAGTCATTCGATCACCATGTTGATTTTGTTGATCCTTTGAATAAACCGATTCCTCTTCATAACTATCAAATGCAATCGTTTATTCCTTGTGTCGGTTGTGGTGAGCCTCTCTATGGTTCACCACGTCGTTGGTGTACTTGTGTACAATGTGGTAATGATATTTATAATGGGAGTTGTTTGTTTTGTGGTTCGAGAATTCATTTGATTATGATCCTAATCCGAACTCATCTAACGACCCTCAAACGCTTCCAACTACCCACCACACCCGACTTTTCTAACTCATGTAGTATTGTGGAGGTCCTCACCCGAGTTTTGAGTGTCAAGCGGGAACATGCTTGTCTATGAGCATAATCCTTGTAACAATTATGACTACTCTTATCATAACCAACCTCCACAAGACTATACTGGTTCAAACTCCATCGAGCCGTTGTCTCATGAAATCTCCATGATCTTGAAACCGCAATAAAATCACTTAATGATATGATTCAAAACTTTAAGAATCAAGTGAGTGGTGAAAAGACCATAGGAGAATTGATGGCGAAGCGCGAAGAACGAGAAGCTCGCAAATCTAGGGAAGAAACATTAATCCTAGAGCGGTGCCTCTCGAGGCGCTCCCAATTTCTCAAGGCAAACTCTTTATGACGATGACGAGGAGGGTTTTATCCTTTTAAAAGTAATATTTCTCAACCCCTCGATCGGTTGATATTCCAGTGATTGAGATTCTATCTCAAATAAGCGCTATCACACCCGAGATTCCCACTCACTCTCTAAACATGGGGACGAGCATCTCAAAGACTATTCCTAAGCGGAATCATCTAATGTTGAGAACCTTATCCCAACCCCAGTGAGTCCGAGGGAATTCTTGACAATGAGTGTGATATGTCTTCTCCTCTTACAAATGATCTTGTTGAGACTTTCTCGGTTTTTGACGGTGATTATAGTGATGCGATTCTTTATATTCTCAAGATATAGAATTTATTGATGCATCACTTCCACGTTCGAGATCGTCGACTTAGAAGAGGATGTTGACCATGTTGTTTCCATAGCATTACTACGACTATCACTAATCCATTATTCGAATTCGATTACGAATTTACTCTAAATTGATTAATCCAATCTTTGATAGTGATGAGTCGACACGGAGACTATAATGGACGAGGTGCATATTTATAGCCCAAGTACCGCACATGTCCCGCTCCGTATATTCTTCATGAGGAGTTCGCGGTGAACTCACTCATATCATATCTCCATTGAGTATGATTGCTCGGATGGCAAAAATCATGATCGGGGAGAGATCTCAATTTGCATATTTATGACAAATCCTTCCACCCTCCCCACCGAGATGCCTTCCAAACCAAAGAGCTCTACCAAGAAAATCCAAATAAGTGCAAGCGCACTTGATCCCGAGGAAGAAGATCTTATCATGATCGTTATCATGATCTTCCTTCTTTCTTCACCTACTCGGTGACTTCCTCTCTTCTTCACTCCTTCGGGAGTGAGGACACTATCTTTGACCACGGCATTTTCATTTATCATCGTGAGTCGGGTCTGTTTTTCTCTATATCTCGTCGGTGTGGAACTTTCACGTGCTTCAAATGTTTGTCCGAACATCTTAAATGAAAGTCCATGGAGATTGTATCTTCCACTTTGCTTCCCATGAACCAATTAATGCGGGTCGAGTCAAGCTAGCGACTCGGAAATCAAAAGCGATGTACGCACTATATGGGTTTTCACCCGTATTTCATCTTCTTACCCTTACACCACTTTAAGTGTGGGGGTAATGCCCAGCATGTTATATATCTAAAAAAAAAAAAAAAAAAACTTTCTAAATAATGGCCGTAATATTTCCCTTTTCGTTCTCGGTTTCGGCATAACACGGTACTTTGAATATTGAGGGCAATATTCATTTCTAAGTGTGGGGAATTCTCACGAATTTCATATATTTTATCTGCCCGATTCCCGTTTTTGGCCAAAATTTTTTTTTTTTTTTGGAGTAAGTGTTCTACACTTTCTCATTTGGTTATCGATCCGCCATATGCGTAAGACAAAAGGATTAGCTAATCCAGAGAAAAGCGGCTCTTGGTAAAGATTTCTCAAATCCGTTTATATGGCTTGCAATTTGCCCAAAATTGTATGGTTCTTCACCACCATATCCTAAAAGTGAAGAGTTGGCTAGCCCGCAAGATTATGGCTTGTGGTAAAGGCGATGGAAAAACCATAATTGGTAATCGACTCACCAAAGATAATTCGATAATTTATCTAAGAGTTGGCTAGTCCGAAGGGTACGGCTTACGGTAAAGACTAATCAAATCCGTTGAAAATCGGTGGTTTGCTCAAAATCACATGGTTATCGATGTACCATGGTTCTTACTTGAACGAAACATTTGGCTACTCCGAAGTAATGGCTTTTGGTAAAGAGTTTAAAATCCATTATGTTTTCTCAAATCATTGCTGGGACTAGCAATATCTCGATGTGGGGGATTGATGAGTGTCTAATACTCATCATTTTGTATAATTTAAGCTGCAAAATCATCGAAAACACTCGAAACACATCAAAATGATCAAAATATCACAAATCGTGTTTTATGTGTTTTAAATTCAAAAATATCAAAATCGGATGAAAAACATATCAAATTTGCAAAATTGCGTTTTAGTCCCCAACTTTCAAAAATTGTCAAAAGCAGGTCCACTGCATGCAATTTCAAAAGAAAAGTCACCAAAGGTCCTTTTAAAATCATAATTTGTCAAATTTAGTCCTTTGGTGAAAAATGTAAAAAGTTTTGAGAAAATTACAAATTAGCCCTTCAAGTTTCAAATTTGGCAGAAATGGCCCCTGGAAAATTGGAGAATGGCAAAATTGGTCCTTATACTTTTTGAGAGTGTCACTTTTAGTCCTTGGATTAACTTTTCTGAATTGGCAGCAATGGTCCCTTGATTTTCAGATTTTACACATATGGCCCCTAAAGTTATTAATCCTTTTTAAACCTTTGGACCCTATCAAATCCCTTGGACCTTGAACCCTCTACTAAACCTTTGGACCCCTTTGCCTTATGAACCCCTGGTGCTAATATCTGGTCAAACCCACAGGTCAAACCCAAACCCATGGCGCCTTTTTCTCTTCTCCTCCCACTGATCCACAGAAATCACTCTCCCAACCATTCCCCCTCCAGTCAACCTTCACCTTCTTGTCCCCTCCTCCTCAACACAAAACAAAAGTCATTAAATACAACCTTTCCTTATTCACTCAACCATGGCCAATCGTCAAAAGTTTTTCCCGCCAAAATTAATCTCTGCTAAAATTTCATCTAGTGATCCTATGGTCGCAAATTCAGTGGGATTCATTGAGTGCATGTGGAGGAAGTTTGGAATATAAAAAGAGGCAAGAGGAAGGCTAGAGGAGTTAGTTAGTTTTTACTTTTCCTTGTATTTCGTTTTCTTTTAGTTAACTTTATTAGTGATTTAAAATGTAATTTAAAGCTTTTAATGTGTTAAGCTTAAGTTATTGTATCATTGTAATTCACTTTCAATCAACAATCTCAAGTTTTTAATTAAGTTTCTTGTTTCATGTTTCTGTTGGAAATTTCAATCTAAATTTCTCATGTATAAGCTTGCAGTAGTTTGTTTTTAAGCTCAAACCAGTTATTTAAACTATTTATAATCTTCTTGTAAGCTTGCAAGTGATTTTAACACATTTTGTGAATAAGTCAACAAAAGTCAACTGAGGCTCAAAATTGGAATGGAAACTGATGAAGGGTGTTGCAGAAGGTTCTTGGGGTTGGATTTAGTTAGGATTGAGTAGTTCTAGTTTTGGTTTTGGTTTGCACTTAAGCTGGATCCATGTAAGTAACTGTCTCACCTTTTCAATTTTAGTCTAAATTGCATAATTTGCTTGCATGAATATCTGTGGTTACAAGTAGTTTTTATGTGTTTACTTAGTTGTAATAATGTAAGTTAAGATCGGTTTAATCATTGGTTCTAGCTAGATCGGTGTTAGCTTTGTTTTGATTGCATATCGGTCATTACAAGGTGTTTGGCATTGCTTATTTAGTTGTATTGTAGGATAGTGTAGTGGTGAATAATTGTTGCTTTAGGTTTGTTTAACTTCTATGCACTCATTTCTGTCAAGAACTTGTACCTCATAACATCAAAAGTCAAAAACCTCTTTTAACTGTCATAACAGTCACTGTTGGAAATTTTGCAAGATAAAAAGTTGGTTTTGTGTTTGGAAATCTTAAACATAGCTTTCATTAGTGTTATTTCATCAAGTAGTATCATTATCAGTTCTAAAATCTAGATCAAACTTCATTTTAGTCAACTTTTCATATTAGCTAAAAAAGTCAAATTTGCATAAACTTGTTTTGGGCTCAGTTAGCATGATTTTTCATGATCTCATCTTTGGGTCTTAACAAGTGAGACTTGGTATTCTTAAAAGTTCAACTGGAACCCTTTCTTATCTGCATTTTTGTTGATTTTTGTCATTTTTCTTTAAGCTTCAAACAAGCTCCTCTTTTGGACAAATATCCCCTGCTCACTGTCAGCTAATACTGAGCATTTTCTCAGTTTAGTGCAGCCATTGCACAGAGCTCCATTGAGCTTCCCATGGTCTGGTTTTTGGGTTATGAACACCTACCCAGGTCTCCTTGAGGTTCTCATTTCTGGTTTTCTTTTTTTAGCTTATTGTGTAGCTTATGCATAAGCTCAAACCTAGTACCCTTGTCACTGTTTTTAGCCACAATTTCATCTCATCAAATCTTTGCAATCTGCTAATCAGAGGTTAGAGCTTGTTGTTTTGTGTTGCCCTTTTGGTTCTATTAGCTTATTTTAGCTTCCATATCAGTTGGGTAGCTTTTGGTGTCCTTTAGCTTATCCAAGTGCTTATTCTATAAGCACTTTACACTTCAGTTGCTTATTCCTCCAAGTAACCCTATGTTTTCCATTTTCCTAGCTTCCTAATATTATTTTAGACTTTTCCTGAAATTTTCAGATTTTTCCAAGTAGTTTTGCTATTTTTCCTAATTTAAATTAGTTTTAAGTATTTTAAATAGCTTTAAATACAAATAATTAAGAAAAGGTTCTAAAAATAATTTTCATTTTCTTAAGTTTAGATAAATGTAAAAGCTTAAAAGTATTTTTCCTATTTTCTCCTTTTATTTGGTATTTTTAATAATTTAAATTAGTTTTAAATAGTTTTAAATTAATAATAAATACATAAAAAGTCTAAAAATATATTTTCTGTTTTAAAATTAGTTTTATCATATTTTAGATTTTCTAAGTCTTAACTTTATTTTTTAGTCTTATTTCATATTTTCTTTTATTTTAGAGTATTATTAAATAGTTTAAAATAGTTTTTAATTAATAATAATTAGATAAATAGTTGTAAAAATAATTTTCTTTTCTAATAATTTTCTTATATCATTAGGATTGTAAAATGTATTTTCATATTTTTAGGATTGATATTGTATAAGTTTCACTTTTTATTTTATACGTTTCGTTATTTTTATTTAAGCGTAAGTTTTAGTTTCGTGTTTTAAGCGTTCATCACTTTAAAAATAGTGATAGCGTTTATTTAATAGATTTTAACTTTTTAATTTTCTTAATTTGCATTTAAGTCGCTTTTATCTATTACCTTTTTCAGTAGTGTAATTATCATATCCAAATCCTTTCTGATCGCTATCATTAGTGGTCATTCTATCGTCTGATCATGTGTTTAACACACCATTGAGTCTCCGTGGGACATAACGACCCGAGAATACCCTGTATTCTCTGATCTTCATTGCATCTGTGCTTAAGCAGTTTTAAGTCTTTTTGACTTGACTGTTCAGCGCAGATCAATACACATTAAGGTAGTTAAAAGTATAAATATCACCACAAGGGTCTTCCAACAAATCGTGTTGGGATGTTCCTCCAACGACTCACGTTGGGCTGTATCCATAAAAATGGCCTTCCAACATATAAATATTGGGATGTTCCTCCAACGACTCACGTTGAAACATGTATCAAATAAATGGCCTTCCAACATATAAATGATGGGATGTTTGTTTAAGTCTAGTCACTACTGCACCAAGTTTAAAGTATAAGTAATGTTGTTTGGCAAAGAGTTTAAAGGTTGGATAAATAAGCATATATCTACTTCAAATAGTTTATAGGAATTTAAATGAGTAAGGCGGGTATGAACTCACCGGTGTGATTGATATGCTAACAAAATGAAGTCTACTAAAATGAGGCTCGAAAACTATCCGCGACCTAAAATGAATGTTATGACTTGAGTTATGATATGTTGTGGTGAATGCAAACCCATATGATATTCATACCACTTGTACATTTTGGAAATAATGTTTATCGTCAAAATATATGTTTATGACATCCGTCAGATTAAAAGTACTCTACAAGTAGTTACGTTGAAACAACCTCCTATGATAGTCGCAAATGGTGCAAACCGAGTGTTAGGAAACGAACTCAACAGTTTTGGAAAGCTTGTGTTATTATCTCAAAGTTTTAGTATTTAAGTTTTTATCCTAGAGGTCTCGTTCATAAAGAAAAACATAGGTTAAGTAGGGTGATTTTGTCCAAAATGTGGTTTAAAAGTGAGTTTCGGCAAAGTTTAAGCAACCGTAAATAATTCATTACAACTCCGCTATACCTACGGTTGGTCGTTTTGAAAAATATGCTTGGTGATCTCGATTTTATTAGAAGACATCTCGTTACAAAAAGTTCTACGTTTTCGTTAAAAATAGCCTTCAATATGGTCGTTTTGTTTACCGTAACACTTGTCAACTAAAAATAATATAGTTTTTCTTAACTAATAAAGTTACGGCAATGTTGTGGCGTATATATATTTTAGTCGTTGCAAATCCGTTTTCTCGTATTATCGTCCTTAGCCGTATCAAAGTATACTAATATATTTTTGATAAGTCGAAATAATTTATAAAGCTTAAGACTCGTTTTGACTCGTACAAAACAAAAATAGTTTCTTTGAAATTCGGGATAATATATATTTCGTCGTCAAACTTGAAAAATTCATAACTTCTTCGTTATAACTCCGTTTTAATCCGTTCAAGCGACACGGATTCGTTTTAAAGTATATTTTCTAAATATCTAGGCCAAAAATTCATGTCTCTGTCGGATTTTCCGAAATACAAAATAAGATCAGACCCTTATTTATACTTGTCGAAAAGAGTTTTTCTCGTACTAAACCTATTCAATCCCTTCAAAACAACTCCAAAGCTATTCTAATCCTACCATACACCTTCTTAGGGTGTCATGGGTTCCTAAACATCATCAAGACCAATATATAACAAGGGATAAATTATAGGATGACTTATATATATAAAACTCTAAAACAATGTAAAATGGTATAAATATCCATAAGTCTTGCAAGCTTTGCTCAAAAATGATGAAATAGATATGAAATGAAAATGAAAGATGTAAAATGAAAGTGATATGCTTACTAGTTACTTGATGAGGTGATTAGAACAAGGATTAAACCTAAACACTCTAGGTTTTTATTTCAAAACCTTTAATAAGAGTGTAACTAGATTGTGCTAAACTTGATCTTGAAAATTTTTATGAATTCCTTCTAACCCTTATGATGGCCGGTTTGTAGAGGAAGGATACAAGACAGAAGAAACTTTATTTAACTCTTGAATGATTGTGAATGAATGAGTGAAATAAGGTTGTGTATAAGTCTAGATATGTAAGAAAATTTTTCACCAAACAATTAATACCTACCCCCCTGGTCGGCCAGGGGAAGTATTCATATAATACTTTTATTTTTTATTTATAATGTGTATAATTGTTTGTATGTAAAAAAAAAGTAAGTTAAGGTAAATTGTAACTTTGTATATACATTTGTGTAACTAAGGTAGTTTTAGCTAAAAGTAATTTTAATAGATCAAAGTAAAGTATAATGAGATCATAAAAAATTGTAAAAATACATTTCTTGTAAAATTTGAGTGATATAATAATTATCGTGTAGTTTTTAAGAAAAGTGTCGTAATAATATAAATTTAACGATTTATATACAAAATAAATTTAAAACACTAGGTAAACTCAAAATATTATTTTTATAAACTAAATGTAAGTATAAAAATATGTCGGGATCATTTTTGGAAGTATTTGATTAAATGTTCAAAATAATAACTTACGCGATAGCGTTTATTTAATAAGAAAATAAACGTTTAATGTGAAATGCAAAACCATGCACGAACCGTTATGAAATGATGAATATGGAGTATGATAAATGACCGGAAATTGAGAATTGTGACATTCTTCCCATGTCAGAGGAATCGCGTCCTCGCGATTCAATCGATGATACTTAAAGTTCTACCCTTAGGGTTCGTGAAATCGGATGTATGGTCAAGTGCTTAAGCCAAAACTTACGCGTCTAAGTTTCTTATCTAATGGGACTCACCGAATCACGAATAATCGGTGGATCACTTAATGGTCTAGGAAAACGCGTGCGATTCGCATTGCGGTACGCCTCGGTCCCTATATAGAATGCTCGACCTCGGGTGGGTGATATTGAGTATGAGGTTTGGGTTATTTCCTTCAATTGCCCGCACTAGAGGAGCTTGCATCGGTGGCTTATTCAACGAGGACAATTATTCCGGTAGTGATTCGATTTGTTGCACTCGTAGCAAGTCCTTTGGTTATTCCTCATGTTGCCCGTGTTAACCGTTGTTATCGGTCTTGCACGCTCTCTGGCTTGAAAAATGACTCGGTGATTGCATATTGTACATAAGCGGCGGGGCTTGGACTTGGTGATGATAAGCACATTTAGCACATTTGGGATGTGTACCGCATACTCTCTTTGTTCATTACCGGTTGCCACAAAACTCTTGCCCTTTTGTTGTATGCGCTACCACGTCTATCTCGCTTATTCGACCCACTTGCTTCCTTCCTCTTATCAACGCTCTTCAACGTACCATTTCTAACCATCTCGTGCATCGGGGTTCCCGCCTCGATGTGCACTTTGTATTGTAGGCGGCTCGATTGTTTTCACGGTTCCACAGTTTGGGACAAGACCATATATGTACCTCGAGATTCTCTTGGACTCGGGGTAACTAGATGAGGAACTAGTCGGCTAACTCATGAAATCGATGCATGTGGGGTGCGTGACCACCCTATCATAGAGTGGTGATAAAATTCATCTTCCAATTTACGCATTTCATTGTCCGGCGGTACTCCTCTTTCAATAACGCCTTAAATTAGTCCCCATGTCATACCTATAGCCTCCTCTCGCCTCAGCTTTGTGGTGTGTGTTCCACCATGTCAACGCCTTTCACGATAGCAAGCAAGCGACATACTTCACCCTCGATGTGTGGCACAATTCTTGATGTCGATCTTGACTCTGTCTTCTCTACCCATCAGTATCGCCAAAGCACCTCCTATACCATCAAATTCCACGGGTTTGCATGCCAAAATTCCTTATATGTGCATCCATTACATTGTTGTTGTTGTTAGTGTTGTTGTTGTTATTACGCCAACTACATTGTTGGTGTCGCGATACCATTCGCGTTCCGTGGTTTCCCGAGTTATTCATATGATTTCCAACTTGCGTGACAATAGTGGGAAGTAAGATTTGAAGTTGTTGGCGATGATGGCGGAAAAATCGGGGTTTCCGCCATGATGTTGTTGTCATTGTTACCCACGTCGCTACCACTTCCTCTACCTCCACGCCCACCGTCATTCCACCCTTGGTGCCGCACCACCTCGGCGATCTGCGTGTTACTCTCTTTGGTGCCATTATCTCGCAAGGGAAAGAACCGTTGAATTCCCAATGTCTATACTTAACGTTCTCAAACATAATACCACGCCACAAATTGGTTCCTAAGGTGTGCCGCATCGATCTACGTATGCGTGGTCGCATATGTCCACGTGAGTTGTGGCGCATTTATAATTATGTTGGCCACCATAATTATAATTGCCTCATTTCACACATGTACATACCACCAAACATACATGTATCGGCGATTGGTGTTACTTAAATAGGTAGCCATCTATCATCCGATTCTAAGCGGTGGAGGAGGAATTTAGGGTAGGTATCTATGGAGAGTCGCAATTGGTGTATAGGAAGTTCCTTTAGGTGCTAAAGTCACGATGAGGTTTGGTGCCAGCAGTTCCCAAGTATCCTCAAGAGAACTCCCATCCTCGGGCAAAATCATCAAATCTACGGCTATATAGTAACACTTATTTAGCTCGATCTCGTGTCTCATCAAACAAGAACATCACGAGATCAAGTTAGATAAGTGTTTATTCTGAGCTCCATATCTCGATGACTCAACTAGATTTTGGGACTCCCTATCGGTACAAGGAAACCATGTTATCTAATGAGGTGGGTCTAGACAAAATCTCTCGAGAAAACATATGCTTACGAAAAGTGTGTAATGCGATAGGAAAAGAAAGGATCGGCGTGAAAGCGGTTATAGTCTAGGAACTAAAATGCAACCTAGTTCTCTATAACCAAGTCTACGATACCAATCATGTCACCCCAAAATATCGCGGTGAACGATAGTGTCATTGGGGTATGGCGTCATAGCACAAAGTATGGATACGAAACGACCTCTATAATGAGGCGTTTTGAAAAGTTTACCATTCGATTACTTATGTTAAAGTTTACACAACAAGAAATCACAAAGTTTGATAATACATAAAGAGTTTACAAAACATGTCGAATGGTAATTGTTAAAAGCACAAGACTCAAAGTATGCCATGTGACCCAAAAGCTCCATGAAATGCTATCACCTTAAGACACGAGATAAACATGCTAAAAGTGTCAACACAAAGGTTGGTGAGTTCATAAGTTTGTAATAATATGATCTAAAATACTTTGAGAAATGTTCGCACAACAAAGGCATTGTAAATCCACCCGGCCCAAGTTCGCCCATACAAAACTTGCAACTTTGTGTGTTCACAACCCATTGCCTAAAGTAGAATGACAATCATGAATATACACATTAAGGTAGTTAAAAGTATAAATATCACCACAAGGGTCTTCCAACAAATCGTGTTGGGATGTTCCTCAACGACTCACGTTGAAATTTGTATCCATAAAATGGCCTTCCAACATATAAATATTGGGATGTTCCTCCAACGACTCACGTTGGGCGTATCCAAATAAATGGCCTTCCAACATATAAATGATGGGATGTTTGTTTAAGTCTAGTCACTACACGCACCAAGTTTAAAGTATAAGTAATGTTGTTTGGCAAAAGAGTTTAAAGGTTGGATAAATAAGCATATATCTAAGCCCCAAATAGTTTATAGGAATTTAAATGAGTAAGGCGGGGTATGAACTCACACAGGTGTGATTGATATGCTAACAAAATGAAGTGCGAAAATGAGGCTCGGAAACTATCCGCGACCTAAAATGAATGTTATGACTTGAGTTATGATATGTTGTGGTGAATGCAAACCCATATGATATTCATACCACTTGTACATTTTGGAAATAATGTTTATCGTCAAAATATATGTTTATGACATCCCGTCGTATTAAAGTACTCTACAAGTAGTTACGTTGAAACAACCTCCTATGATAGTCGCAAAATGGTGCAAACCGAGTGTTAGGAAAGCGAACTCAGCAGGTTTGGAAAGCTTGTGTTATTATCTCAAAGTTTTAGTATTTAAGTTTTTATCCTAGAGGTCTAGTTCATAAAGAAAAACATAGGTTAAGAAGGGTGATTTTGTCCAAAATGTGGTTTAAAAGTGAGTTTCGGCAAAGTTTAAGCAACAGTAAATAATTCATTACAACTCCGCTATACCTACGGTTGGTCGTTTTGAAAAATATGCTTGGTGATCTCGATTTTATTAGAAGGCGTCTCGTTACAAAAGTTCTACGTTTTAGTTAAAATAGCCTTCAATATGGTCGTTTTGTTTACCGTAACACTTGTCAACTAAAAATAATATAGTTTTCTTAACTAATAAAGTTACGGCAATGTTGTGAAAACGTATATATTTTAGTCGTTGCAAATCCGTTTTCACGTATTATCGTCCTTAACCGTATCAAAGTATACTAATATATTTTTGATAAGTCGAAATAATTTATAAAGCTTAATACTCGTTTTGACTCGTACAAAACAAAAATAGTTTCTTTGAAATTTAGGGATAATATATATTTAAATCGTCAAACTTGAAAAATTCATAACTTCTTCGTTATAACTCCGTTTTAATCCGTTCAAGCGACATGATTCGTTTTAAAGTATATTTTCTAAATATCTAGGCCAAAATTCATGTCTACTGTCGGATTTTCCGAAAATACAAAATAAGATCAGACCCTTATTTATACTTGTCGAAAAGAGTTTTCTCGTACTAAACCTATTCAATCCCTTCAAAACAACTCCAAAGCTATTCTAATCCTACCATACACCTTCTTAGGGTGTCATGGGTTCCTAAACATCATCAAGACCAATATATAACAAGGGATAAATTATAGGATGACTTATATATATAAAACTCTAAAAACAATGTAAAAATGGTATAAATATCCACAAGTCTTGCAAGCTTTGCTCAAAAATGATGAAATAGATATGAAATGAAAATGAAAGATGTAAAATGAAAGTGATATGCTTACTAGTTACTTGATGAGGTGATTAGAACAAGGATTAAACCTAAACACTCTTGGTTTTTATTTCAAAACCTTTAATAAGAGTGTAACTAGATTGTGCTAAACTTGATCTTGAAAATTTTTATGAATTCCTTCTAACCCTTATGATGGCCGGTTTGTAGAGGAAGGATACAAGAGAAGAAACTTTATTTAACTCTTGAATGATTGTGAATGAATGAGTGAAATAAGGTTGTGTATAAGTCTAGATATGTAAGAAAATTTTTTTCACCAAACAATTAATGCCTACCCCCCCTTGGTCGGCCAAGGGGGGAAGTATTTCATATAATACTTTTTATTTTTTTATTTATAATGTGTATAATTGTTTGTATGTAAAAAAGAAAGTAAGTTAAGGTAAATTGTAACTTTGTATATACATTTGTGTAACTAAGGTAGTTTTAGCTAAAAGTAATTTTTAATAGATCAAAGTAAAGTATAATGAGATCATAAAAAATTGTAAAAATACATTTCTTGTAAAATTTGAGTGATATAATAATTATCGTGTAGTTTTTAAGAAAAGTGTCGTAATAATATAAATTTAACGATTTATATACAAAATAAATTTAAAACACTAGGTAAACTCAAAATATTATTTTTATAAACTAAATGTAAGTATAAAAATATGTGGGATCATTTTGGAAGTATCGATTAAATGTTCAAAATAATAACTTACGCGATAGCGTTTATTTAATAAGAAAATAAACGTTTAATGTGAAATGCAAAACCATGCACGAACCGTTATGAAATGATGAATATGGAGTATGATAAATGACCGGAAATTGAGAATTGTGACATGTAGTCTATGCCTATTGTTGTGGGCTCTTATGATGATTTAAAGTTTTGTTTACCTAGATGCAATTATTCCCTAGTTATCTCCTATTGATGGTTGAATTGTCACGTCCTTATTCTTAACGCGTTGTGTCTTCTAAGGTCGTAGGGTATGCGTTTTTCCCTAACTCTTTGAGACTACCTTAAGGTTATTGCCTACGAAATATCTAGGATTCATAAACTAACACTAAGGTTACCGTTGGATGTTTAGCCTACAATAACTCTAGGTGATTATAAACTAATGTTCACAAAGATTACCCAAGCATTAAAAACACAACGAATGACCTATCGCAATACTAGGTCAATCACAATTAAGATAAGAGACAACCAATCAATATTCAATACCTATGTTTCATAGATCTAAGCAAACACACAAATAAATTAGCGGGACATGGAAAACATGCAAGCATACACAAAACAATTGAAGACATAATTGAATTAATGAAGTAAATCACTTATCTTGTTGTAAAATAGGGTATGGAACCTAAGATCTTGAAGCAGACAAAGTTTGGTTTAGGTTTTACTCCACAAAACTACCTCCCTAAAAATCGAAAATTGAATTGTATATATAGAGTTACAACATGCGTGGCCACTCTTTATTTGTGGCGTCGGATCGCCGCCATTAGGTTTTAGTCTTGGCCACGTCAACTTTGTGACGGCGTCACCTTATGGTTGTGGCGTCGTCGGCTTCATCTTCTTCGCCGTCGGGATCCAAATTCAGGTCGTGCGAGTTGTGACGCCCTCTCTTTAAAACTTCGATGCCGTCAAGTCGCAAACTAGCAATTTAGCTCTTGAGTCGTCACAAAGTGTGTTCGACGGCGTCGCCATTTAGGTTGTGACGTCGTCACCTACATTCAGCTTGAGTGTCTTGATTCTTGACTTTGGCCATTTTCTTCATATATTCGCGCCTTTTCGTCCGAATAAGTGTCATTCTGACAATTTGCCTTGAGAGACCTAAAAGTGAAAAGGAACGAAATTAGCGATGCGGATATAAAAGTGGTCGATTAAGGGCTTAAATGACCCTCAAAGTGTACCTTTTAAATCCTTATCAAATATCCATACACTTGGTATTTGCTTGTCCTCAGTAAATGTGCTTTTAGCCAATTAATTTATAAGTTAGGGGTCATGAAGCATTAGTTTAGAACAATTACAACACGTATAAGCCTCAAAAAAGTCATAACAAGCACGGAATACATACTAGCACCTCACAAGTGGTGTTTAGATACTCTCATCTCTCGGTGTATATGAAATATATCAAGTTGGAAATGGAAGATAAACACTCATTAACCGGTCCTAGTACATAGATTACCATAGGCTTGAGACTAGATCAAACCTCCATCGCTTTGGCGTAAGCACCTAGGAAAAACTATCCAAGAGGTCTTTTAAATGGTTGTAACGTTAGGCTTACGGTAGGGAAACAAATGGTTTGGTGGGATAGGCGATTTAGTGGTGGCAAGTCAAAAATCTTCATGTTACAGGCATGAGAAGAATGACGTTGCTAAGCCAAGACTCGACACTCTAAACTCTAGATAAATTAAAACAAACAAACATAAATTTAAAGATAGATGTAGGATGGTAGCCCGTATGTTTTTTCATGTTTTTCATTTTTTTTTCAACACTCTTTTTTTTCTTTTTCTCTTTTTTCTATATTTTTTTTTTTTTTTTTTTTTCATACACTTTTACTCTACCATCCTCTACGATAACATCAAAATAATAAGGATTTATAGGCACATCCCTACACTTGAGTTTTTATTACTCTAACACTAATTTGACCCGAATTGAAAAGATCAAAACACTTGGAGTACATTATTACGTAAATAAAGGGAATTTGAATTTAACGTTCCTTCGCATCACTTCATAAAATTTAACTTTTCCCATGAGTCTCAATCATCCCAAAACTGTATACAAAGGATATGACTCGACTTAGCAACTTATGCAAGCAACTAGATAATTGAACTAAGGGTTTAGGATGATAACAATAATGCACTAAAAGTGAGTGCATACAAGGTAGGCTAAGGCAATTTGGTTGTACATTTGGGGGTGGATTGTAAACAATGCTCTTCATTGATATTTGGAAAACCAAACATCACGAGAACCGCGAAAAGGATAGGCTCGAGGGTTAACTAGGGTATCGTGTACTAAAGATGAGTACAACGCAAGGGTGTGGGGGAATTACTCAACCGATGTGGAAGAAGTAATTATAATACGGGTATCAAACAAGGGTTATCCTAATGCTTATTATCATTTAGTTATTCCTAACCACACAAGTGTAGTCTCACTAGCGATCTCGGAATGCATCACAAAACAAGTTCTAGAATCTATTATACTACCGGTACACTCTCGAAACATTAAAGTGGAATGCTTTAATTCCTACAAATCTAAGGGCGATCCTCGCATTTGGGTGGAATTTAAGTGGTAAAGGGTTTTGTGCTAGTCATATAACTTCCTATCCATGAGGCGCTTTATTAAGACTAATGGCCCACTCCTACATGTCATGAAAAAAATTTGGTGCCAAAATTACCCTAACCGATATTTCTCATGGTTTATTACACAAATGAATTTAGACAAGGCAAATAGTCAAGGATAAGCATAGTTTCAACGTTCGCTTTATTTTCCTCTCCACACTTAAACCGAACATTGTCCCCGATGTTCCCGAAAATATCAAAGTTATGATAATGGAAGGTAATTAAAAGCGAAAGAAACTAATACTCTCTGATTAGCTCGGTAGTATCCAGTGTGAAGTAGTGGTTAAATTCTTTTCCAAGAAGAGCGTGTCGTGAAAAGCTCCAAAAATCTTATGTATCTTCTTCTTGATAAATAAAACTGCGCACTTTAAGAAAGCAGATCGAAACCTTCGTAAAATCGGCGGTAACACTATATATGACTCTACTAAACTAGGATATAATGCTTGTGGAATGGATGTTTCTGATTTTCGAAAAATTAAGACAGAAATTCCAAAAATTTATAAGTAGCCTGAAAACGAAAAAGTTATAAGTTGTTTCTACTCCTCACGATTTGTCATGTTCGACCACACGCGTCAGGTTATCTGACAAAACCGGTGTGCGATTTTACGGAAAAATTCTAGAAAATTTACATCTTTAGAATCTGGAAAAACTTCCTGTAAATATCCATTATGACTCGATACAAGCATTTGACTCAAACAAACACACATGTATATCTTTTTAATAATCGTAATTCTCATGTTCACGTTCTTTTTGAAAACGTGTGTAATCCTCCCTACACTTATTATCCCTTTTGTAAAATACCTTTATATGTAATTAAGACGAGGTTAAAGACAAAATAAAGCATTTTTACAAATTCAAACATGAGAATAAACAATCAATAAAAGATATCGACACAAAACAAGCAAACAATTAAGCATGGGTTGCCTCCGGCGCGCTTTTCTTTATTTATGAGTCTTGTAGCTAGAATCGAAGTCGTGCCCCTCGTTACCGTTACCATCACCTCCTTGAGTTACTAAGCCTTTATCAAAGGTTGTAGACGTTGTATGCTTCAGTGGACTCCTTCCCAAAATCGCTCATTATGATAACGGTTTTATTTTTTAGATTAGTTTCTTTCACCGTATAAGGCCCAAACCATCTTGGCTTGTTTCTACGTCTTAATGCTTTTATTCTTGACTTGTATAAAAGCACTTTCTCTCCTTTAAAAATTCCTTAGGGTTCTTTTGAGTTTGTGGTATTGAGGTAGGATTATTTCCTAACTTTTATCGCGTTCCACAATGTTGCATGTAGTCCTTGAACCATGAAATCTCTAAGCCCTTTTCCCATTCGTTAATTTTCTTCCTAACCATATTGTTAGGGACTTGTGGATTCTCATCAGTAATCTTTTCCATAATCTTTAAAGGATATTGGTTCGTGCTAAACCGTCAAGTTTTATCACTCAAGCCGACCACTTGTGAATGGTCGACCGTAACAAACTTAAAACAGCTCAAGCACAAATGCAATGAAGTCCAGGAGAGTATAGTGTTTCCCCAGGTCGTTAAGTCCCAACGAGCCGTGCGAGAATAGTCAAACGTGTAGTGATCGAGAGATTTGAACGGAAAAGAGGGATTTGATATGATTATAACTATAGAAAAAGGACATAAATTACAGGGGCTTAAATGCAAATTAAAGGAAATTAAAAAGATAAAAAATATTAAATAAACGCTATCACTATTTGCAAAATGATGTTTTTGATTTTATGTTTTAAAACTTAAATTAAAAACTACGCGACGTACAAAAGAAAATGTGAAACTTATACAATATTAATCCTAAAAATATAAAAATGATATTTTTACAAACCTAATGATAAAAGAAAATTTTTAGAAAAAGAAAATTAATTTTTAACTATTTATCTAATTATTATTAATTAAAACTAATTTTAACTATTTAATAATAGACTAAAATACAAGAAAATATAAAATAAAGCTAGAAAAATGAAATTATGACTTGGAAAAATATAAAATAATAAAAGAGAATTTTCAAAACTATTTTTGTATTTTTCTGATTATTTTTCTATTTTTTATGAATTTTAAACTATTTAAAACTAATTAAATTACTAAAAATTACAAATTAAACTATGAAAAATCTGGAAAAATAATTTTTTTACTTTTTATATTTATCTTAACTTAAGAAAAATGAAAAATTATTTTTTTGGAACTTTTCTGAATTATTTGTATTAAATGCTAATTAAAAAGTACTAAAAATTGATTAAATTGAAGAAAAATAGCAAACTAACTTGGAAAAATCTGAAAAATTCAAGATAAGTCTAATTTAATATTCTAAAGCTGAGAAAAATAGAAAAACAGTGGCTTATGTGGAAGAAAATGAAACTGCAATGTAAGTGCTTATGTAATAAGCACAAGGTACCAAATGAGTACCAAACTGTCACAGAAGCTCTAATAAGCTATAAGTACTTTAAAAAAACAAATTACAAATGACCTTGACCTCTGAATTGCAACTGCTTGTGATTTGATTGATTTGAGTTAAGATGCCAAAACAGATTTTTGGTGCTACTTGGAGACTGGAAAATAAGCACTTGAACAAGTCCAAACTCAAAACCAATTGTTGGAGTCTAAACTAGACCTGGCTAGGATCTTGTAAACCAAATATTAGCCCAAGACGAGCTCTGATGAGCTGGGTACAAGGTCTGCAAAAACCTGTGCAGAGTCAGTGTTCACTGAGCTTGTGCACAGGGGAATTTAGACCACATTCACAAGCCTTTTTGAAGCTTTTAACAAATTGACAAAAATATACAAAAATGATAATAATGAAATAGACCAGCTGAAGTTTTAAAACCTACAATTTCACTAAGTTTGGCCCAAAAATGAATCTAAGAAAAATCCTCTCAGTTGGGTGAAAACAGGCTTTGCAAGTTTTGACTTTTGAGCAATTTTGTTATGTTTGACTTTTATGAACTTTGAACCCAATTTGTTGACTGATCTTGATGTTATAAGATGAAATGAACCTATTACAAGCTATGCTAATGATTTCCAAACATAAATCAAGCTTTTGATAATTGAAAATTCCAACAGTCTTGAACTTAGAACAGATTTACCATGATTTTGACTTTTGAGCTAATGCAGTGACAAAATTAAGACAGATATGAGTTAAGTGAGCCTATTTGAGAGTGAGTATGCACATGTCAAGTGCAAACAAGAGCTCAAGCTCAATATACACATCTGATCCAAACACCTTTTTAGGAACTGTTTTGAACTAATGACTAAGCAAACTAATGAGTTATCTCATTTTACCACTTAACCTAAATCTAATGAACCTAATTACTACTAAATAAACTGGTTTAAGCCATATAATGTCCACAGATTACAAACACAAACATAAACTGCAACTGAGTAAAAAAAATGAAAATGAGAATCAAACTTACAAGTGCTCCAGCTGATATTAAAGCTTAAACCAAACCCACACTATGCTAAACTAGTCTAATCCAACCCAAATCCATCTCTGCAACACCATTTCCATTTCCAAGACCAAATGAGCTTCAGTTGACTTTTGTTGACCAACCATGAGGATTGCTTGAAACTGTAATGTAAGCTTATCAAAAGCTATAAAGAGCTTGTGTAAGCTTAGTTGAATGAGAAAATAAGCTTTTGGAAGCTTTAATATAAGAACATGAGTTTGAAATTTTCAACAGTAACCTTAAAAACATGAAACTTTAACACAACTTGAATTAACACTTGAAAACAGTCTTGATACACTAGAATAACTTACTTTGATACAATTCAACTTGAAATTACAATTTTAAAGCTACTTAAGACATTTTAAGAAAAATACGACATACTTAAAATTAAAAAACTAAAAACTGCCCTTCTCTCTTGCTTCTCTTCCCTTTTTATACATCAAAATCCTTTCTCTCTCTCCTCTGATTGATTCCCAGCTATAATTGGAGCCATTGGATGGCTAGAATTCATATTGGCCATTGGATGTCTTTTGGCGGGAAACTTGTTTTTGACCTGTGGGCTCTGAACTAGCTACTAGGGAGGGTGGCATTAATTGTGGTGGGAAAGGTAGGTGAATATGATGATGAGGGGGAAGGATAAGGCTGAGGTGATGGGAGAGGGTGCAGGCAAGTGGGGAAGAAGATACACAGTGGTGGGCGGGTAAGGATAAAGTTTGACCGGGGTTTGACCTGGCAGTCCAAAAAGGGTAATGACATGGGGGGTCAAAGGTGGGTTTTGGCAGGGGACCATAATAGATTTGACAAGGGGTCATGGGTAGTTTAATATTTCAAGGACCTATTTTGCAACCGATTTTTGAAGGACCAATCACCTTAATTCGATTTTCAGGGCCAATCATGCACATTACTGAATTTATAACCCAAGGGCCAAACTTGACAATCTTTGAAAGTTTAGGGACCTAACTTGTCATTTTGAAAGTTAAGGGACCTAAGTTGTAATTTTGTAAATTTAAATCTCAAGGACCAATTTTGACAACTTAGGAATCCTAGGGACTTGAAATGATATTTTCTTTATTTGGTTTTACCAGGACTGTTTTGACAACTTTTGAAACTTGGGGACTAAAGCGCCAATTATGCAAACTTGATCGTTTTCACCGATTTTGATATTTTGCATTTAAAACACATAAAACACTTATTTGTGATATTTTTATCATTTGATGCATTTAAGTGTTTTCGGATGTTTTGCGTTTAAAAGGTACAAAATGATGAGTATTTAGACACTCATCGATATCTTGGAACAATAGGTATCCTAGCATATCCCTTGCCACTCTTGAGTATCATGATGCCCTCACCGTATTTGATGGTTGCTTTGGCAGTGGCCAGAAAAGGTGTTCCAAGAATGAGTGGCATATTTCTATCTTTCTCAATGTCTATAATCACGAAGTCCACCGGATAAACAATATTGGCCACCTCTATTAAGACATCCTTAGCTATTCCTATGGGGTAGACATATGTGTGATTTGCTAAGGAAAGTCTAAGATTGGTCTTGGATGGCTTCTCCTTAGTCAACTTATTATAGACTGATAGCGGCATTATGTTCACATGAGATCCTTGATCAACTAAGGCATTTATATTATCAATGTCACCTATGCTACATGGTATCACAAAGTTCCCCATGGTTTCTCGTTTTTTAGTTACTGGTTTTTTTAGAACCAGCTCATACATAGGTCCCATAGGCATGGTGTCATACTCTTTTTCTGTTATTTCTCCTTCTAGGGATTTCCTAAGAACCTCGTTGTACCTAAAGTTGTTCACTTGGTTAACAATGGTTTTCTTATTAATCTCGTGCTTAAGGTAGTACTCAATGGTCTCGGGTTCATCATTGGTTTCAGCCTCCTCCTTCTTGCTTTTCTCAGTTTCCTTCTCCTCAACTGTTCTATCTTCATCAGGCACAATGGAAATGGAGTTAACAAACGAAGTGGGGGGAGGGTGATCATCGCTTCTCACTAGCACCTTTTCGGGAACTTTTGTCTTAGTATACTCTTTTACCAAGTTCATCATCTCTGTCATCTTTGCCTGCATCTCCTCCCTTTTCCTATAAACCTCCTCTTCAAATTTTGCTAATCTTTCCGTATGATCTGCCATGTACTCCCTCATTTGTTCCTTAAAGCTCGGTGAGAGTGGTATTGAAGAAGTAGAACGGAAGCGCCGTTCGGAATTGAGATTTTGCTCACGGCTTGGGGATTCAGAGAAGGGTGTTGGGTGGTTGGTGGGGTTAGCGAAATTAACCATTTCTTGAGGGGTTCGTTCAGGAGCTCTCCTTTGCTTCTCAATTAGATAATCGATCCTTCTCTCAAGAGCACTCATTTGCTCTTCAGTGACGTTGGAAGACTCATGAGGAATCGATATGGCATTAACCACTTTGACGGGGGTTTCATGGGATTCACTCTAATTTTCGTAGCTTTGATCGGCAAGCTCTTCTATAATATCCCATGATTCTTCTGCGTTGGAGTTGCTAAGCCTTCCACCGGTGGCTCGATCAATGGATCGCCTTGTGATGAAATCGGTATGGTCATAGAAGATTTGGATTTGAAGCCAAAGATCAATGCCATCATGAGGGACTCTATGGAGCAGGTCTTTAAATCAGGTCCATGCCTCGTAGAGAGACTCGCCTTGAAGTTGTTGGAATGTCAAGATGTCTCGTCTAAGCTTAGTAGTTCTCCCCTGTGGGAAAAATTGGGCAAGGAAACGAGAGGTGAGATCATCCCAACTTGAGATGGAGCCGGCGGGAAGTCGCTCAAGCCAATTACTAGCTTGGTCCCGTAGAGAGAATTGGAAGAGACACAAGCGCGTGGTCTCCCGAGTAGTAGCATCGAGGTCGATGGAATCGACAATTTTAAGGAAATCCTTAAGATGCCGATTAGGATCTATGGAACGAAGTCCATGGAATGCACATCCGTTTTGCACCAACCGGATGGTGTCGGATCGAAGGGCCGTAGTTTGGGCTTGGTCAGGAAGCTCAATGGTGTTTCTATAGCCTAGGTGGTTTGGTCTTGAGTATTCACCAAGAGTACGGCCTCTTTGCGGGTCATTTGGTGGTGGGTTGATGAGTGGTGGTTGATTATCACCTTTCATGATGAAAAGTGATGGGGTTACTAACAAAGGTCACGAAGAAGGGGATAGACTACGAGGAAGCTAAAAGAGAAAAAGCTTACTTGATAGGAATCAAGCAAGGGAACCTAAGCGAGGTGGAAATCTAACTAGCTATTCTATTCCCCGGCGTGGCGCCCAAAAACTTGATCTGGCGCACAGCGGCGTTCGAAGTCAAAGGAACTTCCTTTCGTCGAGCAAGTTTTCAACACCTAAGGCGATGAACCTAATCGTTGTAGTATAGTATTAGGGTGAGCCTCGGGAATTGATATCGTTCTCTAGGGGAATAGGAATGCTAGTGAGAAATTACTACGCTAAGGTTGGGGTTGAGGAAGATTATTTTTTATCTTTTTGTATGTTTTTAGAAAATTGAAAGGTACGAATCTCGGGGTATTGGATTTGGGGGGTTGGTAATTCTACCGATTACTCTACTTATCTAATGAACTAAGCTAAGGTGAGTGTAGTCTATGTCTATTGTTGTGTGCTCTTATGATGATTTAAAGATGTGTTTACCTAGATGCTATTACTCCCTAGTTATCTCCTATTGATGGTTGAATTGTCACGTCCTTATTCTTAACACGTTGTGTCTTCTAAGGTCGTAGGGTATGCGTTTTTCCCTAACTCTTTGAGACTACCTTAAGGTTATTGCCTACAAAATCTCTAGGATTCATAAACTAACTCTAAGGTTACCTTTGGATGTTTAGCCTACAATAACTCTAGGTGATTATAAACTAATGTTCACAAAGATTACTCAAGCATTAAAAACACAACGAATAACCTATCGCAATACTAGGTTAATCACAATTAAGATAAGAGACAACCAATCAATATTCAATACCTAGGTTTCATAGATCTAAGCAAACACACAAATAAATTAGCCGGACATGGAAAACATGCAAGCATACACACAAACAATTGAAGACATAATTGAATTAATGAAGTAGATCACTTATCTTGTTGTAAAATAGGGTATGGAACCCTAAGATACTGCCCAAGACAACCAAAGTTTGGTTTAGGTTTTACTCCACAAAACTACCTCCCTAAAAATCTGAAAATTCGAATTCTATATATAGAGTTACAACATGCGACGACGTCACTCTTTATTTGTGACGCCGTCAAATCGCCGCCATTAGGTTTTCGTCTTGGCCACATCAACTTTGTGATGGCGTCACCTTATGGTTGTGACGTCGACTTCATCTTCTGACGCCATTGGGATCCAAATCTAGGCCGGCCGAGTTGTGACGCCTACTCTTTAAAACCCGATGCCGTCAGTGCAAACTAGCAATTTAGCTCTTGAGTCGTCACAAAGTGTGTTGCGACGGCGTCGCCATTTGGGCTGTGACGCCGTCACCTTCATTCAACGACTTGAGTGTCTTGATTCTTGACTTTGGCCATTTTCTTCATATATTCGTGCTTTTTCGTCCGAATAAGTTTCATTCTAGCAATTTGCCTTAATAAGACCTAAAAAGTGAAAAGGAACGAAATTAAGCAGTAACGGATATAAAAGTGGTCGACTAAGGGCTTAAATGACCCCTCAAAAGTGTACCTTTTAAATCTTTATCAAAGGGCGTCGCCGTCCCTCTATGATGACTTGATCAAAACATGCACGCGACGACTCAGTGGAAATTCTGGTCACATAACTTTGGCGTCACGCATTAAAAAGGAGGCGTCACTCACGGTTTTCAACTCGGGCGGCCCAGATCTAGAATCAAGACGGCGTCCCAATCAAGACCGGCGGCGTCACAACTCTAAGGTGACGCCGTCCCATCGATGACTTAGCCCGAGCGAAACCCTAACGATGGCGGTGGCGTCCCCATGCAAAAGGTGACACCGCAGCTTGTAAATCTATATATAGAATTCGATTTTTACGCATTTAGGGAGGTAGACTTTTGGAGAAAAACCCTAAATCGTTTGTAGTCCGAATTGGACGGTATCTTAGGGTCCCATGCCCTATTTTACACATCAAGATATGTAGGATATATCTTTTCACATACACATCAAACCATAACACAAAGTAGCATATAGATGGAATTCTAGAGAGAAGTTAGAGGTTTAGGGAACTTAGTGAGAGAAAGTGAAAGATATTATTATGAGCTCCAACTCTCTACCTTGGAAGGTAGAGAGTATTTATAGTCTTACATAAATCGCCACACATCGGGCCGTGGATCGGGCATCGGTGGGTAAAGACCCGTCCGTCCTCCACGGTGTTACTTAACTAAATACTACTTAACTTAAAATAACTACGACTACGAGCTTTCTAACGATTACGTATACTTGAGGTGACCGACTCTTTAATACCTGGAATTTCTAATTCCTAACAAGATAAGTCTTTTAATCCAAAGTAACATTATGTCTATCCCGAATTCGATTGATTGTGTGTATGCTTGCTTGTTTACCATGTCTAGCTAAATTTCTTGTGTGTTTGCTTAGATCTATGAAACCTAGTTATTGATTATTGTTAGGTTGTTTCTTATCTTAATTGTAAATTGGCTTAGGAGTGCAACTAGGCATCATTCGTTGTATTTAATGCTTGAGTATGCTTCATGAATGTGTGGCTTATGAATGAAATAGCTTAGGCTTGCCGACTTCGTATGTCATAAACGAGAGATAACCTCAAAGAACTAGGGGCACGCATACCCTACGACCTCAGGAATACAATGCGTTAAGATAAGGTGTGACAATTCAACCGACCAAAAAAAGATAACTAGGGAGTAATAGCATCTAGGTAAACACATTTTTAATCATCATACGAGCACACTTCAATTCGACATAAGACTACCCGTAGCAATTAGATAAGTTAGATAATTAGACAAGTAGAAGTAATCGGTAGAAGTACCACCCCCCAACCAATTGCCCCGAGATATTTACCTTAGCTTTCTAAAAAACCAATAAAAAGATAAAAAAGAATCACCCTCAACCCCCACCTTCTCATCCTACATTTCTTACTAGCATTCCTATTCCCTAGAGAACGATATCAATCCCAGGGCTTACCCAATACTACACTACAACGATTAGGTTCACTGCCTAGGAGGTTGAAAAACTTGCTCGAAGAAAAGGAATTTTCCTTTGACCCCGAATGCGCTCAGTACGTGCATCAGAGACTTTAAGCATAACCTTGTCTCTAACTTGGAGTTTAAGAGGTTTACGTCGTTTATCAGCATAACTCTTCTGACGTGTTGTTTGCGTACAAGTTTTAAAATTTATAAAACACGATTTATCCAATTATTTCTTTTAACACATACTAGAAAGTATACTCGTCCGTAATAGTAAAGGTGGGTAAGTCGAGATCTTTCCAAGGGATTTGCGATATAAGATTTGATAAAACAATTAAAGAGGGTGTCAATCCGCTTTAGAAGAACTTAGATAATAATGAAAACCAATTAATCAAAACATATACTTGTGTGTAATCCATACCAGATTGTTTAGAGTAGTCCTAGAAGTTTGGTGTAACTTTTGATGATGCACAATCCAATATAAATGATTTACACTAAATGGTTTCTATCATGAAAAATCATTATTAAGAATTCTCTCATTTAGTTAACCCTTTTGGCCTATTCAACTAAAATGATAATTCTCCAAAAACTCCAATTGTTTGAAAAGCATTTCATATCTATTTTTTTCTTACGAATCCTTTCGGCCTTTTCTCATGATGAAATCATTTCAAATCCATTTTAATGAGTAAACGTAATGTTTGTCATACATCATGTCTCATAATAATTCGTGCACTGACGTTTTGGAATAAAAACATGAAGAAAATCCTTTCGGCCTTTTTATCCTTTTAAATGTTTTTACCAACAAATTAAGCAAGCTTGGATGTTATTTCAACAAACTTATAAAACAAGAAATGTTTTCATGCATCACATAAGATAAGATTACTCCAACAATAGTTACTTCATACACAAACGTATACCAACAAATTACTCCATAACAATCATCATAAAAGAACACAAGTAACAAACAAAACTTTCATTAAACTTAAAGTAAAAGTAGTTCATTGCAAATAGAACAAGATATACCTATCTTAGAGTTTACAAGAACTAGATTTGTGGAACTATAGCAACCACACTCCTCCATTCGCCTTGAATGACCCGTAACAACTACAAAACACTACCAAATGATTGAGACTTGAACTCAACCTCCTCCTGGACGTTTTACAGCTTCACTAAGACTTTTAGGTTGAAAAAATAAGATAGTAATAACTTTGGTGTAAAGTCTATTACTTACAAAGTTTTGTCACACCTAGTACACTAAACTAGGACCAATATATAGCTAAGATACCCTTAACTATCAAGCAAAAACGTTCCCTAATAGTTAATATCAAGAAATGATCGAACTCCAATGATTAAATAAGTAAAGCCTTCATTAAATGTGATTTTTGTAACTGCAGAGCTGCCCAGTCGATCGGTTAAGGATCCAACCGATCGGCTCCTTCCTTTTGACCATTATCCAGCTGATTCGGTTGCGGGCTCCGACCGATCGGCTCATGTGGATGTGATAAGGATTTAAAACATACGTTTTTAGGGGGTCATTTAAGCCCTAAATCGACACATTTTATATCCGTTATTACTTAAAATCATTCCTTTTCACATTTTAGGTCTTTTGGAAGCAAAATTCTGTAATAAAGCATATTTGGACGAAAGGAGCAAAAACATGAAGAAAATGGCACAGTCAAGATCAAAGGTCATCCAGCAGACCTGACGGCATCCCAACCAAAGGGCGACGCCGTCCCTATATAGAAGTTTTGATCAGAATACACATGACGGCTAAGAACAAATTCTGGTTCTACAACCTGACGGCGTCACGCCTAAACTCTGGAAGACGTCACTCTTATTTTCCACACTAGACGCCCAAGAACCAATCTCAGATGACATCCTTCATGAAGATTGACGGTGTCACACTTCTCAACTGACGTCGTCCCAACGATGACTTGGCCCAAACGAAACCCTAATAACGGCAACCTGACGGCGTCACTAGCAAAAAGTAACGTCGTCGCATTTGTAAATCTATATATAGAATTCGATTTTTCTGCACAATAGGAGGTAGAGCTTTGGAGAGCAAACCCTAATTCAGTTGTAGTCCGACTTGGACAGTATCTAAGGGTCCCATACCCTTCTTTACATTATAAGATAAGTCTGTTAATCCATATTATCATTATGTCTAACCCATGTTCAATTGTATGTGTGTATGCTTGCTTGTTTAACATGAGTAGCTAAATTATCTTGTGTTTGCTTAGATCTATGAACCTAGTTGTTAATTGTTGTTAGGTTGTCTCTTGTCTTAATTGGTAGACGCTAGAGTAAGGAAAACTGGCTTGTTCTTTAATTGTTGCGAGCTTGAACGTCCTAAATAGCAATAAATCTTAGGAGTGCACCTAGGCCATTCGTTGTGTTTATTGCGTAAATTGTAGCTTAAGGATAATAGAGTATTCGGGGGAGATACTATTGTGCTTGCCGATCCCGGATAGTCTAGAGGAGTGTTACAATTCACAGAACTAGGGAATTAGGCACCCCCTATGACCAAACGGAATACAACGCACCAATTAAGATGAGGATGGGACAATTCAACCGACCAATAAGAGATAACTAGGGAGTAAGAACATCTAACTAAACACATTTTTAATCATCATACGAGCACACCTCGATTAAGCATAATCTATCCATAGTTTAATTAGTTAACTAGTTTGTAGTTATAAAAGTAATTAAAATCGGTAGAAGTACCACCCCCCACTCCTATACCCCGAGATATTTACCTTGCTTTCTAAAAAACATAAAAAGACTAAAAAGAATCTCCCTCAACCTTACCTTCTCGTCATACATCTCTTTCTAGCATTCCTATTCCCTTAGAGAACGAATCAATCCCCTGGGCTTACCCCATACTAGACTACAACGATTAGGTACACTGCCTAGTGGGTTGAAAAACTTGCTCGTAAAAAAGAAAGTCTTCTCGACCCGAACCTCACGCATCAGGATGGAAAAGTAAAATGAATTCCAGAAATGCTAGAGACACATGCAGAATCTGGGAAATTGGTCCTCTTCTCATGTATGCAGAACTATGAATAAAAAATACGATGGTTGTTTGCGAAAAACAATCAAGTTTTAAGTGCAAGTGATTTCTTTTCTTACAGTAGAATATATGTTACTAGCTGTTAATATAGATAGTTATGAATCAATACCCGAGTTGTGACTTAATGAATATAAAGGATACCTTTTGTTGAATAAAAAATGTGCAACTCCGGTGAACCATCTTGGTTGTCGCATCAAAACATGTTTTTGACCTGTGACAGCATAAAAATGTTATAAACACAACCATAATACTAACCATCTCTGCCTCAGAAGAGACCATGGGTTCAAACCTCCCTAGGTGAACATCTTGAGATGCCAAAGAAAAGTTCTGGAATGGCCATGGCCAGCAGGAATATTGGTTAGGCCTCGCATATCTCTCAAATATTGTATAGTCTTTAATCAATATTGGTGGCCTTATGATACGCTGCAGACAACGCGTTCGAGTCAAAGGAACTTCCTTTTAAATCGAGCAAGTTTTTAAACACCCTAGGCGGTGAACCTAATCGTTGTAGTGTAGTATTAGGGTAAGCCTCGGAATTGATATCGTTCTCTGGGGAATAGGAATGCTAGTGAGAATTACTACGCTAAGGTTGGGGTTGAGGAAGATTATTTTTATTTTTTATATTTTTAGAAAATTGAAAGTCACTAATCTCGGGGTATTGGATTTGGGGTGGTATTTCTACGATTACTCTACTTATCTAATTATCTAATCTAAGCTAAGGTGAGTGTAGTCTATGTCTATTGTTGTGTGCTCTTATGATGATTAAAAATGTATTTACTTAGATGTGATTACGCCCTAGTTATCTCCTATTGATGGTTGAATTGTCACTTCCTTATTCTTAACGCGTTGTGTCTTCTAAGGTCGTAGGGTATGCGTTTTTCCCTAACTCTTTGAGACTACCTTAAGGTTATTGCTTACGAAATATCTATGATTCATAAACTAACTATAAGGTTATCTTTGGATGTTTAGACTACAATAACTCTAGGTGATTATAAGTTAATGTTCACAAAGATTACTCAAGCATTAAAAACACAACGAATGACCTATCACAATACTAGGTCAATCACAATTAAGACAAGAGACAACCAATCAATATTCAATATCTAGGTTTTATAGATCTAAGCAAACACACAAGTAAATTAGCCGGACATGGAAAACATGCAAGCATACACACAAACAATTGAAGACATAATTGAATTAATGAAGTAAATCACTTATATTGTCATAAAATAGGGTATGGAACTCTACGATACTACCCAAGACAACCTAGGTTCGGTTTAGGTTTTACTCACAAAACTACCTCTAAAATCTTGAAAATTCAATTCTATATAGAGTTACAATATGCGACGGCGTCGCCACTTTAATTTCGGCGCGTCGGTCGCCGTGATTAGGTTTTGTCTTGGCCACATCAACTCGCGTGGCGTCACCTTATGCTTCGCGCCGTCGGGATCCAAATTTAGGTAAATGCGAGTTGTGATGCCCTACTCTTTTAAACTTGATGTCGCCACGTGCAAAATAGCAATTTGCTCTATGATTAGTCTCAGGTGTGTCGACGGCGTCGCTATTAAGTCGCGACCGTCCCTTCGGCCCAAAGAACTTGAGTGTCTCGATTCTTGACTTTGACCATTTTCTTCATATATTCACGCCTTTTCGTCCGAATAAGTGTCATTCCAGCAATTTTCCTTCAAGAGACCTAAAAAGTGAAAAGGAACGAAATTAAGTAGTAACGGATAGAAAAGTGATCAATTAAGGGCTTAAATGACCCCTCAAAAGTGTACCTTTTAAATCCTTATCACCTTACAAATCATCATATACATGAAAATGATTTGTTAAAACATGTTGCTAAGATAAATTGGCTATATTATCGGATATAGTGACGCAGTGTCTATATCCTACGAGATTGAATATTTGTATCACATACTTGAAGTACATAGCAACTAGTATTTAAAATGACGGATTGAATGAGTTGATGCATAAAGTGAAAGATGGACATGGTTATACCGAAAGAGGTTATGTAAAGGTTGTTGTGTTGACCGACAACTTCCCACAAACGATGACACCAGGATACGAGGTTGAACCGCCGCCGCCGTCGCCATTTACTCTTTCGACCAATTATCCGTACTCTGATGATGGATAACTGAGAACCACTTAAAAGTTATTAGGGGTTGTTTGGTGATAAAATGGAATGATTGTGGGAATGGGTTTATCATGGGAATGTGAAATGGTTTTCAAACCCAACTCTTGCTTGGGTTTACAATATGTCTTTTGGTGAGTATAATGCAAGATTTTCAAAGTCAAAACCTATTAACAAAACAACATATACCTATTCACTTACTCTCATATTTGAGAAATAAAGTTTTTTAAAGCTAACAATTCATTGTTGACATGGTGATAAAAGTCGTGTGACTTGTTACAAAAATATGAGAGTTCTCAAGTTCAAATTCTTTTACGTGCAAACACCCTTGAAGTGATCATGCCAACCTCACAAAAAGAAAGCATTTTACATGATTTGATTTTGTATATAGTGGTGGTTTAAACATGTGAACTAGTCAACTAAAATATAATAATTATGAAATTATGGTTACCGAAAAAACCATCCCCTAAAATAGTAGACATACAGTAATCCTCAAAATTTTATCAATAAGTGTACATATATTAACGTGAGTTTGGCAAGGATGATGCAGTTCAGTTCGAGGAGGATTTCATGCAGAAGTTGGCACATCAGAAGTTTCAAGGAGCGTCAAAGTTTGGCCAGGGAGGGTCGTTTAGTAGGTTAAAAATCGCGTTTTATCACTTTTGGACTGTTTTGTCATATTTTTAGAGTTTTAGGACTTTGTTTCGTTATTTATTTACATTTTATAGGTTAGGGTTTACCTATTTAAAGACTTCATGGATGTTTTTAGGCAGTTTTTTGTGATCATTAATAAAAAGTCGAGGTTTTCCTCAACCCTAATTTATTCTTCTTGTTGTTCTTGCACGTACGCTGCATCAAAGTGGTATCAGATTTCAGACGGTCCTGAGTTATGCCGCCCCACCGAGAACGCCGTGTTGCCCAGGATGGTGCTGATGATGTTCCTATTGATGCCCTATGCAGGAAAAAGGTTGATCTTCAGCGACAAGTTGAATTATTGACTAAACGGATGAATGACTTCATCAACGTACAATGTCATGATGACGATGTGACTGTTACGGATAAAAACCCATTTGGTTCTCCCCGACATCGATCTCTGGAACATTCTGCCAACCGTTGGGAGCAGAGTTTCAAGGTTGAGATCCCTACTTTTGATGGCTCTCTCAAACCATAGGAGTTTATCAATTGGTTTTCCCAAGCTGATGAAATTATTGATTTCAAGAATGTCCCTGATGATCGTCGTGTGCCTCTTGTCGCGATTCACTACTTGGTCATGCACAGGCTTGGTGGCAACAGTTGAAACAAATTCGTGTTCGCAGCGGGAAGTCTAAGATCTCAAGTTGGGAAAAGTTCAAGAAACAGGCTCGAGTTGCATTCTCACCCTACAATTCTGAGAAAGAATTGTACCAGTTTTCAGAATCTTCGTCGGGAACTCGATTTGTCGATGAGTACATAACATATTTGTATGAGTCCATTGCGCGACTAGATCTTAATGAATCCCCTTTTCAATTGGTGTCTCGCTATATTGGTGGTCTTCGTCTTCAACTCCAAGATGTTCTTAATATGTTTGATCCTTTCACAGTCATTGAGGTGCATCAACATGCTTCTCAGGCAGAAAAACAATTGAATTATCGTAAACCCAATGGGTTTCACCAACACCTCCCTTCAACTGGCGCTACTAGAAGGGGGGTTGAATAGTTTTACCGATTTTAAGTTAGTTTCAAAAACTTTAGATTTGATGTTATGTGATATCGTATGGATGAAGAGAAAGTATAGATCTAAGAGTAATGAAAGTAAAGAAAGCAAGTAAAGTAAAGGATAGAAATGACACAACCGATTTATAGTGGTTCGGCTACAAGGAGACCTTCCTTGCCCTACTCCACTCCCCGAGTCACCTACTCGAGAGTTCAAGCACTATGTCAACAAACTCCTTCAACTTGGTAGAAAGCCTTCACAACGTTGCTTACAGTTTTTCGATGCAAAAGCTAAATCACGAGTCCAGAACACGGAGGACCAAACCAACACTACTATAACACAACAAATATGTGAAATATGAAATACAAGATCTTCGCTACAAATCTTGTGGTGGAACAAATCAATCAAGGACCCCTTGTTTTGATGACTTGTAGAATGCTCGTGATCTCGCCTTAGAGAAGGACCTATATGAGAATCACAATAAAGAAAGAAGAACTACTCTAGATCAAGTGATCTTTTGTTAGAAGAGTGTAAGAATATATGAGAGAGTTTGTAAGAAGGGGTGAGTAAAATGAATAAATGACTCTCTATTTATAGGCAAATTCTTGCATCAGTTGTTACGGATCCACGGATCCCTTGCTTGAGGGATCCGTCTAGTGTAACTCGAGGGATCCGTGAGACGCTCCTATTTGCCCATGGGTTTTCGAGTTATGGGTCATGGGTCATGGGTCATGGTCCTAGATTATGAACCATGGGTATCTAAATAGATACAATGTATCTAATAGATGCAATGCATCTAGACAATGGGTATGGGTTAACTCCATGGGTTATGGATATGCTCCATGGGTATGGGTCATGGGTTGTGGTTTTTACCCATCCTAATAAACTATTACAACAAATGAATTATTACAACAATTTATATTAAATGACTATATGTAGATGCTTTACAAAAATAACATGTATCCTTAAAGTTTTACTTATGATAACATTATATTTGTTATCAACAAAACACAAAGAGGTCGTTAAATATTAATAAACGTTTTTACGGTTTATTTGTATTAACAATCTCCCATTTTTGTTGATGACAAAACATAATGTTATGATGAGCAAACCTTAAGATTAGATGTATGTTTTGAAAGCATAAGTTTTACTTCTTCTCTCTCTTTTTGTCGAAAAAAAAGTGACCCTAATGAAGAAATAAAGTGTGGAAAAATAGTCCACGTATCGCGAACTCCCCCTTGACGGTAGCTCCCCCTAAAATGGAGCGTCAAGTGAGAAAATATAAAAACCTACAAGGTAAAGGTTAGTAGTAATATGCATAAATAATCTTGTGATTGATGAGAAACAAGATTGGGATCCAAGGTATGTAAACAAAGCCTTGTAATAAAATAACAAAATGTAGTGGTATTTATGCCACATACAAACATGTAAAACTAAGAGCAACACTTGTTCTAACGAAAATGAAAAAAAATACTAGAGAAAATAATAAAATGATTCCTTCCATGCTTGCATAAGGTTATGGATGGAGGTTTTGGTGAGTGATGATGTTGATGCGATCAAGGATGAGGTTAAGTGTTAGTCGCATCTCTTCCCTAATTTCTATTGCAAGATCCCTAGGGTAATGTGTGCGGAAGTTTTTCGGGTTAGTTTGATTTGTGAGATGCGGAAGTTGTGGTGGAAAAGTTGGAAAATATGGATCAAAGTCCGGAATGTTTGGAAATGGTGGTGGAAAAGAACCTAGATGTTCTTGTAAGAGAATAGGAGCTAAAGGTGGTGAAGTTACAAGATCATTGTAAAATGTGTTTGGAGATGTGGGAGGTGTTAAAAAGACTAGTTCTTTTGGGTTGGTTTGGTGGGATCTTGTTGGAGTCTTAAGGAGTTCCAATAGAGTGACTTTAGGTGGAGACTTGATAGGTGATGATGGTGGTGTGCTTGTTGGAGATGAGGGAGGTGCTACTATGGAACCATTTGGTGGTGAAAGAGTAGTTGGTGATGAACTATTTGACAATGGTTTGGCTAAACAATAAGTTCGGATGCTAATCCGTGCAGTTTTTCTAGATTTGGATGGTGGTATTATGGAAGGTGGTAGGACAAAATTTTGGATTTTTCTTGAAAGGGGTTGTTTGCACTAGGTGATGCATCTATGTTGGAAGATCTTTTGGATGACATGATGATGGTTGTTTGTGAGGTTGAGAGTGATGAAGATGCAAGCATTTTGGGAATCCTATTTATAGAAAAAAATAATGCATTGTAATGAATGCTTGACCCAAAATGTGGACTAAAATCTAATGATTAGATATAAATTTAAGGCATGTGATCATGAGAACACAAGCATTAAGTAATACATTCATTAGTAAAATGGGTAAAATGATGAAAATATAGAGGTTTTTAGCCAAAGTGAGAAAAATAGAAGAGAATTTTAGCTTCTATCTCACGGATCCCACGGATACTTCCTTTGAGGGAACCGTCGTCCGTTAATCTTTGGGATCCGTGGTCTTGGTGACTCGAGCTCAAAATTTTCCTTTTGGAAACATTTGTGCCTAGTGTGTGCCTATATGCAAACCATTTGGAGTTGCGGTTATCTCGACTCCTAAAAGAAAGGAAAATAGACTAGAAGTGAAAAAGCATACTATTATGTGAGATAACCCGAGTGCTCCTAATTCATTGTTGCTTAAATGAATGTACCCGAAAACACATATTAATTATGTGTCCTCTTTAGCATTCAAAAGACATGAGATGCAATAAAAACGGGTTTTTACTTTGTATTAATAATGAAAAAGAGGTTTGTCCTAGACGTGAGAAATAGCTTTTATGAAAGTGATACAGGAAGAAGTATCCTTTTAGAAAGCATTTTGAAAAAGTTTCTTTGTTTGAAGAAAACGTTTATTCAGAAAAAAATAGGTATGAAATTACGTGTTGTAAAAGAAACTTACCTTGAAAAGTAAAAACAAATTAAGAAAGTATGAGTTGTAAGTAAAACCTATCTTGGGTTTTGAAAATTCCCGTATTGTTTATGAGTTGTGTGTGAAATAGTGTAAAATATTGGATTTCACATACACATCAAACCACTAACACAAGTAGGCGTACAAGAGTGTTTTGAGAGAGAAAGTTAGAGGTTTAGGGAACTTAGTGAGAGAAAGTGAAAGATATTATTATTAGCTCCAACTCTCTACCTTGGGAGGAGAGTATTTATAGTCTTACATAAACGCCACACACGGGCGTGGATCGAGCATACAAATGGGTAAAGACCCGTCCAGTCCTCCACGGTGTTACTTAACTAAATACTACTTAGCTTAAAATAACTACGACTACGAGCTTTCTAGCGATTACATATACTTGAGGTGACCGACTCTTTAATACACGGAATTTCTAATTCCTAACAATCTCCCTAAGGAGGTCACCTCAATCATGTACTAAAATTACATTGAATACAAGCAGATATTACATTAAAAATTGTTCTTGCATTCTTGATGTAGTACTTTGCTCAAGCTCGTAGTCATTGATTCTTCTCATTGCATGTTTGGTTAATTCAAGTGGAGGTCTTTCTTGATCCACATGATAATAATTTTGAGCCGACTTTTGAGATCATCACTATCAAAAATCTCCGAGACATCCATTATGGTGTTGGTATTATGTGATGTTGTGACTTTCGGACCGACATGCTCACATTCGGATCATGATATCTTCTCATCGAGTAGCGGAAGCTTTCGTTGATTCATGATATTGGCGCAGCCGTGGCGAAGCATGGAGTGAAAATATCGAGTCATTGATGCACTAATCATGATTTCTTTTGAGATGAATGTGTTAAGTGAGCATGCGGCTATGGATTGACCGCTTCATTACGATCACCGCAACGTCGGGTGTACCGCATAAAACAGATTAGCAATAAAGTACACGAAAGCGTCTTTGATCACTTTCGTTGAATTGAGGTACACGCCCACGGTTCCCGTTGATCGAGACAAGTCTTACTGTGATCGGTAAGATTCGAAGAATTTCCTTGACGGGGTTTCGCGGTACTCTAGCTTTTCTCAAACCGAACGTTCTCAAAGAAGACAACACGGAGTGAGTGAACCAATGAATAGAAATTCACCGATTGATGAAAAGATATTTGAAAAACAATCGTGTATTGCTCAATAGAAATTGTTTTTGCAATACAACGAAGGTTTTAATGAAAATCAATTATCAATCATAAACGCCTTTTGATTTGAAATATCCGCATACTGGTCGATTTGCTAAAGAAAAGAGTTTTTAAGCACAACGACCGGTTTTTCAAAGGATCCGTCAATCCATAACTCGAACCGAGATTGATTCAAAAGATTGAATCTCCCATTGTTTCGCTTCGGTTGTCACATGGTTGATCTATTGATTAGATCTCACATGCCACCCACCGTGAGCTTGTTTGATGTTGGCTCGAAGGCTTTCCATCTTCATTGTGAATATGTTAGCATATCACTCGGATGTTCGGCAATACCACAAGGATAATGCGTGGGACTCAAGATATAATCTCTCTTTCCACATTGTGTGAAACAGAGAGTCTTCATTGAAAGTGTCCTAATGAGATTTATAGATGATCTCGTGGCTCTAGACTCAATTTTGTGCATATTTGGTTCTGTCTTGGGAGACTAGGAGAGGTCTCCTTCTTCAATATCAACAATCTCAAAGAGAAAGTCAATAGATAATGTCGGTTCCCGTGAGAATGAAACAAGTCCTTTTAAGAGGAACTTGAGTGGTTTGGAAAGTTGAGGTGCAAAGCGTCACCGGGTCCATGACGTCTTGTCTTCAATACCAATGTTACCATCGAGAGTATATGAATTGTACCCGGTTTACGCCTAAGGTTGAATAAATGGAGGCTATTTGTTTTCACCCTTTTCTCATTCAATTCTTTTAATTCTTCAACCCTTCAGGTGCTTATTGAGACTTCATAGCTAGAACCTTGTTGGGTTTATTCCAAGACTAGCTCGGCCTCGATCCGCACTCTTCCCATATCTCATTTTTTTCCTTTTATCATCATACCTAAGAACTCTACACTAACTAGTGGATAGTCCACAGGTAGATCTTTCCGTTTCGGCGGATCATGGGAACACATACCTAACCTTATCATCCTTATATCACCGTACATAAAGTAAATTTGGTCGGTCTACTTGGTATTGTTCATCGCCATTTGAACCACTTGAAAACCATTTGAAAATCAATCCAGATACTTGTGATATATTATCAAAACATTTTGTACCGAATTGTTTTTGATATTTTTAGAATAAGTGCTCCCCTCAACATGTGCATCAAATGTTTGAAATCGTTTTGCACACGGAGGCAAGAGGAAGAATTAACTTCTTTGATTACCATTTTCTAAAGATATCAACATCACTTCCTAATCAAGACAAGTAGATAAAGCATTTTTGGGAAGGATGAGGTTTTCATAAGTTTGCTCCCCTCAAGATGTGCCTCGAGATTTGAAAAGAGTTTTGCACATATTGAGGAACCCGCACGATGAGATAAGTGATCACGTTTCAAATCATAGGTTTAAGATAGATGCTCCCCTCAACATGTGCATGGAAAATTTGAAATCGTTTGTCACATGTAGGAAGGATAGCATGTACATCCTTATAAAACCATTTACCGAATTATCAGTTTAAATCCAATTTAAATCACACATTCTCCCCCGATCACAATTATCAAATCATTTGAGATTTGTGATCTCTTATTGATTTTGAAAGATTTTAAGGGGAATTGTGACTTGATTAAGAAAACGTTTTAACTGATAAGGATCGGATTTTAAGACTTTAAAATCCATTGATAAAACATGCATGTATATCTTTTGAAAACAATTTAATGCCAAATAACTTTTTATTTTAATTGAAATCATTCTCCCCCTCAATCAATGACATAGGTTGTTGATTGAGAGATTGATATTGTGACAAATAAGTCCGATGATTATCAAAAATAGAGGCGAGTTATTTTTCAAAGCGCTTAGTTTTCAAAGAGATAAATGTTTATAGAATCGAACATGGAATTTGAAAACATGGTAAAGCATGGCTTTGTTCTTTCTTTGAAAAGCGGGTTCTTGCTGAAAAAACAATAAACCATTTTTCTCTTTCTCCCAAAATATTTTTTGATTTTTGAATTTTTATATATATATATATATATATATATATATATATATATATATATATATATATATATATATATATATATATATATATATATATATATATATATATATATATAAAAAATTCAACAACATCTAAAGTCCGTGTCATTCTTTGAATGACAACATCAAGACCGTAGATATTATCGAATCGAGAGAAACATGACAAAATGACAATATTTTTGAAGATTTTCTAATTTTTCAAATTTCTATGGATTTTGAAAGTTTTATATTTTCTATTTGATTTTTGAAGGTTTTATAATTTTGTATTTTGTTTTTCGAATAAATATTTACAAGAGATAAATTAGTTTAAGAGAATGATGAAATGAGTACCGAGATAAAGATATCGCTCAAGACGTTGTAGAAGAAAGGAATCAACATCTCTTAAACTTTCGCCACCAAAGCATTCGAGGCTTCTAAGAAAATCGTCTCGACATGAGCCTTCTCAATTTGAATCTTTGGTAGCTTCCCCAAACCGACAAACATCGAATAAAGACCATTTCCTAAGAAGTAGAGTTGAATACAAGCGGTCTCATTGATTGAAGCTCAAAGACACAAGAACACGAGAACACCGGTAACAAGTTGAAACATTGATCGTCTCGGTGGTTATCAAATCCGGATTAACGACACGACCGATCACATGAACTCATTGTGCATCCCGATGTACACCTTACTCTTCGAGATTGACCGCTTGTCTATTTAGGGAACAATATATCAACATCTTCATTTTACCAAGTGCATTCCAGTTATATAACATATAACCAATCGTAACATAATGTACACATGTACCCAACAAGAGTAGAGACGATGACATCCATGTAACATGTTGAGTCACCATCATCTCTGTGGATGTCAACTCAAATAATCGAATTAGCTCGATCAAGTGAACATGTTGTGCATATAACCGAAGCACTTTATCATAAACCGTATATAAGATGTTGATAGGCGTGATCATCTCACGTTCCAAATATTCTTCTCACATTTCTTCCAACCGAACACTGAAGTAACAAAACCAAAGGTCTCCGTGAGACCACATCCCCAAATAGTTGGAATAATATATCCTTCCCCCAAATAGTTGGAATAATATATCCTTCCCTAAATGGTTTTGATACCTCGGAATCAAGAAACATAATATATCCATAAACTTGAAATCTTGTGAGAAGAACTCAAATAGCCCAAATGAATCTCGTGAGAATCAAGCTGCTACATAAACTCTCTCGACTATCTTTATCAACCCATATGTAGACAATTTGAAGTGACCACTATTGAAGAAAACCCGATATACCAAACTTGAAACCAAGTCGAATTCCCGCATTTGTGTCTTAAGCTTGCACTTAAAGATGGAAGAACGTGTTATAGAATCTATGCTTCAAGCAAATCTCTAAGTACTCACACTCAAACAAAGTATGAGACATTAACACCTCTTGATATTATCCACATCACATCTCGCATGTGACCTTCGAGTAAAACAACGTAACTCCTAATAGTGATAGTTAACTGTGTCTTCAACCATCCACTCCATTGCGGTAACTAGATAAACCAAGCCTTCAACTCAAATTCTTAAGCCCGAGCAAGTTATCAAATAAGAACACGCCTTTGTGAAGGTCAACTTCAATCTCAAATAAGTGATAAATGATTAACTCAAGTAATCAACTTGTGTCAAATGTCCAACACGTGAATAAACATACAATGGATGTACATTGACCCACCGAATGAACCGGAGCAAATGATTCCTCAACATCAATGCATTCTTCCTTAAGGTATACATGTAGAAACTGATCTGGAAGATTCACCAATAATGTTTTCGAGCGGATGAGGTAGTCATTTTCCTTAATGTTCATGTGGTTGATTTATAACGTGCAACATGAGAGGAACAATAATCCGTGAAGATTTGGCAAAGGAATACCAAAGAGCGGATCATTATTCATGAACAATAATCCATGAAGATTTGGCAAAGATATACCAAGGAGGCGGATCATTATTCAATAGTGCAACTACAACATCATGATAGTCGTTATCAACGCCTTGTGAAGTAATTGGAGATAAGGTTTCTTGAGAATTCGAGAAGTACTTCTTAGATGGTGAACTGTTGAGTCGGAGAAACCGGAGCATGAGCTTGAAACTAGATGATCAACATTCGTTGGAGATTGAAAGTACTCATCAAACATATCTTTGAAAACAATGAATCCAGTTATCCTTAGTAGGTGAAGCATTAGGCGTTGAAGAAGAGTCATACGACCATAAATCAAGCATCCATCAACATGTAGTATATGCACTCTTCTCCCCCTCAAAAATTGCATCCGAAGTTGTCATTTTTGACTTGAACAAGTGAATAAGAATAAACACCAATGAACGTAGATCCACTTGAGGGTTGACAGAGCGTAGGAAAACATGAAGCTTGTTGATGAAGAATGTCGATGATAATGGTCATAAACATGAAGATTTCTCTTCTTTTGAAGATAAAGCGCACTGAAGCGTACACCTTTCTTTTCTTTGAAGAACGGGGCATGAAGTGTTATCTGCAGACGCCATTATGATGAAGTACGAGGCCCGAATCAAGTGAGCAGACGTCATTGTTAAGAGCCCAATCATAAGTTTAGAGCCGCCCGAATCCAAATACCAAAGGACGATTTATGCGACCGCTTTGGACAAAAGACGAAGACAGAGAATTGGAAACATTGGATCCCACGTCTTTGATGGGTTCCTTTTGGTTAGCATAAACAATCTTTGAATCGTGAAACCCTAGATGCAATGGCATTATCACTAGGAGTCGAACTAGTAGAAGCATCGGACTTAGTCAAATGACCTTTTGTGCTTAATGGGATTATTCTACCGGTTGGCTTCCAAACCTTAACGAGCACTATTCTAGGCATAGTGGATCTAGCTAAGGGTAAGGTTTGCCATGCGTTAATATTCGACCAGTGGGCTTCCACCGAAATCCTACATTTGTAAACACATTCCCCGTAGGTTTCGTGATTGCATAACTGCTTTTGCTCTCAAACTTTCTTAATCTGGGTTATGAATCATAGACCTCGAAATAGCACATCACATTTATCATGATTACCGGAAGATAAACATTTTTACATGTTTTGCGACAACATAAGGGCTCGAATTAATTTGATAGCTTGGAGCTAATACTAGAACTAACACGATTCTTTTGTTCAAATCAAACTTCTTGTCCCTATGGTGTTCTTTCACTTCCTTATCATGATCACTTTAGTTTGCGTAATCCTATCCTTCTTTGCATTGCTTCTAGGTTTTGACCCAAACTTTAGTGTCAATCTTAACATCCTGTAGAAGTAATGATGGGAACATTACATGGCTTCACTACTTTCATTCTCGGTCTAGAAGTCTTTGGGATCCGAAATTCTAGGAGGCACATCACAGTTGCTTGCTTGAATTTAGACATGGAACAAGGCATATCAAGGGTCACATGCTTGGCTTTAGGCATAGAACAAGGCACAACTATTCTATCTCGCCTATTGCTAGATTTCGGACTTGTGACAATTACATACTCTAAGAGTTCCCGAGATCGTTTGGCATCCATGCGTGCATAGGCTATAGTACTATCAAAAGGTTTTTCTAATCTTTCATCTTCAACAATCTCACGGAGACCCTTCAAGCTTTCCTTAGGTATGAGAGATATGCTTTATGTGCAAGTTCATTATTCCTAATGGGCGGGGAATATATAACATATCGATAGCATATTTATCACAAGCGAAACCTTAGGAATGTAGTATTTGCAATTGGGATTGGCAACTTTCCTTTCACCTCACGCCTTGATTCTCAATATCGTTAAGTAAAGAAGTTATCTTTTCAATTTGTTTATCATGATTAACTTTAAATGAATCACATAACTCTTTGTTTTGATCATTAACCTTTGAAATTTCAACTTTAAAACAATCATTTTCCTTTTGCAAGTTATCAATTATGTTTTGAAGTTGGAAATTCGAGAATCTAAAGGTGGAGGCATATGGGAACCAACACATCCTTCTTTTCACCTTTCGGTTGTGAAATTTGGGCTTTCAATCTTTTGATCGTGTTATAATGAGCTCGAATTTGTTCATTACGTTTGCTAATTTCAAAATCGCATCAAACTCGGAGCATCGGAGGATGTCTTGATATTTGAGGTTTTAACATTTTCTTTGAGATGTTGATGTTTTAATTGCAAAGCAAGATGTTCAACTTCTAATTTAGAATAATGTTTGACCAAGTTATCATGATCATCCTGTTCTATTTTCTCATGCAATTTTGAATTTGTTGTTTCAAGCTCAATGACACGATCATGGGAGACTTTCGAGCAACAGATAATTCATGAAATTGAGAAGCATTAATGGAACAATTTGTAGCGTTGAAAACACATCTTGAGCAATACATTCGTAAATCGATTCTCATTCGATGTATGCAAGTTCTTCCTTTCAATCTCACTATATTTTAATTCTCTCATAGTCACTAACCTCAACAATCATTGCATCAAATTCCTTTTCCATTTCTTTAATATCGAATCGTCCCTTTTTAAGACTCTCAAATTGATCTTTTAGTTGTTTAAAGAAAGGCATGACCTCGCTTAAATAGCATTCTTTAGTTTGCTCAAAACCCTTTCCCTTCGATTATACCAATGGTGTGATCCTTTTCTTACAAGTTTTCTCAAAATCAACAAATAGTTGAAAGATAACATATTGACCGATTAAGGTCTTGCTTTTAGTGGCAATAGATCTAGGAACTAAGTGCATTGGTGTATTAGGAGGATACAGTTGCTTTAGTCGGTTTCCTACAAGGGGATTCTTTTCAACAAGATTTTCACTTTTTGCATTTCCATATCCTTTTCCAAAACACTTGTTTAGGGGTTAATAGAGTCTCGAGGCTTAAAATTGTTCAAGGAGATCCAATTTTCTTTAGTGTAATTATGGGGTTTGATCGTTATGTTATTCTTTTACACTCGTGATCTTCTAACTTCTTATTCATTTTCTCCCAGTGACTTCATCGATTTCTTATCTTCCTCGATTGCACTCAAGAACTAGGTTTCCGCCAGGCTTAAGGATTTCATTACCATCATAAAGCACCTTATGAGCATTTCTAGCCTTTTAATTACCTCTGGATTTGGTTCCTCAACAAGGGAATGCTATGCTTATCGCTTAAGACTCTATGCTTAGTGATCATGTGAGCATCTGAATGGTATTCCTTGTACGCACAACTTATTTTCAAGCTTGTTTTCAAAGTTTTAGATTGGAAAATCATTCAAAAGTTTTGATTCCTTAGCCTTGAATTCTTGCTTAAGCATTTTAACATTTTCTTGAAGTTCGTGTTTTGCTTAGCGCTTTAGAAAGCTTTTCTTGTAAGGATTTTAACTCTTGTTTTAATACTTCTTCTAAAAATTACTTTTTCTAATGATTGCACGTATTTGGACATCCATTTCCCGCTCACGGGTGGTCAACTCAAACTTAGCACTTGTTCATAAATAGCAACTTGATCCTTATATATGTTAAGCTCAGTGGTAAGGGAATCATCGAGCACAAATGCGACGTACTCATGCGCTTCATAATCATCATTTTGAGTAGAAGATGCACAACTAGGTGCAGTGAACTTCCATGCAACTTACCTCGGCATTGACATGCACAGTCAGACGGTGCATCTCTATCTTGGTACATCCGAAGCTTCCATGGAGCGTTCCTTTGCATTAACTTGCACGAGGTTGTGTCGGTGCACCTCTCTCTTGTGAATTTGAGCACGAAGATTCCAATTTTGCATTATCCGACTCATCATTTTTGTTGTCAACGACATTCTCGCATTCAAAGAACACCCGATTCTTCAACAGATACATTACCCAACTTATCACAACAATCTTTCAACCGCACCGACACTCATTCACGCCTTCATTCTTTTGTGCGATTCTTCAATGTACTTTTTCACATTATCTATGAGTTGGATAAATGTCTCAATGAATTCTCGAATTTCCATTCCAAGATGTTTTTGAAGGAAATTCCACTCAAGTGTTGATCGTAATCACGAATATTCCCCAGCGATGAATGGTGAAATTGTTTGTAGATTACTTGAAGAGTTGCACCGAACCATCCTTTTGAACCTCTTCATTGGTAAGTTGCAGACTTTAAATGTTCTAAGTTCAACAACAAGCTTCTTGTCAATGTAGGTAAGTCCTGGCGGAAAAGAGCACTACATGTTCGATCCCCAGCAGGGCCGGATCAAGCATTTTGGGGGCCTAAGGCGGGGTAGAAATATCTAAAAACCGAACAATAATTGACATTTGTTCTTTATGACTTACATCAGGAGTGCAATCAAGTATAATAGAAAAATATCTAGCTTCTTTTATTTTTGAACAATTTTATTTTTAACTTCACATGCTAGTAGGCTAATTAATTGCTTTGCATATTATGCCCAAGGTAATGATTATGAATTTCCTTATTCTTAATACGCCTAACATGTTCTTTCATTATCGGATCAAATTCGCAAGCATCTTAATAAAACTCAAAAAATGCCATTATCTTCTTCATATAGTTTTCATTTTTCCACGAAATGCTAAATTATTTTTCCTAGAGTCTTTACAAGGGCAATTATTCTTTCTAATACACTTTTCCAATGTTCTTTATCTTTATTTATACGATCTTGAGTTTCTTTATCAATCGTTTATTTTTCATCAATCTTATCTCTAAATCATACCATTTTCTCATATTTATAATGTGCACTTTACTCTTTTCGTGACTTTTAAAATACCATGAATATTTTTCCAATCGTTAATACCCTCACTTGCTAGTCTACTTGTACATTGATTATTAGTATCAAATAACTTGCAACAAAAACAAAATACTCTATCTAACACTTTAGAGTAACTCAACCACTTTCTTTCATATTTTTCTCCATTCGGTAAATCTAGTACATAATAAGTAGAACTAAATAATCTAGAGTGCTCATCCTTTGGACCCTCAAAATTTTTAAACATTATCGGACCTTTTTGAACTAGTAAATCTCTTAAATTAGTATTTATATTATTCCAATTACTTGGTTCATAAGTATTAACATTTTCATCAAGATTAACATCAACATTAGCATCAACATTACCATTTTCATCTAAATTAACATCAACATTATCATTTTCATCAACATTAGTATTTTCATCAAGATTAACATCAATATTAGCATTTTCATCAAGATTAGCATCAACGTTAGCATTTTCATCAAGATTAGCATCAACATTAGCATTTTCATCAAGATTAACATTTTCATCAACATTGACGGGTTTTATAAATTTTAGTAATGCCCCTTTTTGAGATTCTATTAAAGCCTCTTGTTTTAACTTTTTAACCCTTTTCGTATTACCACAATCATAGTGACGGAATCTTTTCGACATTAACACAAATTGAAAAATAGAATTTGCTCGAATTACCGATTCGTGAAAAAAAGAGGCCGGTAGTGGTGGTGATTGGTGGTTCCGCAGCGCCATGGGTGGTGGTGTCTACTGGTTGTTTTGTTACAAAAAAATAAAATGAATTAGATAACAAGAATAATCAAACTTACAATTAGATATGGATGGAATCATAACAATAGATTAAATTGTAAAAAAAAAGGGAATTAGATATGGATGGAGATGAGATGAATAACAAATTAGATTGATGGAGATAAATAAATAAACTTACAATTAAATTTATAAACATTATTGGACTTTGGAGAATGGATGGCCGGCCGCCCAAATCTCAATTTGGAGTTCCGATGTCGATGTGGTGAAGATGGAGGGTCTCTGCTTTAGCCAAGATGTTTTTTTTTTTTTTTTTAATTTTGTCTAATACAACTAATTTAATTATAATACATATACCATAACCTATTATAGTTGGATTGGAAAATTTGGGGCCCATAGAAGTTGGGGCCTTAGGCAATGGCCTAGTCACAATACACTTAAAGGCCTACCTCGATCCCCGCTATGGATAACAATTGTATGAGGTGCGGATGAAGTAGTCGATATGGCTCAATGTTGCATTCCATTTGCGTGGCATTCTCATTGTACTCGAACATGAAGATCTCACATCCTCATTGTTTAATTCAAACATCTTTAATCTTCGAAGGTAGCATCCATTATCATTATTATCCACAACATCATACAATTTAAGCACTTCGAGATCACCGGGTCAAGAGAGTAAGACATGATGTGTTAAGATGATCGATGGATCGATACAATGAAAGACGATTGTGTGATAGGACTTTAGATTGTTCGTAGGAAAATGAAATGTTGATTGGTTGAGATTTGGATTGGTTGATGCACGTTTTACGGAGAATTTTTAGGTCTAAAACTTAAAACCTCAATAACTTCCTTTCGGAGGATTTGGGCCTCGAAAATTGTTTCACAACTTTGTTGTGAAACCTCACAATATTCAACCTATTCCGGTCATTTTGATGGTATTTCACGAAACGGAGTTACTGGATCAAAAGTTATGGCCGTTTGAAGTTTTGACGTAAAAGTCAACTTTGGTCAAACCTCTTCACGTAAAAATCAACCAAGTCGCTAAACCCTTGAACCAAGTCGCTAAGTAGCAACTCGCTAAATCACCAAATCGCTAAGCACCAAGTCGCTACACGGTCAAGTCGCTAAAGAGCAACTCGCTAAGGTCCAAGTCGCTAACACCAAGTCGCTAAGAATACTAAATCGCTAACAATTTGCACCGCAACTCGCTAACACTTTCTCAAGCAAGTCGCTAACCTCACTAAGTCGCTAGTCGAGTGGAGAATCCACTAACTTGTACTATTTGTCGAATTGTCTCAATAGACAAGTCGCTAGGACCAAATCGCTACCAAATAACACTCCAAGTCGCTAACTTTTTATGAAGCAAGTCGCTATGATGAATATCACAACGAGAACCAAGTCGCTAGCAAGAAGAACTTAACAAAACACACTTTTTAATCCAAAACACGTCCAACCACAGTGATTCAAGCTTACCAAATCCAAACCCAAGCACATACAATGATTCTAAACACAAAAGTACACCCAAAATTCAAACTTTAACACAAAGGATGATCCAAATCATGCAAAAACCACTAAACTTTTTCAAACTCTAAAACCACCTAAAAATCACTAGAAATCCAAAGATATGTAAGAGATGATCAAACCATGGCTCTTGATACCAATTGTAAAATATTGGATTTCACATACACATTAAACCATTAACACAAGTAGGCGTACAAGAGTGTTTTAGAGAGAGAAAGTTAGAGGTTTAGGGAACTTAGTGAGAGAAAGTGAAAGATATTATTATTAGCTCCAACTCTACCTTGGGAGGTAGAGAGTATTTATAGTCTTACATAAACGCCACACAACGGTCATGGATCGGGCATACACGGGTAAAGACCCGTCTGTCCTCCACGGTGTTACTTAACTAAATACTACTTAGCTTAAAATAACTACGACTACGAGCTTTCTAACGATTACATATACTTGAGGTGACCGACTCTTTAATACCTGGAATTTCTAATTCCTAACAAATAGAGATCCTAGACTCAGAAAGAAGAAGGCTAGTGTTTATATACCTTGCAGAGTTTAAAAACTAATTACGACGATTGTTCCATGAGACCAAGACCAAGATGAAGTAGGTTGAATTGTTCCCGCTTCAACGGTTTGGTGAGGACGTCGGCTATGTTGTCTTCGGATGCTACCTTCTCAATAGAGATGTTCCTTTTTTGAACATTGTCTCTTAAGAAGTGATGACGAATCTCTATATGCTTGGTGCGAGAGTGCAATAACAGATTCTTGCTTAAGTCGATGGCACCTTTGTTGTCACATAGAATGGCTATGTCACTTAGGTGAATGTCGTAGTCAACTAACGCTTGTTTCATCCATAGTGCTTGTTGGCATGCTTTGCAGGCGGAGACATATTTGGCTTCGGTTGTTGATATGGACAATGCCGTTTGCTTCTTTGAGAACCAAGATGTTAAACAACATCCCATAAAAGTACATACCCCACTTGTACTTTTTCGGTCAACATAATCACCTGCATGGTCAGAATATGCATATACAATGGTTTCTACTCCCGTACCCTTAGGATACCATAATCCTAATTGAGTCGTACCCTTAATGTATCTAAAAATTCTTTTGACCGCTTCTAGATGTGATGTTTTAGGATCTTCTTGAAACCTAGCACATAGACAAACACTAAACATGATATCCGGCCGGCTAGCCGTAAGGTAGAGAAGACTACCAATCGTGCCACGGTATTTTGTGTTATCAACGGATTCACCGTCTTCATCTTTTGTAAGTTTAGTATCAGATGACATTGGTGTTCTTATGGGTTTTGACTCTTCTAAACCAAATTTCTTTAACATCTCCTTTACGCATTTAGATTTATTAAAGAAGATACCATCTTCTACTTGTTTGATTTGTAGACTAAGAAAGAAACTTAGTTCTCCCATCATACTCATCTCGAACTCGTCATGCATGATTTTAGAGAAATCATCACACATGTCTTGACAAGTAGATCCGAATATAATATCATCCACGTATATTTGAACAATGATTATATGTGATTCCTTTTTCTTAGTAAAAAGCGTATTATGACTATTATCAACCAACCCCATGGTGTAGTTGTTTTTGATTAAAAATGACTTGAGTCTATCATACCAAGCTTTTGGGGCTTGTTTAAGACCGTAAAGAGCTTTCTTTAACTTATACACATGTTTAGGTTTTTCGAAATCGATAAAGCCCGGAGGTCGAGCTACATATACTTCTTCATTAATAAAACCATTTAGAAAAGCACTTTTGACATCCATTTGATAAAGCTTAAGATCATTAGCACAAGCATAAGCATGAAGTATTCTTATAGACTCTAATCTAGCCACAGGGGCATAGGTCTCATCAAAGTCTAATCCTTCTTGTTGATTATACCCTTGTGCAAGGATTCTAGCTTTGTTTCTAGACACTACACCGTTTGCATCTAACTTGTTTTTATATACCCATTTGGTTCCTATTATGGTTTGATTACTAGGTGGAGGGACGAGTGTCCAAACATCGTTAGAAACAAATTGATTTAACTCTTTTTGCATAGCCATTACCCAACTTTCATCTTTTATGGCTTCTTGTGTATTCTTTGGTTCTATGGTTGAGACAAAACAAAATAAGCTACTTTGGTTTTAGACTTGAGACCTCAAGGTTCTTTCGTTTAATTTTCCTATGACCTTATCTACGGGGTGATCTTTAGACTCTTTAATATTGATGATTTCATTATTTAAAGGTTCATCTTCTTTATTTGTATTTTTCTTTATTTCTATAGCTTTACTTTCGACTATCTCGTCATCGACAAGAGGTAGAGTAGGTTTGGGTGGACTCTCATCAAATTTTATGTTTAATGACTCTTCAACCTTCATTGTTTCTTTATTTAATATGACATAAGCTTTGCTATTAGGGGAGTAACCTAAAAAGATACCTTCGGTTGATTTAGGATCAAATTTTGTAAGGTAATCTTTAGCATTAAGTAGAAAACATTTGCTACCAAAGACTCTAAAATGTTCTAACGTAGGCTTTTTGCCTCGAAGTAACTCGTATGGAGTTTTACCTAAAAATGGTCTAATTAAGACTCGGTTAAGTATGTATGTTGATGTATCAACGGCATTGCACCAAAACTTTTGAGGTATGGATTGCTCATTTAACATGGTGCGACTCATTTCTTGTAGGGTTCTATTCTTTCTTTTAACTACCCCATTCGATTGTGGAGTGCGAGGAGCCGAGAAGTTGTGAGTAATACCATTGGCGTCACAAAAGGCTCCAAATTGCACTTCATTATCGAATTCCCTACCATGATCCGTTCTAATAGACACTATATGACTTCCTAATTGTCTTTGGATTTTCTTACTTAATATTTCAAAGTAATCGAACGTTTCAGTTTTATTCTTTAAAAATTTAGTCCATGTGTACCTAGAGTAATCATCCACTATAACCAAAGTGTAGTAGTTGCCTCCATAAATCCATGTGTAGTAACTCTAGACACTTAGTTGTAGAGACCATGTTTTTAGCTTTATGGCTAGCATGAACTTGTTTTCCTACGTTACACGCATCACAAAAATGATGTTCATATTTTAATTTTGGTAGATCTCTTACTAGATCTTTGGATGATAGCGATTGAAGAAGTCGCATATCATCCATAGAAGTAAGACAAAGTTTGTCTTTAGGTTCATTACCGATTTTAATGACATAGACTCCATGTTTCCTAATTCTTCTACCTATAGTGATACCGTTTTTCAATATCTTACTACCGGTTTCATTAAAAAGTACGTTACACTTCTTATCACATATTTTTCCTATACTTAAGAGGTTAAAGTTTAGGTTTTCTACGTGACACACATCGTTAATGGTTAGAGATTTGTTAGAAATTGTACCTTTACCGATGATTTTGCTTTTGCTATTTCCAAATACCACATTTCCTCCATTGAAGGATTCATATGTGGAAAATAAATCTTTATTACCGGTCATGTGCCTCGTGCACCCGCTATCCTGGATCCATTCATCCGGATCTAGGTTGACCTTTAAGCACACCTAAGAAAACTATTAACTCAAAATTTTGGTCCTCATTTATTCATGGGTCCATTAGTGTTAAAATTTCATTCATCTTAGACATATATGGAAAAGGTGAGTATGCATTCCATGGTGCAAAGTTTTGAAATGGAAAACCATTTTGTATATTAGGATTTCATCCCATTTGATGATTACTTCTCGGATAAACATTATTAGGTCTCCTAAATGTGTTTGGTTTTGAAAAGGATGGACCTTTGTTTCTTGTAAAACTTTGATTTTGTCTTGGAGGTGGTTGTCTAATAGTAACATGGGTTGGTTTCTTCTTCTTAACAATAACAAAATCGGTTCTAGATGAGGAAGCTATATTATTGCTCTTGTTTGCTTCAAAGAGACCCACGGATCCTGGTTGTACACTAGCGGTTCCCTTTTGTGGGATTCGTGGGATCCGTGACTCTGATGGTTTGTTTTCTATTGCTTTGACGAATTGTGTTTCTTTGTTTTCACTAGTTGACGCATCTAGTTCTTTGAAAGCCTAAACCTTTTGGTGTTTCTGTTTAACACTATCTAATATCATATCTAGAGTATTAGTATTCATTCTAGCAATTTTAGAGTCTAGATGATCAACTAGTGTTTGAATTTGAACGCAAAGTTCACATTCCCCACTTGCTATCTTCCCCTTTTCTAGACGTTTTAATTTTGCTTTTAACTCAAGAACTTCCTTTTCTAAACGTTGCTTTTGGTTTTTCAAAAACTTGTTTTTGTTGATTACTTTTAAACTAATTTTGCAAAGTTTATCATATTCATGATGTAAAGAGTCATCATCTAATGATGAACTACTATAGTATTCGTGACATACCTCGTCATTTTCCATGAGACAAATTTCTTCGTCCTCCTCCTCGCTCATTCCCCATGAACTGCTTACGAACGATTTTTGTTCGTCACGTTTGGGACACTTACTAATAAAGTGATTAGGGTCCCCACATTTGAAACACGCGCGTTCATCCCTTGCCTTCTCGTCATCTTTGCTTTTCCGGAACCCTTTCTTGTCGTCATAAGGTTGCTTGACGTATCTTCCCTTTCTTCTAAAGAATTCTTGAAGTCCCTTACCGCCATGGCATACTCCTCGTCATCACTATCCGAAGAGGAGTTTTCTTCATCGCTTGAGACCTTCTTGGCTTTAAGGGCAAGAGATTTGTGCTTCTCTTTCACTTTTGAGGCTTCAGAATCTTTAGCGAGGACAACATCATAGACTTTTGAATTGCCTATGAGTTCATCGAGGGTGAGGATTGACAAGTCTTTTGATTCTTCGATTATCGTCACCTTAGATATCCACTTGGATGGAAGTGCCCTTAGATATCTCCTAACATGATTACGACTAGAGAAAGACTCATCAAGTGCTTGTAAAGATGTAATTATAGTATTAAAGTTAGCAAAGGAATGATCTATAGTATCCTCATCCGATATTGAAAATTGTTCATATTGTTGAACAAATAAATCTATTTTATTGTTTTTAACTTTTTGATTACCTTGATGAGTTACAACTAAATTTCTTTAGAGGTTTTAAGATGGAAATTCTTCGATTCCAAGATCATTCATGATGATAAATTTCCGTATCTTTTGTAGTGGCTTCAAAGCCTTCATGATGTACCAATAATATCTTTTGACTTCACATACGTTTGAATCTATTTTCCAATATATAAAACCATTAGTTTCAAGTAGTGGAGGTCGTTGCATGGATTGCCCTTCCTTGTAATTTTCGAACCCATGGTGATTGAAAAGTTTTAAAATACGGTTTACTTTAAAACTTTTATAAACTTAGCTCTTGATGCTAATTGTGGAAAACTAGAAGGGGTTGAATAGTTTTGCCGATTTTAAGTTAGTTTCAAAACTTTAGATTCGATGTTATGTGAAATCGTATGGATGAAGAGAAAGTATAGATCTAAGAGTAATGCAAGTAAAGAAAGCAAGTAAAGTAAAGGATAGAAATGACACAACCAATTTATAGTGGTTCGGCTACAAGGACACCTTCCTTGCCCAACTCCACTCCCCAAGTCACCTACTCGAGAGTTCAAGCACTATGTCAACAAACTCCTTCAACTTGGTGGAGAAGCCTTCCCAACGTTGCTTACACTTTTTCCAGTACAAAGCTAAATACCGAGTCCGTAACACGGAGGACCAAATCAACACTACTATAACACAACAAATATGTGAAATATGAAATACAAGATCTTCGCTACAGAAATCTTGGGGTGGAACAAATCAATCAAGGACCCTTGCTTTGATGACTTGTAGAATGCTCGTGATCTCGCCTTAGAGAAGGACCTATATGAGAATAACAATAAAAGAAAGAAGAACTACTCTCTAGATCAAGTGATCTTTTGTTAGAAGAGTGTAAGAATATATGAGAGAGTTTGTAAGAAGAGGGGTGAGTAAAAATGAAGAAATGACTCTCTATTTATAGGCAAATTCTTGCCACTGTTGCACGGATCCCTTACTTGAGGGATCCGTCTAGTGTAACTCGAGGGATCCGTGAGACTCTCCTGTTTGCCCATGGGTTTTCGGGTTATGGGTCATGGGTCATGGGTCCTAGATTATGGACCATGGGTATCTAAATAGATACAATGTATCTAATAGATGCAATGCATCTAGACAATGAGTATGGGTTAACTCCATGGGTTATGGATATGCTCCATGGGTATGGGTCATGGGTTGTGGTTTTTACCCATCCTAATAAACTATTACAACAAATGAATTATTACAACAATTTGAATTAAATGAATATATGTAGATGCTTTACAAAAATAACATGTATCTTTAAAGTTTTACTTATGATAACATTATATTTTTATCAACAAAACACAAAGAGATCGTTAAATATTAATAAACGTTTTTATGGTTTATTTGTATTAACACATTTGACTTGATGTTGGAAGCTGTGAGAACGTGATTTATGAGGTTGTTGTTTCCAAACTTAACATTCGTACTGAGTCGCACCCTAAGCCTTGCCTTTCTTGGCTCAGTCAAGGTATGGATGTTGTTGTTTCAAAAAATGTACTAGTGCATTTTTCCATTGGTTCTACTTATCAGGATATTGCTTATTGTGATGTGGTTCCTATGGATGCGTGTCATCTCTTACTCGGTCGTCCTTGGGAATATGATAATACAATTCAACATAATGGCCACTCTAATACATGCTCTTACCTTTTTCGTGGAAAGAAAATTGTTTTGGTCCTAAATAATCCAAAGGCGTTTCTGTCCCCACAACTCAATCCCCTTCCCCGACGACGACCTTGTTGTCTCATATTCCTTTTAAGGCTGTTATGGATGATTCTGGTGTGGTATATGTCATACTTTCTTATCCAATTTCTCATGATATTCAGGTCGTTCTTCCTATTGTTGTACAATCTTTATTACATGAATTTGCTGATGTATTTCCTGAATCTCTTCCGTCAGATTTAGCCCCTTTGTGTGATATTCAACATCACATTGATTTTGTCCCGGGTGCTGCTCTATCCAATCAACCTCATTACCGTATGAGTCTGAAAGAACATGCGAAGTTGCATAGACAAGTTGAAGAGTTATTAGCTAAGAGTCACATTCGGGAGAGTCTTAGTCCATGTGTCGTGCCTGCCCTCCTTACCTCAAAAAATATGGTTCTTGGCATATGTGTGTTGAAAGTCGAGCTATTAACAATATTATCGTGCGTTACCACTTTCCTATTCCCCGGTTGGATGATTTGCTAAACCAATTGGGTGGTGCTTGTGTGTTTAGCAAACTGGATCTCAAAAGTGGCTACCATTAGATTCGTATTCGTATGGGAGATGAATGGAAAATTGCTTTTAAGACTCGTGAAGGTTTATATGAATGGTTGGTCATGCCATTTGGTTTATTCAATGCCTCCAGCACTTTCATGAGTGTGATGAACCAAGCTCTTCGGCCTTTTATTGGGAAGTTTGTTGTCGTTTATTTCGATGACATCTTGATCTATAGTGTGAATCATGCGGTGCACCTTGATTACTTTTGCGACGTGTTATTGCTTCTCCGACGAGACAAATTCTATGTTGCTACCGCCAAGTGTACGTTTATGATGGATTATATCCACTTTATTGGTTATGTGGTTTCTCGCGATGGTCTCAAGGTCGATCCGAGCAAGGTCCTCGCTATTGAACAATGGCCCCAACCTTCCTCCATAACGGAAGTTCGCAACTTTCATGGGTTGGTGTCCTTTTATCGCCATTTTATTCCTCACTTTAGTGGTATTATGGCCCTTATTACAGACTGCATGAAGGGAACCAAGTTTCTTTGGACTGCTGAAGCCAACGTGGCATTTCACAAGATTAATCGTCGACTTACCTCTGCACCTATCCTTGTGCTTCCTGATTTTACTCTCCCTTTCGAGCTTTATTGTGATGCGTAAAAAACTAGGATTGATGTTGTCCTTAGCCAAAATAGGCGTCCCATAGCCTATTTCAGCGAAAAGCTTTTAGGTTCAAAACTTAGTTTAATACTTATGATGTTGAGTTCTATGCAGTCATCCAAGCTATCAAACATTGACGTCATTATCTCTTCCAGCGGGAATTTTTTCTCTACACTTACCATGATTCCCTCAAACATCTTGGGAGCCAAGATAAGATCTCACATCGCCATGCTTCCTGGATTTCTTTTCTTCAACAATTTAGGTTTGTGATCAAGCATAAGGCGGGTGTTTCAAATCGTGTGGCTGATGCTTTGAGTCATCGTCATGGCCTTCTGGCGGAGATGTGCATTCAGGTGCCTGGCTTTGACTTGTTCGTGGATTTTTACATGGATGATCCATTCTTTTCTCAAGTGCTTGCAAAAATCCAACATGGTGAACCTTCAGATTTTGTGTTGGAGGACGAATTTCAGTTCCGCGGCCTTTAGTTATGCATTCCAACTTGTAGTCTACGGTTGAGGATCATTCGGGAACTTCACAATGAGGGTCATGTCGGTCGTGATCGTACTTTTCAATTGCTTGCAGGTTCATATTTCTAGCCATCAATGCATAAAGAGGTTGGTCGATTTGTGGCTCATTGTCGTGTTTATCAACTTGCCAAGGGTTCATCCACTAATGCTGGCTTATACTTGCCCCTTCCTATTCCAACGCAACCATGGTCTGATGTTAGCATGGACTTCATCCTTGACCTTCCTCATACTCAGTGTGTTAGTGACTCTATTTATGTGGTGATCGACCGTTTCTCTAAAATGGTTCATTTTATCCCATGTAAGCGTACATCTGATGTTGTTTCCGTTACTCAAATTTACTTTTGTGATGTCTACCTCCTTCATGGTCTTCTGGCTTCTATTGTTTCTGACCGGGATACTCGCTTTGTGAGCCATTTTTGGTGAAGTTTGTGGCATATGGTTAACACTCAACTAAACTTTAGTAGTGCTTACCACCCTTAGACGGATGGTCAAATTGAGGTTGTTAATCACTCTTTGGGCAATTTATTGCGCAATTTGGTTGGTGATCATCCTAAGTCTTGGGACTTGAAGTTATCGCAGGCTGAGTTCGCCCACAACCATGTTGTTAATCGTACTACGGGTGTCAGCCCTTTCCATGTGATTTATGGCTTATCACCATGGGGTCCTCTTGATTTACTCACACTACCCAGCAAAGTGTGTCCCATGCTACTGTTGATGATTTTATCTCACAACTACATCAGGTCCATCAACAGATATATGACCATTTGGTGGCAAACAATGCTAAGTATAAGGCACAAGCGGATCTCAAACGCCGTACTGTTGAGTTTGAAGTTGGTGATTTTGTTTGGGCTGTTTTGACAAAGGAGCATTTTCCAGCCCATGAGTATAGCAAGCTAGCTGCAAAGAAGATTGATCCTATAGAGATTGTGGAGAAGATTAATTCTAATGCTTATCGTTTGCAGCTTCCTAGCCATGTTCGTACTTCTGATGTCTTTAATGTGAAGCATCTTATTCCTTTTGAGGGCAATTCTTCTTCTGATGATGACGTTACTGTTCCAGATTTGAGGTCGAATGTTCTCTACCTTGAAGGAAATGATGCGGTTCAGTTCGAGGAGGATTTCATGCAGAAGTTGGCACAACAGAAGTTTCAGCGGAAGCGTCAAAGTTTGGCCAGGGAGGGTCGTTTAGTGGGTTAAAAATCACGTTTTATCACTTTTGGATTGTTTTGTCATATATATTTTTTAAAGTTTTAGGACTTTATTTCGTAATTTATTTACATTCTATTAAGGTTTACCCAGGCAAAATCGTGAATCGGTAGGTGAGGCGTCGACGGTTTAAGTTTTGGGTATTTTTGGGTAGTTTTGGGTATTCCATTAAAAGCATCTTGTAATAGATTGAAACAATATTAATTGTATTGGCATTTTGGCAAGTTTTAGGTATTTATGGCAAGTGTTGGTATTTTGTAAAGATTTTTCTTGAAAACATCTTGTAATAGATATAAACATGATTATAACTAATTGATGGCGAGTTTAGGTATTTCCAGAAGATTTCCATGTTTTCGCAAGTTTGACCATCGTTAACCGACGCTGACCATGGTTGACCAATTTTTGAACGATCAATCGGTGATTAATCGGCCTTGTAGACCTTTTTGCAACACTGACATCATGATGTTTCTTTTAGGTAGTTTTTTTGTGATCATTAATAAAAAATCGAGGTTTTCCTCAACCCTAATTTATTCTTCCTGTTGTTCCTCCACGTACGCTCATCAAAGGATTTTGGTCATAACCCATGTTTATCTTTGTGTTTCTCAATTTAAAATCTAATTAACATTATAAATTCCAGCATAAGCATAACTAATTGTGTAATGTGTTTCGAATGAGTTGATATATCGGAATTAGTATGATATAATTTCGGAAACATTTGATGCACGAAAGCTTATCAGGAAACAGTAAAAACTTAAGTACTGTTAATTTATGTAAAGACATGGAGAAAGGCTTTAGAAATATTTTGGCTCTTTACCTAGGGAAGTTAAACCGAGTGATAGTAAACCCTCGCCCAATGAGTTGTATGGATGAGTGATACAAATAGGTTATAAGAAGGGATTTTTTTTCCTCCGAATGATTTTGATTGATACACACTAACTCATGCATTAGGTAGTTGTATCATATTCACATTTTGCTTTTCACTGTGTTGTACACTAGTGTATGCAAATCAGACACAAGGTGTGTGAAACTGCAAATCATATCACTTTATAAGAATGACATATTCGTAATCACTAAAAATCTTTACAAAACTCTAAAACCTCTTTTAGTGGGGCTCTAGTAATTCATATATTAACGTTGACATCAAACATTATGTGTTAAGTCAACACAAAAACCTGACTCATTTTTTGGCCAACACTTATCTCGTTTGCTTCTTTTCAAAGAGGAAATGTCGAGTTGTTTTAGGTGAACTAGTTTTTAGCCACTATTATTTTTTTATTGTAAGAGCATTAACCTCAACAAGATCAAAGAAAAATGTCTATAAGGACATCGCTTGATTTTGGTATCCAATTACATGTGTATCATGTTCATCCTTAAAAGCACTATTCTTTTTACACATTAATTATGACGCTCTCCCTTCTAAAAAAAAGGAGCAAAAAATAGTTTTTAGGTTCTTATTGATTCTTAAAAAAATAAAAAAATAAAAGAAAATGATAAAGTGTAATTATGATCATCATGCTTGGTATAAAGATAATACAATAGAATTATGTCATAATTTCTTGAAGACTCTAGTAAATTTGCAATGTATTTTACTCCCAACATGATTACTTTATTTGTCATTCCTCATATATATTTAACCTTGGTCGTGCACCTGTCCTTGTTGTCAGAAATTCAAAGAGACATTACAGTTATATGGCACATCATTGGTGGCAAGTCATATCAATGTAGATGGAACCTGTGAGGGCTGAGCTCAACAAGACATGAGTAAGACGTTATTAATTGACAATGGTGAGGATAGTTAGGCAATGACGGAAAGGAGTGATTACTAAAACCTAACATTATTTTTAAATATATAATTTTATAACACGTAATGTCATACCTTAAATCAAACATATCAACCCACTATTCTCTCATTTAAAATGTAACTCCAAATACCACCTAAAAAGGTTGTAATTTTCTTTTTTTGGTAAAACCGGTAAAGGTAACCATAATAACAATTTGATTTTGAAAAAATACCTAAATTTGTGACAAGCTAGCCAAGAATCTTGCAAGTCACGCCCTGCAATACCTGTAAATTTCTCCGTAATAAAATATTCATATTTTTCTAAGTGTTCAATTTGTGGGATGTAGTGTGAGGTACGTGTTTGCTAGTTTTCTTGGTGGCAATAGCACAAAAGCAGGAAGTGTTTGGTTGCGTGACTTTAAGTGATGGACTTGTGTATGAAGAGAGAAAGGTCTATGCTTTTTTGTATGCAGTTTTTTATCTATGATACGTATTGGGGGGTGAGGGTGGTCACTAGTTTGGTTTCCCATGTTTAGTAAGGACTTCAAAATATGATCGAAATCACGAGTTGGGGTAACATTTACGAGGTGCCTAGTGTGTGTTAAGTGATGTGCGTGAATGATAGAATTCACTTGTTCATTATGTGGGAATGAACCCGTATTTATGGATATGTGTGTTAGGTTTTCATGTCACCCATAAACGCCCTATATGGATGAGGATGGTCTACGTGGTGGACATCCAAGAGGGGAGACAAAAATGACACGTGTAGTGATATACTTGGCTCTGCCATGTGCATTGAATGATCCATGCACGATTGTTATGTACTAGCGTGATATTGATGCGGTGATTGAAGCTGTAAGTCCAAGTATCTGATCAAGTTACTACTATCTATTTCTTTGTTTAGAAAGTATTATTTGTTTTGGAGTCTGTTTTTGGATTAGTCTTTTAGGTGGTTATCTGATAAGTTCTATCAGATTAGGACTAGGAGTGTCTAATCCTTATTCTTTTAGGATTACTATTATGTTTAGTATAAATAGGGGTCATAGTTAGGAAGTTATTATATTATTTGCAGATAATTTTGATATTAATAAAAATAGTTGAGAATTGTTTTCTCAAACCCTCGGTCCAGTAAACCTTATTACTCCTTCCCAAAGTCTGACAATACTTGAATTGTCTAAAACCTGTAGCTTTAGGCTACATCAGTTGGTATTCTGAGCCTGGTTATCTGTTCGGGTTTCAATACAGGGTTTGTGATTTCAATTGCAATCCTAGTTTAGGTATTCTTTTACAATCTCGTTGATTTTTATATCAAGATTCAAACATGGTTGCGAATGATGCTAATAATGATTGAGTTGAGCAACTCGAAAATTCGTTACAACAATTTAGAGAAACTGTACAAAATTCTTTGCAAAACCCTAGAAACTTTGACCCCACATGAGAATGATGAACGACATAATCGTGGAGGTCCTAGACTAAACAGAGGTAACAAGAATGGTCAACCTAAAAGACAACATATTCAACAACATGGAGAAGATTCTGATGTTAAAGATGATGTTGAAGAAGAATGGGAAGTTGGTGGACGGTTTGGTCATCATAGGCATGCAACCAACTTCGACTACCGTCAGCGGGCCAAAGACATCCCGACTTTTCAGACTTCTTAGATTAGATGAGTGAATTAGACAATTTCTTCAAATTTTATGAGATACCCATGGATCAACGAGTAATGCTTGTGGCGTATAAGCTCAAAGGCGGGGCTCAGTCTTGGTGGAAAAATATGCAAATTACACGTGAAAAACAAGGGAAGCTACCAATCACTAGTTGGGAAATAATGGAAAGAGAGTTGCGTAGAAGGTTTCTTTCGCCTAATCATGATCATATACTATTTAATCTTTTTCAACATTGTGCTCAAGGCGATAGAACCGTAGAAGTTTATACTGCTGAGTTCCATCCATTGTCATCTCGGAATAACTTGTCTGAAACCGAGTCCTAACAAGTGACTCGGTACATCAATGGATTAAGACCTCCGATCTATGATAAGATATCTCTTGTTCCTGTTTACACGTTAGATGATGCATACAACTTAGCGATACGGGCGGAGAATCAACTCGCAAGGAGTAGCATGCAATTAAAAGTGTACCAAGTATTGACCCATCTTCGTAACACACTACAAAAATCTCTACTATAGACACCAGTAAACAAATTGTGAACACCAACACAACAACCACTAAAACAACCAACCCATATGCACGACCTGTCATGGGTAAATGTTTCAAATGCGGAGTACCATGTCATCGATCGAATGATTGTATGGCTACTGGAGGGAAAGTTAATTTGACACTCAAGGGTGATGAATTCAACAACGTGAAGAATCAGATAACAAAGATGAAGATGATGATGCTGAAATGTGTCATCCCGAAGGAGGAGACTATGCAACAAAAGAATATTCGGCCCACTCCTTTGTAATTCAACGTATCTTGTTGGCTTTTAAAGTGACTGATACATCTCAACGACACAACTTGTTCAAAACCCGTTGCATCATCTTTCAAAAGATCTTTGATGTTATCATAGATAATGGGATAAAATCAGTTGGTGATATTAAGGCTACCGAACGGTGCAAGATCCCGTTTACGATTGGCAAGTACAAAGACGAGATCATGTTTGATATAGCAGCTAAGGATGCGTGTCACATTCTTCTAGGAAGGCCATGGGCATACGATGTAAACGTAACCCACAATGGGAAAGAAAACACTTACACCTTTCATCATGATGGTGTCAAAATGGTTTTAGTGCCTTTAACTGATTGTTACATTACTAATGTCTCAAGTTCATCAGAATGTTTGGAAAAAGCGATAGGAAGTGTTGAAGCTAAAGTGAAAAAGAAATGAAGTCATGAACCGCTACATCTCCTTAACTAAACTCGAGGACGAGTTTTTCCCAAGAAGGGGAGAATGATGCGGTGATTGAAGCTGGAAGTCCAAGTATCTGATCAAGTTACTACTATCTGCTTTTTTTGAGAAACTATTATTTGTTTTGAAGTCTGTTTTTGGATTAGTATTTTAGGTGGTTATCTGATAAGTTCTATCAGATTAGGACTAGGAGTGTTTAATCCTTATTCTTTTAGGATTACTATTATGTTTAGTATAAATAGGGGTCATAGTTAGGAAGTTATTATGTTATTTGCAGAGATTTTGATATTAGTAAAAAGAGTCGAGAATTGTTTTCTCAAACCCTCGGTCCAATAAACCTTATTACTCCCTCCCAAAGTCTGACAATACTTGAATTGTCTAAAACATGTAGCTTCAGGCTACATTAGATATTCACACCATTACCTTTATACAAATGAGGTAATGACACGTGTTATGTCCGTTGTAACGGTCCTGGAATGAGCTCCAGGATTGTCATTACCTGATCGGGTTTGCCAGGCTTCACACATGGCTTGGTAACTTGCTTCCCAAGTAAGTTTGTGAAGTTTTGGCCTTAGTGGGCCTGTTTCCACTGTATGAGCTTTGATCAATTGGACTGAAGCCCACATACGCTATCACGGTTGTTCACAACAATTCAAAAAGCCAACAAGGTTTAAAAATATATTACAAACCTCTCTACAAAGTAGGTCACATGAAAATCTTCCTTTAACTATAACATAAAATCATTATCGGTCACATAAAAGTAAGACATTTGACTTCCTCATAATAGGTCACAAGTTTAAACCTAACTAAGTGCACATTCGAAAGTAGCTAAAGAAGGTTCGAGAGCGTTTAAAAGATATCTTGGTTAAGCCGCATACATTCTATTAAAAATCTTTTAAAATATTCATCCCCACATCCAAAACCCTTAAACAAACATGGCATCTCCGGCAGCCGGAGACCCAAACCCCCAACCACCACCTTTACATAATTCCGATCAACCCCCCGTTTTTTACCTCTCTGACTCAGCAGACAACAATTTCACCATCTCTCAGTTAAACCCATCTTCCAAAACCCTAAACCCTAACCCTAACCATAACCCTAATCCACCTATTAATTCACCCCCAACAGTAATAACCCAATCTCTTTTATTTCATACATTTTATTTATTTTATTACATGTGCTTATTTCTTGATGTATATATGTTCTGATTATTTAATTTGTTGTGTTTTTTAGAACAAGAGGCGGAAAACGAAGCCAGTGCGATTCGGCGGTCCGACTGTTATTGAACCTGTAAGATTGCGTTAGTTGTTTAGATTGTGGCAGTTGTTAAGGAATTAAATCATGATTTAGTTATTGATTTGTGTTAGTTTATAAGGAATTGAATTCTGTTTAGTTAACGATTCGTGTTAGTTTCGTTCAAGTTCGATGTTTAGGGGTAAAGGGTTGGTTTTGTTTTGGAGTAACTAGCAGTGTATCCTACTTAGATTGATTTTACACAATGCTGAGTTACATTGACATTTATTGAACTGAGTTGCTATGTGTAGTTGGCTTAAATTGATTACTATCTATGTCGTTTTCTATATATGATTGGATCATGTTTAATAGCCTAGAGTAACTAACATATCTGTCAGCACAAAAGCAGTTTTTTTATAGGCTAACGAGTTGCTTTACTTGCTTATTTCATATTACTTATTTGATATGGAATCAAGAATAGTTTTTACTCTTATATGTAAGTTAAAACCTTTATAAATGGGTAGTTGGAATTTATGTGTAGTTGGGTTAAATTGATTACTATATATCGCCTTCTATATGTAGTTGGATCATGATTAATAGTGTTGGATAATCTAGATTAAGTGGGTATGACTAGAATGGTATGAGCATTGTTGTATCTTTCTAAACTTTTTTCATAACTCCATGATCATGACATGTGACAAAATCATTGGATAGTATGGGGTGTTTGGGTTTAGCTTATTTCTTCGGCTGATGGGCTTATTTGAAACTGGAAAAACCCATAAGCTCACTTCTCAGGGCTTACCAGCATATGAGCATTTTCAAGTGTTTATGAGCTTATGGCTTAGTCTAAGTCCACAAGCTCAAGTTCGTAAGATCGTAAGCACAAAAAGTAAGCTTATTGGATTTTCAGTTTTAATTAATCCCATAAGCCCGGGAAATAAGCTAATTTCAAATACCCTGTTCAGAGTGGGAGTGTTAGTAGGATGAAACATTTTGTAAGTAGTGTCAGACAATCTAATGGTATATCTGTATATAACATTCTATGTTGTATTTTTTATAACTGCGTAATATGGACTATGGAGTTTAAGTATCAATGTCTTTTTTACAGGTAGTTCAAGATTCTTCAAGCAAGAAGTCGAGGTCAGTTTTACTTGCTTTGATAGTTGCTTGTACTTTTTTTTGTTAATAAAAAAGGTATTCTAAGTGATTGTTCTTAGTTGGCATACAGATCCCCAAAAGAAAATTCTGATGTGAAATCTCCTGCCGAAATTCGAGCAGAAGAGGTTCAAGCTAGTCTAGGAACAGAACATCCTAGCTGTGTAAAGTTGATAGCGAGAGGACATGTTGACCCTGGTTACTGGATGGTAAACATATTGTTTCATCAACAATCTGAAAGTGGTATTGTGATATAGAAACTGTAGAATTTATTGCTCTATTCTGGATGCAGGGCTTTCTACGGCCGTTTGCCAAGGCATATTTACCAAAAAAAGATTGTGAAATGCTGGTTGAGGATGAAAACGGGGTGATAGATGAAATCAAATACAATGCAGAAAAGTTGGGACTCAGTGCAGGATGGAAAAGGTTTACATCTGGGCATAATTTGCTTGAAGGGGATGCAATAGTTTTTCATCTTGTTGAACCCTACAAATTCAAGGTTACCCACTCTCTTTTCTTTTGGTTTTCTTCATGCTGAACCTATTTTAAACAACAGATTTTTCTCAAGTAGTGGAGACTGCTAAGTTGATAGTGAGTTGCAAGTTTTTGTATATAACCTGAAATTCTGTATAAATCTTTATCTGAAGCCATTATGGCTTGGAGTCCTTATATCATCATAAGGTTTTATAGCTAGGGTCTTGGGAACTGAATTAGTTTCTTTCTAGGGACTTAGATTTTGATTTAGCTGAATTAACTCCTGATAAACAAGTGATTACATAATACAGCTGCAAAGACCACAGACTCGATTGGTATTGAGAAAGTCATAGGAATGCGTAGACTAGAGTAGGAATTGGATCAGATTCATGAGGATGATATAAATCAGGAGCGCTAGTCTGAACCGCTCACACCATTGAATCATTTTAAACTGACAGCAACAACAACAACAGCAACCAAGCCTTTAGTCCCAAACAAGGGTAGGTTTGACCATTTGAAGTGAAACCCAACCACATGAACTGAAAAGACATAAAATAGATAGTGATGATCGAAATAAATAGTGATAGTAAAAATAGATGGTGCTTTTTAGGAAACAGATAAAATCATAGCAGGCATGATGCCTGCTACTTCAAAAAGATGTCAAACCATTGTCAAGGAGATAACAGCCCTTGTTCAGTTGTTCGTTGCTGAACCAAATTAATAATTTAGTCTTTCTTCATAAAACTTACAAACTGATTGTCCAGTTGCATTTGTGGTTTCAGTTTTCAATATAATACTGAAGAATCTATTATGAAGATCACTTACTTTACATCAGTAATCTAGTTTCCTTTTGTAGTAATGAGAATTAATTGTAGCATTTTTGTAGTGCTAATGCATTTTTTCATAGGTTTAAGTTTGACTTGTTTTATCTTGTATCTGAAATATCATGATTCTTAGTTAAAAGAAGGTTTAAACCAAGAAACTGACTTGAACTAGAGTTTACTGCTCTTGCTCAGTTTCATTCAGTTAGAATACTGTCATTTTTCTAAACTAATTTCAAAATGTCACATAGTAGAAAAAAGGTGTAGCTGTTTGTTATGTAGTTCTGGCCCTAGCAAACCATGATTTGTCATAAGCATATTTTGGATTTTGTAGGGATGTCATCACTCATCACTCACTTGCCTGTGATATTCTTTTTAATATCAAAATAACCTAGCATACTGAACTCTTCCCTTAAATTTAATCATTAGCAAACATGTGTAATTTTTTATTTTTTATTTGTAGGTTTATATAATCAGAGCGGATAACCTTAATGAAGTAGATGGTGCACTTTGTCTCCTGAATATGGAGGAACAAATGGTTCCAGGTTTGTTTCGGCTGGGTTTTACGGCTATTTTCTTGTTATTATTTACTGTGAGTAGAGGTGACAGGGTCAGCCCATTTGATTGTGTATGGGTTGATTTGGCTATGTTTATATTTTAAACTGGTCAAATAAAAAACTTTAACTAAAAGGGAACACCCCAAAAATTGTCATACGATTTAAAGGCTCTAAATTACTAAAAGACTATCTTTCATGGTATACCACCTACTATTATTTCACTAATGTAGTTTAAAAAAAAAAAAATCATATTTAACGCATTATCTTTTATTTAAAGATTCTAAAGAATTGACACTAAAGTGGTAGTGGGCTTAACTACCTCAGCCTGAACTAAAAGTTCGACCTGTTAAATAACCTGTCCATTTTGCCACCACTAAGTTTCTGCTGTTGTCTATATTGTTTATGTATTCTCGTTATTTTGCCAAAATCTAATATAACAATTACACAGAAATGGATATGCCATCTCCTAAACCAAAGAGAAGGAAGCTTCCAAAGTCACTTCCATTATTAGAACAATCTGGAAATACTAGCGAAGAGGTTGGGTCAGAAGTTCTAGAAGGTTATAAACCTGAGCTTTCACTTGAAGAATTCAAAACCATGGAAGATTTCCATATTATGGTAAAAGGGGTTTGCATTGACTCGGAGCTTCCAGATGATGTACGAATGAATTACTACAAACTCTGCACCGCAAGAAAAGGGTTGCTCCATGATGATCTTGCAGAGGGTTTAAATCACAAACTGGTAGCAGGAATGATAGGTGAAACAGTGAATATTGCAAACAAGATTAAAACTGTCAGATCACTACAACCGAAGGAGAATTTGAAATATGGGATAATCACTTAAAATCATTTGGTATTATGGGAATGAAAGTCGAATTTTTACGTGAAAGGATAACTACACTTTCAAGAATAGTGTCGGAGTTGGAATGTAATTTGGATGTGCAGAAGTATGTTGAAGCTAAGAGAGAGCATAAACGAGTGGAGGATGACATACAAAGTGTAACAGAAAAGCTTGTGGGATTGAAGGAGTCTTCTAGAAAGTTTAAGAGGATTGTAGATGGTTTAAAAGAGAAGATTGAAATGCATGAGGAGAAGTTGCAAAAACAGGTTAATGCGTTTAAAATTGTTTAGGTTGAGATGAAGACTGGTAGCATTTGAAAGGTTTGTGAAAGTGTTTAGGTTGAGAATCTTTCGATTGTTATGCTAGTAGAGACTCATGAACAAGAAGTTTTTTGTACATCATTAGGAAGTTGTTTGCTCTATTAATGAGCAACTTCATATTTTGATCTGTCAAAACTACAGTAGTTCTGTTTAAACCGATTTCATTTCATTTTCTAATCCAAGATTCAGGAACTAAACTTGACCTAAATCAGATACGTTGGTCACTCTTTTTATAAAATGTTATTTGCAATATTAACAAAAATTAGAAAGTTACTATTGAATAGTAAGTTCCTTAATTTTTTAATGACTTTTCCCACACAAAATTTTACATCTATAGTTTTAGTGCAGTACATAATCTTACGATGAGGTCAAGGGTTTTGACTTAAGTATGAAGTAAAGCTATTTTACGTTTTTGCTTAATTATTCTTTGCTTTGTCCTATAAATTCATTTCAAAATCAGAAATTAGAACAACAAGTTTGTTTTTACAAGATATATGTTAGTCACGAGGAACCCTGCACAACGCTAGGGACAATTATTTTTATTTATTTATTTTATCTAGAGTGAAAAAAAGCCATTCTTGTCATCATGTGGTTTAGCTAAATTGCATGATTCGTCTCTATCATTTCAAAAGTGCATGCACCCTTCTTGTGAGAAATTTACAAGTGCAATTTTAGTCCGGACCAAAGTGAAATGACTAAAGTAACCATGTCTTCTTACTATTTAATAAACTAGAGAGGACTAACATTTTAGTCATTTTATTTTGGCCAAGGACGAAAATTGCATTCATAAGTTTCTCACAAGAACGGTGCCTGCACTTTTGAAAAAATAAGGACGGAACATGCAATTTGGTCAAATCACATTGACGATTTCTGTAGTTTACTCTTCTATCTATGATACAGTCTCTGTGATTTGAATCAAGGTATTTAACCCTTGTAAGTTGGTATAGGACTTTGATGAGAATGTTTGGAGAGGCAACTCATCAAGCCTTTTCCTTAAGCTTGTACTATGGAAATTGTAAGATCCCATTGTCATTGTAGGAATAATTTGTCATGAAACTTAATGGTTTAGTCAACATATTTTGTTTTATTCAAGATTATTACTATAATAAGAAGATCGATTTTATTGATTGTAATTAAGGTAGCTGCTGTGAACACTGTATAAGTTAAGTTTTTTTAGTCTTAACTTGATGAAAATTGGTTTGAGTACAAATCTTATTGAACAAAAGGCCCACGGGTACCACTTGTAGAGGTTACGACTTACGACTACTACAACCTACGTATTAACTAGCTCAGATAAATTAGTTTACGATGGTGTATGTGAAGAAGCCTTTTCTAATGAATCTTGATACTAGTTTCTGATTTTCACTTTTATGCCTGTAGAGTGTGGTGGGGGTGGGTTGAACAACATGATTTACCTTTTTATATACTTTTTAAGAGCCATATAATGTTACCACCCTTCAATATTGTAATCAAGGTGTGGTTTAGGTTTGATAGCTTGCAAGTCGTTTATCATGATGTTATCTTGTTCATGGATGCATTTCAGTCGTTAGTGAGCCTGAACAAAGGGAGGTGATGCAGGGAAATAAACTATATGCTTGTAAGAACTACTTTTAAACTGTAACCACGGTCAAAGGATAGAATCTTGATTCGGACCCAGAACCGATTCAGTGCAATCCATTTTATACGGAGTATTTACCAACGGATCAAAACAGTCTTGAACACAATGAGAGAAGCAAACTACCGTCCCCCATAAGAGTGTTTAAAAGTGTCACAGGATCAGCTGATATATTGTAAAGTCTTATAAACTTACAATTGACACTGAGACTTAAAATGTTGATGTTTGAAGTCAAACAACTACTAAGCTAGAGATTTATGGATGGTGAATTTGATGCTAGTATCAAAGCAGATGTGGATTTCATAGCTTGGATAGTTGGACAAGAGAAACAACTTGAGCCAATGTGCAGACTGCAGGATACAAAAATATTAGTTTGAATTTTGTACTTAAGCACAGTTGTTCACTCATCCTTTGATATTTTGAATTTACTATAGTTAGGCCCTCTCCAACCATACCTTCATCCTAAACTAAGTCGAGCTCGACTTGTGATATACGCTATAACCCTTTCCATTGCTAATTACGGAATTTGTTCCTCTTTACATAATCGGGGACAAGGAATATAGAATTTGCTTTCAGTAAAGGTATACGAATCTTGCAATAAGCCTCAAGAAGAATTCTTCATTTTATCATTTTAGTTGTTAGCTAAATTGCTAAAAGGGATAATAACTATTGACTTTGAGAAACAACTTTTATTATTATTATATAGTGAATATAAAAAAGCAACCACAGCTCCTTCATCAAACAGGTCATCTAAGCAAGCTTGTCCAACTTCTACCATTCAGAAGTTTGGTCAACTGCAATTTGATGTAACAGTGTAGTGGTCTCTACCCTTATAGACAATCATGATATACAAAAGAGTATTAATCAACATGTAAAAGTAAATATGTCAAATAAATGTTGTATTCACATGGAGTGGATTACAGAGTGACAATTGCAAAATTATTTCAATGACTGAGATATCACAGTGAACCACAAGCCTTAGCACGAAAACATAAAACACACGAAAGATAGGTTTTTTGTTAGAAAAGGTATATATAACTACTATATAAAACACACGAAACATATTAATCCAAACACCCGTCCTCAATACACCATAATAGCACGAAAACAAACCATCTATGTCACTCATGATTCATATATCTTCATATGCAAATGCTTTTGAGCGAATTTCACCAACTTCTCCATTTCAGTGGCACTGTCGATAGTGCCACTGTGATTGGAGTCAGCTGATTCCATCGCCTTTTGCGCTTTCCACCTCCCAAACCATATCCTAAGACCATGAAGAGCCTCTCTGAATTCTTCTTGGCTTATCCGACCATCATGGTTATCATCATAGGCGCGTAACCATGCTTTGAACTCATCAACGTTCATTGATCGGTTTGGCTCCAATCGTATGCACCTCATGATCGCCATGTGTCTTGAGGCCAAAAAGTTTGAGCTATAGAGGGAAGACAATGGTGAAACTGGTATATTTGAGTTGAGAAGTGTGAGAAAGATATATAAGGCCTAAAGATCGAATAGGGATCATATAATGGAGGTCGATCACATGACTTTACGTTCAATTCAATTTGGTGTTTGGAATCGCATCTTTTTTTACTTTTCAAATTGTGATGTTGGTATTGCTTACAATTCAATAGACTACATTGATTATATTATGGATATAGATTCGAGTAATAAAACAAGTCCTTCAAAGACTTTTCCACTTATTAAAGGTTTAAGTTATACAATAGCAAGGTATGTTTTCGTTTAAGTTTTATTTTCACACGTTATTGTTTTGCTATATGAGTATCCGTGCATAGCAGCGGCGATTTATATATAGTTTTTGACAAAATTTGATTGTGTCGATCTATATGTGTTTATCATCTGTTTGTGTAGTGTCGGATAGTTTACATGCGTTTGTCTCGTGTAATGTTTATTTCAGTGACCTTCGATGCAAACAACCAAAAGGTTACTTGATAATTATAGTGAAAAATTGTATAGCATTCTCGAGAAAAAAATAAGACTGTTGAATTTAAAAAATGAAAAAAGCTCGAGTATTAAAAAGTAATTAAATCATGAATTAATGGCAAATACTGTTACTATTTATAAATAAAGGTAAAAGGATAAATTAATTTTACTCGCTTTGTAAGTTATATGCAAAATTGTTTCTTCCTTAATATAAATGTCAACTTACTATTATAACTATTGCTGACATTTGAGGAGTGTTTTTGTAACTTTTAAGCTTTTGACTCAACAATCTTTACTTCTTATGATGTCTTTGAGACCTTTAATTTTTAAAAATTAAAAAAAAAATTAGTTAACACACCTTCTACTAATAGTAATTATTATAATAAAAATTATTTTTATCTATACCTATTCCATATAATATATTTGGAACCTTCTATTTCTTAAAGTTTTACAAAGTTAAGTTAACATCTACACCTTCTATTATTAGTAATTATTAAAATAAAATTTAAACTATACTAATTGTACATTAAATTATGAGAATGTTACAATAATAAGTGTTATATTCTATGCAGTACCAATATTAAATACAGTACTTTACGGTACTCTTTTAAATCAATTTAAACCATTAGATCACTTAATCAATGGATAAGATCACTTGTGTCATTTATGTAATTAATAAAAAGATTAGACCATTACTTGTAAATCTCAAAGGGTATTATAGGAAGTTTACATTCAACATATTCAAAACCGTTCTTGTTTATAGTGATAGAATTAATTTCTCACATATGATTTTTCTCTCTCTTTTCCAGATCTACTCAAGTTCTTTATCAAAACAACCTCCATCATCCTTCATTGCCATCAAAAATCTGCCGCCACCCTTAAGTTTTTCACCGATCTGAAATTAACAATCAAGAGTTCAACCATACAATTATACGATCTTTTTTTACACCGATCTGAAATTCGATTTCTTTATAGGTAAATGATAAAATTGTTTTTCTATGACTTGATTAATGAATAGGTTTTTTATTTGTTGGATCAGGTAACAGGGGTTTTTATATTATTCTTTTTATCTATGTTTGTATTTTTGTTTATAGAAAAGTCTTATGGTATTGTATATTGTTTAAATTTTATGGTTCTTGACATGATGGTCACCAAATAATTTATATAATCTGTCGGTCGGAGTTGTGTCAAACAAGAAGATGATGTGGTGTATTTTTTTTAATCTATTAGTTATAACATGATTAAGTTAGAAATAGATGGACGTCAGTGAACATTGATGGTAATACACAATTGTGTATCATTTTTGTTTTATTAATATAATAATTTCTTAATGCTATAATTGGTTATACTTACCTATAAAATAATGCGTTTTGAGGATGAAAAAGTCATTTTGAAAATAAATAAGTATAGTTTAATAGCTTTCCTGGTGTTCTTTTGGAAGGATGTTTGTACAACTGTGCATATGTGTTATGACAATAGGATCAACATCATCAGCTATGAGACACCCATGTTGATTGGCCCACTCATCCAATGTACCTAATTTGTTAGAAAATATTTTCTTTGTTGTTGTATCTTTATGTTTATTTGTTTGATATAAATATTTTATGTTCTTTCCGTTATCTTCTCGGCTTGTATCTGTAGACCTAAGGTAAGTTTAAAATCCAGTAAAGAGGTATACATATATGTTTAAAATCAAGGAAAAAGGGTGTGCATACGTGTTTTTGATGTTACTATTAGCGGATAGCATGTGTTAGATAAGAAGGTGTTCTTAACCCTTAAAAGCTTGCATCTTGTCTGCCTTGTAATCAGAAGTTGTATGCAGGTTCTTCGTAATGAGGCGTAACGTACACATATGTTATGGGAAGGGTACTCATATGTTCTAATGAATTTGATGAGAAAGTGAAGCGTGCATATATGTTCGTGGAAGAGTGCACCCATGTTCTGTAAGAAATCATACGTGTTTTTGGTTGGCCGACGCGTACATATATACTTAACAAGATACATTTGTATTTAAATTGTATTTCATTTGATATCAATTTTTGTGTATACTATTTATATTTTTTGTTTGTTATAAATTTAGAGGTTACATGTATATTTATGTTTATTTTTTTGTTATAAATTTCGAAGATTAAAAAATGTACACTACAAACATATGTGCAATTACCATTTTAAGGAAAACAAGTTTAACGTATAAATAATTGTACACAAGAAACATATGGAAATTTATAATAATAAAAAAAACACATATGCACTTTATTTTCCTGAAAAATGCATACCGAAAAAGAAAAAAAAATAATTCCAAAAATTTAGGAAATTTATAAACGTTTTTTAATTAAAAAAAATTAAAAAAGAAACTAAAATATGTTTGACTATTACGCCTTTTAATTAAATAAAATGTTTATTAATACTAAATTTCATTGGCCTAAATGAAGATCTGAAAGATCTGCATATAATATAGACTTTATGTAACGCGCCCACAATAATAATATATAACTAATATAATAACTTTAAGATTTGTATATAATAATATGATATATTAATTCTTCACATCACAACACAAACACATAATCTCTAAAAACTATTATTCATTATAAAAAATCGTTAAATAACATTCGCCTCCGAACTACTGCTTTGCGTGAATAACATGCTAGTAAATACATAACGTATGTTGTTCTATATAACATAAACCGCTAATATAAAACTTCTTTCTCTTATAAAAGAAAAGGACAATTTATTACAAAAACTGTGAATAAGTACTTTATGCATCAGAGGCTATATTTATGTTATAGGTTAATATACGTTGAGCTTACCAAATTTTACGTTTTTGTTCAATTATTTACTTAATTTTACGTTTATAATTCTGAATAGAGGTATGATCTATCATTCTATCTATGTATTGGGTATTTGGGTATGTTGCTGTTGTTGTTCAATTAGTTTACTCAAATATTTCTTTGTTCACACACGTAATTAGTGACGAGTCGGTGACGCCCATTTTTCTTTTTTCTAACTACTAATATGGTATTTCTTTACTGTAATGTTATTTTTATTTTATATTCAGTAGCCAAACTAACAGTAAAACTGATTTTTAAAGTATATATTTTTTGTAGCTGAATATTTCGACATACTTTTTGCCAAGTGCCCAAGTGCAGTGATACCAACCGTCTGATAAAATATTGAGATGATATCATAGGCCGTAACTATTGACGCACAATTTTAGCATGATATGGTCTACTACTTAAATAATCAAAGAAAATAAAGTAATGTACACTTTCTTTGCGATTGAAATGCTACCACACATATAATCCTTTGAAATTACTTTTAACCATCATTTTTAATACAAGCGAGTAACTCTTATTCTAGTTCTCTACCCATAAGAAGAAAGAATAACGAGTAAGCCTTAACAATTGGTTCTTTCATAAAGCCATATTTTGATAGGAATCAAAATAATACTATAATAGGCTAAAGGGAATCAACATTTAAGTGATTAAAAAAATCTAAAGCTAACTGGTAGATATGTTTAGCAAAGAAATCTTTCTCGTGCATATATACTACAAGAAAATTAACATTCAGTGAAAAAATAAATAAATAAATAAAAATACAACATTTACAATTTTGGTGACACATTTTATAGAAAATATACGTGTAAGAGATTTAAATTCTATGGTTTGATGACACTTAACAACGTTTGTCCGGAAAATAAAAGTTTAATCTCCACATTTTTTATTTTTTTTGTTAAAGAATTTTAATCCCACGTTTATTTTGTGTCACAAGGTTTTTGCCTTTGACACTTTTGACCACATTTTCTAAGTCACTACAAAAACACATTGAGTAACACAAAATACGTCATTACATATACAATTTAGTGACACAAATTTTGAAAGTATGCGTGTAAGAGATTTAAATTTTGAGGTTTGATGACAACAATATGTGTCCGAAAATGAATTTTTCAATTTTGTGCTTGTTTTGTGTTACGTGGTTTTTACCTATGACATTATTTAAAGAGTAAACTACTCTGTTCATCTATATGGTTTGCATTGACCGATGAGTTTCGTCCTTTAATTAAAAAAAATGCACCATCCATCCATAAATGCGAAATGTTATGTATCGCTAGTACTTCACTCTAACAAGCCACACTAACTCTCGTTATGTAACAACACGTGATACCCATGTGAGGGTATTTTAGTCATTTTACCCCGTCATATTAACTTCATCTTCTTTATTTATACTTCTTTATTTTCAACAATAACTGCTCACCACCAATCCAAATAATTTCTTTCTTCTTAATTACTGTTTTCATTTTCACCAATCACCACCAAAATCACCTATCCAAAATCACCAATCCAAAATCACACCCCAATTCCCCAAATTCTAAAATACAAAATCATTATCATTAAAATGCTACCTACCCTCTCCCACCTACAAAACAATTAGACATTTGATTTGCTTCTTTTTATCTTATTTTTCTGTCTTTTCCTAACACCACATGCGATCTCAAAAGTCAAAACCAAATGTTCATCACTACAAACTTAACAATATAAAATACTCATAAATTTAAACATAAAACATTTCATTATTAATCAAATCAAAATCACCCAATACATTGACTGAGAAAACAAATATATCAAATCACATTCGGTTTTATAGTTGTGGCTTGTGAATCTATTCGATTGTTTTTGGATCTATTCAATTTTATGTGTTTTATTTGGAGTTGTGTTTAAATAATTTATAGATTTTATGGTAGAGATGGTTTTAGTCGTGGTTTGGATTTGTTACAAAGTGATTTGGGTCGTGGTTAAATTTTAAGCGGTTTGGAATTTTTGCGAAGTGATTTGGGTGTGGAAATTTGTGGTTCGAGTCATTATGGTTGTTTGCTCATGAAGTGGTTAGGGTGGTAATGTGAAGATAGAGAGGATGATGAGATGTGGAGATGTTGTAGGTCTTGAATTGAATGGAGCAACATTGTGGGAAATTTGTATTAATGGATTGTATATGTGGGTTTGGTCTCGGATTCATTCAAGAATAATGATGGTGGTAGAAAGATGGCGGAGGCAAGGGTGCTGGCGAGGTGCGGACGAGTTGGTATGAAGATGACGATGATGATGGTTGTTATAATGTGTGGGTGAAGGGTTTACGTCATTTTTATTTGTAAAAATTTAATTTTGAGGTTTTGAATCAATTGCTTGTAATAGGGTGTATTATATTTGATGGTCGGATATTATAGCAGTTTTGCTCAATTTAAAAGTTTTAAAAATATGGTGGTGTGGTGGTTGTGTAAAGCTTTTGAAAAGGTTGAATTTGACGTTTTTGAATTAGGGGAATTAAGGTATGATTTTGAACGAGCATGTTTGCCCGCGCGTTGCTGCGGGGAAGATTTGTGGAATATTGAGTATTTAGTGGTGTGTCTAAGCTGTGCTTTTGCCTTTGTCGGATGTACCTTTGAAGGTAATTTGAGATTTGCAGTGAATTTTCTAAGCACAGTAATTTGCATGAGTTGATACTTGTAGTCATATTATTTTCCAATGTTTTCAAATAAATTTGTTGCATCAGATAAAATCTCGAAATTTATTCAGTCTATTGAGGAAGTTAACATGATGTCATGTATCGCAATCAAGTTGCTATCCTTGTATTTTAATTTTCTTCACAGCAATCAATCTCGTATTGATCTCCCTCTTCATTGCTTAAGCTTACTACTACATTGAGTTTTCAGTTATCTAGTCAAAATGGCTTCGTATCATGCTGACGTTAGATTAACACGATAAGAATCACATTTCAAAACCAAAATGAGCCTTTTTAATGGAGTCAAAGTGTCAAACAAATTACACAAAGGCTGAAAAAAGAAACACAAAGGCTGTAAAAAGTCTACTAATAATCTATAATGGTGGCATGTTCACGCCATCTCGATTATCAATTACCCCATGTTGATTTTGGTCACTACCCGAAAACCAACAAAGACGATGATGTAACGTGTGGAAAACTAGAAGGGGGGGGGGTTGAATAGTTTTGCCGATTTTAAGTTAGTTTCAAAAACTTTAGATTCGATATTATGTGAAATCGTATGGATGTAGAGAAAGTATAGATCTAATGATAAAGCAAGTAAATAAAGTAAAGCAAGTGATAGAAATGACACAACCGATTTATAGTGGTTCGGCTACAAGGACACATTCCTTGCCCTACTCCACTCCCCGAGTCACCTACTCGAGAGTTCAAGCACTATGTCAACAAACTCCTTCAACTTGGCGGAGAAGCCTTCACAACGTTGCTTACACCTTTTCCCAGACAAAGCTAAATACCGAGTCCGTAACACGGTGGACCAAACCAACACGACTATTACACAACAACTATGTGAAATATCAAATACAAGATCTTTGCATGTAAATCTTGTAGAGGAACAAATCAATCATGGTTATGGATATGATCCATGGGTTGTGATTTTACCCATCCTAATAAACTATTACAACAAATGATTTATTACAACAATTTGTATTAAGTTACTATATATAAATGCTTTACAAAAATAACATGTATCATTATAACTTTACTTATGATAACATTATATTTGTTATCAACAAAACACAAAGAGATCGCAAAATATTAATAAACGTTTTTATGGTTTATTTGTATTAACATAACGGCCTTCCCTTTGCTATCAGAAGTAGTCATAGGCAGATCCATCTCCCAACTGCTAGTGCTGCTGCTGCTTTCTGCAATTGAGCTTTTCTTGGTTCTAGGCTTTTGTATCCGTTGAAGCTGATATTGCAAAACCTGTTCACTGCAAATCTCAAATAGATTACAAAATTAAAAGTTGCAGCAAGAATGACCACTTACAAAATTAAAAGTAGAAGCTGATATTTTCAAATGTTTTAAATAAAAAGTTAAAAGAACATTAGCTACAAAATTAAATTCTGATTAAAGTTCTATAACGTCCCAAAAGTAAAATATTATTTACCTCCCACTTATTACCATAAACTGATGAATCATTTTGTTCTAACAATATCAAACCTAGAACTAAAACTAAAATTTGCAAAGAAGATTGACCACTTGTGTTAATACAAATAAGCCGTAAAACGCTTATTTATATTTTACGATCTTCTAATGTTTTGTCAATAACAAACGTAAAATCATTTTAACGAAACAAATAAAATACGTAAATGGTTTGAACTAATAGTTTCTAACATATTCACATTTTCACATAAAACACTAAAACAAGTATAAGTGATTTTATGACTTAGTAATACATATGTACAACAACTAGTGTTTACATATTTGGGTATAATATACACATAACTAGTATGTAGTATATTGGGTAATATAAATGGGTAGAAACTTAAGTATCACAACCCATTTGGCAAATACATTGAATGTAGTTGGGTACAACCCAAAGCCCATAACCCATGGAGCTTGACCCATAACCCATTGCATGACATCATGCTTATATCATACATGGATAATATCCATAACCCATGGATCAACCCATACCCAAGTGACCAAGTGCATTGCACTCAAAGATACATTGTATCTAGCTAAAGATCCATAGTTCAACCCATGACCCATAACCAAAATACCCATGGGTCCTAGCTTAACGCCCACGGATCCCTTGTGGAAGGGATCGTGGGATCCGGGAATAGTAGGATTTTCCTCTATAAATAGTGAGCCATTTCTTCATTGTTTCTCACCCTTTCTAACACACTTTCTCCCAGAGTTAAAAATCACTAACCTCGGATCCAAGAGATCTATGTTTGTAGTTTTGTTTTGTGTGATCTTTTAGGTTCCTCTTAAAGGCAAGATCACCACCTTTGAAGTCGAGCAAGCTCAAGTCCATGAGTTGCCATGCTTCCTCATCATCAAGGCCACTGAAGTATTCTTGTTAATGATTCCTTTCTTTCTTCAAAGAAGTGTAGTGTTGAAGACATTAGTGAAAGATGTCTCAAGTGTCAAGACGAAGATATTAGTGAAGGGTATCTATCGTTTATAGCATAAACACTTGTGGTAGGTGCTTGGAAGTCAAGACAAGAAGCATTAGTGAAAGGTGCTTAGAAGTCAAGACTAGAAGCATTAGTGAAAGGTGCTTAGGAGTGAAGATACAAGACATTAGTGAAAGGTGTCTTGTAGATCTAGTCAAAGGCATTAGTGAAAGGTGCCTTAGATGTACATTCGATATGGTGTGTTTTGATGTACAAGATAGACTAGTATTAGATCCAAGGATATTGATATCCTTGATGATGTTGTAAAGGAGTAGATCTCCTTTGGGATTAGTCGTTGGTATAGTGTGGTAGTAGTTCCTCCATTGCAATGGAACTAGGTGCTTAGCCTAGTACCTAATAAAGGGTAGGCGACGTTGTGAAGGTGTAGTTCACCTTGGAGTGAAAGAACTAGGTGCTTAGCTTAGTACCTAATAAAGGGTAGGCGACGTTGTGATAGGTGTGGTTCACCTTGGTGTGAAAGAACCCGGTGGTTAGCCTAGCACCGTATAAAGGGTAGGCGACGTTGTGTAGGTGTGGTTCGCCTTGGTGTGAAAGAACTCGGTATCTAGCTTTGTACCGGAAAAAGGTGTAAGCGACGTTGTGAAGGCTTCTCCGCCATAAGGAGATTGGTGTAGTGTTTACTAACTCTCGAGTAGGTGACTCGGGGAGTGGAGTAGTGCAAGGAAGGTGTCCTTGTAGCCGAACCACTATAAATACTCGCGTTGTGGTTTTGTGCTTCTTACTCTTATCTTTCATTACTTATCTTTATATGCTTGTCTATCAACATCCAACACACACAACTAAATAGATTGACATAAGTCGATCTAAATAGATTAAAAGGAAGTTTTAATTGGCAAAACTATTCAACCCCCCCCTTCTAGTTTTCCATAATTGGCATCAGAGCTTCGTTACCAAGTTTCTTGAAGTATATTGTACTTTAAAAACTTGATACGATCCATGGTTAATTGAAAACTACAAAGAAGGTTTTTCATAAAAACAAACACCATGTCTTTTAAAACTATATGTTTGGATGTTGATTTGATAACAACATTTTTCTTATTTATTTTTTCATTTAATTGCACTAATCTTCTTTGTCATGTTGATTAGTCAAAGCTCATACCCACCAAGCTGTAGGAATCGCTTGGTAACAAGAATACCTTCCTTAAGAAGGTATCTTAAACGCAAAGGAGCGGGAATCGTCTAAGTGACATTTGTTGTGTCATTTGTAAAGACATTCCTAAGTGCATTCGAGGTATGACTTTCCACTTATATCTAAATGATATTAGTTTAATAAATGAGTGTTATTTGTTAGGCATTTATTTGAGTAGATTTCATGTTTACACATGTTTTACATGTAGCTTCATTAGGAAGCTTTTTCTCACATACGCGTCACTCCTCCGTCTAAAAATCATGGTTTATAAAACTTGTGTTTTGTCTCACTTAATCCAAAAATCATATCTTCTAATAATAAAACAAAACACAAATCTCAAAATTCCTCCTTCCCCATAAATACTCCCACCGTCGACCACTCTATCAAATCCTCACTTTTTCAAATCTTCCAATTTCAAAAATTTCCTCTCATTCGAAAAACTTCATCTTCCTCCTCATTCCATCTCAACCGAAACCAAGAAGATTCGTCATCAACATGGTTTACATCGCGCTCGTGCTCATCGCCTTAACACTCATCGCACTTGTGTTCCCTATGATGAAGTTCACATATGGAGACATTTACTTTGTGTTGTTAATCTACATTGGGATCATATACCCAATCCTTTGTATCATCCTTAGTATTGAAATGCAATATTACTAATAATCTAGTTATCTAGGTTATTATTATCATAATATGTTTGTCATTTCTTTTGATTTATTTGTTTCATATTCTTTCGTGATACATTAGAAGTCATGTATGCATGCTAAAAAAATGTAGGATAAAACATGTTTCGTGGTATAAAAATGTAAAACCTATGTTTTATCAAATCTATTTCTGTTACTACAGATCCCGGATGATATACTAGCCGGATCCCTTTTGTAAAGGAACCGTAGGATCCGTCCTACTGGAAAACAGTTTTCATGCAAGATTAAAAACCACTATCTTTCTAAAAGTAATAATCCACTAGAAAGTCAAAAACCTTGAGTAAGTTAGAGTGTTAAAAACCATTGTTAATAAAAATCTAGTAAAAACATTAGATAATCATAGGTTGACCACAAACATCTCTGTTTTAACTTATCATTTCTATAGGTTCAACTATGACGCATGAATATGAGTTTGATTTTTCACTCACTAGCGTCTACACTCCGAACATCTCTCTTGAACCCAACACACCTGGCAATCATGTCCGTGGGTTCAATAATCTCGAAAATCGTCACTTCCACGAAGGACGTATTGTAGACACCTCTCTACAATTCGAAGAAGGTATCAATACCTCCTTCCGAGCCATAGGACTAGAATGTCTTCTTGAAATCAACGAGAAGATATGTCCAAGGTTCATAATGGAATTCTTCCGTCAAGTTGAACTCATTCGTAACGAGGATCGCTCTCTATCTCTTTGGTTTTATATCAAAAACCAAAAGTTTACTCTAACCCTTGGGCATTTTGCTCACATCCTCCGGATTCCAAATCATGGACAATGTGCCTTCACCGAAGATTGGTCTCTCGATTCTCTCTTCAACTTTCGTGAAGAAAATAGCCCATATTGTTCACACATACCCTCCTCGGAAGATTTAAATCGCATAATATGCAAACCTCGACCATATTACTCCGATCCAAACATTGTCTTCACACGGGACATCCGAGAAGAGTACAAGCCTCTTGCACTCATCCTACGTGAGAATGTTTGGAGTCTTAGGGGAAATCGAGAAATCCTTCCCGTTTGTTGTGCTCACATGTTGTACTGTTTGCTAACACAACCATACAATCTCGCCTACTTCTTCGCAAGGCGTATTGTAAATCTTCAAGGCTCCAAGAATAAACTCATCCCTTATGGAATGTTCTTGACACGCCTATCACAATGTTATGCACTTCCATCCTCAATTTCAAAGTCCGTTTATGCGTTTTGTGAACAAGATGATGGAACCGCTAAACATATCTCTCATGAAGACTTTCTTCATTCTTGATTCCACCAACACTCATCAATCACGTAATAATCCATTTAGCAAAAACACTCAAGGAACTTAGTAGGATTTCAAATAGGATCAATCCTCTTGTACTCGTGCTTTATCAATGTAATTCTATTTCCTTCATGAAATAAAACATCTTACATTTGATATCTTAGTGTTAGAACCTCTTTAAAAAAACAACATTGGGATATAATGCATTGTCAAGACCATTGCATACCTTTAGTAAAGGTCCTGCCGAGCAGATGGGCGGATCCCAAAGTTTGTGCTATACGGATCCCTACACTTAGGGAACCGTGGGATCCGGCAAACAGAAAATGCAATTGCAAGCATTATATTTCAAACATATCCTTAGAAGACCTCACACTAAGCTAAACATAGTGTCTTAAGGCAAGTTAAGTCCTTATCAAGATAGGTAGATCCTTCCTACTCACACATAACTCATCTAGATCACACTCTAAGACGCTTGTAGATCTATCGTTTCATTTTTAATCCATTACTCTTCCGCTCTTAAACTCACACTTCATTTTTCACTTGATCCCTCACATTTAGCCTTAGAAATCTTTCGATTATGGCAAAATTGATCATAAATCATCCTTACCTCAAAATTGATCAAAGTTGATCAAATTCAAGTTTTCCCATCTCAAAGCTTCTAGGATATTTTCCAAAGCACTATCCTAAGTCACAAACCGATCTCTAGGATCATTTTGTTTCAATTGACACTCTCATCTTTAGTGTCATCCTTGCTCATCCATTGGTACTCTTGAAAGTTCAAAATCCTTCCATAAAAGACAATCATTAGCTACATCACTCATTACCTTCAAGTACTTAAGCACCCCTTCATTTAAGACACTTAGGAGAACTGAAACACTCAAGATGTTATAGATCTTAGATCTTAGAAACATCATTTCCATTCTTTCACAGTCACGAGAGCGGATCCCTAGGATTAGCCTAGACGGATCCCTCCGAGGAGGAACCGTGGGATCCGGATGACGCCTATGTCAATTCTTGCTAAAACAATCATTTCAACTCATCTTTCTAACTCAAACACTCCATCTCATCTTAAATGAGTTCCTAGATCAGTACAAACTCTGAAGTTGACTCTTGTGCATGTTAATCATCACATTCCAATGAATCCTAGTGGCTTAAAGCTTAAATACACTTGCCAAATCTCTTGGTTTATAAACCACTTTGTTAGGACCTCCATAGTCATCACTCTCATCCTAACTTTCTGCACTTTAGAAACCCTTGCAAACCTCTTGAAATCATCTCATCATGAGGAAAACCTCAAGTAGTAACTTATCCACCAAAGAACCACCCAAGAAAAGGGCTCGTGTTATACACGAAATCTCTTCAACCGAATCATCTCCGGTCAAGCCAACAAATGATAGGATCCTTCCTCATCCAATCAAACCAATTCCTAAAAGGATAGTACCCACAAAACTACCAATGCCAAACACCACCATACCTCCTAGGCCAAACAATATCATCTCCACTAAACCATCACCATTGGTTCCTAGAGCTATTTCATTTACATCCCCACTATCATCACCACACCTCTACAATTTAGAGGATTTGCCTCCTAGGCCGTCTTATCCGCTTCCACCGACAACATTTTTCTCATTAGGAGGAATAATGGTACAAAATCAAGGTGTTGAGTCAACACTTGCTCCGGCTTCCTTTTCGCCGTTTCCATCATATAATCCCATTTGGATTATGAGAAATCATCAAAGTCAACCACCCGACCATATGGAAGTTGACACTTCTACCACCACCATCATTCTTGGTCGAGCCATTCTCAAATGCGCCCACCAATCCTCCATCGTTTGAAGCTCCACAAGTCGCTTCACTTGATCCTTCGCATCAAGCCATTTCATTTCTTCCACCACCACTACCTAGCCATGAAAAAGATTGCTATCATTGTCAACATGTTGAAAGTTTGATACATGAAGTACGAGAAGACCAACGTTTCATGTTCTATCATCTCCTCGAACGTTTCGACGAGATTAAACCTAAACAAAACTTGAGCTAGAAGATTGTAGTGGTGTCCTAGCATCAAGCGATAGTTGGTTTAGAAATTCCTAGTCATGTATTTTCTTATCTTCTTAGTTTTTAGAGTCATGTATATCATAACTCTAGTTTTATTAAATGGAATTACATGCTACTTGTTATTTTTTTCTGAGCGTATGATTACTTTGTATTCATATCTCATTTTTGTGATAACATTACTTGTTATATAACCTTTGCTGAAATTAATCAGCTAATACGGATCCCTCAGAATTGCCTAGGCGGATCCCTACTAGGAGGGAACCGTGGGATGTGAGACGAAAGCTATTTTCTACTAACTTGGACCACATTTGCAGGAAATTGTGAATTATACTTGCTTTCTAACATTTGTTTTGTAGTTATTCAATTTACACATGAAGACTTTGACATCCTAAAGCTAGGGGAGCTTTATGTCAAAGCAATGCATTGCAAATTACTTGCAATATTAGGTTTACATTTCGTGACATCCCCTTGCAAACTTGCAATCATCAAAGGGGAGCACATTCGTCACTTAGACGAAATATTTTGCTAACTTACTTGCAAACAAACTAGATTAGTATCACTTTCTTGACGCCCTTACATAGGGATGGACTCGTCAAGGGGAGTAAAGACGAGATCCTTTCCCGTTACTTGCTCTCTACCTCTTTTTATTTCTTTCACATGTTTTTCTTAAAAACAATGTGTTGCTTTCCTTCAAACACTTTTTGTTTCGACAAAAAGGGGGAGAAGAAAGTAAAAACTACAAATTCAAACTTTTACGAATTTTAGCTTTTCCTTAAAATAATTTTATGTTTTGTCATCAACAAAAAGGGGGAGATTGTTAATACAAATAAGCCGTAAAACGTTTATTTATATTTTACGATCTTCTAGTGTTTTGTCGATAACAAACGTAAAATCATTTTAACGAAACAAATAAAATACGTAAATGGTTTGAACTAATAGTTTCTAACATATTCACATTTTCACATAAAACACAAAAACAAGTATAAGTGATTTTATGACTTAGTAATACATATGTACAACAACTAGTGTTTACATATTTGGGTATAATATACACATAACTAGTATGTAGTATATTGGGTAATATAAATGGGTAGAAACTTAAGTATCACAACCCATTGGGCAAATACATTGAATGTAGTTGGGTACAACCCAAAGCCCCTAACCCATGGAGCTTGACCCATAACTCATTGCATGACATCATGCTTATATCATACATGGATAATATCCATAACCCATGGATCAACCCATACCCAAGTGACCAAGTGCATTGCACTCAAAGATACATTGTATCTAGCTAAAGATCCATGGTTCAACCCATGACCCATGACCCATAACCAAAATACCCATGGGTAAAGGGAGCGTCCCACGGATCTCTAGCTTAACGTTAGACGGATCCTCAGGAAGGGATCCATGGGATCCGGAACAGAGGATTTTTCCTCTATAAATAGTGAGCCATTTCTTCATTGTTTCTCACCCTTTCTAACACACTTTATCCCGAGTTAAAACTCACTAACCTCGGATCCAAGAGATCTATGTTTGTAGTTTTGTTTTTGAGTGATCTTTAGGTTCCTCTTAAAGGCAAGATCACCACCTTTGAAGTCGAGCAAGCTCAAGTCCATGAGTTGCCATGCTTCCTCATCATCAAGGCCACTGAAGTCTTCTTGTTGATAATTCCTTTCTTTCTTCAAAGAAGTGTAGTGTTGAAGACATTAGTGAAAGATGTCTCAAGTGTCAAGACGAAGATATTAGTGAAGGGTATCTATCGTTTATAGCATAAGCACTTGTGGTAGGTGCTTGGAAGTCAAGACAAAAAGCATTAGTGAAAGGTGCTAAGAAGTCAAGACTAGAAGCATTAGTGAAAGGTGCTTAGGAGTGAAGACACAAGACATTAGTGAAAGGTGTCTTGTAGATCTAGTCAAAGGCATTAGTGAAAGGTGCCTTAGATGTACATTCGATATGGTGTGTTTCGATGTACAAGATAGACTAGTATTAGATCCAAGGATATTGATATCTTTGATGATGTTGTTAAGGAGTAGATCTCCTTTGGGATTAGTCGTTGGTGTAGTGTGGTAGTAGTTCCTCCATTGCAATGGAACTAGGTGCTTAGCCTAGTACCTAATAAAGGGTAGGCGACGTTGTGAATGTGTAGTTCACCTTGGAGTGAAAGAACTAGGTGCTTAGCCTAGTACCTAATAAAGGGTAGGTGACGTTGTGATAGGTGTGGTTCACCTTGGTGTGAAAGAACCCGGTGGTTAGCCTAGCACCGTATAAAGGGTAGGCGACGTTGTGTAGGTATGGTTCGCCTTGGTGTGAAAGAACTCGGTATCTAGCTTTGTACCGGAAAAAGGTGTAAGCGACGTTGTGAAGGCTTTTCCGCCATAAGGAGATTGGTGTAGTGTTTACTAACTCTCGAGTAGGTGACTCAGGGAGTGGAGTAGGGCAAGGAAGGTGTCCTTGTAGCCGAACCACTATAAATACTCGCGTTGTGGTTTTGTGCTTCTTACTCTTATCTTTCATTACATATCTTTATATGCTTGTCTATCAACATCCAACACACACAACTAAATAGATTGACATAAGTCGATCTAAATAGATTAAAAGGAAGTTTTAATTGGCAAAACTATTCAACCCCCCTTCTAGTTTTCCACAACTTACATTGGTTGTTTAGCCTGAAGGTTTTCAAGTGGGTATGTCGCTCTATGTGGATCACGGGATGCTGCTTTTGAATCAGTTTAATCACCTTCAATGAGCCTTTTTTTTTCTTTTCCATGTCATCTACAACAAATACATAGAATCATAACTTTTGACTAACAAACATGGTAACATGACATTATCAAGAAGTATTGGCTAATTTTAATCAGAATTTACCTTGCTCCCTGATCTTTTTTGCTAAAAGCTTTATGACAAATCGTATCTTTAAACTCTTTTTGCTCTTCGCGAGTCGGTACAGTGAATAGATTCCTTAACTTTATCATTGTCGTGTTCGTTAAGATCAGTATCACTGAAGTCAATAAATTGGTGCAATAGATGGTTGGAGCACTAAGAAGGTGTTTGCCATTGCTTACGAAAAGTATCTAATTTTCAGCTAATTTTCCATCGTAAAAGTCTGCAATACAGTAGCATTATGTTGCAGGTCTGACTTAATTTTTTTTGAAATGCGGCATTAAAAGACAGTTATGTGGTTTACATTGGGCATTACGTAATCCGATCAAGTAACACATTACCGAGCACAATGCGTCACACATGGCAGCTGTGAAAGTAATATGGGATTCTGGCAACAATCTTAAGGGGGATTCAGATTAGAAGGTTTAAGGTTAAATACTATTATCCAAACTTGCAACTTTGCATGTGCTGATTTAGAATAGTAAGTCAAAAATTATCGGGTTCATTAATCATTTTTTAATTAGTAACATGAACAAACATAAGTTTCACCTGGTATTGAAACCTTTACCCAAAAAAACATAAGTTTGACGCTAAATACTGACAAAGGTAATCATAGCAAAAACCACATTTAAATCGACTCTAAAGAATGCCAGAAACCACATAACCGAACAACTAACCTTTGATAAAGAATCCGGACATGAAATTAAAATCGAAAGTAGCTCGTAAAAAGTTTTGAATGCTAAAGTGTTCATACATGTGGTAAAAGAGCAAATTTGATATCTTGAAGTGGTTTTCCTTTTGTTTCCATCACGTTTCTAGCTTCCCTCTTCGATCATTGCTTGACCAGGCATAACCCTTACACCACAGCTTCCCTCTTCTTCAAGCTACAACTACCTGCATGAAACCCACCGCTACAATCCTACTGAAATAAGGACAACATACCCAACATTGAGTACAACAGTTGTGGGCCCATTAGCTCGAGCAAACACAGGAATACTAACCCCGCTATGAAATTAAACACGTAGTTTCAGTCGAACATAGTCAGATGAAACAAAGTTTTGGCATTTATAATTTTTTGTAAAACATTTAGTTGTAAATGGTCAGTTTGGGTCGTGATAATCTTAAATGGCATATGGGATGCATAATAAATTTGCTAAGCATTTATACGGGCCAAATGCATTTTGACATACTAAAAAATGCACGATTCATCGAATTACCCAACATGCTCATCTTACCACTACTAAGATAAAATCTGAAGAAATTTAAGGCTTGTAACATGCATTACCCAATGGACCGCCATAGAAAAGGCCATGGCTGTTGCTCTTATCCGGCCTGGAAAATTTTTAGAGAGTAGGAGACCAGGAATAGTATCAGCTTCAATAGCAAATGAAAACAGAAACCTGCATAATGGGTAAATTTGGTTATCGACATGCTATAGTTAATTTTGAAAATATAATATATATCAACAAAATTCACATATATCTTTCTTTTTAATACAAAAAACAATTTCAAAATTTGTACGCTGACCTTCCTAAATCTGCTTAAACCAAGGTTCCATACACGTCAGTTTTTGCACACCATGTCATTGGTCCCTCGAACTTTGAACACGGATATTATATCCACTTGAAGTATGAGTATCATGAATATTCCACGTGCTGAAAAATGTATATGATGTGGAATAGAGAGAGGTGAGGTCATATGGCCAGTTTCAATTTAGCCTTGCAATATGCAATATAGTTATGTGAAGGCCAAAATAATTTTGAAGAACAGATTGCTTAAGTAATAATTTTACCCTTTTAGTGATGAATATATTGATATGGGTCGAAAGTTACTAAAAGTTTCTTATTAATCTATACAACCTACTAAATCGTTTTTATAACATTATTAATCTCACAATTAACATTTCATTTATTTTATGTGTGGGTCAACCCGACGAAGCCATCTTGGAAAGATGAGAAAGGTTAGAAAGGAATCTGAAAAAAAGATTGGTACTCCCAAATCTTCTTTCTCAAATTCTACCAGCATCGTGATAGCTGTCTTGGGAAGATGGTGCCTAGAACTTTGGTATAAGTAACCTACATTACACAAATGTGAAAGAAAGCAAAATTCAATCAAAAGTACATTTTTTTTAATTGATTAATGAATGCAAATAATGGTAGTCTCACCTTGGCAACATCAGCACATATAAAACACTTGTAGACATTTTAGCGCTGAACTTGTGACCCGCTACAGCAAACATCCCAATCTCCATTTTCGTTAAACAAAGCCTACAAAACAAATCACACAAACGTAACCGTTAGATATGAAATAATGATATATCTTTCTACTTTTCTAATAACTTGATTTTTGCAATGTTCAGTACTTAACTTACTGTGTCCACATTTAGTTGGTTCTTCAAATACCAAATGCCCTTTTTTAGGAGCAAAGTAGGGATCATTTGGTGTTGTTAGTATTTTGTTTTTGTGCATACTCTTAGGCTGGATATATGTTTGACCCATGTTAGTTTGTGGCCCTTTTGATATCAGAGGTTCTCTTGGCTATCAGGTATTGTTTTGAGCAAACTTATTCTATACTTGCCTGTCTATTTCATATCTTATCCTTATAAAAATAGTTTCTTATCCTGATAAAAAACAGTTCATCCTTTGGATTTATGAACACTATCCATGTTTTCTTCATCTCCAAGGGGTTTAAAAAAATATAGCTATAAAGGAAATGCGTTAAATACTTAAAAGTTCTATTAGCGATATGATCGGGTAACCTCGAAAACTATCAATCCACATAACTGTATATTTCCTATCTTGTAAAAGCATCATATAAACTACATAATTCATTTGACCATTGAGGTTTTATAGAAGCCCAAGAAAGTGAAATCCCTACCGATATAATTTGATTTCAAACAGGACATCTACAATATAAACTAAATGTGCAGCCCTACACAAAAATCAGTCTAGCAATATTACACAACCAATGAAAAATAGTCTCTAATTGAATGTCTAATAACCAACTTCCTAATATCTTCACAAAAAAAAAATCTGAGTACAGTGTAGGCATTTTAACATTGTCCAATTATAATAAACAATTAGGCATTTAATTTGCTACCTCATAAAGCTATTATAACTTCTAGTTATATAGATATTATGTCATTATATTTATGCTCAATTATATATATATACTAATAGCCATTTGGTGGGTGTATAGAAAAAGGTTTGATACATACTATGTTGTCAACATCTTATTACAGTAATGAGCATATGTTCAGCTCATATATTATACTTTTTTTTATGATAAGTGAAAAAAAAATGAAAAACTCAACTGTCCTCATCAGCATCTTTAGCAAGCTATTTCCCCAATAATCACCTCTAAACAAAACCAAAATATGTCAAAAAAATTTAAGATAAATCCACCATTAGAAACAAATTATTCATAACACAAATCATTACCTGCAATTCATTATTGAAACTAAAATCCTAAAAAGGCTTTTTATGTAACCACACATCCGGAGGTTTGATTGCGATGAGTGTACGCTTGTGCGAGTTTTTTTTGTAACCACACAGCCGGTGGTTTGAAAGAGGAATAGAAAGATGAGTTTGTATTTTGATATGAATATTTTGTGCAATCAATGGATTTGTAGAAGAATGGATGGCAGAGGTAACTCAAAAACCACCGATGATGGTGGTGCCTTGTGATTAGGGTAGTGAGAAAGTGTATTTTTGTTGCATGTGTGTGTGCGCGCGGTTTTGTGATGGTGACGGATTTGTGCGGAGAAGAATGGTTTAGAAAGGTCTAGATTAGGGGAAAACTAAGTTGTTGTCATATATGCAATGTTGCAAAAATCGTGAATCGGTAGTCGGGCGGTCGACCACCCTGCAGCGAGTAATCGGTCAAGTCGGGATTAATCGGTGATTAATAGGATTGCATTTCCTGCAATTTTTTGGTATTTCTAGAGACCAAACTAAAAATCTTAACTGATTCCAAGCCTGCTATGTTTCCAAACATCAATAAAAGACTCCAATTCTGATTATGATGCTCATTGTGCGTAATAAGTGAAATATACGATCCCCAAATTAAGTAGAATGCTTAAATTATAATTATTTTTAAAATGATCGATTTGCCCGATTCAGCCGATTTTTGACCGATTCGGCCGATTTTTTGACTGCTTAATGTCAATTTTTTTTCCTAGGCCGATTTTTCGACCGATTTTCAAAAATCGACAAGGTACTCGGCCGATTAACGATTAATCGGCCGAGTTGACCGATTTTTGCAACATTGTGTATTATACATATAGATAGATTTGTATTTGTAATGTATGCATACGGTGAACAGTAAACTTCGCAACACACATTAGCCAATGTTAATGTGCCACATCATTTTTTTGGTACTACAATTTGTATAAAAATAAAATGAACCAATAAGATGTTGACAACATAGTATGTATCAAACCTTTTTGTATACACCCACCAAATGACTATTAGTATATATATATAATTAGGGGAATTAGAATGTTAGAATTTTATAAAAATGAAGATGAAGAAGATGAGCTATGGTTGAAGATGATCTTCTTATTTTGGTAGAGAGAGAGGCTGAAAATGTTAGAGAGAGAAGCAAAAAATGAGAGAGAGTGTGTGTTATTTATTTTTATTTATTTAATCACTTTAGAAAGAAAAAAAAGGGAAAAAGGCATTTTAGTTTTTACCCTCATGTGCACTGCACATGGGGGATTTAATGGATAAATTTAACGGTCATTAAAATGAAGGACTAACGATACATAACGTTTTGCATTTAAAGATAGATGATGCATTTTTTTAGTCAAAGGACGAAACTCATCGGTTAACGCAAACCACATGAACGAATGGTGTAGTTTACTCTTACTTAAATAAAGTTTTCGTTAAACATAGCACTTCGACTATGTTTAAAATAACAGAATAAGCGACATGGGTGGTACGTTAGAGGTTAGGGCTAGTTATAAGGAGGGGTGGAGGTTTTATTCTCAATATATAAACCTTTATTGCATGTCCCGATAGCCCAGACTATGGATAGCAAATTTTTTTAAATAATATAGGTAGTAATATTTTCTAAGGGCCCGTTTGGTTTGTAGATGGGTTTAGATTAGGATTTGGATTTGAATGTAAAATTGTAGATTAGGATTTAGATTTGGAGGGAGAAAATAATATTATAAAGTTAATATTATTTAATTTGATTGGGTTAATATATTTATTTTATACTTTATAAAAGATAAAAAAAAATAAGTGACAAATAATATGTGGCTGGAGATTTTTAAAAACAAAAAAGTCAACAAAAACAAAGAACATGTCAGAAAGCCAGAGGGAGGTGGTGAATTTTGTCAAAACCCATCAATAAAGACATAGAACACTGTTGCATAGCCTATCAATTTGAACCAAACAAAGGTTTTGTAATTTTAAATCCTAAACCCATTAAAAAACCGAGAACCAAAATGCACCTAAATTTGTTTTTACTGTAGATCTACAGTCAAGTTTATAAAGTACATAAACACCCTTTTAAATTTGATAACAATACAAAAAAAACCCATAATCTCATCAACTTTTATAAAATACCCTCATACTAATAATACAAAATAGCTTATAAATTCACCAAGTTTTATATTGATGAGTGTCTAAATACTCATCATTTTTGTACCATTTAAACTGCAAAAACATCTGAAAACACTCGAAATGCATCAAAATGATAAAATATCACAAATAAGTGTTTTATGTGTTTTAAATGCAAAATATCAAAATCGGTGAAAACGATCAAGTTTGCATAATTGGCGCTTTAGTCCCCAAGTTTCAAAAGTTGTCAAAAATGTCCATGGTAAAACCAAATAAAGAAAAATATCATTTTAAGTTCTTAGGGATTCAAAAGTTGTCAAAATTGGTCCTTGAGATTCAAATTTACAAAATTACAACTTAAGTCCACGAACTTTGAAATTTGGCAAAAATGGTCCTTTGAAAATTTGGAAATGTCAAAATAGTCCTTGAACTATTAAAGCTTGTCAAAAGTGACCCTTGAAACAGTTTTGAGAAAATGGCGAGGATTGGTCCTCATCTTTCGAATTTGCAAAGTTAGTCCTTGCATTAATAAACCTTAAACCATGACCCTTTGCACATTTAGACCCTTCGCCTTTATATACATTTTGACCCCTTCCTGTTTTGAATTGCCAGTCAAAACCAACAAACCTATACCCTTGCCGCCCACCTATCTTGTCTTTTCTTCTCCAACTTGCCCTGCAACCACTCACCTCTCCCAACACCATCACCTCACCTTATCCTCTCACCCTCAACCCCTCATCATCACACTGTCCACCCCCCTTAGTTGCAGTCAAAAAGTCAACAGAGGTCAAAAAACCCCTTTCCCGCCAAAATGATAAAAGGGCCTAGATTGCTCAAAACTCTCCCATTGGCTCTCAAATAAGGTGGGATGTGCTCAGAAACACGTGGCAAGACCTCTTGGGTATAAAAGAAGCAAGAAGAAAGGGAGTGAAGGCAGTAGTTAGTTTTTATTTTTCTTTGTATGTCGTTTTTTTAGTTATCTTAATTAAGTGTTCTAAAATGTAATTCTAAGCTTTAATGTATTAAACTCAAGTTAATTATATCATTGTAAGTCACTTTTAAGTATCAATCTCAAGTTTTTATATAAATTCTAAATCTCATGTTCACTGTTGAAAATTTGAGTTTCAAACTCTTGTATTAAAGCTGCTATTAGCTTATTTTTAAGTTCAATCAGGGTTACTTAAGCTCCATATAGCTTTTGGTAAGCTTGGAGATCAGTTTCAAGCAATTTTGGATCATGGTCAATAAAAGTCAATCAGACAAGCAAGATGGTTTTGGAAATGGACAATGGTGATGCAGAGCATGGATTTGGGTTGTTATCAAGTTGTTTTATGGTTTAGAATAGATAAATGGTCTTGTGTTTCTTTGGCAATCCACTGTGGAAAGGACCATATGTAAGTGATTTTCAAGTTTGATGCATAATATGTATCTGTGTTTAATTTTAGTTCCTACTTGTTTATTTAATGTTAATTAAGGTATTTAGACTTATTTTGATCAAGAAATCATGTTGGCTCAGTGTTTAATTCAGTTTTCACTTGCTTATCAGTAGTTTAAGTTGTGTTTGGATTTGTAGCTAAAACTGTTTTAGAGGCTTGTTCAGTACTTAACTCCTGTTGCTTCATGCTTGTTTAGTTCATCTAAGCTCATATCTGTCTTTATTTTGTATCTGCAAACCTCACAAGTCAAAACTTCACTTAAAATGTCTCAACAGTTTAACTGTTGAGATTTTTGCAATTCAAAATCTTGTTTTGTGTTCAAAACTCATAAACATAGCTTGTATTAAGTTTGTTTTATCATATTACACCAATTCCAGTCATTAAATTTGAATCAAAGTTCAAAAAAGTCAACATTTCATGTTTGCTTTAAAAGTCAAAATTGCAAAATATCAGTTTTGGCCCAACTAGAAGGATTTTTCATGAGTTCATTCCTGGGTCAATTCCATTGAAACTTTGGGTTTTATAAGTTCAACAGTCTAGTGTCTTATTAGGATTTTGTATAATTTTGTGAATTTTTATAAGCTTCAAACATGCTTGACAAAATGGTATAAATGCCTGTCTGCAACCGACTCGATTAATCTTGAGTGCATTGAGGTGTATCTGAAACTTGCACAAGGCTCACCTTGGTTCACCTAGGTCTAGTTTTTGGTTTTAAGGTTCTTGGCCAGGTCTTCTCCAAGTTCCAATTGCTGGTTTTCATATTCAGCTTATTTTGAAGCTTGTGCATAAGCTCAAACTTGGTTCCCTAAACCTGTGTTTGGCACAAATACTCAAATCATCCAAATCTGTTGTAATTGCAAATCAGTGGTTTAGGCTTGTTGAGACTTGTTGCATTTTGGCTCTTTTAGCTTATCCAAGCTTCTGTTTCAGTTTGGTGGCCCTTGGTGCTCACTAGCTTATTCCAAGTGCTTATTTCTTAGCACTTTGCACATCAGTTTCATATTCCTCCACATAAGCACTTGTTTTTATATTTTTCCTAGATTCCTCATATTATTTTAAGCTTATCTTGAATTTTTCAGATTTTTCCAGTACTGTTTAGTATTTTTCTTGATTTAATTTAATTTTTAGCACTTTTTAATTAGCTTTTAATACAAAAAATTAAGAAAAGTTTCAAAAAAATAATTTTTCATTTTTATTAAGTTAAGATAAATATAAAAGTCAAAAAATATTTTCTAGATTTTCTTAGTTAAATTTGTATTTTAAATAATTTAATTAGTTTTAAATAGTTTTAATTCCTAGAAAATAGAAAAATAATCAGAAAAATACAAAAATAGTTTTGGAAATTCTCTTTTGTTATTTTAGATTTTTCCTAGTCATAATTTTATTTTTTTAGGTTTATTTCCTATTTTCTTGTAATTTAGGTTATTATTTAATAGTTAAAAATAGTTTTTAATTAATAATAATTAGATAAATAGTTATAAAAATAATTTTCTTTTTCTTAAAGTTTTCTTATATCATTAGGTTTGTAAAAATATCATTTTCATATTTTTAGGATTAATATTGTGTAAGTTTCACGTTTTCATTTGTACGTTACGTAGTTTTAAATTCAGTTTATAAAACATAAAAACAAAAACATCATTTTGCAAATAGTGATAGCGTTTATTTAATATTTTTATCTTTTAATTTCCTTTAATTTGCATTTAAGCCCTGTAGTTTATGGGCTTTCTCTTTAGGTATAGGTCGATCATTATCCTTTCCGTTCAATCCTCGATCACTACGTTTGGCTATTCTCGCACGACTCGTTGGGACTTAACGACACGGGAAACACTATACTCTCGATCTTCATTGCATTCGTGTTTAAACTGCTTTAAGTTTCTTACGATTGACCATTCACAAGTGGCCGGCTTGAGTGAAAAACTTGCGGTTTTGCGGATCAAATTTGACGCTTGTTGCTTGGGGAGCGGTGCTAATAGTCTTCGTTTAGCAGATTAGTGATTTGAATATTCACTCTTTGTTTATACCATCTATATGTTTATATTTTCTTATATAAATCAAAAACCCAAAATATTTTCTTTCTTATTTTCACAAAATGTTTATCCAAAATACAAAATATCCATCTTTACCCTCTGCATCTTTGATTCTTCATCCCTACCCCTCGAAAACATTTGATTCTTTCTATGTCTTATCCTCACCCTCTTGGTTGTCAATGGTGTGGTGGTTCTTATAATGGTGGCAATTGCCCTAGTTGTAGCATGGTGGAATCGGGAAGCAGATGCATACATAACCGGGATCCCTATTCCTACCATAACACAACCGATTTATTCCATCGACTACCACCTTTGTGAGACTCAGTGAGTTTCTTGTTGTGAGTCTTGTGGTGGTTCACACTCAGTTCGATTGTCAATCGAAACACGCTTGTCTATGAGCGGGTTCACGATAACAATTATGACTACCACACATATAACTCACGGCCACATCGGTTTCTTGTTGTGAGTATTGTGGAGGTCCACTGCTGTAGCTCGATTGTCAAACAAGGAATCCATTTCCTTGTAACAATTCGACTCTTCGTATCATGACCAACCTCTACGGTACCAAATGAATCGGGCACCACTTCGGCGACCCACTTCCTCAAAATCTTCTCCTTGATCTTTTGGATTTAGTGAAAGATTTGAAGGAATCTAAACATCCCAAAGATAATCCAAAATGACAAATCCATGGAAGAATTGTTAGTCGAAAAGCGGTTGCTAAATTAAATTCCCAATTGCCTTTGAAAAATCTATTAGGAATCAATTGCAAAAAAAAAGCGACCAAATCTAGCTCTCGATTCCGTTTTATTCACGATGGCGGTGATGATGAGGATACACTTGATATCCTTCAATTTTATCAAGATTCATCAAGTTCATCGGTTGAAATTCCTTCCATGAAAATCGGGAGAAAAGACTATGATGGAATTACTAGCGAAAGAACAAATGGAAAGTATAAAACATATGTATGCTAGTCCTTCTCAACTCCTCCGGCCGATTGATATCCGGTTTGAGATTCATTCTCGAACAACTGCTATCACACCAGCTCCCACTCACTCTCTCGAACATGGGGACGAGCATCTTGACCTTGTTCACGAAAAGGAATCGGACCGAATTCATAAAGTCTAGTGTTGAGAACCTTGTCCCAATCCCAGGAGAGTCACGAGGAATTCTTGATCATGTGTGTGATATCCTCCTCCTCTTGTCTTCCAAAATGATCATATTGAGATGTTCTCAGATTCCAATGATAACGATTCGTTATCTTGTGGAGACATCGTTTATGTGAAACTTTACCTTCGAGCTTGTTAGCTTAGAAGAGAATGATGAAGTTCGACACTTTGAAATCAAAGATGAAGCACTTAGTGCAACATTCTTGAATGTCGGTCTTCTCATTTCTAAAATCGAGGCTTTCAATGAAAAACCTATTTCATCTCCTATCCCATTAAGGATAGTGACATTCTTTCGATGATTCTATTCCGGAAATGAAAGCCTACATTTTAATGATATGGGAGAGAAGATTAGTGGCGATTACCACTTTTCATTCTCATAATTCTCTCCCATTATGAATCATTTACATTGGAGAAGTTCACCGGTGAACCCACTCATATCAATTCGAATATGATTCATTCACCTTCATGGGTTCTCGGATGAACTCACTCATATCATATCTCCGCGGAGTATGATAACTTCTACTGATCTAGACACACCGGGATATGTCTAGACCAATTGAGCTTAAAAGATGAAATTCATGCTATTATGAATTCTCCTTATGATGATGATGAGTTAGTCAAGATTATTATCATGATTTTCTATCTCTTCTTCACCTATCCCGTGGCTTCTCCTGTTCTTCACTCCTTGAGAATGAAGACATTATCTTTGACCCGGCATTTCCATGTACCATTTGTGAGCGGGTGCATGCAGATATCTCGTCGGTGTGGAACTTTCCGTATTTCAATGTTTATCCAAACATCTTGAATGAAAGTCCGATGGAGATTGTCTCTTCCACTTACTTCCCCATGAACAAATTAATTCGAGTCGAGTCAAGCTAGCGACTTCGGTAATCAAAAACGATGAGTTAAACATGGGTTTTCACCCGTGTGTACTACCCTAGTGTGGGGAGATGCCCGCATGTTGTATATAGATCTAAAAAATAAAAATTGTAAATATTAAAAGAGAATAATTGTTGTGTTTCCACACTTAGCTAGTAATGTTATCTTTTACGTTCTAAGTTTCGGCATAACGACGGTACTTTGAATATTGAGGACAATATTCATTTCTAAGTGTGGAAATTCGGTGAATTTTGATCATAAATGTACCCTTTAGTCCCTTTTCCCCAAAATGGCCAAATTTAAAAAAAAAATTTTAGTGGAAGTACTATGTACTAAACACAACAAATGGTAATTAGTCCACCATGTCTAACCCACATAAGGATTGGCTAATCCGAGAGCAAACGGCTCTTGGTAAAGATATCTCAAATTGTTGACGACTTGCAATTTGCCCAAAATTGTATGGTATTCATTTCGCGTATCCTTAAAAGTGAAGAGTTGGCTAGCCCGCAAGTTTATGGCTTGTGGTAAAGGCGATGGAAAAACCATAATTGGTAATCAGCTCACCAAAGATAATATTGATAATTTATCTAAGAGTTGGCTAGTCCGAAGCAAGCGGCTTACGGTAAAGACAAATCAAAGCCGTTGAAATGCGGTGATTTGCTCAAAATCACTTGGTTATCAGCGTACCAAGGTTCTTACTTGAACCCAAACATTTGGCTACTCGAAGTAATGGCTTTTGGTAAAGAGATGAAATCCATTAATTTTTCTCAAAACATTGCTAGGGACTAGCAATATCTTAGTGTGGGGATTGATGAGTGTCTAAATACTCATCATTTTGTACCATTTAAACTGCATAAACATCTCGAAAACACTAAATGCATCAAAATGATAAAAATATCACAAATAAGTGTTTTATGTGTTTTAAATGCAAAAATATCAAAATCGGTGAAAAGCGTATCAAGTTTGCATAATTGGCGGTTTAGTCCCCAGTTTCAAAAGTTGTCAAAAGCAGGTCCTGGTAAAACCAAATAAAGAAAAATATCATTTTAAGTTCTTAGGGATTCAAAGTTGTCAAAATTGGTCCTTGAGATTCAAATTTACAAAATTACAACTTAAGTCCACGAACTTTGAAATTTGGCAAAATGGTCCTTTGAAAATTTGGAAATGTCAAAATAGTCCTTGAACTATTAAAGCTTGTCAAAAGTGACCCTTGAAACAGTTTTGAGAAAATGGCGGATTGGTCCTCATCTTTCGAATTTGCAAAGTTAGTCCTTGCATTAATAAACCTTAAACCATGACCCTTTGCACATTTAGACCCTGCCTTTATATACATTTTGACCCCCTTCCTGTTTTGGACCGCCGGTCAAAACCAGTCAAACCTATACCCTTTGCCTTGACCTATCTTGTCTTTCTTCTCCAACTTGCCTGCAACCACTCACCTCTCCCAACACCATCACTCACCTTATCCTCTCACCCTCGGCCCCCTCATCATCACACACTCCACCCCCCCATAGTTGCGGTCAAAAGTCAACAGAGGTCAAAAACCCTTTCCGCCAAAATGATAAAAGGGCCTAGATTGCTCAAAACTCTCCCATTGGCTCTCAAATAAGGTGGGATGTGCTTTCGAAAACACGTGGCAAGACCTCTTGGGTATAAAAAGAAGCAAGAAAGGGAGTGAAGGCGTTAGTTAGTTTTATTTTTCTTTGTATGTCGTTTTTTAGTTATCTTAATTAAGTGTTCTAAAATGTAATTCTAAGCTTTAATGTATTAAACTCAAGTTAATTATATCATTGTAAGTCACTTTTAAGTATCAATCTCAAGTTTTTATATAAATTCTAAATCTCATGTTCACTGTTGAAAATTTGAGTTTCAAACTCTTGTATTAAAGCTGCTATTAGCTTATTTTTAAGTTCAATCAGGGTTACTTAAGCTCCATATAGCTTTTGGTAAGCTTGGAGATCAGTTTCAAGCAATTTTGGATCATGGTCAATAAAAGTCAACTGTACAAGCAAGATGGTTTTGGAAATGGACAATGGTGATGCAGAGCATGGATTTGGGTTGTTATCAAGTTGTTTTATGGTTTAGAATAGATAAATGGTCTTGTGTTTCTTTGGCAATCCACTGTGGAAAGGACCATATGTAAGTGATTTTCAAGTTTGATGCATAATATGTATCTGTGTTTAATTTTAGTTCCTACTTGTTTATTTAATGTTAATTAAGGTATTTAGACTTATTTTGATCAAGAAATCATGTTGGCTCAGTGTTTAATTCAGTTTTCACTTGCTTGTCAGTAGTTTAAGTTGTGTTTGGATTTGTAGCTAAAACTGTTTTAGAGGCTTGTTCAGTACTTAACTCCCGTTGCTTCATGCTTGTTTAGTTCATCTAAGCTCATATCTGTCTTTATTTTGTATCTCGAAACCTCACAAGTCAAAACTTCACTTAAAATGTCTCAGCAGTTTAGCTGTTGAGATTTTACAATTCAAAATCTTGTTTTGTGTTCAAAACTCATAAACATAGCTTGTATTAAGTTTGTTTTATCATATTACACCAATTCCAGTCATTAAATTTGAATCAAAGTTCAAAAAAGTCAACATTTCATGTTTGCTTTAAAAGTCAAAATTGCAAAATATCAGTTTTGGCCCAACTAGAAGGATTTTTCATGAGTTCATTCCTGGGTCAATTCCATTGAAACTTTGGGTTTTATAAGTTCAACAGGTCTAGTGTCTTATTAGGATTTTTGTATAATTTTGTGAATTTTTTATAAGCTTCAAACATGCTTGACAAAATGGGTATAAATGCCTGTGCAATGGACTCGATTAATCTTCGAGTCTCGCATGAGTGTATCTGAAACTTGCACAAGGCTCACCTTGGTTCACCTAGGTCTAGTTTTTGGTTTTAAGGTTCTTGGCCAGGTCTTCTCAAGTTCCAATTCTTTGGTTTTCATATTCGACTTATTTTGAAGCTTGTGCATAAGCTCAAACTTGGTTCCCTAAACTTGTGTTTAGCACAAATACTCAAATCATCCAAATCTGTTGTAATTGCAAATCAGTGGTTTAGGCTTGTTGAGACTTGTTGCATTTTGGCTCTTTTAGCTTATCCAAGCTTCTTTGGGTTGGTGGCCCTTGGTGCTCACTAGCTTATTCAAGTCTTTATTTCTTAGCACTTTGCACATCGATTTCATATTCCTCCACATAAGCACTTGTTTTATATTTTCCTAGATTCCTCATATTATTTTAAGCTTATCTTGAATTTTTCAGATTTTTCAGTCTTGTTTAGTATTTTTCTTGATTTAATTTAATTTTAGCACTTTTAATTAGCTTTTAATACAAAAATTAAGAAAAGTTTCAAAAAATAATTTTCATTTTATTAAGTTAAGATAAATATAAAAGTCAAAAAATATTTTCTAGATTTTCTTAGTTAAATTTGTATTTTAAATAATTTAATTAGTTTTAAATAGTTTTAATTCCTAGAAAATAGAAAAATAATCGAAAAAATACAAAAATAGTTTTGGAAATTCTCTTTTGTTATTTTAGATTTTCCTAGTCATAATTTTATTTTTTAGGTTTATTTCCTATTTTCTTGTAATTTAGGTTATTATTTAATAGTTAAAAATAGTTTTTAATTAATAATAATTAGATAAATAGTTATAAAAATAATTTTCTTTTTCTTAAAGTTTTCTTATATCATTAGGTTTGTAAAATATCATTTCATATTTTTAGGATTAATATTGTGTAAGTTTCACGTTTTCATTTTATGCGTTACGTAGTTTTAAATTCGAGTTTATAAAAACATAAAACAAAAACATCATTTTGCAAATAGTGATAGCATTTATTTAATATTTTTATCTTTTAATTTCCTTTAATTTGCATTTAAGCCCTGTGGTTTATGGGCTTTCTCTTTAGGTATAGATCGATCACTATCCTTTCCGTTCGAATCCTCTCGATCACTTTACGTTTGGCTATTCTCGCATTTCGTTGGGACTTAACGACCGAGGAAACACTATACTCTCGATCTTCATTGCATTCGTGTTTAAAGCTGTTTTAAGTTTCTTCACGATCGGCCATTCACAGTGGCGGTATTGAGTGAAAAAACTTGACGGTTTTGCACGGATCATATATCTTTCTACCCCATAATTTTAGTAATCTATACTACATATAATAGAAAAACGGTCAAAGTTGAAAAGTTGAAAAGTTGAATAGTTGAAAATGGTCAAATGAGAGAGAAATGCATAGTGTAATTAATACTTTTATTAAAACACCCCATTACATAAAAGTACAATAATTTATTCACATTGTACAACCAATTAAAAGCATATCTACCAAATTAAAAACAACCAATTAAAACACCACTTTCTAAAAAGTACAATAAAAATTTCATAACGTACAATTTAAAGAAACTACAATATAATCCAAAATATAAATTTCATGAAACACACTAATTAATGTTATTTTTAAAAAGAAGTGATTTGCGCACTCCTCAAATTGATTGGGACACTCTAATTTAGAGTGTTTTAACATTTATATCCTTACATGGTGAAAAGAAGTAAAAATAATGTGGGGGTATAAGTGTCAATACACTCTAAATTAAAGTGTCATAATCAATTAAAAGAGTGTGTAAATCACCACCCATTTTTAAAACACCCTAAAATGAAAAGTAAATGTTATTAATATACACATTATACAAATTATTAAAACACACAAAACTTCATACAAGCTAAAAAGTTGATGTTACATATAGTTTTGAAAACCGGACCGGACCAACGTGTTTAACCGGGAACTGGTGTCGCCACCGGTTCGGCTAACCAATTAAAAGCATCCGAAACGAATCAGATGACCCGTTGAAACCGATACAAACTGATGAATCAGGTCTCATCGAGATCTTTTTGTGACGCTTGAAGCCCAAAACAATTTTAGAAACACCAAATAACACTTCCATTTCCATGACCCACGACTGATGCAGGATTTCTGATCAGGATTTAAATTTATAGAGTCTCGTCTACCTAAGGTCTACCTATTGCACTAACGAGCAGTGAACCCGGTCGTGCGTAGTATAGAGTATGGTAAAGCCAAAGTCGTTCCTAAGAGCTATGTGGTTTTGGATCCTAATTAAGTCTAGTGTCACGGTTTTTAAAAGATTAATGTTGAAAGATTGATTAAACTAATAAGCAATAAATAAAATCCGAAAACAAAATGAGGTTGTAAACATTAAAGATAAAGTGTGTTAACCTAATTATTCACCCTATCATGTTATGTCTATGTTTTCTAATTATCAATTCCTATAGCTTCAAGTGGGGTTTAAACTCGCTAGAATCCTTTGGTCAATTCGTCATAGCCTATTAGACATAGATTCCTACCCGAAATTAAAGGCATTACCCTTTTTGGTGACGAGGATCTCCAGCAACCTATGCTAAGTCATTAAGTTCCCTACATGCAAGATTCGAAATAATGTGTGTCCGGGCGCTAGCATCTTAGACACACATCCCTAACTTCTTAAGTTCCGCCTCCGGAAGGTGATTCTTTGGTCAATTCGCACGAGAGAGATTGATAGTCCTTTGGTCAATTCTTATCAACCCTCGCAACCTACTTCCCTAGGGTCCTTTGGTCAATTCTCCTAAGCAAGCAAATACGACCTCAATTTAAAACTACCAAAGCTTGGGTAATTACCAACGAACTATGCATGCATACACTAGAAGCAATAATAAAAGTTCGAAAACATAAACAACACAATCAATGAATCATAACTAGGCTAGCACCAAAGGTGCTTAGCCGATCATATTAAAACACACACTCAATTCAATGTTTAACATGGTGAATGAAGACATGAATTAAAGTGTAATAATATAGGAATCGCTAAAGCTTATCGATGATATGGTGTCATTTCTCCCTTAGAAATAGCTCCGTATGCTGAATAAGATCTGCCTTTGGAACCCTCTTCACGTTTTCTGCCTTTTTGTGGTGAGTGAATGATGATAAATGCAGAATCTAGGGTTTGTATTTATAGGCCCGATCAATGTTACGGCGTAACCTAATAATGTGGTTACGCCGTAACTTAAATATCTTCCAATATCAAGTCTCGGTGTGATGATTATGACGTAACTTAAGGAATAGTTACGTCGTAATCCCTTAAGCTCCGTCGTAAATTCGATAAGTGGCTACGCCGTATTCTTCAAAGATGGTTACGGCGTAACTTGAGTTGATAATTACGCCGTAACTGATGTTGACTTAGTCTTTAAAAATGCATTCCTAGCTACGGCGTAAATGAGAGTGAGAGTTATGTCGTAGCTTCTTCCATAAAAGCATACTAAGGTATAAATCATTAAGTAAATCTCCAAAACCCTCTTTAGCTCCTATGCTCGTGTATAACATGGAAACGAAATATAAAGAAATAAGATTATAAATCCATATAAACACTACAAAATACGAGCATAATCGGGGGAAATTAACACTTAAAAATCATGATTATTTGATGTTATCAACGACCTAAAAAATAATCCCCAAAACAACGACCAACACTAGCTAAAACCACCAAACTATCAAAATCAATTGGAACCACGATCTTTGACCAAAAATTATAACCAAGACTAGGAGAACGAGGAAAAAATCCCCATACTAAGACCACCACTACTCGACACCATAACCACCAGTTTCGACTAAGACTATAACCATTATTGCTTGACACCACATCCACCATTAGGTGAGACTACAACTAAATGACCGGATCATACCACAACCAATACTACCTAACACCACAACCAGTATGGTTTTCAAACTGTACTTCCAAACACTCTTTCATAATGTGGATTGCAGTACAGGGAGGCTCATAACACAGGATAGACTACATAAGTAGTACCCTAAAAATCAAATGATCTGCCCTTTATGTGGAAAATGCTCTGATTCACTTAATCACATTTTCTTTGAATGCTCTTATTATAACAAAATATGGACAGTTTTAAAAGAAAATGTAAAACCCTAAAATCTCAAACGTGTTAAAAGACCATTATACCCTTCAAGCTTAATAATTGTGAAGTACGTAAAATATGTCAAGCTCGTTAAATACGTTTTACATTTAACTCATAAATGACCTAATGGTACAAGATAATAAAATCAATTTCCACTTTATGTCTCATAATATTTATCACACATGATATAAGTTAAATGGACAAATGATATGTACAAGATACAATTAGACTTTTAAACTAAATTAAATACCAATATATTTTGTAATTATGGGAATGAATTAGTCCATGAATTCTTCCCCCTATTCACGACCAAATTAAGCTCCCATAACCCCATGATCTTTTCCATTTAATCCCATTATCCTCTAAATTATAACTTATAATTACAAATTCAAAATAAAACTACACATTTGAAATTAAGGTAAATCAATTAGTAATGAATGAGTCAATTATACCCTCCCTTAACTTTCGTCCAAATAGAAACGCCACATTCCCTAAAATCATGTTCCAATGATTTTCCCATTTAATCTCCTATAACTACCATTTATCAAGTTCAAAAATAAAAACAAAAACCCTAATCCCCTCACCCTAAAAGTGACGGCAAAAACACTCTACTCCCCATTTTCCATTCGAATTTGAACAAGCAACAAGGGGCACAAGAAAGCTGTGATCGTGGTGCATTGATCGTGGGTTGTTCTAGGTCGAAGGTGCAAGTCGTGGTTGTGAATTGCTGCTGCTGTCCTGAGGTTTAAGAGCCTTAGTACCTTCGTTCTTGTTTCGTCTCGAACACCACAAGGTATTATATCACCTTCTTTTTAATCCTCTTCTAGGTGCATGTAGTGTGAACTGTTTTTTTTCCATTTGTATGCATGTTTCACATCTAAAAGTTTCACATAAAAGGATAACTTGGCTACGTTAATATTGAACGAGATGCATGTTGATCGACCCATTTGTAAACTGCTTTTGAAAACCTATTCGACCACATGCATGTTTGGTCACTTCTGTATTAAGCTAAAAGGGAGACAAAGGCCACATAAAATGATAAACCATTAAAATATGCGTATGATCAAGGCTGATAACAATCAAGCATTATAGTGTGTGTACGTAAGTGATAAATCAACTAAAAAATCAAGTTATACAGTATGTATCATATTAAGGCGGCATGTATCTATTGATATATGATAAATCAACTAAAAACATGTATCACGATGGTGATATATATATATATATATATATATATATATATAATATATATATATACAACATATATATAAAAGAAAATGGGTACAACATATATATATATATATACATCAAATACCACATGTACATCGATCGGTCTCGTCATTGCATGTGAATAGTCATTTGGTTACAGTCGTGTTTTCATTTTTTTGTGTTTTCCTATCTATCGGATCGACCCAATCTTGTTACTTAAAATATCATCAATGTCATTAACCATGCATGCGTGAATTTGAATGTGTAAATAAAGAGATGAAAACATAGATGACTTTATGTGTATGTAAACAAACTTTTGCGTGAATCTATATATATATATATATATATATATATATATATATATATATATATATATATATATATATATATATATATATATATATATATATATATATATATATGTTGTTATATATATATATATATATATATATACACGTACAAGCATAGCATGAAATCATGATGGTACTTTTCAATAATGGGGTAGTATGCTTTTAACAAAATCTGGTCATGCATAGTAGTTTATGTCGTAGTCGTTTCGGTCCGAAATTTGTAAGCTAAAAGGGTGTGTTCGTGTGTGAGTACTTGGCTAGGGGTTGGCTTAGTAGTGTCTTGGTATCGTAGTCGTATCGAGGGCATGTTTCGAATTTGTTACGACCGTTCGTTTCGAGTCGAGACTTCATGCAAATATTGAAATAATATGTTATACGTATCTTAAGTTTTAAAAATCTAAATTTACACATGTAACCCTAAGCTATGATAAGTTGACACCTTTAGTTTTAAAACTTGGATGATTTACACATTTAAACCCTAAACTATGATGTTGTCATTTTAAAACCTTAAATATTATTAATTGTCAACTATAACCTTAAAATGTATTTAAGAGACATTTTAAAGACTAAAAATATCTAACCCTAAACATATATAGATTGTCATAATAAACCCTAATCTATAAGGATTGTCACTTTTAATACTCTAACTGGAATAAATGGTAACTTTGACTATAATGAATAATATTTCTAAAATGGGAAACTTACAAAAAAAATGGAAAGTTACTAAAACGGGAGGCATGTTAAAAGTGGAAACCTGCTAAAAATGGAAAGCCGTCTAAAATGGGTAATCTGATTTTGATAAACGTTATTTAATTCATATAGGTTTCGGGCAGCGGGATTGATCATCTTGTGATTTTTCTTTTCCTATTTGCTTGCTTCGAATAAGGTACAGATATTCTATCCCTTTTCAGTAGGATGATCTCTTTGCATCTCTGATCTCTTGCCATTTGTTTATTGAACCTTTGCTCTGATATTGAACCTCTGATATTGAACCATTGTTATTAACCCTCTGTTATTGAACCATTGTTACTGAACCTTTGGTACTGAACCTCTGATATTGGATTATTGCTATGAACCTCTGAATTGTGAACTAATGATATTGAACCTTGATTATGATGACTCATCTATTGTATACTGTGGACCTTTTGCTTTGACACATCGGTTTGATACCGAGCCATTAACTAGGCATGGGGTTCCATGTCCGTGTCATTGATGCACAATGGCATGACTCTAGTGTGGTTGAGTGATGTTCCACACCGTCCCTATCTTGTATTGATTATGCGCTTCTTCATTCTTTATTGCCACTATTGTTCTGCGGGCGTATGGATGCATCCTAAATTTTTATTGTCTTCTCTTGATATATATATTGTATTGGTGATGTGGTGCGTGTGTGCAATACACCCTCACATCTTGGGGCCGATCACCCACCGCTACTTGAGGTCTCCCTCCTATTGTATTGGTATTCCGAGGTCACCCTCCGAATACAATGGTTACTATTGGATATTGATTTGCTATTGCTATTATTGGTATTGTATTGTATTGTTGGCTCGTGGTGGATTCTTGACCTTCCTTTTTCCTACTCTATACCTTTGATATACCATGTATATTGTCGACTCTCCTTACTTTGTTCTCTCTGCTCGGTTCATTATTATTGTATCGTTATATCATTCACTAGGCTTTTTAAGCTCGGTAGCATTTCTTTTCTGCGGCAAGTACATAAGCTAGGAGCTGGGGATTGTTTGGGTTGAGAGATGAGCTGATATAGAGACCATGCCTAGTCATCTTAGACTTCAATTGATTTTGTTTCGATATTATTAGACTTGGTTATTATATTTCTATTTTGGAATTTTCCTTCTTGATTTTATGTATTGTTAAGTCATGTTGACTTGAATTTTCTTAATTTATTTAATTAAGACTTCCGCTGTTGACTTATGTTCATATTGTAATGCTTTGATATGACACCATACTGTGATAATTCTACCCTTATCGGGTTTGGGTGTTACAGAAAAGGTCTAATCAATAAGCACTACCTGATAAATGGGAAGACATTGTGTGTATAATGACCAGTGTGAAGCATAACAAGTCTATCAAGAGTATATTGAAAAGAATTGTGCTTGCAGCATGTGTTTACTTCATATGGAATGAAAGGAATAAAATGTTATTTACTACTAAGAAAGGAGATGGTAAAGATATGTTAGATGTTGTGGTAAACCATGTGAGATTGAAGCTATCTACTTTAACTGTAAAGAATTTTGCACAAGTGGTGGAAGTTCTCAAGAAATGGAGAGTTGTTATGAATGTAAAGAAATGGGATGGTGTCTTGTTAGATGACATGAATAATGAGTACAACCAATAAATAAGCAATGGTCCAGATTGTGTATTTCTTACTACATAGAATGAACAAAATGGTGTTAGGATTAAGGGATTATATGCATATGGTAAATATCTTAGGGGCATTATCATTCAATGGATAACTCAAAAAATATCTGTGTATCTATTTGAGGTAGTAGAGTATCTCTTTAGGCGTATAGTGTATGGCAATGTTTCCCATAAGGTAGTTTCCTGCATCAAAAGCAAACAGTTTTCGGACTATCTATGACTGGTATGCTGCATAAGGGAAATGGATTGCTTGATCTGTTCTAATGCAGATTTTGTGATCCAATATCCTTAATACCAAGGATTGCTACAAGTATGTGGACTTGTATATGCAAAGTTGAAGTTCAAGTTTATCTGCAAAATTAAAGGTTTTACCCTTATTTCTTCATTTTCCATCCTTTGGAAAACTAAAGAATATAAGCTCGCTTCAAATGATGGCCTTGTGTCTTGGCCTCCTCTAGCTTGTTTATTGTAAATATCCATGTCATACTCTCAGTGGGCCTTTGTTAGGAAGTTGTAAGTAAGTATGGTTATTTTTCAGTAGCAGGCTATTGGTGCTCCATAAAATAGGTTTCCATGTTGCTAAGAATAGTGAGCAGTGAAAGATGAAGCTACTTGGTCTTAGCTATACACTGCCAAAAAGGAGGATATGATGGTTCTCAGTCAGGGTGCATGTTGCCAGATTCTGATGCCTTTTAGTTCTCTAAGATGGAAATGTAGGTCACTGGTATAGCCCCTGGTTGGAGAGGTTCGATGGCTATAGCTTGTATAATGATGCATTTTCCTCTTCCTCCTAGATCATTGTGGATGATGGTTGAATGTCTTGGTTTGGAGTTAGTTATAAAATGTAGTTATGAAGTTATGGTCTTAGTGCACTATGGATGAATATAAGAGATAGTATGTTGTTGTACAAATGAAATGTTGTCGTGCAGATGAATGGCTTGTCATTTTACTCTGTTCGAGTTCTATCAGATATAGAGTATAGCTTATCAGAGATGTTTGTTTTAGTTATATTCGATATATGATAGGCTATAGATTTGATGTGTTGTATCTGGTTGTGCATGTCCAATCCAGTTGGTGTTTAATTGTTTGTAATATGTTTTTGATATCTGCCACTGCTTGTAAAACTACCCATGACTAGGGGTGGAAATGAGCCGAGCCGCTCGTGAAAAGCTCGGGATCGGATCGGTAAAAAGCTCGAACGAGCCGAGCCTAAACGAGCTCGAGCTCCGATTGCAGCTCATTTATTAATCGAGCTCGAGCCCGAGCTTTACATACAAAGCTCCTTTGGGCTCGCGAGCCTAAACGAAATTATGATACTTTAATTTCTAAACATATATACGAGCCCGAGCTCGAGCTTATTAACGAGCTCAATAAAGATGTATTACGAGCCGAGCTCGAGCTCGAGCCCAACTTTAACTTTACTTTGTCAAATCGTATAATGAGCCGAGCTCGAGCCGATCCCGAGCCTATATAATATACCACGAGCCGAGCTCGAGCTTAAAAATTAAGGCTCAAAACAAGCCGAGCTCGAGCTCTGGCAGGCTCAGGCTCGGCTCGGCTCGTTTCCACCCCTACCCATGACCGACCATCTCGTTTGAAAATACTATTCTGGTAATAATAATAAAAAAGAAAACCCAAGGCCATCACGAGCTGAAAACAAACGACCACTACAACTAAACCCATGACCACAACTATATATAATCGGAAAGAAAAAACCGTTGTGAGGATGAGGTCTATATAAGCGAAGATGGGTAGGGTAAAAGACCCCCTCCAGCAGTGGCGGAACCAGGAATATATGATGTGGGGGCAAAAAAAAAATTTGACGATAGCAACAAAATACGGAAGAAAAAAACTAGAATCGTAATGATAAATTCGAGTATTTTTACTTAGAGATGAAGGATTTATAAGGCTTTAAAGTGTTAAATGTTGGGTTTTATTATGTTAGTGGGGGCAATTTGAGTTTTGTGGGGGCACTTTCGAAAAAGGTTAAAATTAAAAAAATTACACTAAAATTTCAATTTTTTTTTTTGGTCGTAGGGCCATTTGCATATTCTAATAGATCCGTCCTGCCCACCAGGCCGTCGGCCAAAATCAAAGGATGGAGAAGGAGAAATTTTATTGATGGCGGTTGTTAAAAAATATGTTAAAAATTATGGTCAAGTGGAAAAAGTTGGAAACAAGTTTACTGAAATAAGTCTATGACTCCTGCCACAAGGGTTCATTTTAAAAGTTTTGGCATTACAATTTCATTTCTGATATGGATTCAGTTGATCGTCTAGTGTGTGGTAACACTTTGGAAACAGATCAACACCTTTATATGAAACATATGGTTGCTACACCTCTTTGAAGATGGTTTCTAGTTGGTGGGTTTTGAACTTTTGATACTGCCCAAAGATTATCTGATCTATTTGGAGGATACAATATGTCTTATTGAGCTACTGATGACGTGCTCTGATGTCATTATCCAAACTACTGTTTGTTTTATATATATGGAGATATAGATATCATGTTTGTTTTTATTTGAAATCTTGAAGAAGAACTGATACTATTAACGAACAAAACAAACTCCATTCATACTTTTGGTTTGGATTGGAAACAGAGTTAGGTTATGTTTGGCACAGGGCTTATTGGGGTTTGGCTTTTAAAATAAGTCGGCATATAAGTATTATTTGTCACACACGCTTATGGAGTCTTATGACTTGTAAAATACGTCACAAGTCTTTATAAGCCCAAGCCCATAGAAATGGGCTAATAGAGGCTTATAACTAGTTAAATTATTTAAATATCTTTCAAAATATAATGGATTATCACGCAAAAGCCAAAATATATCTGAACTTGTAAATTATTTTACAAGTCATAAAGCTTATGGAGTCTTATGACTTGTAAAATAAGTCACAAGTCTTTATAAGCCCAAGCCCATAGAAATGGGCTAATAGAGGCTTATAACTAGTTAAATTATTTAAATATCTTTCAAAATATAATGGATTATCACGCAAAAGCCAAAATATATCTGAACTTAGTTTGATGTATTTTTTGCGATTTTAAGTTAACAAACTTCAGCTCTAACTAATTCGCCAAACAGCTTTATAAAAATATAAATTACATCTTTCGACTTATAATATAAGCACTGGCTAACCCCAATTTCAAATTTCAAATTTTATTCATTAAACATACCCTTAATAGATTAACTCTTATCTATGCTACATTATAAAATATTTGAGACTTCTTATAAAAAGAAGTCTTAAAATTTTAAGACAACAAATATTACTACAAATGGAAAATTAAAAAATTAATGTAAAATTTAAAAATTTAAGTCTTATTTAAACTATGAGGAGTGTTATTTTACATACCAAATTTTTCTCACATAAGGGACCCATTCCCATCCTTCATTTAAAATAAATCACTAGTTGAGATTAAAAATATTTTATTATTTCACTTATTTTTAATAATTTAAATACCTCTTAAACTGTTAATCGTTAAGCGAAAATAATTACATCGTCAAGATGAAGTTTAATTATCTTTCATAGGCGGTCGGCTGATATACTTTCGAAAAAGAAAAAAAATATATTTTTTTTCACTTTTTTCGTCTTTTTTTCGTTTTTTTCGAATCTGAGATTTGCATAAAAAAATCACATGTGATTAAATACTAATTTTGAATATCACATGTGATATTAGTGTTATATCACATATGTATGTAATATCACATGTGATATTAGTGTTAAATCACATATGATATTCACATGTAAAATCACATGTGATATATAATATAATATCACATGTGATATATAATATCACATGTGATATCACATTATGTAATAATGTGATATTAGCGTAATATCATATGTGATTTAACACTAATATCACATGTGATATTCACATTAGTGTTTAATTACATGTGATTTTTTACATGCAAATTTCAGTAACAAAATAACGAAAAAAATGTAAAAAAAAAAGGTGAAAAACACGAAAAAAAATTTGTCGAAAGTATATCAAAGTGTCTATCTATAAAAAGATAATTAAATACTTGTCCTAATGGTATATTTTTTTCTCTAAACAATTAACGGTTTGAAAGATATTAATATTTGAAGAAAAAAAATTAAAGTAGGTTTTTTAAATTGTTGGGATTAATCTAATCCTTTAGATCAAGTAAAAATGGAGGGAAGATAAAGGGTTGAGACTGATCTTTTGGTATGTAAAGAATGTTTTGTCCTCAAATAATCTTAAATCTTAAACTATATAGTAACTCCCTCAAATCTCCACTCTATATGAAGGAGGGTTTGTTTGAATCTCATCTCCCCTCAAAACTCTAAAAAAGATGACATGTGGCACCATACTCCCAAAAAAACCACAGCCATTTGATCTTCTATTTTCCCTCCTAACAATTAGCTCCCCCTATCATATTAACTCCCCTATCAGTTTCTAAACTATTATTTTTCATATTACCTTTATTAAATTAGTACCCAAACATTTCAAAAACAAAAGCGACCACAATTACATACCTAAATCTTTTTCCAAAATTTATAACAATCATAATATAACCCTAATCAATCTAAAACAAACATCAACCTTCCCGTAAATCATAATTTGTATCCCTAATACGAACGATTAAGGTTGTTTGATTGTCTGGAAAAACAAATCAACCAATCAAATGAAATTGGATACTTGATTTTGGTAATATTTATCTTTTGATTATACTTCGTTTCTGGGGTTTTTAATTTCATTAATTTTGGGGTTTTGATTAGTTATTATGTTTTATTAGGATTGAACTCGTGTATCAAGGAAATTCATCATCTAATGTAGGTAAACTTCTACCTGTTGATTGATCTATTGATTTAGGGTTTTTATTTTTGTGTGGGAATTAAATTGCGAGTTTGTGTTTTTGTGCTTGAATTGATGAGTGGGTGAACCAATTTATAAAATTAGTTGCATACAAAACTTATTAGTTCAGTCATGCTAGAGCCTTGACTATTTGATATTGGCTGAGCGAAATTATTTTTATCTATACTACTTTATAATGCATTTAGGCTTTCTAAAATTAGAAGGCTTAAAAATTCAGACTTTTTTACTTGCTTATTATGGAAAGAATTCCAAGCCTAACTCATAACCAAAAATTAAGATAAAGAGCTCCAATCATGAGATGACACGTGTCACTTCTTAACAAACTCCAAGTCTAACTTCTAACAAACTCCAAGCCTAACTCATAACCACAAAAAATTAAGATAAGGAGCTCCAATTATAAAATGACATGTGTCACTTCTCAACTAAAAATTCATATTTATTTTCAAATTAAAATATCTTTTTATCTACTTATTTTTTTTTATAATCTAATTTCACCATATTTTCTAAAATTTTATGCTCTTTAATTCAACATCCATTTTGATATATTTTTATGAGTTTTTAGTTTTTATATTTTTAGTGGGTATATTTTATTTTAATTCAAATTTTTACAACTTTAACCTTTATTTCATTTATTTCAATCAATATAATCTTGATTCGTCAAAATCATATACTTTTGGGGAGTGTTTGACGTAAGAGATTGCGAGGTATTTCTATATGGAATAATGATGTCGCGGAAAGCTACGGAAAGTTACGGGTAACCCAAACAAACACTTACATCTAACACATATACATTCAAGAGTTGTGAAACAATTCACTAAACGGGTAAGCAAATACATATAACTATACTTATCGCCGCCGCTGTGCGCGGGTATCCGACTACTACAACTATAATAAGGGTGTTGTCCCTGAAATGCATCGGTTGTATGAACCAAAAAAGTCAAATGATCAATATTCTTCAAATGGTATGATCAAGCAGGCAAGGAACACGTACGTTCTCCTTGCAAAGTTAAATTGTATGCGAAGCCGTGAACAAGCAGGCAAGGAACACGTATGTGGAAAATTAGAAGGGGGGTTGAATAGTTTTACCAATTTAAAACTCCTTTTAAATATTTAGATCGACTTATGTCAATCTATTTGGTTGTTTATGTTGGACGTTGATAGATAGAAATATAAACGTGTAATGAATGATAAAGAGTAAGAAGCACATCACCACGACACAAGTTATTTATAGTGGTTCGGCTACAAGGACACCTTCCTTGCCCTACTCCACTCCCCGAGTCACCTACTCGAGAGTTCGTAAGCACTACACCAACTCCTTATGGCGGAGAAGCCTTCACAACGTCGCTTAACCTTTTTCCGGTACAAAGCTAAATACCGAGTTCTTTCACACCAAGGCGAACCACACCTAACACAACGTCGCCTACCCTTTATACGGTGCTAGGCTAACCACCGAGTTCTTTCACACCTTAGGAGAACTAATCCTATCACAACATCGCCTACCCTTTATTAGGTACTAGGCTAAGTACCTAGTTCCATTACTATGGAGGAACTACTACCCTTCACAACACAACACCTATTCTCAAGGAGATCTACTCCTTGTTACAACACCATCAAGGATATCACCATCCTTGGATATAAACAAATACTATATGTATAACGATGCACCTCATCGATTAAACTACCTAGGCATTCTTCCCTAATGCCACTTGATTTGATTCCTAGGCATCCTTCACTAATGCCTTTGACACAACGCTTGGCACCATTCACTAATGCCTTCGTCTTGACACCTTTAGCATTCTTCACTAATGCTTTTGACACGGACGTTTGGCACCTTTCACTAATGCTTTCGTCTTGACTCTTTCGGCATCCTTCACTAATGCCTTCACCATCTATGGAGAAAGAAATAACTATCAACAAGAGAACCTTGGTTGTCTTGATGATGACGAAGCATGGAAACTCATGGACTTGAGCTTGCTCATCTTGAAAGTGGTGATCTTGCCTTTAAGAGGAACCTAGAAGATCACACAAAACAAAAGACAAACTACATAGATCTCTTGGATCCGAGGTTAGAAAGATATAAAACTTGGAGAGAGTATATGTGAAGTGGTGAGCTAAAAGGAAAGAAATGGCTCACTATTTATAGAAAAAATTTCATCGTTCCCGGATCCCACGGATCCCTTCCACAGGGATCCGCTAGCACAAAGCTAGGGATCCGTGGAGCGCCCTTTGCCCATGGGTATTTTGGTTATGGGTCATGGGTCATGGGTTGATCCATGGATCTTTGGCTAGATACAATGTATCTCTTGAGTGCTCACCAGGTTCAATGTATCTAGACATTCTCTGAAAGTCTTCACCGCGGTTCAATGTATCTAGATATTGGGTATGGGTCAATACCATGGGTTATGGATATTATCCATATATGATATAAGCATGATGTCATGCAATGGGTTATGGGTCAAGCTCAATGGGTCATGGGCTTTGGGTTGTAGCCAACTACATTTAATGTATTTGCCCAATGGTTTATGATACTTAAGTTTCTACCCATTTATATTACCCAATATACTACATACTAGTTATGTGTATATTTTACCCAAATATGTAAACACTAGTTGTTGTACATATGTAATATTAAATCATAAAATCACTTATACTTGTTTTAGTGTTTTATGCGAATATGTTATAAACTATTAGTTCAAACCATTTACGTATTTTATTTGTTTCGTTAAAATGATTTTACGTTTGTTATCGACAAAACATTAGAAGATCGTAAAATATAAATAAACGTTTTCTGACTTATTTGTATTAACAATCTCCCCTTTTGTTGATGACAAAACATAAAATTATTTTAAGTAAAAGCTAAAATTGTAAAAGTGTGAATTTGTAGTTTTACTTTCTTCTCCCCTTTGTCGAAACAAAAGAGCTTGAAGAAAACTAACACATTGTTTTTAAGAAAACATGTGAAATAAAAAAATAGAGCAAGTAACGGAACGGATCTCGTCTTTACTCCCTTGACGAGTCCATCCCTATGTAAGGCGTCGAAAGTAATACTAAGCTAGTTTGTTTGCAACTAAGTTTGCAAAAGATTTCGCCTAAGTGACGAATGTGCTCCCCTTGATGATTGCAATTTTGCAAGGGATGTCGAGAAATGTAATCCTAATATTGCAAGTAATTTGCAATGTATTGTTTTGACACAAAGCTCCCCAGCTTTAGGGTGTCAAAGGCTTCAAGTGTAGATTGAATAACTACAAAACAAAGGTTAGAAAACAAGTATAATGCACAATTTCACATATGTGATCCAAGTTAGTAGAAAAATAGTTTTCTGTCTCACGGATCCCGGTTCCCTCTAGTAGGGATCCGTCTGGGCAATTTTGAGGATTCGTATAGTGATGATTAAATTTAGCAATGGTGATGTAACAAGTAATGTTAACATCAAAATGAGATATGTATTCAACCAACAAACATATACTCAATGCAATATGGCAAGTAAACTAACATTCAATAAAGCATAAGAGATGATCAAAAAATCTTTAAAAACTAAGAGAATGATTTAGCCATATTCTACTAATGCTAATAAGTGACCAAAGCTTAAGAAGCAACAATGTGCTTGAGTCTAGGGATGAGTAGACTTGTTGATTTGGTCCAATCTTTCAAGAAAATGATTAAACATGAAATGCCACTCATTTTGTACTTCTTGAACAAGTCCTTGGGTGATTAGACAATTTAGAGCAATTATTGTCTTGATTAGGAACCTATTGGAGATTAGATGTTTTGAGGAGGCTCTACAAATGATGATGGGGTTACATTGAGTAATGTAGGATGAGGTTCTACTAGGAATGAGAGTGGTGGTAATGGAAATTCCTTCATATGATCAAGTCCTTGGTGGTTCCTTGTTTCCAACGATGGACTAGTTGGTGATGTAGGTGGTTCCTATTTTAACGAGAAGGTTGGTGAATGGTAAGTTCTCGGTGGTGAATGCTCTAATGAAATAGAGAGAGGCTCGGTGAAGGAGTGTAGTCCATGCTCTAGGAATAAAGGATTAGACGTTTTGCTAGAACTAAGTACTTTTGGTTTAGAGCTCGATGATCCCTTTTCCAACCTAAAAGGTTTAATGCTAATTCTTGCGGTTCTTTTGGCAATTGTTGATTGGGTTTGTTGAGGTGGGATTCTAGCACTATTATCTCTTACGGGTGATGATTTGGTGGATGGAAAATCCTACCATTTGTGGGTTTAACCGGAGATGATTCGGTTGAGGAAATTTCGTGTACAACACGAGCAAGTTTCTTGGGTGGTTCTTGGTTGGATGAGTTAGCACTAGGAGCTTTTCTCATGATGAAATGACTAAGGAAAAGGTTTCTAAATGCTAAGAATTATGTTGTGTTTGATGACTAAGGGATTCTAGCAAGATGACTTATAAAGGGAAGGATTTAGCAAGTGCATTTAAGACTTAAGTCTCTAATATCCTTTGGAATGTGATGATTAGCATGCACAAGAGTCAACTTCAGAGATTTAATTAGGATGAGGTGGAGTGTTCAAGTTAGCAAGATGAGCTTGAAATGATTGTTCGAGCAAGAGTTGACATAAATCTGTCATCCGGATCCTACGGTTCCCACCAATGGGGGATCCGTCTAGGCTAATCCTAGGGATCCGGCTCTTAGCAGCTAGGAAATGATAGAAGTGATGTAGCTAATGATTGCCTTATATGAAAGGAATTGGAACTTTCGTGAGTACCAATGAATGACCAAAGATGACACTAAAATCTTAAGAGTTTCAAATGAAGCTAGATGATCCTAGTGATCAGATAGTGACTTAGGATAATGTCTTGGAGAAGATCCTAAAGGTTTTAAGGTGGAAGAACTAGAATTTGATCCATTTCGACCAATTTTGAGGTGAGGATGATTATGATCAATTTTGCCATAATCGAAAGATTTCTAGGTCTAGATGTGAGGGATCATGTGAGAAATAATGAGTGATCTAGAGAGCGGAAGAGTAGTGGATTAAAAATGAAATGATAGATCTACAAGCGTCTTAGAGTGTGATCTAGGTGAGTAGGAAGGATCTACTTATCTTGATAAGGACTTAATTTGCCTTAAGACACTATGTTTAGCCTAGTGTGAGGTGTTCTAAGGATATGTTTGAAATACAATGCTTGCAATTGCATTTTACATTTGTCGGATCCCACGGTTCCCTAAGTGTGGGATCCGTCTAGCACAAACTTTGGGATCCGTCTATCACGCTAAGCGTAACCTTTACTAAAGGTATGCAAGAGTTGCACAAGTTTGCTCTATGTATCGAATATTGAAACTAATGATTTCTTACAGCAAGCATATATGTATACAAGTAAAACATAGCAATGAGAGCATGTAAGAATAGCACATAAGAAATTAATATGAGATCTAGCTCACAAATCACAGAGGTTTATCAAACTTAACAAACACTATTCGAGAGCCTCAACACATATTTACGATCTAGATTAGTAACTCGTTTGTATTAACAATGGCATGCAGAGTAGATGATGGTGTTCAAGACAGTAGGGTTGTTTTGGCCAACGGAAGCAATGAACTATGTATAGTTATTACAGATGGTGATTAGCATACAATGAGCTTCGTCCATGAAGTCATGTAGCTCTTCTCGATCAAAGCAAGATAATCGCTTGATGAGGCAAGTGGTTGTGATTAACTAAAAAAATTAAAATTATTTTACAACTTGTTTGATTAGTAATCCTAAGACAATGCAAAGTATTTCCATTGTAATCTTGCTTTAGGAAAACATAGGAGTATAAATTTCCCAAGTGAGAGAATGAATATGAGACTGTTACTAGCGGTGCTCAATTACGGCTAAACACGACCATTTTTACGGGTGATTCCACATACCCAACTTCTATCAAGGAAGCAATTCAACCGTTAGGTCAAATTGAGTTTCTAGTGCAATAAGTTCTCCAATATTCATTCTCAAGTTAGGAAAATTTATATTCCTACAATGGCCTATCGAAGAGTAACAATGATGATACTTTGCTTCGTTTAATATTATACTTGAGACAACTAAGGTGACGAAGGCGTCATGTTAAAAATAAGTTTAAAAGTTGTCCATATGGTAAACAACAAAAAATGGTTGGATGAGCTAGTTCAACATATGTTGTTGAAAGCTTTGAGTTTGGACTTTCGGATATGAACAATTATATTTGCGTTGCAAAATAATTTACTTGAGTATATCGGATGAAATAATCAAGTTGTCAATCCTACTATGAAGCTTGGAGAGCGATCATAAAAAGGAAAATGGAGAGTACATCATCAACACAAGTGTAGGTTATGATCCGATGTACATTCTTGTTGTTTTAGAAAATGATACAAGAACAAAGGAAATCATATAAGCACATATGACAAACTCAATCAAAAATCCATTTAGTGTGTTATATGTTTTAAACATTTTCAACCTATATGACTTATCTAAATATCTAAACTAACATTTTCGACACAACTAGATGTTATCCCAAACACTCCTTCAAATAGCACATTGATTAGTAGAATATTACTAAATCGACAAACAAGAGAATGAATAGCAAGGTAAGGAAACCACATATGCTATTCAATCAAACAAGCACAAAAGCTATTTGAGATAAGCAAATAATCAAGTAATGCAAAGAAGACAATTTATCATTTAGCATAGCATCTGAAAGTTCTTTTCATCGCTTTGTGTAAATATAAACATGTATACCAAGCTTGATTAGTTTCTTTTATATTTATAAATGTGATCAAGACCTTAATTTCAATAGAGGACACATTGTTATTCAAAAGCGAAAACATCCGTCTCAATTAGATCAAAAGTTTGTGCAAAGTTATGGTGAAAAATGACTTTCTATTATTAATCAATGATTCTGTAAATTATTGTTTTGAATCAGTTTATGAAATCATTTTTAAATGAAAGTAGACTCAAATACCTTTAAAACGATAGGTGGCACGACTTCTAACGACTTACGGTTAAAAGTTATGAATTTTGAAATTCGGAAAAGCTGTCTTCTTACCTACGGATCCCACGGATCCTCGCTTGAGGATCCGTCCGGTGTAACTGAGGGATCCGCGGATCGACTGCAATTACAAAATATACGTTTGACCCGATGAAAAGGTTTAGTCTTTGTAGACTTTTTAGTGAAGTTATATTACCTATTTTACCTTTATTCAAGCTTGATTAACAAGATATCTAACAACAAAACTTCAACGAAAAAATCACTAAAACACTTTTCATATTATGCTTATTATAAGATAGAAGCATATATCACCATTTTGTCCACAAGCAATTTATACGTTTTGAAAAAAATGTAACTAAGAAAACACACCTTTGCTATATCCCTTTTTATGATTTTAGAAACCATAGGCGAAATACTTCATGATCTTCTAAGATACCCCAATCCTTTGCTATATTCCCTTTTATGGTTTTAGAAACCATAGATGCGAAATACTTCATGATCTTCAAGATACCCAAATCCTAGTATGAAGACTTCTCAAAGGAAAATATTAGAATGATCTATCACTATCCAACATATGATGATTTCTAAAAACATGACTTTTGTTTAAAAATTCCCTTCTTGTAGTTTTCAAACATACACGGATCGTATCAAGTTTTCAAAGTACAATATACAAAAAACTTGGTAACGAAGCTCGATGCCAATTGTGGAAAACTAGAAGGGGTTGAATAGTTTACCAATTTAAAAATCCTTTTAAATATTTAGATCGACTTATGTCAATCTATTTGGTTGTTTATGTTGGACGTTGATAGATAGAAATATAAGCGTGTAATGAAAGATAAAGAGTAAAGCACATCACCACGACACAAGTTATTTATAGTGGTTCGGCTACAAGGACACCTTCCTTGCCCTACTCCACTCCCGAGTCACCTACTCAAGAGTTCGTAAGCCTACACCAACTCCTTATGGAGGAGAAGCCTTCACAACGTCGCAACCTTTTAGGTACAAAGCTAAATCAGGTTCTTTCACACCAAAGCGAACCACACCTAACACAACGTCGCCTACCCTTTATACGGTGCTAGGCTAACCACCGAGTTCTTTCACACCTTAGGAGAACTAATCCTATCACAACGTCGCCTACCCTTTATTAGGTACTAGGCTAAGTACCTAGTTCCATTACTATGGAGGAACTACTACCCTTCACAACACAACACCTATTCTCAAGGAGATCTACTCCTTGTTACAACACCATCAAGGATATCACCATCCTTGGATCTAAACAAATACTATATGTATAACGATGCACCTCATCGATTAAACTACCTAGGCATTCTTCCCTAATGCCACTTGATTTGATTCTTAGGCATCCTTCACTAATGCCTTTGACACAACGCTTGGCACCATTCACTAATGCCTTCGTCTTGACACCTTTAGCATTCTTCACTAATGCTTTTGACACGGACGTTTAGCACCTTTCACTAATGCTTTCGTCTTGACTCTTTCGGCATCCTTCACTAATGCCTTCACCATCTATGGAGAAAGAAATAACTATCAACAAGAGAACCTTGGTTGTCTTGATGATGACGAAGCATGGCAACTCATGGACTTGAGCTTGCTCGTCTTCAAGAAGTGGTGATCTTGCCTTTAAGAGGAACCTAGAAGATCACACAAAAACAAAAGACAAACTACATAGATCTCTTGGATCTGAGGTTAGAAAGATATAAAACTTGGAGAGAGTATATGTGAAGTGGTGATCTAAAAGGAAAGAAATGGCTCACTATTTATAGAGAAAATTCTCTCGTTCCCGGATCCCACGGATCTCTTCCACAAGGATCCGCTAGCACAAAGCTAGGGATCCGTGGAACGCTCCTCTTTGCCCATGGGTATTTTGGTTATGGGTCATGGGTCATGGGTTGATCCATGGATCTTTGGCTAGATACAATGTATCTCTTGAGTGCTCACCAAGGGTTCAATTGTAACACCCCCAAAATATCGCAGCGGAAGACTGTGTCACTGGGGTGCTACTTCATAATACAAAGTACAATTTATAGAAAACGACCTCTAAATGAGGCGTTTTGAAAAGTTACCATTCGATTAATGAAATCGAGTTACAAACAATGAGGTCCCAAAGTATAATACATAAATGTTTCGAATGGTAAATGATAAAAGCATAAGTCTTCAAAGTATGTCGATGCGACTCTAAATTCCATGCAACGACTATCGTCTTATGTCCCGAGATAAACATGCTAAAGTGTCAACACAATGGTTGGTGAGTTCATAGAGTTTGTTTTGAATAAGTTGGAAAGCCTATAAAGAATGTTCACACGAGAAAGGCATTGTAAATCCACTCGGTTCCAAGTTCACCCATACAAAACTTGCAACTTTGTGTGTTTACAACCCATTGCTAAAAATAGTACGTCAATCATGTATGCATATATCATAGTAGTTAAAAGTATCAATGTTTTAAGTATGTAACTAGTGTATTGATCACGTCACGTGCATCAAAACTTATCAATTAGCCATGGTCTCCACTCCATCTCCGAAACCTCGGTGGGTATGATGCTCACAAGGAAAGTAATAGCATTAGTTTTCTTCATCTCCGAAACTCAATCGTGTGTTATCCAAGGAGACTTTGTGTTGCTCATAAGGAAAGTAATAGCATTAGTTTTACTTCATCTCCGAAACCCAATGCGTGTGTTATCCAAAGAGACTTATCATGCAAACGAGGGGACTGCTCCGTGTATGTTGGGAGACTTTCAAGTTTAGTATAACACAATCAAGTATAATGCAATCAAGTATAAATGCTATCAAGTATTATGCAATCAAGTATAAAAAGTATAGCGTAGAATAAAAGTGTAAATGTTTTGAATATTTGTATCTGTAAAAGCAAGTAGTTGAGCATGTATCTCCCCCAAAGAGTTTGTAAAGTAATTTAAACGAGTAAAAGTGGGGCTACGAACTCAACTTAATAACTGTGATATCCAATGTATAACGAACCGATGGATAAGCCGAGAAACCTTTAAGCGCAACCTAGAATATGTTTTGTGTCTTAGGTTCTAAAATAACGAAGTGAATGTATAAACATGCCTTATATAGTTATTACATCAATTATGCTTGGATACTTAACATTTGTGAAGTCGTATAAGTGTTTACGTTTCGTTTATTTAAGTTTTCCCCGTTATTTCTAAACCGTAATTGATCACGACTCGGTTTTTATGTCCTCGGAAAGGTAATTAAATGTGCTAAGCAGTTAGTGGGTCCCTACTGCCCGAAATTATTTAACTAATGTGAAATTACCAATTTACCCTTGGATGTACTAGTTATTTAAATAAGCGACAAAGCTCTCACGGTTTTGGTCATAAGTCGAGTTCTACAACTCCGTTTAACATACAACAACGGCCACGTTCAAGTTAGGGTGTTAGCTACAACTTTTATTCTTTGACCAACAGTTGGTTATATGCAAGTTTTATGAGCTTTACTCGTTTGAAATCTATTACTCGATTTGGACACGTTTAGCCGTTTTGGCTCTAGTTTATTCATCGGGATGAGTTACGGCACAGCCACCGGAAAACGACCACAATCTATAATCCTATGTTATTACCTAAGTTTATCGGTCCACCAATTTTACCCAAGAACTACGCTTACACCCTGTCGGTTTACATTTTGCAAAACTAGTCCTTTTGACAATTTCTAGTGGTTTAGTCCATTTATCCAAGCATAATCAACCATAATAAGCATACAAAACATATTATATACATAAAATACTAGTATTTACTGAAATCAAAGGTAAGTATAGTAGTTTGCTTACAAGCCTTGTGATGAAATATTCAAGAACCAAGAACTAGGACACTAAAACCTAAACCCTTTCAATATGAACCCGAGCTTCCAAATCCTTAACACATCATGCTAACCCTTGGTAGGCTTGATCTAACCTTGTAAGAACACTTCTAACTCAGCCCTTTTCACCTTGTATAGCTCCTAATCCAACCATGGAATCACCAAATAAACACTAGTTTCATGTACGGAATAACTAGGCCTTGAACTTTGATATGTAATTCGTAACTTGAAGATCAAAGGATCATGGTTTTGTGAATTTATTAAATTCGGTTATGAGAGGGAAAAATGAGGAAAATATGAAGTCTTTGGTGAGTTATCTTGCAAATGAATGAATATAGATAGGTATTGAAGTGTTTATGTAAGACTTTGCATCATGTAAGACTTAGTAACTAAGTATACTTGGACTTGTGATCTATCTTGCATGTTCCTATCCTATGAGTCACCTATAAAACGTGTAGGATGATGAGAATGAAGAGGTGGAATGTTACTTGTGATGTTTAGATAATATCTTGTCTTTATGGAGTGAGTTTTGGTCCGTTAATCATTACTTGTAAAGTCGTAAAGTCACGAAACTTAAAACCGGTATCTTAAAAATACTAAACTTATAAAAATACTAAAACATATTAATATAACCTATCTTAGCATATTAAATGATTGATAAGTTTGACGAAGCGTAAACGTTATTAAAACCTATAATGTTAAGATATTTAAGAAATTTCAATTTGAAACTCTCGTGAGATATTTCAGAAGATATTTAAGCTACGTATTATCAAAATAATATCTAGTTGATGACTAGGTATATGACATGATGGTAAATTAAAATGTATTAGTCAAAAGGTGGTGCGGTATCGGGGTGAATAGTAAAAAGTGAATAGTAAATTCGAGATAAATAGTAAAAACCGAAAATGCACAATTGTTACATCAATGTATCTAGACATTCTCTTGAGTCTCACCAGGGTTCAATGTGTCTGACACGTTGGTATGGGTCAATACTGTGGGTTATGGATATTATCCATATATGATATAAGCGTGATGTCATGCAATGGGTTATGGGTCAAGCTCAATGGGTCATGGGCTTTGGGTTGTAGCCAACTACATTTAATGTATTTGCCCATGGGTTATGATCTTAAGTTTCTACCATTTATATTACCCAATATACTACATACTAGTTATGTGTATATTTTACCCAAATATGTAAACACTAGTTGTTGTACATATGTAATATTAAATCATAAAATCACTTATACTTGTTTTAGTGTTTTATGTGAATATGTTAGAAACTATTAGTTCAAACCATTTACGTATTTTATTTGTTTCGTTAAAATGATTTTACGTTTGTTATCGACAAAACATTAAAAGATCGTAAAATATAAATAAACGTTTTTACGGCTTATTTGTATTAACAACGTATGTTCTCCTTGCAAAGTTCAGTTTGTGTGATCTTAAATTCATGATGTTTATGATATGTTGTTGAATTGTAATGCTTATGTCGTAGTAATAAATATATGGGTTCAAAATTTAGGATGAAAGTTTTGGTAACTCTTCATACACAAAAGCGTGATTGAGCACCATATTATCATACAAGAGTAACATGTATCATAAGTGTTGGAAAAATTGGTCATAAGGTGGGTTTGAATGACAATTGATGGTCATCAAATGCACTAATGGGTATTAACACAAAAAGTTAATATGTGGTCATATTTAACGGCCGAATTAATTTTGTGTTCATGAGCCATTAGTATGATTAATTAGTTGACCATTTTTCTTGACATCCTTTCCCTATAAGTTGAGAGCTCTCCTCACATTTCAATACACAGAAAAACACACAACTCATCACTCCTCTCCTTTTGTGTTACCATTCATATTTCTTGTGTATCCGGTTTGTAATAAAGGGAAGACACGGTTTTGGTTCGCCGATAACTTCGTTTGTGCTAACGGGTTATCCGTTGTTGTTATCCCGGAAGATAGACGTTTATGATTCTCAAGCACCGTGGAGAGACGAATCTGTCTTAAGGAAGTCATGAGCATCATGAGCCCTCAACATTTTCCTTACTTGTGTTTTTTGGGTCTCAACAATTGAAAGATTTACGGCATCGTTTCTTTACACTTTATGTTTTATGTTATGGTTTGTTTGTCTCTAATAGCAATACTCATGTAATATATACAACATTCTTGAGACAGACTCATCTTTCTATTAGAGGCAATAGTTAACCGGAAAATGACTGAAACATAATTGCTTGAAATATTATGATACTGTTTCGTGCATGAAAAGTTTTGATATGTTTCGTTGAGAAATATAAAATATGAAGTGGTTTTGTTTTTTGGTCAAAGCATCTAATGATATTTAGGAATAACAACTATAAGTAACTTAAACATGAGTTATTGACTGTTGAACGTTTTAGTATTTTTTAAAAGGTTAGATAAAATCTTCAATATTGCCACAAGTATACATGAGAGTTATTGGGCAATGAATAGATGTAAAGTGGGTCTATATGGATCGTTCGTTGTTATAAGAAAAAAGAGAAATAACAAGGTATATGTTGTTTCATTTATTGAATGGAGAAAGAAATTGTAATCTTATTTGTTCTATAAACCACTTTGATTGAGCAATTTTCTTTGTTTTGCTAATTGATTTGTAGAGTTCGTTGGTATGGAATTTTTTATTTTGTTCTTTTTAAGATTGCCTTGAGAAATAATACACATGTGCAGTATGAACTAATATGGTTAGTGTTTATGTTCGGATAATACATGTAAAGTGTAAGGTAGAATACAAAATGTTCAAGTTTCACAATCCTAAGGGGGTGGCAACACATACATTCCATACCTCACAACCCACCAATAATTTCATTCCACCTAATATCATACCTCACCATACCTCACCATAGCTTTTTTAGTGGCAATGGTCATTCCATCCTCACTCGTTTTTTATTTTATTTTTTAAATTCATAATTATATTAAACAATTAAATAAAAACATAATATTTCATTAATAATAAAAAATGCATAATACGTAAAAAAAATTACATCACCATTGAAATAAAAGAAAATTAAACTAGTTATCGAGGTATCTTAAAGTCTGAGAGTCATAAAATCTCCAGAAGATCAAATCGTGAGCGATTATGGATATCTTCGTCTAGTAACTCCCATAACGCATAGCGAAATAGGTTTCTAGAGTACTACCGTGGACAAAATAAGTTCGGACGACTCTTGGGGAAAAATTAATTACGTCGTGACGACGAAGAGGATGATGAAGACATTTTTTTAATGTTATATTTGATTTGTGTGTGTAAAAATAATGTGATTTGGAATGTGTTGTGAGGAGTATTATTTATAAAGGGAAAGGGAATTTTTTTTTATGCCAATTGAATGTGCAACGTTCCAAAAATTCAAAAACATACACACGCTCCCCTTCATGCCGTGCGGTTTGTGAAACCGCTCAACATACCGATTTGGCCATACCGCGGGTGTGGCAATGGTTTGCCGAACCATGCCTAAGCATACCGATCTCATACCTCATGGTGTTGCCACCCCCCTAAGAAAGTTTTGAGGTTGTTTCAATGGTGTTTGGAGCTTTATTATTTGATAAAACGTCTATCTACATTCATATTTCATTAGTTGAAATTTTTGCATTTATTCAACGTTTTAACATTCGTGATCTGTCAATAACTAAATGTGAAGGGTTACCGTAAAGAAATGGTTAGGTTTGGAATATCTACGTTTGAATGGTAAACTTCCAATTACAAGTAATTTTAGAATAATAGTGTTATCGTAAAAGAAAGTATGTGCATACATACATTTACGAGTTTATATGTTTTGATAGTTAAAGTTTTAACTAATTATGTGACCTTGACTTGTGTCAAAGAAACTAAAATGAATTTGCCTTTGCTTTGAAAGGATTAGTGATTATTATGACATTAGTACGTAACAACCGGTTGTACATTTTTTTTCCGAACTTGCTAACATGATTTGATATCATGAAAGGCGAAATAGTTTTATGAAATCTTGTTTAGGATTAAACCTTTTTCGGGTTGTTTGTCCTCTATTTCTAAAGTTTGTGAATCATCATTATAATTGAACAATAGAGTGTTCAACGTATGTTGGATGGGAAAAAAAATTATCGTGTTACTAGTTTGTGTAACTAGTATTGGTTTCATTATCGGATATTGGGATTAAACTCATTTTTACGAATGCAAACTTTGGTGTTATTTGGAATCCAAAGTACTTGGTGTTAATGCAAACTTTGGTGTTATTTGGAATCCAAAGTACTTGGTGTTACAACTATGTATTCTTGAAAAGAAAAATGCATTTTTCACATAGCCAATGAATTAGTTTGAGCCTTTTAAGTGCGCAGCTAAGACACTAAACTTGATTTGTGAAAAGTTTAAGCTTTAAAAAAAATAATAATAATAAAACATGTGTTGTTTTATTGCAATTATTATTTGGTCAGTGGATACATTTTTTTAAAGAGAAAGAAATGCGTTGTAGTGTTTGACCATAAATGAAAAATGGATATGTGTAAAGACAATGTTTATATATATGCATTGCCTTTACTTGATTAATACACGTTGTGGTGTATTTAATATCAAGAATACGACGATGAAATTATGGAAAATCTTTGATGCCAGACATTGTGAATGGCTATGCCATGGTATAGGTGATAAATGTGGTTGACCCTAACCCAATAATTTATTGGCTCGACACTTGTGTCAATAATCATATTTGAGTGATGAATATTATTCATATGTCTTGGTTTAAGACCGAAAAAGAAAAAGAAAAAAAAATGGCTCTTTATGAGCAATGATAAACAAGTTGCTCGATTTTGTATCGAGTATTGGAAAATTTGGATGTTGCAAAATAATCCATTGTGAATATTTTTGCAAATAATCAAAATACTTGTTATTCTAGAAAGATGAACAATTCCTAAAACTTGTTCGAACTCATATCGTTAATAATCTAACGGTTTGTCATTATGTAAGAAATGACTATGTGTTGAATATAACCGTGTAGGACATTGTGAAATGTCAAGAAAGAATAAACATATAGATACGTTGGTTTATGTAACTAACTTGAACGGTGTGATTGTCATCCAATGTGAGCTATTGTTCATTCGCTAAGTTGGACATATTTTGATTGTGTAAAATGATTACACACTGATTTTATGTGATTATAATCACATAATAAATTGTGATAATCATATAATGATAAGAGAATAAATGTGAATATATATATATATATAATCACAAGTGAATTGGAATGACAAGTTATAAGTGTAGGACTTACACATATAACTTATGAGATCCTCCTAAAACAGGTGTGGTTTAAGGTGGTGATTTGTCTAAAAGAAGAATGTTAGTAGATGAAGCTATGAGTAATCAGAATGATGCATCTTCTGTCATACGCTTGATTCCTTGGTCTATAGCATGCTAGATTTGGAATCTGTTAATTATGATACGGAAAATAATTAATATAAAACATTCAAAAAGTGTTCATACAGTAGTATGCAACTTATAAAGGGACAAATTACTAATGTTCTTGATGTCATATCCATGTGAGAAAGTTCTTATAAACAAGATTAATACTTTGAAAGATAGAACATTTTTACAAAATTCTTGAAATAAATTCCATGTGGGGGATTCCGGCCTAGCTAGAGTTCAAAAGAACATCAACAAACATGAAGTTCTTGCCTAGTTGGGATACTCAAGAATTACCTAGCTAGAGTTGAACGAAACTCAAACTTGTACAGACATATTATGTCGATGCGACAACTACTCTCAGCATGAGTTATCCCTATTGACAATGTGAAGTCATAGAATAACATTGCGGGTCCGCTTACGAAAAGCTAAATGTGAGAGTTAGTTAGCAAGTCGTGAAGAGGAATGTGACTAAAGCCCTTGAAAAGTTTATATGAAGGAAAACCTAACCCAGCTGACTGGAGATCCCAAGATCTGGGTTCAATAGGACAACCTACTTGTATAAACTGAGGTCACTGTGGGGGAGTAATAAACTCCACATTTATTTAAGGGAGTTAGCAAACTTCCTAGTCCATTCCTATAACAATGACAATATGAGGTTAAGCATATGGCTTTTAATGATTAATCGAGAATCACCTATGTGAGAGAGAAGTGGGTCGCTTAAGGGAATTGTGGGGCGCACTTCTTATGACTCTCATGAGAACCGTGCTAATGTTCATGACCATAACGAACATAACTATGAGAACCAAAAGTGTCAAGGAGATATCTGTGAATATATATCGTCGTCTCCACAAACAAACAAACAGTTCGAGACATCAAGTTCTCTTGGTCGCTAGAGTCTAAGTATATTTCGCGAGGAAGGTTCAAAGGTAACACCTACCCATCCTTTGCAAATATCAACTGCAAAACTCTATTACAACATTGATTCGTTGGATTTTGTTTACTTCTATCAATTTCATTCATGTGGGGGATTGTTGGAAAAATTGGTCATAAGGTGGGTTTGAATGACAATTGATGGTCATCAAATGCACTAATGGGTATTAACACAAAAAGTTAATATGTGATCATATGTAACGGCCGGATTAATTTTGTGTTCATGAGCCATTAGTATGATTAATTAGTTGACCGTTTTTCTTGACATCTTTTCCCTATAAGTTGAGAGCTCTCCTCACATTTTAATACACAGAAAAATACACAACTCATCACTCCTCTCCTTTTGTGTTACCATTCATATTTCTTGTGTATCCGGTTTGTAATAGAGGGAAGGCACGGTTTTGGTTCGCCTTGATAACTCGTTTGTCTTAACGGGGTTATCCGTTGTTGTTGTATCCCAGAGATAGACGTTCATGATTCTCAAGCACCATGGAGGACGAATCTGTCTTAAGGAAACTGTGAGCATCACAGGCCTCAACATTTTCCTTACTTGTGCTTTTTGGGTCTCAACAATTGAAAGATTTACGGTATCGTTTCTTTACACTTTATGTTATGGTTTGTTTGTCTCTAATAGCAATACTCATGTAATATATACTGACATGTAGCATATGTTTTAATAATTGTAATTTTAGATCAACTTTATGTGGGATGGTTTTAGGTTTTCTCATGTTAGCATAAGTTTATATAAAAAAATCAAAAAGCATTTAGTTAATAAGTATAAGAGAACAACTGATGAAGTAATATTATAATTTAATATACTATTTTTAAACGGTTTATAATTTATTTTGAATCTAAGAGGAGGCAGCTGAGGCGTATGCTGTTCATGATTAAACACCTGTATATATGGATGGGATCCTCTCCGAGTTCTTGACTGAGTTGGGGTAATATGGTAGTTGGATTTGATCCATGGTCGAATCAAGCTTAACTTGATTCGGTACCATGGATTAAAACTACCATAATTTCTATCTCGAAGCAGGCATGATTACAACTGTTTGAGAGATCCTCATCTCGTATATATAGTGTTTGAATCGTAACAGAAAGAAATAAAAACAATTTAATTTACCACTTGTTCTTTACAACATCTTTTTATTTCTTGATCCATTTTTTCATTTTTGTAAAAATTATAAGGGCGGTAGCCGTAACCCTTATTTTTATATTTACACCCTCCATCCTTTTTTTCCAGGCAATATGTATATTTTTCTGTCAATTTATTCAAAATAAAACTGTTTCGATATTAATTTTTTTGTTGTATTTTTCTCCGTTTGTTGCAAGAATAACGTACATCGAAAAAGAATTTCTTCCCAATTATGCTATTCAGAGGGGTGCAATTAATAGATTTAGAAGAAAAATAAGAAAACTACAAAAGTAGATTAAATAATACTCGGTCTTAAAATAACTGTTCAACGACAAAAAATACACAGTTTGAGAAAATCATTATTACTGCTTTTATTTTTCTTATTTTTTACAGAATACCAGTTTTACCCTCAATTAATTTATAACTTCTTTGAGGTTTGTAATAATAACCTCAAGTGAAGGTAAGATGGTAAATTTGATCAAATTCGTTATCTTTTTTTGGAAATAGATAATTGTTTTGGGATGACCTAAAAAAGAAATTTGGACAATAAATTTGAGACTGTTGGAGTAATTTACGGACAATAAATTTGAGATGGAAGGAGTAATTTTTGTCACATCAAAGGAGATGTAGATAATGTAAGGAGATACAAATAACACCACCCAAATTATTATCAAAGGATTTTCTAACTTGTGTTATGGTGGCACAAGTTTTTAATCATTCAACAAACCAAAATTATATATTTACATGTTACTTGATACTAGTGTTGGAATTAGATAACATGACATTCAAATAAATAACCACAAAACATCAAAGTATTCACGGGCGTATATACGATTTATTAACAAATAATTAATTAACATAAAAGAAGAATATCGTCGCTTTTCTCGATTCTAGCGAACAAAAATCAAATCCACAAACTAGCAACGGATGAACCCTAATTTGATTTAATTAGGATTATGTGAATTACCCTCACCGCTTTGTAATTCAATCCAAGAATAATAACAAAGTATGTTATTACCACGTTCAGACACACGCATTCAAACCGAATTAAAGTAATGCTAGTTTTGATAAAACAAATAACTTGTTTAATGGAAAAGTGATGATCGACACCCTATGGTGACGTACGATCGGTTTGGAGCAAAGAAACACACACAAAATGCAGTTTTAGGGTTTAGAATAAGCAAGAGATAGAAAAAGCAAGACACCAGATATATATCCAAAGAAACTTGGTGAGCAAGTTGGGTTTGTTTCCTTTCTCCTTTGTCGATCGGTTCATGGTATCCCTTAGGGATTCCTAACCTTCCCAATCTTGCAATTAAGTCCTTTTCCAATACCTTTAACGCCTTAGTCCATTACATTAATTACTTAACGTCAGTTAGTTATTTTGTTTAATCAATAAATAAATATAACATTTATATTTAATTATTAACTTTAAATTAATACGTAAAGCGTCAAGATCCTGCTGATCTCGAGTTCGATCATAACACACGTCTACTAATTTATTGTCCATAAAACCAACAACTAGTATTAATAGTTTCCTAAATTTGTAATGTTTATCAAACTTATCACTATTTCATATAGAAATAATATTATTTAACAAGGCAAATATGTTCATTTAATGATCTAAACTTGTGTCACCATGGTATAGTTAGAAAAACGCTATTATCAAAAATATAAAAACCCCGGTGAACTTATGTGGTTCCGACGTGCCAAGAGGCCAGAGGCGAATCTTGAACGACAGCATTCAAACTAACTTGAAATGTGATGAGTGCTTTCTGTAGTGCCAAAAATGGTAAAACCTTTTTTTCGCTTTAAAAGGAAATAATATGTGGTTTTCGATTGTGTGGACATCCAAATTCCCAATAAAGAAGCCTACTAATATTCTGTTTGGCGTGAGGGATAGATGCAAACGTGAAAATTAAATCATCGCCTTACAACGACAAAACTTGCAACGTCTTTTATTCTTTTCGCAACACATTTGCGCCTAACTAGCATGGCTGTCAGTGAATCAAACTTGGAGTGGATACAATGAATATGATCCAAACATAATTTGTTAATTTGAAACCAATGAATATGATCCAAACATAATTTGTTAATTTGAAAGTGTCCTTCATATAACTAAAACTTATGCACATGCTATACATACATACAATGACCAAAAGATGTACTGGGATTCTTTGCTCAAATTCTCAAAGAATTTTGATGTTTGGTAAAGACTTAGGGTGTTTTTGGTATAGGGGGTTGGGTTGGGTTGAGAAACCCATGGATAAAAAGAAATGTTTGGTTAATGTTTTTGGTTTTGAAATTGGGTGCGAATCTCGCAAAATAATATTGGTTTTAATTCTAAAAAATTAGCGGGTTTAATGAAAAGTGTAAGATCAGGTTTCTTTTTGTCTCTCTTTTTCTTTTTTAAAAATTAATATATTTAATTTCAAATTTTTATAAAACAATAATTTGTTAATTTTATAATATACTTTTTCTCTTATATCTTAAATAGAAATCAAAATTCGAAACAAAATTTAAATTCAAATTCAAATCCAAATAATAATATAAACCCATCTAAAAAAACAAACGAGCCCTAAAAAGTAATATGTGGTAATTATATGAGAAGGATAATATTACTGAAATGGAAAAACTAGAAAAGGAAACAAAAGAAAAAACCAAATACAAACTTTGCGGAGAGAAATCAACTTGTGGAAAGCAGTCAAAGCACACAAATAATACACACCACCAAACTTGTGCAACATCGATTTCTAAGCGTTACTACATGTCTTCCATTTATTATAAACATGTATTATAAAGTTAAAATGTTTGCAACGGTTGATCGATCGCTATATTTTTCCCCATTCGTGAATGGAAAGATGAAGTCTGTTTGACGCAACCAAGAGATGAATCCCTTGAAGTGGTGTTAGAATACGAATCAACTCCTTTAAAACCGTAACCCTAAGTGCATCAGCATCAACCACAATGCCACCAAGTACAACCCTGTGCGCAGCCAGAGCTCTTTCCACCTCGTGATCAGAACCGTTGTTGGTAGCTATTGTAATTAGTGGCTCGATAGTTATGCATTCCTGCAAGTCATCCCAAAATAATTGTTTCACATTGAATAATGCTAGTTTTGTACGTATATTTTTTTAGTAAAATACGGAGACTTTGGTAAAGTTTTATTCAATTGGGCCGTGTTAATCTGATAAGAGTCCACCAAAATGGGTCAAAAGAGATTTGCCAAACTGTGAGTTTAAGCCAAACTTAGGCCATTTAAAAGCTTGCTAGTCCTTTAGGCTTTTCAATGACCCTGTGGAAACTGGTAAAAATGGTCCGGTCTAATAGTCTATTTCCAACAATAAATTTTGTTAAAATACACGATAACAAATTTCCACAAAAAAAAACTAATACAGGGAAATAAAAATCAATTATTCAACTCATCAAATCTTAAGTACAGTGATTATTTTTGTAATAATTGCACCGAGCTTCTCGCTGGTGCTTAGGAATGAAAAATCGAACAAAAATATATCATACTAAGATCAATTTGAATTTTAAGTAATCAAATTTTTTTCTCAATGATATCGAAATTATTTTTGTGCGATACAAGATTATATAGAAGTATTATATAACTTTTAAATGCTCAATCATAATTATATAGAAGTATGACATTAATAGACCAATTCAATTAAAGAAATTGCCGATAACATTTTTCGAAAAGTCAAAAACCTTGAAAAAAAAAAAAAAAAAAAAAAAAAAAAAAAAAAATTGAATACCTTTAATTTTGAGTAAAATAAAATCGAGTACTTAATATATTTTTTGTGCGATTTTTGCCGCTAAAAAGTATGTCCAAACGTTTTTTTGTTATGTCACTTACATTGTTAAACCTCCCTTGAGGTTCATATTTCCAATTCAGCAATCATGATTCGAAAAGTGAATTTGAAAACAAAACTTGCATACAAATATTTCACTTAACCATAAAATCGCAACTAATATTAGAAAGTTGACATGAAGAAAATCAAACATTACCTGCAAATTAGCCATCCTTGAAGAAATAATTTTCTCACTAGAAACAGTATTAGCATGAAGGGCTTTTATCAACTTTACTTGCTTACCACTACATTCACCCCCACACTTACTACTCTCTCCATCACACATTTTCGGAAGCTTTATATCTAAATTTTCGGGTTCGGACTCAGTTATAGAGTAGAGCAGTCGTATATAAATCGAGGGCTTGAATCCACCAATCCAAAACAAAGAGTTCTCGAAAGAAGTGCACCATGATTGTGAAAAAATGGACATGGTGTCGTTTGATCGTGTTAGATGGTAGTCAGTAAGATGTTGGATATTTTTTTCCGCTAGCTGGCGCAGGTCATTGTCGTCGCTAGGGACTGGGGTTAGGACGTGGAGTAACTCTTTAAGGTTGGTTCGTTGTATGGCGATCCAATGAAGGAAGCCTGTTTGCAAGGAATTGTTGTTGGTGGTGGTCATGCTTTAATTTGTTGTGTGAAATGTGCAACGATTATATACGAAATTTTAGGTTTCAACCTTCATATTTTGTCCTTCAACGTATAGAATGATAAGGTATATATAGACATATAATTGGTGCAAGATCATAATTGAATTAGCATATGCATCGAGTACGTGTCATAATTGAAATTAGTATAACGTACTGAAGACTTGAAGTGTTAACAGCAAACTACATATATATATATATGGCTATGACAAGTTGGATTAAAAACACCCTAGATTGGCTACAAATGTTGATCAGTAATTGGTGAAATCGTTCTGCTTATTTTCTAATATGGGTGAAAATGAGTTGAGTCGTTTGTGAAAAGTTTGGGATTAGATTGATAAAAAGCTCGAACGAGCTGAACTTAAACGAGCTTTAGTTCGAGCTCGAGTCTAAATTGCAGCTTGTTTATTAATCGAGTATGAGTTCGAGCTTTATATATAAAACTCGTTTTAGCTCACGAGCCTAAACGATACTATATTATGATATTTTAAATATTAAATATATATACGAGTCAAATTCGAGCTTATTAACGAGTTTAATAAACATATATTACGACCAAAGGCCTCTGATTAGGTGAAATCACTGTCAGAGCCCATGTAGTAATGCAGATTGCATGTCGAATTTTACCTCTTACATGCACGCGTCTCAAGTTCAGTCTTGTTTGCAGGCGATAGGGGTTCCTCCCGTGTCAATCATGCGTAAAGGGAAGGTGTTATTGCTTATTAAATATTAAACCTTTACCCAACATCTGGTTGTGTGAATGATTCACACGCCTTACGATTTTAGTTCAAGAACAAATTATTTGTTTAGGAGCCATATACCACAATTACCTGTTAAAAAATAAAGATATGTTACTAGCCGAGCCGAAAAAGTACATGAATGTTGAATATATAATATACGTGGCAAAATGAGAAACAAGTGAGTACATGCACGTTGAATGCAGACGTATGATTCAGTACTAGTGGTCTCATATGCATAAATTATGTAATTAACCTGTTATCGACTTGTTGCACAGTCTGACATGAGGATATATATAATATACGTGGCAAATTAAATCAAGTTGCAACTAGTACTACTTTCAAGGCACACACAATTTGTTTTATATTCTGTGCGTTATTCAAAGATAGCCTCTAAAATTTCCCACGCAGCAGCTTACATGCAAAAAGCGTTCCCTTATTGGCCTCTTTGTCTTCCACGCAGCAGTTTGAAAACGAACAACTACAGACCGGCGACGCACCTGCTTCTTCTCCACCTTTCTTCCTGTGTGTTTGTCCTTTCACCCCTTCGCAAAGACTACATGTACGTGTATGCTAATACACATGGGCTAAGGCCTAAGGGTTTACATAGCAGCCACGTGTACAACTTCATCCCACCTTGAATTGGGTCTCCAACAGTTGGCTATGATACCAACTTGGTTGTCTTATTTTCCACACTCTTGTGCTTACACTGTGTTGATGAGTTGATCTAAAACCTAATTACCTGTTGATAATGCAGATGTATGATTTACAAGTGGTCATATGCATAACGGCTTCAAATATGTCCACAAAATCAACTTGCAGCTAGTACAACTTTCAAGGCACAATTTGTTTTATTTCTGTTATTCAATGATAGCCTCTAAAATTTTACTAAAATGTTACAAGCAAATTAAATTTTAAAGTAATTTTTAAGTCAGGTAAATATAAAATTGACCCTACATCAAAAACATATAATGTAAGGGTAACACGAGTAAAACAAGCATCTGATACACGGTTACTTATACCACAAACTTACAAAAAGAACAAAAAAATTGCAAACTAATTTGTTTTGTTTGGGTTGGTTGTTCAAAGAGTGTTTTGATAATTTGAAGTTTGAATTTGGATTGGTCAATATTGGGCTTTCTTTATTCCTGTATATATTGGACTACTTAGTAATAGCTTTAGTTGAGAGAATACTCCATTTTTCGTAAAAATTTTCGTATGAAAAGGAAAAAGCGAAAATCTGCTTTACGCATTTTTTCCAATAATTTTTCAAAAATGTGAAATTTTCATTTTCCAATTTTTAATAGAAAAAATAAAAATACCATTACACCCTTCTCACTTTTTTCATTTCCAAAATAATAACACCATTTCCTTTCACCCTACACTTTTATCACGCCTCTTCCATCCTCCATCTTCCACCTTCAACTAAACAACTTTTAATTTAGAAAAAGGAAAAATATAACTCAACTAAACGGATTTTCAATTTCTCAACTCTTCTCTGCAGAAGAAAACCACTCCTTTCTACTGAATTTAAAACGGAAAAGGAAAAAATTTCACCAACTAAACTACTTATTTTTTTTTCAAGTTTTCAATTTCAACCGCGTAACTAACAAATATTGGCTCACTCGACAATTTGTAATATTTATTCATTTCAAAAGCATATATGCGAACATAGAGAGATGACACGAATATGAAAACATATTTTAAGGAATAAACGTTTCTAAAATAGAGGGTGATATGTACACCACTTCTTTTGATGCATTCATTATAATTTGTGCATTACAATATTATTGTACGATATGATATATAGTTTATACAGTTTGGTCCATTTATCAATAATAATGGTGTGCGTATCAGTTACCTTCTAAAATTGACTTAAGCTTTTTGTGTCTATGTATGTCAGAAGGTGAGGTTTTAGTTTTGAAATTGATGAGTTTTATTTTGCTGCAGAATAAAAAACGGTCTTTTTTTTCATAGGCCATCTACAATGTTCAAATTTTAAAAGACCTTTTACATTTATTGGATCATCTTTTTATTAATGTTTGAATACTAGAAAGTCATATACAAATGTTGTCTCCAATGCTAAAAGTTTTACAAAATCTTTTGTACATATATATAAACATTTGTATTTAAATAATAGAGTAAAATACACGGTTCGTCCTAAACTTGTACCTGCGCATCACGATGGGACAAAACTCCCCCTTTTCATCGCTGGGAGTCCAAAACAAGGGGTTTATATGCCAAACTCGTCCCTTGACCATTAACACTGAGGTCAACGTCTAATTTATGTTAGTTAGTCGAGGGTATTATAGTCCATACACATTTATACCACACCTTAGTTAATTTTAACCCAAGACAATTCCACCAACATATAAAGGGTCGATTGTTTGACGAATTATACCATTACACTGACATGTTAAGTATGACTTTATAAAAGTCAATCGCTAAACAATGTATGATCTTACGAATTTAACCTATAGGACAAACAAACAAATTTATACATAACAAACTATTTAGCAAGTTGACTTATAACGATCAACTATATGTTCAATGTTTGATGCAACTGGAAAATAAGCGATACTACGCAGGTCATTATTCGATACATGGTTCTACTCACATTTCACAAAATATAAAAGACGATGCAGTTTCCACTTCAAAACGTTCAACTGCTGAACCTTCAAATGATCTACACATCTCTAATCGATATCCATAAACTGATGAACCCACAAAACATGAACCTTAACGTGATGATGCTACTGCTATCTTGTCTGCAAAAACAAGTATGCAAACAACAAACATATAAGTTAGGTACTGTACTATTACAACTTAAAAGAATTAAGCACATGACATGGTATTCATCATTGAAACATCACCTAGGATGGCCTTTGGGTGAAAAGTGCAAGGACGCAGTTTGTAATCCTTTCTCTGCTTCTAAAGGGTGTCTTAACACCGCTAGAAACATTAGCTGCAGCACCACCAACCCTTTTAGCCTTCCTATTCTCATAAAAAACAGGCAATTTTTCGACATCAAAACCTGCAAACTCAACCATTTTAGCCTTCCCCTTCCCATCTAAACCTCGCTTAAATTGTTGAACATCTTCTTTCCCTTTTTTGTGCAAAACATTCTCTTCCTCAACCAGCTTTCCTTTTCTTTTTCCTTTAATTTTCTCCTTTTTTTTTTATCTACAACCCCTTCTTCCTCTTTGATTACAACACCACCTTTTCACTGTTGGTGTCTTGGTTCTACTCCCCCGCATTTTTTTCCTATCTATCCCCTGCCATTTACGTCTAGTCCTAAAAGGTGTTGGACTAACCATTTGGAAGTTAGCATCTTGCTCTACCCAACCTACAACTTTAAAACTTATGTTTTTTTAAGTAAAATTGTGCTAACTTTTGGGGCTTGTGCGCAACAAAGATATCAACTGACTCATGTGTTTCAGCCAGTGCAAACAGAGAACATCATCATCAGTATGAATCAAATGCAAACCATTTTCTAGGGATTCTTTAGGATCACAGAAAAACAAAGCCCATTTTTGTTCATTAACCTCTGATAATACATTATCAAGGCTTGAACTAAATATATCCCTATCGCTAGTAAAGATACACAGATTAATTAATGAACCTCCTTCATACCTGAGTAGGCTATAATCAAAAAACCCATTACATTGGATTCTAAACAAGACGTCACCTTCTTCTTCTTCCTGAACATCCTTGAAAGTTGAGACGAATATGCTCCTGTCTTTCATACATTTTTTATTTATTTATTTATTTTTTTTTTACGAATGGGTTTGACTTGATGTGTGTTTCAGTGCGTGAGTGTGGATGCATGTTAGGTTTGGTTTGGATTGGGTTTTATTAATTGGGTCGGGTTATTATGATAGTGTTTATGGTTTCGGATCTTGTTAGTTGGGTTTATTTGGTGTTTGGCAACACATTAATTGTGTATAAGCGTATCAAGGAAGTCAAAGGTCAAGTTGCAGGGTAATAAGTTTCATATGTCACACTTGGTCCCTGAATTTGGTCAGTTAGCCATTTCTTGCACTTAAAATTCCCGCATATTTTTACTCACACAAACTTGACTATTTGTCTTTTTACTTACTTCACAATTAGTCCCTGAATTTGGAAGGTCCTGTTGTTTTTGCTATTTATGGGTTAATAACCTATCCATTTGCATACCAACAATCAAAAAAAAATATTCTCACAATCTCAACAACCTCTGAATGGCTGACTTCCCACTTCTTCAAGAACTCGCCAAAGCTTCGAAGTCTGACTACATTTTTGACTCGATTTCTCTCTTTTATCAGAGAGAAAACGATAAGGACATCCAAATTGCTAATTTCCTCCAACAAACTTTGACTGACTTGATTCTTGGTATGAAGGAAACCCAAGAATACATCTCTGAGCTCGAAGGCTTTCGAACTACGGTGATGAACTACAAGTTTCTTGAGGATCTTCGCAAGAAGAAAAAGGCTAATGTCTTGAAGGCCTTGGAGATAAGGAGGATGATCTGTCAAACACACTCTCAGGTGTTTGACAGGAACAACTTCCTTGATGATCTTAGGAAGATAAAGTGATTTGAAGGGAAATGAAGTGGTTATGTTTTCATTTTTTTTTGGGAAAATATGTAATGAATATTTAATGTTTAATATGAAATTAATGAATCTATATGTTATGTTCTAGTGTTATAATTTGTTAATTTTTGTATTCGTCTTTGATAGTTGTTATATCTGTTTTGATTGTATTAGGTGTTGGTAGAACTATGGTCCTTGCTTAAACAGTTTAAGAGTATAGGGGACTAAGGTTTTAGTCCCCTATCATGTCTTCACATTTGCATTAAATTATAGGAAGTACTTTATTCTCACATTTTACCCCACATTTGAATTCATAAACCTAAAGCCTCAATTAAGTGAAATTGCATAAAAATAGGTAAATCTAGAGCTCGTAAACAGATTAAATACTCCAATTGTCAAACTGTTGGACATAATAAGTCTAGGTGTCACAAGGATCAAGTACCAAAACCAACAAAGGAAACAAAGGTTCGAGGTAGAAAAAGGCATTGTGATGGCGAAGGTATGTGTATTCATTTAATTATCATTTGCATAACGATTGTTCTTGTGTGTTTACATTATAGTTGATGTGCAAATCTATGACTTTTGTAGTGGATGGATGAAGACGAGATAAGGCAGACTATGGAACAAGAGTTTGTTGAAGCTCTTTATGAGCAAGAAGAACAACATACAATTTTGGAAGAAGATGAAGATCAGTCAAGGATGGATGAAGAAGCATTCCAGCAGTTTTTGGAAAAGGAGAGAATGTACATGTAAAACCCTAAAATATAAACATAATAAAGACTAAAATACCCTTGGAATCGAAATTTATAGAATACGTACAAGACATTTATAATCATTTAACGAAATAAAAACTTAACTTATATATAATTAAAACTTAACTAATATGTATGCGTGATCGACATTATACGATTTAAAAGTTAAACGTCTCGCTAAATAGTTGGGCCATTCGTTTGGGCCTTGTTTTCGTTAATGGTGAACCAAGTTGGGCGTTTGTTTTGGTGAGATGGACTCAAGCCGAGAGCCACTGGGCGAGTGTTTTGTTCGGTTGGACAATGGAGCCGAGAGCCCAGATGGGTGTTTGTTGTGTTCGTTTGGATCAAGAGGAAGCCCACACCCCTAAAGCCCTAACCGAATTTTGTACTACTACTATATACAACACATTAACACAATTTGGAAACCCTAGTTTTGCCTCTTTCTTTCTTGTTCTATTCGTCAAGCCTAACTCCCTTGGTGTCGAGACTTTGTTCCCAACGAGCTAAGGTATAATCACGTTCTATTCGTCTCACTTTGATACATCTAACTTTATAATATGTTGTAATATGTCTTGTTTAGCGAAGCTTATGTTTTTGTGTCGAGCCATATGAAACCGAAACCAACTACATAATGAATCGGACCTTATATAACATGCTGACGAGAATATGTAAGATCGTAGAAGAGTTAGGGTTTGCGTAAAATATATTAGCCGAAACCTACGTGGTAGCGAAACATGTAAGAGTTTGTGGACGCGTGTTAAGCGAGTAAAGACATGCAAACCAAAACCCTAAGTGTAATTAATGGTCTAAACATGTGATTATAATGGTTTTAATAAACCCTAAACCGGACAGACATCATATGTCGAATTTGTGTGTTATAGATCCAATTTTATAAGTGCAATAATCTGGGTTTTGTGGGAAAAGTTTATTTTATGTCTTAGTTAAGTTTTCCAAGTGGTTTGGTCGAATTTGGAGTTGTCTAAGTCGTATTTTTGAATTTTACAAGATCAAGTGTCAAAGGCGAGAAAACGGGTCTGAAATTTAGGTTGGATTCATCTAGGTGTTATCGATGATACTTGCATGTTTTGGGTGATTCTTGAGCCTAAACTGTAGTACTTTGAAATAGCTTTCTGAAAATATAAGTCTTGTGTCATTTTCAAACCCGGAAGTATGATTTTATATTTTGAAGTTAGGGTTCCGAATCAATTCTTTGAGTTGAAATTTATGATGTAGTAAATGATTTTAGTATTTAATCTATGAGGTTCTGGAACTTTTCCTTTGGTGTATGATATTTATATATGGTGTGACACCTGTAGCTTTTGGTTTGATGTGTTGAGTAGGGTAAGTGTGTTTGTTGGGGTCATACTCTTGGTGTGTGTAAATCTGGGTGAGTTACGGGCAGTCCGGACTTATGATTTTCCGTAGGTCATTTAGCATGGAAATAGAAACCACCAATTTTGTAGAGTCTCTTAACTCATATGGGAACCCACAGGATTTTGCTTGATTTCATTTGAGCTAAGTAAGTATTTTATAAAATCGCTAAAGTCTGGTCCGAATATGAGTTTAAGAACCGAAGATAAAATATGATATCAATAGGTAACACGCACACAAATGCATAAGAAGCTTATAAAATGAGAATATACTTATAACTCTAAGAATGTTAATGCGATTAATCCGTCATAGCTTTAATGATTCTAATAAGTATTAAACAAATCCTAATCCGTGTAGATTCGTTGAAGGAGACGCGACGTTATATCTTCGTGATTCACTCGTTCGTTTGCTTTTCTCTCATTTGCTTTAAAATGGTACGATATTACGACCTTTTCGGTAAGGTTCCTTATGACGTTTTCTTTCCGTTAGCTTTTCTATTTCAATTATTAGGGTTCCCTATGCCATTGCTATGATTCCTTACGTTTATGTGAATCTCTTGATGCGAACTTCTATTTGTTGAACCTTGCTATGTTTGAGTATGAACTTACGATTATGAACTTACGATTATGAACATTTGATTATGAACTTACGATTATGAATGTGTGATATATGACTTTGATATGAACCTTTGACTTGAACATTTGATATGAACCTTACGATTTGTTTGATCCGTTGTTTATCCGAAACTTCTATTTAGTGAACCATGAAATATCGATTTGGACCTTATGATATGAAACCTCCGATATATATATCGTTGACCTTTATGATGAATTATGATCTGTGTCATTTATGACAATTTGTTTGACCTAAGATAGTTTGACACCGAGCCAAATATTTCACTAGTCATGGGAGTTCCATGTCCGTGTCGATGCATCACGACACGACTCTAGGGCGATAGAGTGATGTTCGCCACGCCCTTTATGTTATCTGTTTATGAGCTCGAATTATGGAATATGGCCGCTATCTCTGTTGGGCGTATGGATGCATCCTAGATCCGATCATTATCGATATGATTTACGTGAATGATGTCGCATGCAATCTGCGTCTTCACAAAATTCAGGGAGCTAGCTACTCCAATTAGTTTATGAGGTTACCTTCGAAGAAAGATATTTCGATATGATATGTTCTCGGGCTCGTGGTAGTTAACTAAATCTTTATCTCATTATTTACGTGTTAAGTATTCGATTATGATTCGGTATGTTCAAGTGTTTATAATTATGTGCTAGGCTTATTATATGTTATTATATGTGTTTATGCTTTTGTATGTTTATGAGACTACCGTCTGCTATGCTAGGATATGATTAATATGTTTAAACATGATTCACATGATGTCCTATGATATTATGTTAGTTTATCGTTATGTGAATTCGCTGATCCGAGATGAATGTGCTAGTGCGAAGTGAGTATTCGTAAGTTTAGTATGTATAATTTGTTCGCTTAATCGGTGAACTTTGCCTATCCGTTAGGGTATCTATCTGCTTATGTTTGATCCGCTATGTTAAAACTCTCACGATGTTAAGATTTGATCCGAGAACCGGTCTAGCTTATGATATCTGCTCGATAATTGCTAATGGCTATGTTATGTCTTTGTCTATTGAGTTATAGTTGTTCATGTGTTTTACGTCGTATGTGTGACCGCCATGTTTGAATTTCGCTTATACTAAAGTTTGATCCGGGAAAATGGTTTAATTTATAATGTCTCGCTGTTAACTTACTATCTCGCTATGTTATGCCTCTAGTTCATTTAATTTTAGTTTTTTGTAAGGTGTTCTCATTGGTATGTGCGACTACTATGTGTTGATGTTGTTTTCATTGCTATGACACCGGTTAAGTTTATTAAATGTAACTTATCCGATTTGTGTGAATGTCATGTTTACTTCATAGAAATTGTTTCATTAGTTTTGATATTTCGTTTGGCTTATATGCACTCGAATTTCTGATTTAGTTAAGGTCCGGTTATTTTAATGTGTTTGCATTTGTGTCGACAATGTGCTATGTGTTTGTTCTTATTTGTTATTTGTTCTTCCTGATTGTAATTGTGTTTCATGAGAATCCTCCATGATTCATTGAATCTCATTCTGCTACAACTTTGTTATTCGTTTCTTTGTTTCAATTTTGTATTTCGCTTTTGTTTAATTTTGTTCTGTTATATCTGCATTCACTGGGCTTTGTAAGCTCACGATTTTCTTTTCCTGCGGCAGTTTTAAGCATTCAAGATGAGCTTGTGGGATGGCCGATCCGGTTGAGAGTAGAACCGAGAGCAAGTTGTGACTATAGAGATCTTAGATTTATTTTGATTATTAAGTTATTATGTTTTCTTTTGATTATTTTGTAAAGGCTTCCGCTATTGTATATTATTTAAAGTTCTGATATGAAACCGTATTGTGATATCTTTACCCTTGTCAGGTTGGGGTGTTACAGTACAAAAGCATTGAAGAGGAATGGAAGAGGAAAAAATGGCTAGAAGAAGCAGAGTTTGAGGCAACTTACTATGGAGTGGCTGTGGAAGAGTTATATCCAAGACATCCATATGTGCTGGATAAAAAATGTTGAACTGTTGTTAGATGGTTTTAGGTTTGTAGCCATTTGTATTTTGGACAATATCATGTTTGAAATTTATTTGTTTTTGTTGACTTTATAAGTCAGAATTGGTTATTCCAAACACCCCCTGCGTATGTTGACTAGATTATAAGCATTTATGTTGTCTTTACATCCATCTACTTGTTCAACAATCTCAACTCCCATCTACTTATATAATACATCTTAAGTCATCAATTCTTTGTCATACCAACATATTATCACCATGGATGCAGAAAATGGTTGTCAAATGGTATGCATTGACTGTTGGGTTGAAAGTGAAAAATGTGGATTGACTTTTTTTTGCAAGCGTCTACCTTATAGAGATTTCATGTGGTATGTTTGTCCAAAGGTGTGACAGTATGGGAAACACATCTTATAATGGTAGAGATGGTGTTACAAGGGAAAACACAACTACAGGAGATAGTGGTGGATATGTAATGGGTCTACATATTTCTACATCTACTAGTGTTGGTGCTTCCTTGGGCAGTGTTGAAGAAGAAAGTGAACCACCTGCAGCTGAAATAGCAAGTGGAGAACGCCCAAGCCAAACACCACGTGAAGCACCTGCAACTGAAAGACCAAATGGAGAACGCCCAAGACAAACACCACTTGAACCACCTGCAACTGAAAGACCAAATGGCTCACCTACTAGTCAATTAACCAAGTGAATTACCTGCAAGAAATGTTATGTTGTCTTTCAGTCTAAATGTAACTTAATTGATATATGTGTACTTCTTTTGTTATAAGAATTGAATTTTGGTTACAATTTGAATCTGTTGACTTTATAAGTCAAACAAAAGATATTTTAAAGACTAAAACAATTCGGTGTGGTTCCTCTAATATTTTGGTTTATGTTGACTTTATAAGTCAAAATGGGTTTTTCCAAACACCCACCTAAACTGCATAAGCAAATGCAAACTACAAAATGAAAACAACAAATCCAAAATATACATACACCACCACCTAATTATACCATATAAAGAAAAATATACATGTTAACAAGTATCGTTTTCAGTAACCATCATCAGCCAAAAAATATACATCTTCATTACATCAACAACTAAAAATAACAGGTGAACTTCTTGATGGGAGACTTGATATTCATTGGGGGAGACTTGAGATCCTTAGGGGGAGGCACATACCACTCATTCCTATTTGTGCCGAGCATCCCACAACGCTACAAGACCAAGTACAACATTGGGAGCTAAGCCTTGGAAGCTTGGGAGTGGAACCTTCAAAGTAGTACTTGTTAGAAGACATGATCCCAAACTCATCATCGATGTGTCTCAAATAATGATGACATCAACTTCATTTCCTTTCAAGTTAGTATCCGAAAGATAGCCAAAACAGAAGAAATCGAGTTCACCCATTACAACTTTCTTAGCTTGCAAACATTAAGTCTAACCTTTCTCAAACTCCTTATTCCCATATTTTTCCCACAAGTCTTCAAGTATCACATCAGCAATGTCATCTCCTATATCCCACTTATTCCCATAAGTAGCCATGGCATATTCAATCATATCGTTAGATACCTTTAGCTTGCTATAATCCCTTTTTTTGGCATATTCTGACACTGCTCGGATTTCTGTCAAATAAAATAGAGTTATTTATGCTCATTCCTTAAAATGCTAATCACACAAATACAAAAAATCCAACTAACCTTTCATCACTTCAGTTTCTTTCGTAAATCTGCATAAATCTTCAAACATTTCATCAGACATTTCATCTTCTTGTAACCAAGTATCCTCATATTTTGTCTTCACATATTTTACCATCTCACCAGTTACTGCTGTAAAAGTAAGGTCCTTGTTTGCCATTGTTAAAGTGTATGTGAGGGTTGTGTGACGAGGGAGGTAAATGATCAAGATGGTATATGAAAGCTTTTCTCTGGTTTAGTTAAGGTGTGGTATAAATGTGTATGGACTATAATACTGATAACATCAAATAGTCCTAAATATTAAGTGTCAATTCCCCGATAATGCTCGTTATTTATATCATTTATATCGATTTACGCTTGTTTTCCATTGTTTTCCACTTTCAGGTAAATTGCGAGCATCGAGCTAAAGAGACGGAAATGGAAACATTAATAAAGATTTATCACAAGATGCTTATTTTGAAGAAGTTACGGCGTAACTCGTCTCACATTACGTCAGAACTATTGCGTGACCTAGAGTCCAACTTATCAAGAGGTTACTGCAGAATCCTTCCCAAAGGTTACGACGTAACTCCATTAGGTCAAAAGAGGTTCCACGCCGATACTTACGCCGTAACTTCGCATCACTTACGACGAACCGAGTTTATTGAAGACTATGGCGTAACCACTTAATAGGTTACGCCGTAATCAGCGCATCTAGTGCATTTACGAAGAAATAGAAGGTTCACGGCGAACTCCTCTATTAGTTACGCCATAACCCGCACTGCCTATAAATACCCCACCTAATTCCAAAGATTTCAAAGCATCCCATTCCATACACAACACTCGAGAACGTGGGAAAAAGCTCAAGGCGTGTCTAGGGAAGCATACTGAGTCGCTTTCAGTGAGAAGTCACACCATTACGATAAGCTTTAGCATTTTATATTTCTTTTACTTTCAATTCATGTATTCCGTACTTTGAATATTGAATTGATGTGCATGATTAATATGAGCGCTAAGCACCCTTTGGTGCTAGCCTAGTTATGATTCCTTAATTGTTTTGTTTGCGTTTACCTTTACTTCCGCACAAATATTTCTAAGTGTATGCATGCATAGTTCTTTGGTAGTCACCCTTGGTTCGGTAGTTTTGAATGGCGACAGAGGCCAATCGCTGGAGATATGACCAACCGACCCTAGGTGAAATGGATGACGACCCTTTCTACTTGTGCGATTTGACCAACCGATCACCCATCGCTTGGATGAACTTAAGAATTGGGATGTAAGGTCTAAGTTCCTAACGCCGCAGCACTCACTATTTAGAATCTAGCATGTAGCGGTCTTAATGACTCGGCTTGGGGACCAGAACAACATGACTTATGACGTCTATACCGATTTCTCCCCGGTGGCATCTTTGTCGATAGGTTAGTGCGAATTGACCAAACGTTGTCCTCTCGAATTTGACCCCACCAAGTAATTGGAAGTAGGTAGACGTAGACATAACTAGCTAGGAGGATTAAGTAGGTTAGCACCACTATTCCTCTATTGATTTCCTTTACCATTTATTTACTTTTATATTCTCGCATTAGTAGTTTAATTAATTAAATCCTTATCAAAACCATTAATATTCTCATGACAATTAGACTTAGTAATTATCCCACACACATAGTCTTGGGACGACCTCGGCTTACCATTTACTACACTACACACGACCGCAAGATGCACCCATTAGTGCATTAGGGTGACCATGGTATAATGAGACACTATAAATATTAAGACCCACAAGAAACCCGCATCAAATACCCCGACTAACTAACATAAATTAGACGCCGACCCGGCAAGAATGGCCAAGGGACGAGTTTGGCATATAAACCCCTTGTTTTGTACTCCCAACAATGAAAAAGGGAAGTTTTGTCCCATCGTGATGCGCATGTACAAGTTTAGGGACGAACCGTGTATTTTACTCTAAATAATAAGAGCGTCTGCAGCGCATCGCTTTACATAAGACCTTTTACTATTGGAATAAGCTTTAGAATGACTTGAAAGCATGTGAGAAAAACTTTGTAAACATGACTAGGAACATACCAAGCGTTTGATAGAAAAAACTATACGTGATTCTCATTAATTGAATACATGTTGAAGAATAGATTTGTACTTGTTTATTATATAAAATAAATGAAAAGCTTTTGATACCAACATTTTGCATTGGAGCAATGACTTTTTGATTTCTAAAATATACGTCAATATTAAATGTATTTAATACATCAAGTCTTTTATGACTTGATGCATTCTCATGCTCTAAGGTGAAAGTGAAAAGCTCTTCCCAATAGCTTGTTAAACACTAAGTTTTTCACAAAAAATTTTGTAAAAACTTTAGTCATATTAATAAAAAGTTTTTCAAAAAACTTAACGGAATAATAATGGCTATAAAAAAAGCTATAAAAAACTTTGCCAACATGAATCATGATAAACAACATCTGGTCAAAATTACATAAAATTATAAAACTTATTTTTATTGTGTGTTCAAAGTAACAGCCACTTGCATACGCAAAGCTTCTACTAGTTTCTTAACAAACAGCTAATTATATTAGTTATGAAAGTCACACAAAATGACTTTTTCTAATATTCCATATTATGTCAATAATGACATATATAATATGTACCAGGGCCTTGCTCGAGAATTTGGAAGCTTTGGACGAGAACGAAAGTGAGACCCTCAAAAATCAACGCTAAAATAAGTGTTTAATATTTATTAGATGTAATACATCTAGCTATGTAAAAGTCGTCATGTTTTTCTTGATAATCTTTTGATGCAATCATGCAAAATCTCGTAGTCAAGTTGTTCAATAATAGATTTTCTGAACTCAAGGCTATTGGTTTAGTGGTATGTCTTTTGCTCAGCCGATATATGAAGGCCCATCAATCTGTAGATTCTAGATTAAAGTCACTGAACGACGGTGAGATATATTGTGAGACAGCCAGATAAGGTATGAAAAATTGTTGTTCTAAAAATAAAAAACCGAGAAATTAAAACCGAAACCGATTGAAAAAACCGATAGTTCAGTTTTGTATTTTGGAAAACTCTAGTTTACGATTTTGTTTGGTTTTAGCATAAGAACCAAATCGAAAAAAACTAAACCGACAAAAGACATATAAACTTAAAACATTCTAATAGATATTGCTTTTTGAATGTGTCGTTTAAAACGCATAAACAAATTCTTAAAGGATTTTTTTGTGGTAATTAGTTTTTTTATTGTTATTATTGTGTCAACTTATGAGATATAAACAATTATCTCATAGATTTTCCATGGTTGCGTGATCCCGATCCCGATCTTGGTGATCTTCGATTTTACGACATCAGAAAGAAAACGATCCTAATCTTACATGTGATCTTTGCAGTTTAAGATCTTATAGGATCCCGATCTCGACCATACAATCTACGATCTAATCCGATCCGATCTTTTTTTCTCAGACATAAACTAAAAACTACAAATTTATGGTTATTTGTTTGTAAAATTCAAAACAACACGTTAATCTTTTAAACATTTTATAATCATAATTTGTGACAACATTTATATGAGTATTTATAGATTTTATGGTTGTAATGTATTAGAATTTGTAGATTTGATAAAATTACATAAAATATTAAGAATAACATTAGAAGAGATTCAAGATCCCGATCCGATCTTACGATCACGATCTTTAAAGACGAAACGATCCTTTGGGATCCCGATCTCGACAACCCTTGGATTTTCTTTATTTTCATTAATGTGTGTTTTTTTATTGTTCTAACTTGAAAATGTTAATTTATTATGCATCAAAATTCGACCTTGAAAACAACAAACCTTGATAAACTAAACAGAAACCGAATAACCAAACCAAAAAACTGAACCCAGATAAAACCGAAACCGAACGGTTTTTAGAAAGCAAAAACCAAAATTTTTGGTTCGGTTTCGGTTTTAGCCTAAAACCGAACCAAACCGAACGATGCTCACCTCTAAAATATGAGATGAATATTATTAGGCTAAGGTTGACAAAAAAAAGTAAAGAAAAATAACCAATTTACTACAAAAAACAAGTTTGCTGTTATAAATTGAAGTAACCGAAAAACCGATAATAAACCGAAAAATAGAACCGTCAAAAACCGAAAGGTTTCGGTTTTAGTTTTATAAAAACTGAATATTTCGGTTTTAGCCAAAAACCAACCCAAACCGAAACGGGACACCCATAGAGGCCATCTTTTTCTAATTTAGTCCATTATTTTACCAGCTTGTACGTTTTTATTTTCTTCCACATCTCTGTCCTTTAAGAGGTCTCGGTATGGTAACGTCCCAACGGTGTTGTTGCCTAGGTGGCACGCGTTTGGGCTGCGTCACCATACCTCCCTCACTCACGCTATTATTGTGTTACGATATACGTTAGTCTAGCAACGTAAACTGGAGCATGCATATGGACAAAATAATTTACATCTACACCCCCTTAGAGACCCGGGTACAGTGGCTCATGGCTTGAGCCATAGCCTTCGACGCTAGACTATAGCACGACATACCATACCGTAGCTGGGCTGGTAAGGCTTGGCGCCGTGGCCACCAGCCCACGCCAAAGCAATTTTTTTCCTTTTTTTTTTGTTTGTTTTCGTTTTGTTTGTGTTTGTGATGTTCTGTGTTGTGTGATGATATTGCGAGTTTCATTTTTTTTTATGTGTGTGTATAAGTTTTGCAGGTGTGTGAAGGAGGAAGAAGATGGGTGACAAGGTAATGTATGGATATTTTGTGAAAGAAATGTATGGATATGAGGGACACTTTGGCTTTCGATATATGGCAAACAAAATGCCACGTTAACTTAGGCTTCTATTGTCGATATGCTTCTATTGAATAAAGTAACTTATGCTGTTTCTTATACCAACATTGAATAAAGTAGCATTTATTTTTTTGAGCAAAATAAAGTAGCATTTATTTAAAGTGAAGTAATTTAGCATTTATAACACCTGATCCCAAGACGCCATTATCATCGGCGCTAAAAAATACGGATTTTAATGAATATTTTCTCAAAACTAGATTATTTCTTTTTAATGTATTGTTTTAATTTGATGTCTTTTTTAATGTGTTTGTATTTTTAATTTATGTAATGTTTTTTAATTAATGAAATTAAATTTTAGTTATATATATTTTTATATTAAATGGAAAAAAAATCGATGTCACCAAAAGTGGCGTTATAATAGGGATGGGTGCTTTGGTGTTATAGTAAATCCACATTTGAAAAAAAGTCACTGAGTGCCAAGACCATTTTTTCCACTAAGATCACCAACAAGACCACCAACTAACTAACTGCACTCTCATTTTAATGCTTATTTTCGTTTGAATTAAAAATAATAATCATAATAAATAAAATTACACAAACACCCCTCAACGTTTTTATACATTTTGAATTAAAAAAAAAAAAAAATCATTAACTAGCCAACGGCTAGTTTACTTTTTTCAAAATTTATTTTTTATATTTCATAAACCCACCTATATATATACCACTATCTAATCATTTTTCACACAAAAATTCAAATCTTCTTTTAAAGAAAAAAAGAAAAAAATAATAATAATAAAATAAAAATCTTTCACAATAGATCCGCATCCAAGTTACGCAGAACATGTGACTCTTTCCGATATCGAAGACAAAACTGACGCTTTATGTATTATGGCCCCCCACAAGTACCAACAGTTACAAGCAGAAGAAACGCAATCTTTCCGGTTAACCCGTAACCCATATTACCAACGTGAGATTGTCGAGATTCGTTTAAGGGCCGACTATGTAATGATGGTTGTAAGTATCCGCATTCATACTTTCGAAGAAGATATCATATGAGCCGGAAACTACTTCTAAAAATAGTCAAATGTATTGAATCTTATACTGCCGACCCCTTCCACCACATTTTCAATTCTTTAGTCAAGCACCCGATTGTACGGGTCGAATGAGTATGAGTGTTATTATGAAAAGCACATCCGCCATACGCCAATTGGCATACGATACCACACCCGATGCGTTTGATGAATATTTGAAAAAGAGTGAGCGTACCGGACGTGATTGTCTAGATAATTTCAATATGTGTATTATTGACATGTTCAGTCCAAAGTTTTTAAGAAAACCAACTTTTCAAGACATTCAAAATCTGTATGCAAGACATGAGCTTGTTCATGATTTTCTGGGAATGCTTGATAGCATCGACTGTCTGAATTGAGAATGGAAAAATTTTCCGGTGTCATGGCATGGGCAATATGGTAGGGGTGATAAAAAAAAAATACTCAACTATGATACTAGAAGCTGTTGCGTAGCATGCTTTGTGAATTTTGCATTTATTTTTTGGGGGTAGTGGGTGCGAATAACAATGTAAGCTCCCGAAAAATTTCAATGTACTTAAAGCTTTAATCAGAAATTAAGCTCGATTTATTTTTTCATGAAATTTTCTAAACATCACATTTGCATATCATGTGGCATATGCATGATCAACGCAGCTGAGCTGCTCATAAATATACCGCCTGTGATCGTAACAAAATTCCACCATCTTGATAATCTTAAAATACGTAATTAATACGTAAAATTTGTAAAATACTAATTAAATTATAATAAAATATATTAAAATTGTATTGGGCCTCGAAAATTCATTGGACTTTTTACCACTTCACGACTCAACCCAACTTGTCAATGGGCCTCATAACCGGATCCAACCCACACCAAAGCCCAAGCCCAACTTTCTTTCTTTCTTTCTTTCTTTGGGCCTCGTCCAACTAGCATTACCCAAGCCCAACTCGCCTAGTAGTTTTTCCCTAGCCCAACCGGTTCCCACCCCATGGCCCAAGTACTCTTTTTATTTTGTAACATGAACTAATATTTTCCAAGTGAATTTGTATTTCACCTATGAATGTTTTTGTGACCAAATCGACTAGACACAAAACGAGATATCAAACCCATGATCATTTCTAGTTAGCGTGTAGGAGCAAGCAAAGGGGACAAGAAAGCTAGTAAGCCACCCTTAGCCTAATTTAATAATCCTAATCCCACTTTGGCTAACCTTGACTCTCATGACCAAAGGTCCTTGTGTCCCTTTTGATTTGACACAACACACACACGCCCCAAATCCAAGCTGAGACCATGCACGCCTAAAGACCAAAATCAAAATCACATGTCTAATAATCCTAGAACTAGGAGAGCTAAGAGTTAAATAATGGGATGACCATGCTAATGTTTTCTTTATAAACCTTTCCAATACTTAGAAAAATATCAAACATACATATCACTAAACCACTCACACACTCACAACAAAAAGTCGTCCACTGTGGTAGTACATCGAGAGAGATAGGAAGGAAAAACAAGAAACATTGGGTCTTATAAGGGAAAAATCGTTGCATAAAAGGGACTAGGAAGACTTTGGTAGATTTTCTTCGGGTTATAAGGAGAACAAGGGTCTCGACATCATCCTACTCACTCATTCGTTGCTTTCATCACCACTCTAAACGAGTGTAGTAAGTATTCGCCTAAACTCATTTCATTTTAACTCCTTTCATATAGTTTACACATGTATAGATCACACGTTAAACCTTAAACCTCGTATTAGGTCTAGTAATGGCACGATATCTAGTGGAAACTTGCAATTTATACCGAAACAAATTACAAAATCCTTAGCAAAACTTTGGAACCTCTCATACACATTAATATCAAACGCAAAACCATACGGGCCTAAAGCCCAATTACCGAGCCCAATAAGCCCAAATTGAGTCCAATAAAAACTTTACTCGGCCCATTAAGATAGAAATAAGTTGTTAAGCACTAAAAATAAGCTTGGTATAAGATTGTAAATGTATTTTAAAGTTTTCATATGTTAAAAAGGTGTTTCGGACCTAATTTGCGATCGTATGAATCTTTGGGTTAAAACCGTAACATTTGAAAGTTAAAGGGGCGATTTTATACGTAAAATAAGAATGCATGAAAAGTATAAGGGCTAATGTGACCATTTTCGAAAGTATAAGGATATGAATATACGTGCATGCGCACGAGTAATTTTACATAGACCAGTTGCGTAATTAACCAAAACTAGTTATAAATAACTTTTGGGTAGAAAGTGTCAAGTTAGAAAAACAAAGGTTTAAAGCGTATAAATTTAACTAGGAGGACTGTTATTGTAAAATCAGTTTTACCAAAGGGTTGAAAATGTCATTTCTGACAGTTTTGATATAAAATATGTTTCGGGGTAAAAACTATCAATTACTCAAAGTTGAGGGATTAAACTCGTACTTTTTGTAACTTGAGGGTAAAAAGTGTAAATTCGAGAAAAGTTTAGAAAAACTTATAATCTTATCCTATTTTAGGGATGAGCACGGTACCGGTCTTGTACCGATTCCGTACCGAATTAGTGGTACCGATTTTTTCCCGAGCATAAATTAGTGGTACCAGATCGCATCGAACGGGTTCGGATACCGTACGGAAATCGGTTTTCAGCCGCTTTTTGGAATTTCCCGATTTGGTACCGGTCCCGCATCAATTATTGGTCCCGATTTTTTCACCTTATTTCGTAGTCCCTGCATATGCATCAGATTAAAAACCGGCACTGCTTTGAAGACGCCCGGTTCGGTTTCGGGATTCGGTTCAAATGCTCATCCCTACCTAATTTTGTAAAACGAGTATTTTGATCAAATGAACGTAATATTTTCGTATATTGATGAACTTATTTCATATATATATATATATATATATATATATATATATATATGTAGGATTGGATCATTTGAAAAGTTCATCTCAAGAGAAAAGTGGTGGAAGCAATCTTAGCCCTTGGATTATAATCCTTCCCCTCCTTTTTTTTCCTCCCAACTCCAGGGACCTCTTTGTCACTTTTTATATTTTCCAAGGACTGTTTTGTGTTTCATCTAAAATTATATGATTTTGTACTAGCATTACGGTGAGCGAGCTTTATTAGTTGCTTTATTAGTTTTTTTTTTCTTTTTTCTGCACATGTACACATAATATGAATTGTAACACATGCGTTAATTTAGATTTAAACATTAAGATCTGATTCTTTTCTGTTTAGATTCAGATTTACCATTTGACTTAACAAACTTGTGAAACTAACATAATATTCACCACTTTATCAACACACAAAAAAACAATAAACATTACACACACTTTCTAATATCTCATCTGGAAGTTCAACTTCCTCGGAAAAAGGCAAAAAGAAAAGTGAAAAACACGCAAAAACCAACTAGAACAACAGCAACAGGATCCATGAAATCCAATTCAAGACCATAGTTGTCGTTGATAAACCATTTTCTTATCTGATCGGATGACATCTCAGGTACCACGAGCGTGATATTTGGTCTCAAGTAACAATCTGACATAATAAAATTTGTCTATAAGTCGACTTTTATAGCAGAAAATTTTTCGGTTTATAGAATAACAATGAAATTAGCACGTGACAGTTTATATAAAGTAACAGAGGAAGGTTGTATAAACCTGGCGGCATCCTCGAGATTGGTATTTTCTCTTACTGCTAATGGTGCAGGGGTCATTAAATCACCAACCAGCTTCCCATCAGTTTTACTAAGCATTCTGCACAACTTCAAGATAAAAAAAAACCATTAGCAGATCTATCTCAAATTAATGATTCATGTTGAGATGAAATAAGTTACAAGTAAAGTTCAAATTAATGACTTTTTTAAATCTGCTATTAATCACAAAGGATAGAACTGGAAAGGTATAATAAAGTGTAAAAGAAGTGTAAGTTAATTATGAGAAAACATAAGCAATCAACAAAGACGGAAATGAAACAATTAGCAACTAGATGTCCAGATGCCTTTTAGATTACCTGATGAGTAATCGGCCAGAAACCAGTACTCTAAGCTCCATTTGGGCTGCAGTCAAAGTCAATCGAAAAAGAATAATTAACAAATGTTGTTACTACAAGTAAAATTAATGAATTTAACAAAGTACAATGTTAACATAATCATACCGCTGTATTCAGCGAGGAAGCATATGATGTTGGAGTACTAAGATGAATTTAACAAAGTACAACGATCTTTCAGATTTGTTCACAGTGCTTCATATGTGAGAACATTTTAGAGGCTGCTACGATGAAAAAAGATGAAGAATTTCAAGGCTAGTCTTGATCGAATAAATGAGAGAATATGGAGACAATACCAGTGATGACAGTGTCGTGGCCAACATTTTAAGACGAATGATATAAAAGTTTGACCAGGTGACCTCTCTCACATTAATCAACAACCAAACTAAGGGATGGTAAAAGGTCTGCCGAAGGTGCAATAACTGAAGAATAGCATCACGAGCAGCAACATGCTAACATTTGCGCTCTTGTGAGAACAAAGATTCATATTGGTAACAAGGATCAGAAGTAGCAAGTGCTGAGGATTAGGCGTATAAGCTTAATAAAGTGGATGACTGAGTAAGACTGACAAGTTTGTTAAATTAATTGGGTTTCTATGAAGTCCTAATGAGTCTACATAGTACACTGAGCATCAAACAGATGCACTAACGTGCCTTAAACAGATGCACTAAGATACCTCAAACGATCTGTGGTGTAGACATCGTTCTATCATCATTTGAGGTTGCCAATGAACTGATCATTATGCCCCTGAAAGATACACCCTGCATTGCATGACCAAAAAGACCACTTTTGTGAATACGCATCTATTACGAAACAAGCATATGTTTGTATGTCATTTTTTACACATTTGTCATTTAAACAGATTCAGACAAGCATTCCCAAACATCTTCTTCTTTTGTTGTTTTCATAAAAGTGAACCGGTAAGTTCACTTGTTTTGCTACCATATATAATTGAACTTGTTTTGCTACTATGATACAAATAGATGCACTAAAGTACCTCAAATGGATGCACTAAAGTATACCATTTGACCCATTCGAGATAAGACAACCCAACTTGACACATTCATTAGTAAATCGGTCAAATTTTCTATTATTACTATATACCAACTATTAATGAATTTGAGAGGAAAGGCTCACTAATTTGACTTAATCAAGAGCCAACTCTCAACATCCGTGTCGATGTTCACATTTGAGGATGGAGTCATAGGACTCAAGTTGTTGGATACTTGATCCCACTCTTCACTAAACATGTAGTCCAAACATCTTCCTAAAGCAGTTGAGGTCTATGAACCCATGGGCTCGAACTTTGCTTCATGTTTTCTGAATCGACTCTTGATATCTGTATTCATATCATTAAGTTGAGCATGTGTACATGGACATAAATGTTCAACACTATCAGCTCTCTTCCTTATAACTAAGGGTGTTTTTTTTTCATACTCATTGCAGAATTCGTCACAAAGGATTCTGGACTATTGTTACTAAACGCGCTGCTTAGTGTAAGATCAGGTGGAGTCGAGCAAGAAAATTGACCATTTTCATACCTAAAACTATTTCTTGAAAGTGGGGACCAACCATTTTCTTTATTATTAACTAAGCATGTGTTTCCTTTAATGGATGCACTAAACATACACGTTGATGCATTAATATGTCTAACGATGCATTAATTATACTCACCGATGCCCTAATATGTCCAGCGATGCACTAAATATACAAATGATCCCCTCATATTACCAACGATGCACTATATTAAGGCATCACTCAGACATATTAAGGCATCAACGTGTGTGTTTATATATTAGGACAATTACTATGCTATTATATTCTCTGTGTTTTAATTATATTCATCTTATTTATTTATATCAGTAACTGAGGTGGTTTTGGAGGACGATGAGAAGGAAGTGAAGCATGATGATAATACAAGAAAAGATAAATGTGACGCTAAACAAACAATGTTGTTAACATGTAATTTATCATTTGTAGAATCTCTTTCTTATAGACTGTAAAACACAAATACAAGTTCTCTTACAACAAAAAAGAGAGCTATAGCTCCGTAAATAAGAAAATGTACTGTTTCAATCTTTTGTTTTTGAAACGCTTTGTATGAGTCGTTACTCTTGTTAGGCCGTTGTTTTGCTACTGCCTTTCATTACTTGCTCATACAACTACAGTTGAAGAAAGTTCCTAGTGATTGCACACCTACAAAGCACAAGATACAAAAGCTAAAATGGAGCCTTGTAAACAGGACGATATAAATTGGGTAGATTTGAAAGGAAGAATTTCAAAGTTTGTTGTACATCAGGTATGAAAAGATACATAAGCGATGCAGGATCTAAAATTAAACGGGCATACGTGGTCTGTTATTCTCATTCTATTCATAAACATACTTATGTATGACAGTTTATGGGAGACTTCCTACAACAGATAGATTGTTTAAATGTTATCAAAGTTGGCATGTCCTCTAATCCTATATATAACATTGATATCCACTCCCATGATATTTGGATGCCCTACTATGATACAAACAGATGCACTATAGTACCTCAAACGGATGCACTAAAGGTCCTCAAACGGATGCACTAAAGTTCCACAATTTGGGTGTGTCAGGAAGCTTGGGTAACAGGTCATTCTCTCTTTTCTTATTCGTATGGTACTCATTGATGCCCTAATATTTCCAACCCAAGAGCTTATATCTAGATTTTCAGCTGATATGGATGCAAAATGAGGAAATTAAAAATCAGCAACTAAAGCTAATGGAAACTAGGAGTGACTGATGTGCAGACCAGGGGAAATAAGCAACAAGCTCACGATCTTAACTATAAGCTACCTAAGGCTGAAACTAACCTAAACTATCTAGAATTAACCTAATGCAACTATTCTAATACAGAGAAATTCAAGTAACCATCAAACAAGCACTACATCATTTTCAAACTCATTTAGCCAAACACCCCTAAAGTAGCAACTTTGAGCCTAAATATAAGTGATCTAGAAAAATCTTAAAATTATACTAAAAATGCCTTGATAAAGATCATCAACCGTAGAGCTTATAACCAAAATTTCACTAAATTAGACCAAAGGATAGGAAATTAAAATCCAAAATAAGAGCTAACTAGAGATATGGTGCCGATGTGTAATGTAATGGTGCGTAAATGGAGATCCAAGCATATTCAAATTAAATGCCAAACTAAGATCTAGACAACTAATAAAAGCAAAACATGCAATCTTAATACTATCACTACTAGATGGAACAAAAAACATTCATAAATCTAAGCTAAGTAAAGAAATTGAAATGGAAACAGATTATGTAGTGCTACCTCAAACTGAACAGAAACAGGAAAGGAATGGCTAAACTTAGACAAATAAAAGCTTAGTACCAGATTCTACACTACTAATTTTACTTATTTTGAGTAAGTTTAATCACCTAAAATGATCCAAATAAGTCTTCCTCTACAAAATCTATCCTAAGTTGATATAACCATCTAAATCCAAACTACATATACAAAACCTATATTATTACTTAAGGATGATTAAAACTAACTTGAAACTACTACTACGTACTTATTAGAGCTAATTGAAATCCAAAATATTACCTAAATGACCTTTGACTGCAAAATTCAATTAAAACCAAACACTATTTAAAAATTTTGAAAACAGATTTTTAAAGGCTTTTGCATAAAAAATGACTTTTACTAAAAATGAACTAAATAACTAGATTACTAACACTAAACAGAACTTAAACACAATTTATAGGCCAAACATGCGAGCAAAAGTATAATTGTATTGCATAAAACATCCTAAATCGTTGATGCCCTAATATGTCAATTGATGCACTAAACATACAAATAGTTGCCCAAGTATTTTCGAACATCAATAAACATACAAATGGATGCCTGCTATGACTAACTATGACAAACGATGCACTAAACGTACAAATGGATACACTAAACATATACAATAATTCCTTAAAAAGTATGACGATGCAATAATCATCCTCATGATGCACTAAACATACAAACATTTAACCTTATGTCGCAATCACAAACACGATGCACTAATACAATCTAATGCCCTAATGTGTAATTTCATGTCAGCAATATACATACAGATGCCCTAAGATGCAATAATACAATCTAATGGCCCTAATATCTAATCACGCAACTCAAATCAAGAAAAGTTTTATAAATGGTTACCAGCCCTTCATTTAACAACCACCACCACCGCTATATCGCTATTCTGTCTCACACCAACCACCATCTACCGTCACCTCCGCTCAATCTCCACCGCATCTTCTTCATTCATCACCACTTCATCAATCTCCTCCACCAATTTGATTCCCGAAACCCTGTTACTACAAGTGGATCACCGCCGTGGTTGCGAATGCGCTTATCGGTGATGGAGTGTCGTTGTACTTGTGTTCGGATTTAGTGAGTGGAGTGAAGTTGGTTATGAATTTTGATGATTGGTTGAGTTCGTCTGTTGATAAATTGAATCACGAGGGAAGACGGTGACAGTGGTGGTGGTGGTGAAGGAAAGTGTGTGTGTTTCAATCGTGAGTATGTGTGTTTGTATCTGATAACTGTGTGTTTGTATATGATATTACCAGCTACTCTGTATTTTTTGCATTTGATTCACAGCTTACCTCAAGTTTCAATTGTTATCAAAATCTACCTCAGAACTTTTTTCTCACTTTTCTCTAATTACACTTTTCTAGAACCGACTTATGTATATATATATATATATATATATATATATATATATATATATATATATATATATATATATATATATATATATATATATATATATATATATATATATATATATATATATATATATATATATATATATATATATATATATATATATATATATATATATATACTTAATCCGATAAAACCCACAAGGAATCTAAACACGTTAAAATACTCAATAAATCTATTAAGATCACAACGGGGAAAACATTTCACTTATGCGTAAGTGAGGATCATTGATTAAGACAATGTAGCACGAAATTAACTTAAAACGTTAAGCACACAGGCACACTATTGGATTGGACAATCTAATGATCTATTGAATAAGAATATTCAATGCTCTATTATTTTGGTCGCAAACCAAAATGCTCATTTACTGAGACTCGCCATCTCATCATTTTTAGGTTTCGGTTTGGAACCTCCGCTACATTGTGCTTGATCTGTTTGTGCATGTTCAATATAATCAAGGTGAGTTCATAGCCTCGCTTTTACTTTATTTTTGCAAACCCCGCGAGGGAGATACATGCTCTAAACTAGAACACAAGGTTTTTCATAAATGCTCTATCCTCTTGATTATTGGTACTGCCTAAGTATTTATCCACAAGTCCCCTGATCATGAACCATTAGTCACCGCGAGTGAACGAGATATCGTGAATAGTACTATGGGATTAACGACCTGCTTTTGGTTATAGAGAAATAACCGGGCGCACTATATTGAATTTCTTTAGGTAATTGGCTATTACCTCCTTTGAGGCATACTTACGCACATTGGTAATTCGTATGCAACAGTCTTGGTTTCATCGCCTTAGCGATAATAACTGTGATTTTTCTTATGATATTGTTAGTTTACAATGATCATGCTCTTATACTTGTGTTCAACTATTTTAAACCTATGGATTTCACTCAACATTTTGTTGACCTTTTAAGCATGTTATCTCGTGTAATCGGTGAAGAGTATGACCAAGGCACGGAACGGGCATGGCAAGGCTTATCCGGTGGTGTAAACATAAAAGTTGTCATTTCTTTCAAACTCATGATCTTTCTTTGGGAAAAACACTGATCTATTTACAATGTTTTGTAACAACTATGAGTTTTCGATAAATGATAACTATTTTAATAAAATGTCTCTTTCGAGTCGTTTTCTATAATTATTGACTATGATCTCCATTCAAGTAACACCTAATTAGTCTTCCAGCCATTAAGATTTTCGGGTGTTACAAATTGGCATCAGAGCCAAGGTTATAAAGAACCAAAGAGTTTTTCAAAAACATTTTGGACTATAACCGCACTTTTAAAACGGGGCTATTTTACACCACTGCCTTACACCCTTCTGTGACCGCTCTATGCATTAGGATTGATGCATCACTAGATCATAAGTAAATTGCATTTATTTTAGTTAGGCATGGAGATTTGCTTGACAAATATGTGTAGCTAACTAAAATCCTGTTAAATATATATTATTTGGCATTTTACTTACATTAATTTATGGGTTGTTACATAGACCATGTCTCGTGATCCCACCCGGTTGTTCTCGTCCTTAGACACCGGGATGGAAGACACTATGTCCTCTACGATCATAATATGCCACCATCCCACCCAAATATACTACCATCGCTTTTGGACGAGACCGAACCTTTGAGGAAGGTGAAGTTGCTCAACTCCCACTGCTCCAGCTTATGATTGCTCGCTCTCAAGAGCACAATGCTTTTGCTTCTATGACCCTAGATCGATTACGAGTCGCAACAATGGCTACCGTCAGATGTCGCTATGGATGATGGATCATCCAAGTCATCCGAGAGCACCGACCGCTTCATCGACTCTTCCGATCATCTTCCCACCGATCCGCCGTCGCCGACGTAGGATCCGTGCTCTTAAGCTTTATGAGCCTGAGCCGTTTGGAGTGCCTTACAGACTGCATCCTAAGGGTACGACCTTCAAACACACCGCTAGGAAGCATGCGATCAATAACTATGACTCATGTGGTACCATCACCGCCACCACCTACTCACCATCACCGCCTACACCCACTGCTCCACCCATCGCTACTTCACCACCACCGCCACCCACCGTGTTCTACCATCGACCACCATCGCTCCTCGCTTCATCACCGCCACAACATCACCTCCGCTGACACTTTTAGTGAGCCACTTTATTGCTTTGCATCAAGTGTTATCCACCATCACTATCTCGATCCCGACATGCCTACTCGCGGACGCTGAGACCGACTCAAGGAAGAAGTCCGGTGCTAGGCGATGGTCATTCTTGATACCACTACTGGCCGTTGGAGAGAAGAGGAGGGAGCACCTAGTTCATTCGAGGTTGGAGAGAGCTCAACCACCGCACCAGCCCGCTTTTCCTCATATCGTGAGCCCGCACACCACACCATTCCTCTTTGGCTACGAGACTCTAGACACAAAGAACAGCTTGAGTGAGCTCCCGGCACATTATGATGAGATTCCATTGGTTAGGATAGAGAGCTTGGAGGAGGAGGTCGAGAACCTCGTGATAGGTCGCTACTCTATTGAGATTGTGTTTGACATGATGAGCACCCAGATTGTGGAGGCGAGAGATGTCGTGAACCGATTGACCCAGAGGCTTGAGAATACTGTTCGAGATGCCAGTACTTTGAGAGACACTGCCTTAGGCCAAGAGAGAGTCTTGCATCACAAGCTTACATCCGCTCATGCTCACACTGCTATCCTAGAGGAGAGGATTGATGACCTCGAGGCGAGAGATCGAGCCCGTGAGCAGCAGATTCGATGATTTGACAGCCATGGTTGAGGAGATTTATCATCGTCATGATGACGCATCGGGAGATGCATAGATTCTAGTCATATTTATCTTAGTATGTATCATAAAGCCACCATATGAGGCATTAAGGCTTGTATCCTTTTGGTTTGTAACTTTGGAACAAGAATTATGATGTTGTAACCTATGGTTGTGTACAATACTATGTAATGATGTATTCTATGTATCCTATGGTTGTATTTCTTATATTCTTGTGTTGTTAGTCATCGGTAATGTTGCCAAACCGATCCTTATGTCCTTATATATATTATGATTTGTTGAGAAAAATCATGATTCACTTGTTGTTATTCATAACGATATCATATCATTGATTTAAAATGGTGGTCTTGACTATTATGATATTTATAATGTGTAATCACTTTTATTATCGATCGATGATTTCTTAATCTTGGTGTTTATTTCTTGGTAATTTTAGAAAAATGGTCAAGAAGAAAGCTACCTCATCCACTATCACACCCGCAGTTGTTCGAAAGTTGGTCGCCGAAACGCTAAGCCGCTATAGCACAAAGATGTCACCGACATCGCAAGATCCGGTCAACGCATCACGTCGAACGAACTACCCAAGAGGCACGCGGTCAAGTCGCAAGAGAAGTCAAATTGCAAGACAAACTAAGATTGCAAGAGAAGTCGGTTGCAAGAGAAGTCGAGATTGCCGAGAAGCCGAGATCGCCGAGAAGTCAAGTCGAAGCGCAGTTTCTCAAGCAAGACGCGAGGTCAAGTCGTCATGTCAAGAGAATCGCGCCACGTGGTTGCACGCCTTGTTGAAATGGCAAACTCAAATGCAACTAACACTCCAACAAATCAAAGTGAGTCATATGTAACTCGTAGTGTAGTTACAAAGAGTTCATGAACCGCAGTCGACATTCTTCAAGGGCACCGAAGGTGCTATTGGTTCTTCATTGGTTTGAGAGACCGAGATCGATTTCGCTGTGATCGCACAAATGATTGCAAAGTCAAGTTCGCAATCGAACTTTGTTAAGATGCATTATCTTGGTGGAAAGCCCATGCTCAACCAATTGGAGGAAAGAAGCTTGTAAGATTTCATGGTTAGATCTCAAACAACTGTTGATGAAACAAGATGTTCGAGAACCGAGATCAAGAAGCTCAAGATGAGTATTACCACCGTCGCTAAAGGTAATGATCACAAGACATACTTCAAGAGATTCCATGAGCTGAGAGCTTTTTGTCCTCATCTGTTTCCCACAAATGAAAAGCTTTTGGAAGCTTTGATCGGAGGTTTACCTCGGAACATTGAAGGAGATGTCATAGCTTCAAATCCAAAGACTGTTGAAGAAGTTGTCATTGTATCCCACCGCCTTATGGAACCAATATTGAAGTTTGCAAATGCACAAGGCTCAAGTGACAACAAAAGGAAGCTTGATGATCGGAAAAGATCAAATTCCAAGCATCATCAATCCAACAACAACAATCGGAACAACAACCAGTATCACCGCAACAAAAACCATCATCACAATCGGCAAAACCGAAGGCAAGAAGCCGCAAGGGCTTATGCTACACCCACTGCTGGAAAAGGGTATGTAGGACCACATCCCCACTGTAACAGATGTTTGATGTACCATTCGACCTTGTACCGTGCAGTGCCAAGTGCAACAAGGTAGGTCATCAAGGAAAGCATTGCCGAAACCCGGATGGGGAAACATTGTGGCAAACATGAATTGTTATGGATGTGGAGAAAAGGTCATTTCAAGAGTCAATGCCCAAAGATGAATGCAACAACCCAAAATGCGCGGCAAGAGCGTGACGTGCTAGAGATGGAGATGACGTTGAACCCGATGTTGCGACGGGCACGTATTCTCTTAACAATCATTCCGCAAAATATTGTTTGACTCGAGCCGATAAGAGTTTTGTATCTACTACTTTTGCACCATTACTTGAAATATCCCCAATCGCCTTTAGATGCAACTTATGAGATAGAGCTTGCCGATGTAAAGATAATAGGAACCAACACTGTAATCCGTAATTGCCCTATTCTTTTACAAGACCACTCATTCCTCATAGATCTTTTGCCAATCAAACTTGGTAGTTTTGATGTCGTAATTGGCATGGATTGGTTGTCCAAACACCGTGCTAGGATTGTTTGCAACAAGAAAACCGTTCATATCCCGATCAACGGTGAAACTTTAGTCATCCAAGGAGATCAAAGTAGAAAGTACTTAAGTATCATGTCCTGTGCGAAATCGATAAAGTACATGGAGAAAGGATGTTATGCCTTCTTAGCTCAAGTAACGGAAAAGAAGTCGGAAGAGAAATGACTAGAGGATGTGCCTGTAGTCAAAGAATTTCCTGAGGTGTTTCTAGAAGATTTGCTCGACTCCCACCGCCGACAAGTCGAATTTCAAATCGATCTTATCCTCGAGCTACTCCCGTAGCACGAGCACCATACCGCTTAGCCCTCGTAAATGCAAGAATTATTGAAACAACTAGAAGAGCTATCTCAAAAGGATTCATTAGACCAAGTTCCTCACCCGGGAGCACCGCTTTATTCGTTAAAAGAAAGATGGATCATTTCGATGTATCGATTATAGAGAATCGAACAAGCTCACAATCAAGAACCGCTATCCCTTACCAAGAATCGATGATCCGTTTGATCGGCCATAAGGCTCGAGCGACACGCAAAGATTGATTTAAGATCTAGATACCATCAGTTAAGGGTAAAAGAGGAAGATATACCCAAGACCGCAATTAGAACTCGATATGGCCATTATGAATTCCAAGTAATGCCATTCGGTTTAACTAATGCCCCTGCTGTATTTATGGACCTCATGAATAGAGTCTGTAACCCTACCTGGATAAATTCGTCATTGTATTCATCGACGATATCCTTATCTACTCCCGTAATAAAGAAGAACATGTGGAACATCTTAGAACTGTCTTGAAGTTACTCAAGAGAGAAGAACTGTACGCAAAGTTTTCCAAATGTGATTTTTGGATTGAGACAATCCAATTTCTTGGTCATGTAATTGACAGTAAAGAATCCACGTGGATCCCGCAAAGATCGAATATGTAAAGAATTGGCCAGTACCCACCAACCCCACTTAAATTCATCAATTCTTAGGACTTGCTGGTTATTATCGAAGATTCATCGAAGGTTTTTCGAAGATAGCCAAACCATTGCCGAGTTAACCCGTAAAATGAAGAAATTGAATGGGGAAACGATCAAGAATCGCCTTTTCAACTTAAAGAACAAGGCTCATAAGCACCTATCTTGGCACTACCGGAAGGAGTCAAGATTTTGTAGTATATTGCATGCTTCACACACGGGTTTAGGCGCCGTTTCATGCAAAGGAACAAAGTGATTGCTTACGCACACGACATACAAAACTCATGAGAATAACTATACTACTCATGATCTAGAACTTGGCTGTGGTATTTGCACTCAAATTATGGAGACATTATTTGTACGGAACCAAGTGTATAGTGTACATCGATCACAAAAGTCTTCAACACATCTTAGATAAAAAGAACTCGAATATGCGCCAACGTCACCGGCTAGAATTGCTCAAAGGATTATGACTTGAGATCCGTTACTATCCCGGAAAGGCGAACGTTGTTACCGACACCTTGAGCGTAAAAGATCGCCTAAGCCACTTAGAGGAGATCATCGGGTATGGTAATCAATTCACCCCTACCATAAAAATTCTTGAAGCTCGATCAAGCACTTAAAGAAGAAAATAGGTCGAATGAGAAGATTTTTAGCATGCCGAGAATGAGAATGGATTTGTGAAGAGATCGACTAAACGTTATGTTTCAAGAATCGAAGTTGATTCCACTCACGGAGGTATCCGAGAACTCATCATGCATGAATCACATAAATCGAAGTATTCCATACATCCCGGTCCCAACAAGATGTATCAAGATCTAAAGCTTTTGTACTGGTGGCCTAACATGAAGGCTGATATCGCCGAATTCGCCAGTCAGTGTTTGACATGTTTGAAAGTCAAAGCTGAACATCAAAAGCCATCAGGTATGTTAACCCAACCAGAACTTCCCGTGTGGAAATGGGAAAGAATCACAATGGATTTCATCACAAAGTTGCCGAGAACTTCTAATGGTTTTGACACCATTTGGGTCATCGTAGACCGTCTTACAAAGTCCGCTCATTTCTTGCCAATCAAGGAGAATGACGAGATGATTACACTCGCTAGAATGTACATCAAATGATTGTTTCGTCACGGTATACCAATCTCTATCATATCCGATCATGATAGCCGATTCACCTCAAGATTTTGGCAAACACTTCAAAGAGCCATGGGTACCAACTTGATATGAGTACCGCTGCATCATCCTCGTATGTGATGGACAAAGTGAAAGAATGATCCGAACTCGGAAGACATGCTAAGAGCATGTGTGATTGATTTCGAAAAGGATGGGTAAGCACTTTTGAAGCACTCTATGAAGAAAATGCCGATTGCCGCTTGTTGGGCGTAAGTTGGAGAAGTGCAACTCACAGTCCCAAATTGTCCAAGAGACAAATGTAAAAGATAATGCAATTAGGCAACGATCGCAAGCAACTCGAGATAGACAAAAGAGCTACGCAGATGTTCGAATAAAACCAATGGAATTCTAGGTCGAGACCGTAATGATCGTAGTATCACCGAAAGTGGATGGTCGATTTGGAAAAAGAGGAAAACTAAAACCTCGATACATCGGACCGCTCAAAATTCTTCAAAGAATTGGTCCGGTGGCATATAAACTCAAAATTCCCGTAGAACTTAGTCGAGTACATGACACGCTCCATGTCTTGAATCTTAATAAGTGTCTATCGGATGAAACTCTAGTCGCATCGCTTCAAAGACATCCAAATTTCAATGACAAACTTAGCTTTGTCAAGAACCCGTCGAGATCATAGACAGGGAAGTCAAGAGGCTTAAGCAAAGCCGCATTCCTATCGTTAAAGTTCGATGGAATCACAAGAAACGAGGTGCAGAGTTCACCTGGGAGCGCGAGGATGTAAGCTCCCGGAAAATTTCAATGTACTTAAAGCTTTAATCAGAAATTAAGCTCGATTTATTTTATCATGAAATTTTATAAACATCACATTTGCATATCATGTGGCATATGCTTGATCAACGCAATTTGAAAGGCTCATAAATATACCGTTGTGATCGTAACAAAATTCCCCACGATCTTGATAATCTTAAAATACGAACGAATACGTAAAATTTGTAAAATACGAATTAAATTATAATAAAATATATTAAAATTCAGTGATTGGGCCTCGAAAATTCATTGGACTTTTACCACTTCACGACTCAACCCAACTTGTCAATGGGCCTCATAACCGATCCAACCCACACCAAAGCCCAAGCCCAACTTTCTTTCTTTCTTTCTTTTTTGGGCCTCGTCCAACTAGCATTACCCAAGCCCAACTCGCCTAGTAGTTTTTCCCTAGCCCAACCGGTTCCCACCCCATGGCCCAAGTACTCTTTTTATTTTGTAACATGAACTAATATTTTCCAAGTATTCACCTAAACTCATTTCATTTTAACTCCTTTCATATAATTTACACATGTATATATCACATGTTAAACCTTAAACCTCGTATTGGGTCTAGTAATGGCACGATATCTAGTGAAAACTTGCAATTTATACCGAAAATGAATTACAAAATCCTTAGCAAAACTTTGGAACCTCTCGTACACATTAATATCAAACGCAAAACCATACGGGCCTAAAGCCCAATTACCGAGCCCAATAAGCCCAAACTGAGTCCAATAAAAACTTTACTCGGCCCATTAAGATAGAAATAAGTTGTTAAGCACTAAAAATAAGCTTGGTATAATCTTGTAAACGTATTTTAAAGTTTTCATATGTTAAAAAGGTGATTCGGACCTAATTTGCAAATCGTATGAATCTTTGGGTTAAAACTGTAACATTTGAAAGTTAAAGGGGTGATTTTATACGTAAAATAAGAATGCATGAAAAGTATAAGGGCTAATGTGACCATTTTCGAAAGTATAAGGATATGAATATACGTGCATGCGCACGAGTAAAATCACAAGGACCAGTTGCGTAATTAACCAAAACTAGTTATAAATAACTTTTGGGTAGAAAGTGTCAAGTTAGAAAAACAAAGGTTTAAAGCCTATAAATTGAACTAGTAGAAATGTTATTGTAAAATCAGTTTTACCAAAAGGTTGAAAATGTCATTTCTGAAAGTTTTGATATAAAATTTGTTTCGGGGTAAAAACTGTCAAGTACTCAAAGTTGAGGGATTAAACTCGTACTTTTTGTAACTTGAGGGTAAAAAGTGTAAATTCGGAAAAAAATTAGAAAAACTTATAATCTTATCCTAATTTTGTAAAAACGAGTATTTTGAGAAAATGAACGTATTATTTTCGGATATTGATGAACTTATTTCATATATGGAAATATATATATATATATAGTTAGGATCAAATAAGAAGATTACTTAAAATAAGAAGGAATAAGAAGAACTATAACCGCAAATCCGAGATGCACCGACCTAAATTAGATGCATCCCTATAATCTTAGATGCATTATAACGCACCATAGTGTGTTTTCTAGCTTTTAATCAGATGCATAAACGCATATTAGATGCATTTCATAATTTCTCTTGTTTTTTGTTCCTCTGCATTTGCCGAAATCATGAAAATCAGTTTGCACCATCTATACATCAAATTAACTTTCGAAACTCAAGATGTTGCATCTATATGAATAGAAATTCATCTAATGCAAGTTGTTGCATCTCAAATGCGTAGTTTTGGTCACTTCTCACCACTTCTTATTTTAATTTACTTCATCGATCCCTACTATATATATATATATATATATATATATATATATATATATATATATATATATATATATATATATATTGTTAGATATAAGATTTCACAAACACATTAGACCATAAATATATGGGCGTTAACTAGAGTTTAGAGAGAAAGTTCTAGTGAGAGAAAGGAAGAGAGTTGGGAACTATGTGAAACAAAGAAAATATTATTGAAAGCCCAACCCCACCTTGGGAGGTAGAGGTATTTATAGTGTCTTAGAAATAAACGCCACCCACGGGTCAGGATCGTGCATACAATGGTAAAGACCCGTCTGTCCTCCACGGTGTTACTTAACAAACTACTAACTAACATATCATAACTACGACTACGAGCATTCTATTAAATGCTTATACTGAGGTGACCGACTTTTAACGATCGAATTTTCTAATTCCTAACAATCTCCCTATGGAGGTCACCTCAATTTACAATGAATACAAACAGATATTACATTAAATTGTTCTAGGATTCTTGATTAAGTCCTTGCTCAAGCTCGTAGTCTTTGATTCATCATTATTGCATGTTTGGGAAATCAAGTGGAGGTCTTTTACCGATCCACGTGAGAATGATTGTCGAGCTCGCTGAGATCATCAACAAATTAAATATCGACTCTTCCTTTGTGATGTTGGTATTATGTGATGTTGTGACTTTTGGACCGACATGCTCACATTCGATCATGATTTCTTCTAATCGTAGTAGCGGAAGCTTTCGCTGATTCATGATATTGAAGCGGCGAAAGGTAAGCATGGAGTGAAAATATCGAGTCATTGATGCACTAATCATGATTTCTTTGGAAATGAATGTGTTGTGCGAGCATGCGGTATGGATTGACCGCTTCATTCTCAACAACAGAACGCCTGGATGTACCGCATAAACAGCTTAGCAATAAAGTACACGAAAGTGTCTTTGATCACTTTGATGAATTGAGGTACACGGCCCACGGTTCCCGCTGATCGAAGACAAGTATCGCTCGTGATTAGGTAATTCAAGAATTTCTTGACAGTGGTTTCGCAATGCTTCTAGCCGTTCTCAAACCGAACATCTCAAAGAAGACAACACGGAGTGAGTGAACCAAATAACGAGATTCACCGATTGATGAAAAGAGATTTGAAAACAATCGTGTATTGCTCAATAGAAATTGTTTTTGCAATACAACGAAGGTTTTAATGAAAATCAATTATCAATCATAAAACACCTTTTGATTTGAAATATTCGACATCGTGGATGTGCTAAAGAAAAGAGTTTTGAGCATAATGACCGGTTTTTCAAAGGTATCGACAATCCATAACTCAAATGTGATTGATTCAAAAGATTGAAGCGCCCCATTGTTTATGTTCTATTGTCACATGATTGATATATTTGAATAGATCTCACATGCCACCTACCAGAGCTTGTTAGATGTTGGCTCCAAGGCTTTCCATCTTCATTGTGAATATTTTTGCATATCACCGGATGTTCGGTAATACCACAAGGATAATGCGTAGGACTCAAAATATAATCTCTTTCCACATTGTGTGAAACAGAGTCTTCATTGAAAGTGTCCTAATGAGATTTATTGATGATCTCGAGGCTCTAGACTCAATTTGTGCATATTTGGTTCATGTGCCGAGACTAGGGAGAGGGTCTCTTCTTCAATATCAACAACTCTAAGAGAAAGTCGATAGATTATGTCGGCTCCCGTGAGAATGAAGCAAGCCCTTTAAGAGGAACTTGAGTAGTTTGGGAAGTTTTAGTGCAAGCGCCACCGGGTCCATGACGCCTTGTCTTCAATACCGATGTTACCATCAAGAGTATATGAATTGAACCCGGTTTCCGCCTCTAAGGTTGAATTGTTGAGGCTATTTATTTTCACCCTTTCTTATTCAAATCTTTTTCATTCTTCAACCCCTTCAAGCTTACCGAAACTTCATAACTAGAACCTTGTTGGGTTTATTCCAAGATTAGCTCGGGCCTCATCCGCACTCTTCCCATGTCTCATATTTCTCCTTTTATCATCATACCCAAGGACATCTACACTAACTAGTGGATTGTCCTCGGTAGATCCCTCCGGCTCATGGGATCATGGACCTCAACCTAACCTTATCATCCTTATATCACCATACATAAAGTAAAGTTGGTCGGTCTTTTGGTATAGTTCATCCGCCATTGGAACCAATTGAAAACCATTTGAAAATCAATCAAGATACTTGTGATACGTAATCAAAGTATTTTGTATCTTAATTGTTTTGATATTTTAGAAATGCTCCCTCTCAACATATGCATAAAAATTTGAAATTTGTTTAGCACATGGAGGCAAGAGATCTTTGAAATCGTTAGATTAATAACGAAAGGTCCAATCTTTTGATTATCATTTTCTAAAATGATCATCATCACTTCCTAATCAATTTGAGTAGATAAAACATTTTAAGGAAGGATGAGGTTTTCACAATTTTGCTCCCCCTCAATATGTGCCTCGAAATATGAAAGAGTTTGCACGTGTTGAGGAACCCGACTTAGAGAGAATTCAACACGCTTCAATAATTTGAGGTTTAAAATAGATGCTCCTCAACATGAGCATGGAAAATTTGAAATCGCTTGTCACATGCGGGAGGAGAGCTTGTACATCCTTATAAAGCCATTTATCAAATTATCGCTTTAACCAATTTAAATCACAAATTCTCCCCGATCACAATTTTCACATCATTTGAGATTTGTGATCTCTCAGAGATTTAAATTGATTTTGAAAGCTTTTAAGGAGAATTGTGACTTGATTATGAAAACATTTTAACCGATAAGGATCAATTTTGAGACTTTAGACTCCAACGATTTACATTAAACATGCTTGAATATCTTTTGAAAACTTAATAATAACCACGGTCAGTACCATTGTTTGAAAACACACTTTTTATTTAATTGAAAATCATTCTCCCCTCAATCAATGACATAAGTTGTTGATTGAGAGATAGATATTTTGACCACCGATAAGTATGTATGATTTTCAAAAATTAAGTCCGAGTAATTTTTCAAAGCAATTAGTTTTCATTAGATAGTAAGAAATTGTTTTTAAAATCGAGCATGAGATTTAAAAAACAAGATAAAGCATGGCTCGTTTTTCTTTTTATAACGGGTTATCACTGAAATGACAATAAACCACTATTTTTCTCCGCCTTTTTTTTTTTTTTTTTTTTTTTTTTTTTTAAAAACTATATGCATTCAAGAACATCTAAAACCCGTGATATTCTTGAATGTCACAAAGTCCGTAGATGTTTAACAAGGAAAAAACATGACATAATAACAATATTTTTGGAATTTTTCAAGATTTTCTATTTTTTTTTTTTTTTTTTTTTTTGAGGGTTTTCAAGTTTTGTATTTTGCTTTTAGAATAAATATATACAAGAGATAGATGATTAAAGACCTTACTCCTTGTCTTCCTCCCAAGACGCTTGAGTGTTTTCGTTGAAGGCTTTTCAAGCCAATTCGTGGAAGAATAAACTTAAAGCATTCTCTTGGAAGAGCTTTGGTGAAGATGTCTCGCTAGCCGGTATTCATCCTCACAAAATAGAGTTCCACCACACCTTTTTCCACTTGTTCCCCGATGAAATGATGTCGAATGTCGATATGCTTTGCTCTTGAGTGTTGAACGTTGTTGCATGAGAGAGCAATAGCACTTTATTATCACAAGACAGGGGATTTTGTTGAATTCAAAGCCATAGTCGATAATCGATCTCGTCCATAAGATTTGAGCACAACAAGATGACATGGCTATGTATTCACCTCAGAGGAAATGGAAGTACTCATTTGCTTTTGATGACCACCACAAGCTTATCACCCAAAACCGAGCACCTCCGCACATACTGACGTGTATCTTGACAACCCGCATGATCGATCGTGATAGGCCGTTAGTGACATACCGTGTCAATCGGTACCATAGTTCCATATTGATGGTTCCTTGAGATACCGAAGACCCGCTTAACCGCTTCAAGGTGCCTTTTAGTAGGCTTAGCCGGTATCTAGCACACATGCATACAAATAACAAGATGTTCGGGTCTACTAGCCGTGAGGTACATCGTGATCCAATCATACTACGATATTTCGCTTGGTCTACCATGATCCCCGAGTGGTCCTCAACCGCCTTGGTTCGCTCAATCATGGAGTGTCAACAGGTCACTAGAATCAAATCCAAATTTCTTTAAAATCTCATTTGCATATTTAGATTGATTTATAAAATGCCTCCGGAATTTGTGAAATTTGTAATCCCAAGAAAATGACATTTGTCCCATCATTGACATTTGAAATTTTGAACTCATTTCATTAGAAAAACAACACACTCATTGGGGTCGGGCCGAGGCAAAGATGATATCATCAACATAAATTTGAACGTGAATTGAATGTTTGCTCGACTTTCCGTGAACAAAGTAGGATCAACTACCCTTTGCCGAATCCAGAGATAGAAGAAACTTTGACAACGATCATACCATGCTCTAGGAGCTTGCTTCAAACCATAGGGCCTTTTCAAGTGATAAACATGAGTAGGATGCTCGATTCACAAAACCTTCAGTTGGCCGACGAGACGACCTCTTTAAGATCTCCGTTAAGAAATGCGGTTTTAACGTCCATCCGATAAACAACCATGTTCTTGCTAGCAAGATTAGCCAAGAAGATTATGATCGCCTCGACACGCAAGTAACGGAGAAAAAGATTCCTCAAAGTCTATTCCTTCTTCTTGACGATACCCTTTAGCCACTAACCTAGCCTTATTTTTCAAAACATCACCATGCTCATCAAACTTCACTTTGAAGATCCACTTAAGTGCAATGATCATTGCACAACTGAGTCGGTACTAATTCCCATACATCTAATCGATCAAACTCATGAATTTCATCTTGCATGGCATTGAACCACCGCCTTCATTCATAGCAGCTTTTAACATCTTTAGGTTCGATCTTTGAGAGTACCGAGTTAAAGAAGCACCATAAGGCATCAAGAGTGTTGTTTACTTATGGATACCGACGGAAGGGTTTCCAATGATGTTATCCAATGGGTGATCATGTGTCCATTTTCTAAGATGTTCATGTGGTTGTGGTTGTGGAACCAAGTATCGTAGTCGATGTCTCCGATGAAGATGGTTCGGATGATGACTCGGGAGCAAATATATTTTCAAATGGAGCATCTTCGGGAGTAGCAAAGGGATTGACTTCATCCTGTGAATCAGAAGCATTTCCATGATGTACACTTGATGATTGAAGATTTGTTGATGAAACAGATTGGTCAGCAGCAGGTGCTTCTTGGCTTAATGACATAGAAGTTAAAGGGTTAATTTCATTGACAGGGATAGAAGCAGCCTCTGGTGATTGAATTGTCATATCATTGTTACTTGGCTCAAATTGTTCATCAAACATTGGATCAAACAGCTTTTAAATCATCTTTGATGGAGGTACATATGGAGTCATTGGAGAAGAATTTGGTACAAGGGATGAACCAATGGGATTGTTTTAGTGCAGTCCCGAATCGATTGTCCAGAGCCATTTGACCGGTCACCATCAAACGTGACGTGAATTGTTTCATAATATTTCGGTTCTCTTGTTGTAGATTCGTAACCTTTTGAGTTAGGTTCATAGCCTACAAAACTCCAATGTCCGCTTTAGCTCTCGCTTTTCCTAAATCTTAACCATCATTAGTTGATAACATAAAGCACCGAGCACACGAATGAATGAAAGATCGTGTTTTCTCTTGTGGACAAGTTCATATGGAGTTTTTCCATGAGCAAGGTGAATCGTGGATCGATTTTGGTGTAGCATGCGGCAATAGCTTCACCACAGAAACATTGGAACTTTGAGTAAATCAAGATAGTCCTTTGCGGCTTCCACAAGAGTTCGATTTCGTCTTTCAACTACACCGCTCGCTGAGGAGTTCGAGGAACACTTCTTTGATGATCGATTCCAATACTTTCATAAAACTCACTAAGTTGTTTGTTAACAAACCCGCCCATTGTCTGCTCGGATGATTCTCGACCGCTTTGTTAAGACGAACCTCGCAATTGCTTGATGAGTTTGATGATGATATCCGAGTTTCATCCTTTGTCTTTAAGAACTTTACCTGTAAACCTAGAGAAATCATCAACCACAACTAATACATATTTCTTCCAAAGATATTCTGTGACTTCATGGGTCCACATAAGTCCATGTGAATTGTATGAAGAACTTCGTGATCGAGTTTGTAGGTTTGGATTTATGGGCATACTTCTTGCTTTTTCCCAACCGGCATGTCGAACAAAGATGATCCTTTTCATACTTAAGTCTAGGTAGACCTACAACTAAGTCCTTTCGGAGAGATCATTGATAGTGCCAAGTTCAAGTGATTGAGACGACGATGCCATAACCATGACTTTGTTTTAGAAGCCTTTGACAATAAGCAAATTGGAGAGGACTTCATCATATCTTCGATAGAGATGGTGTATGATTTGAGCCACGTGAACCTCTTAAAATTTCCTTACCATCAAGTTCTCTAACGAAACAAGTATGTTTTCTCAAGGCTACTTCTAGATCGTAATCGCAATTGACTAACAGAGAATGACATGACCAAGACCTTCCACATAATATACTCGAGATAACACTTTTTCCAACAACATAATCTCCATAACCCTTAATAGCACCGAAATGATCATTCCCGAATCTAACTGTCTCGATGAATTTGCTCACGGTTCATGAGTCATGACCGTCTCCAACATATGCTTGGAACAACCTAAGTCCGTGTACCACGTAACGATTTGAACGATCCGCAGTTGAACACGCATAAGAATGGATAATCGATATTTGGGATCCCCATGCAAGAATGGGTTCCATTTGGTTAGTAATGTGAATGGAACACCCACATCCTAAATAGAAACATCCATATCGGAAGTAGAAGCAATGGAATCATTGGGAATAGATGCAAGGTCGGTGTCAGATTTGATCTATTCAAAGTATGTTCATTTCTTAAGGAATAGTTCTACCAAGAGGCATCCATTTTCTAGTGGGCATAGTCTTTACAGTTTGAGGACAAAACTGATTATTCTTATGACCAAAAGGTATCCAATAATAACCTATCTTTATAAATGTTCTTCCCATCGGTTTCCATTGCTTTCTAACAATCTTCGCCTTTGCCTTTTGGCCTTCTTTGCACGATTATTAGCATTAACAATTTTAACTGGCATTTGACAAAGATTAGACAAAGCATTCACACCACATTCATGATTAGTAATGTAATCCAAATGTACATCATTACAAGGTTTGCAAATAGTATCGTAATTTGAATTAATTACAAGACGCCTATGGCTAATACTAGAATCAACACGATTCGCTTTATTTAACTCAAACTTAGTGTCCTAGGGTGATCTTCTACTTTCTTCCAATGCACATTCTTAGCTTATGTAGATCCTATCATTCCTTGTATTGTCTTGAGACTTTGACCGCCGCTTTAATGTCACTGCTTACTCTCGTAGTAGGAACGGGAACATTAGTTGGTTTTGCTAATTTATGCATTTCCGCTTAGATGTGCCGATCCGAACTATTTGAAGGCACATTAAAGTTCATTCTCTTAACAAGAGAAGTGCCGAGAGTTGAACTCCTAGAAGGCACATTCGAGTTCACATTCTTAACACTAATGATTTGGAATCAAACTACTTGAAGGCACACTAAGGTTCATGTTCATAACATTTGGCATTGAATGACTTGCATGCTTGGCATTAGGCATTGAACAAGGTATCAGGATTGACTTGCTCACCTAAGGTTTTAGGGCATATTGTAATTAAGCATTCTAGAAGTTCTTGAGATCGCTTGGCATATAAGCATGCATGACCGATTGCATTATCAAGTGGTTTCTCTAACTTATCCTCTTCTACAACTCACCTGAGACATTCTAGGTCATCCTTAAGGTATGAGAAATATGTTTGAATAGCAATTTTGTTATTCCTAAGATGAGGAGGAACATATTTCACACCAAAGCATATTTATTACGTATATGCACCTTTGAAGCACCGTTCTCCCCATTGGTCATTGGCATTTTCCTTTTACATGACTCTTCGATTCTCAATTTCCTTTGCAACGAGGTTATTTTTCGTTATTTTTGTTACGAGTGACTTTAATTGACTCAAATAACTCATTGAAATGACGCTTAACCTTTTCATTTTCTTCTAGAAAACTCTCATTTTCCTTTTGTAAGGCATTAACCAAGTTTTGAAGATGAAAATTTTGAGAATTCGAGAATCTAAAGGAGGAGGCATTTGGGAGCCACCATATTGTTCTTTTCACCCTTTAATTGAGAGATTTGGGCTTTCAATTTTCTCGATCGTGTTACAGTTGAGCTTGAACTGTTCGTCACGCTTGTTTAGTTCAAAACCGCATCAAACTCGAACATCCGGGATATCTTGATGTTCGAGGTTTTAACATTTTCTTTAAGATGTTGATATTTTAGTTGCAAGTCAAAATGTTCAACTTCTAGCTTAGAAAATGTTTTACCAAATTATCGTGATCATCCTGCTCAATTTTATCACTTAGTTTAGAGTTTTGATTTCAAGTTCAATGACACGATCATGGAGACTTTCAACGCAATAGATAATTCATGAAATTGAGAAGCGAATAGAGCAATTAGTAGCAAAGATAAAACACATCTTGAGAGATACATTCGTAAATCGATTCTCATTTAAGGTATGCAAGTTCTTCCTCTCAATTTCATTATATTTTAATGCCCGCCATAGTCACTAACTTCAATTATCATTGCATCAAATTCTTTTTCCATCCCTTTAATATCTCAGATCCATCCCCTTTTAAGACTCTCAAAGTGATCTTTAATTGTTTAAAGAAAGGCATGACTTCGCTTAAATAACATTCTTTGTTTGTTCAAAACCCTTTCCCTTCAGCTTATCCCAATGGTGTAATTTTTCTTACAAGTTTTCTCAAAATCAACAAATAATTGAAAGATCACATATTGACCGATTAAGGTCTTGCTCTTAGTGGCAATGGTTCTAGGGACTAAATGCATTGGTGTATTGGGAGGATACATGTTGTCGCAGCATTCTCCTAAAGGAGGGTTTGTTACAACAAGATTCTCTCGCTTTGCTTATCTAAATCCTTTTCCGTAACACTTGTTCTGGGTGTTAATGCTGTTCGAGGCTTAAACATGTTCAAGGAAATCCAGCTCTCCTTCTTGTAATCATGGGGTGTGATATTTATTTTCCTCTCTTTACAATTAGGATCATCTAATTTCTTGTTCATCTTTTCCCTAGTGACTTCATCCGATTTCTTATCTTCCTCAAGGCACTCAATGCAACTAGGTTTCGCCTAGCTTTAAGGATTTCATTGTCACCATAAAGAACCTTATGAGCATTTCTAGCATTTTTAATGACCTCTGATTTGGTTCCTCAACAAGGGAATGCTATGCTTATCGCTAAGACTCTATGTTTAGTGATTAAGTAGCAATGAATGGTATTTCCTTGCACGCATAACTTATTTTCAAGCTTGTTTTTCAAGGTTTTAGATTAGAAAATCATTCAAAAGTTTTGATTCCTTAGCATTGAATTCTTGCTTAAGAATTTTAACATTTTCTTGAAGTTCTTGTTTTTGCTTAGCGCTTTAAAGCTTTTCTTGTAAGGAGTTTAACTCTTGTTTTAATACTTCTTCTAAACCTACTTTTTATAATAGTTGTACGATTTGGTCATCCATCTCCGCCACGGGTGGTCAACTCAAGCTTAGCACGTTGTTCATAAATAGCAACACGCTCTTTATAAGCATTTAGCCTGTAGATAACAGTAATCATCGTGGGCACATGCGGTGTATTCATCAAAATCATAGTCATTGTTGATCGCAGAAGATGCATCACTTGGTACAACTTCACTTTCACTTTGTATCACATATTGATCATATGGGACAACATTGATATTCCCATATTTTCAATATTTAATTCAATAGTTTCATTGTTTGTACTTTGCCATGCATCTTTGCACATCAAGATCATCGTATAGTTTTAGTACCTCCAGATGAGTTTGTCTTTGATGGGCCAGCTTTTGGTGAAGATGAGACCTTAGGAGAAACCATTGAGAAATGCTAGCCATAAAATTGTGTGTGCAGTATGTCCATCATCCACATCGTAGTCGATGCATCACAATCGCCGACTTGAAAGGCATTCGATAATTGTGACCTATCTCCGAATTGGTCGCTCATCCACATCTCGCATCATAGGTCTTGGCATTGCCCTCTCGAGAAACAACAACTCTTCTTCATCCAAAGTCGCACCATTATCCCGAGCTTGCACAAGCAACATCTTATCCTCAAGTATTCTCGCATTCTGCGGACGTTGGAGATGTGCAGCTCCTAGCAATGTGTCCTTCACCACCACGCTTGTAGCACTTGATTGGCTTTGCTTGACCTCGGTTTCCATTCCTTCCCTATTCGATTTGCGGCAGATAACCTCTACCACCCCACCTCTTGCTTGTTTGTACCGCTTTCTTGAACCGGGTTGCACCATAACCTTCCCATCTCCGACAAAGGGCTTGATTGTGTGGATTGGATGCGCCTAAGATTGTTGTTGTGTGGAAGAGAGTTCATGTTTTGACTAATCGAGAGCCGCTTGATTAATGAAGTTTCCACGTGTGCATCAAAGACGCCTTGTTTGAACATAGGATCGTGAATGAGTTTGTGATTACCATTACCCATAGGTATGACTTGTGAGGCTTTTGTTGTGATTCCGATGTTTGAGTAGAAAGCGCTTGAATCATTTGATGAGCTTGTCTCTCCTCGGTTGGTTTTGAACCGATTAAGAACCTTTTTCAAACATAGCATGTCTCTCATTCTCAAGGAGGAAGGCATAGAGTTGCTCATAGTTTGCGTTCTTCAATCCTTTGGTTAGCTTTATGATGACAAAATTGTGCCATTCGGGATTCATGTTGTTCACAAACTTTGAGTTCATTTGAATGTTTGGCATGGTCATTCGATGTTCCTCATGTCATTAACAAGCTTGTGGAATCTCACATAATACTCATAGACACCTCATCCGTTTCATCTTGAAGTGCTCAAATTCTTCATAGAGTTGTGATTCTCATCTTCCATAGTTAATTCGTAACCCGAGAGAAGCATCTTGACATTATCCCACACCGCTTTGCTTCAAAGGTTGTGATTGATCGCCTTGTAGATATCTTTTGAAGACCTTGAAGCACGATGTTAAGCCCCGATATCAAGATCGAATCTCTTTTCTCCTTATCATCGAGCTCATCATCGCCTTTGGTCTATCTATTCCATAGATCATTGTACCATCTTCACCAGATCAATTAAGTCTCTAGTAGTCTCAACCCGACACGGTCCTTCATCAATCGATTTGAGAATATTGACTTCATTTTCCTTTCCAAGACAAGACAACTGATTCTTTGAGCTCAAGAGTCGTAGTCGGCCTGCTCAGCATGGGTGGACGAGTATCGACCGCCGTGAACGCCCCTACCACTAAGAAACAATAGTAGGAACGATGTTTGCCATGATTACAAGTTCTAAGGATTTACAATTCTTTGATTAAACCGGAAATTGATTCTTTCACGGATTTTACTAAACCAAAAGAACAACCGTAAGAATGTATCACAAGAAGTGACAAGTCTAGAATTAGACAAGTAGTAAAACACACAACTCGCCGTTATCAACTCGCTAAACACCCAACTCGCTCAAGGAGACAACTCGCAGGGATCAACTCGCTAAATAGCCAAGTCGCTTTAGCATCAACTCGCAACACCGCCAACACGCTTAATGAATCAAGTTGCTAAATAGCCAACTCGCTTTAGTATCAACTCGAACACAATCGACTCGCTTGAACACCAAGTCGCTAAATTAACTCGCTAGCTTTACAACTCGCTAATTGCTAAGTCGCTTTATATCTCAAGTCACTTAAAGAAACAACTCGCTTAGAACCCAAGTCGATAAATATCAACTCGCTAAACAAATTAAGTCGCATGTACCAACTGGATCCAATAACAAAGCAACTCGCTTTGAAGAAAAAGCTATCCGAGACACAACTCGCTTCAGACAAACTTAAAAATAACCACTTTATCAATAAAAACAACCAAACCACAAAGATTTAAGCCTTCCAATTCAAAACATAAACACATATGATGATCCTAAACACAAAAGTACAAGCAAAATTCAAACTTTAACACTAGAATTTGTCCAATGAATCAAACTCTCCTAAACCTTTAATACCCCAAAACCTTATGAAATCCACCAAAACAAGAAGCATGAAAGATGAGTGATCAAACCATGGCTCTTGATACCAATTGTTAGATATAAGATTTCACAAACACATTAGACCATAAACATATGGGCGTTAACTAGAGTTTAGAGAGAAAGTTCTAAAGAGAGAAAGGAAGAGAGTCGGGAACCATGTGAAACAAAAAAAAAATATTATTGAGGCTCCAACCTCTACCTTGGGAGGTAGAGGTATTTATAGTGTCTTACAACAAACGCCACCTACGGCCATGGATCGTGCATACAAGAGTAAAGACCCGTCCGTCCTCCACGGTGTTACTTAACAAACTACTAACTAACATATCATAACTATTTACTCACGAGCATTCTATTGAATGCTTATACTTGAGGCGACCAATTTTTAACGATCGAATTTTCTATTCCTAACATATATATATATATATATATATATATATATATATATATATATATATATATATATATATATATATATATATATATATATATGGATATCTTGTTACAATGTTTGTAGCTAACTAGCTACAATCCTCCACAAAAATACACAAGAAATTAATCGAGGCCCACAATAATAAGTCAGACCCACAAAAGAGTCGAGGACCCACGCTTTGTAGCATAATATTAGAAGCTAATTAGCTACAAAAATTGTAGCTAATATATTCCCATATATATATATAGGGGCTTTTATTTTGAGAGCTCATTAAGTCATGAGAATCATGAGAACCCTTATGTACTCCTAGTAATGCATATTGTGCAACATATCAATGCAACATAGCATTTTTGAATTATTAAACCCTTTTATTTAATTCAAAAGGGTATAATAGTAAAATTCAATTTTATTTATTTTTTATTTTTTAAAATAAATAAATCCTATTTTTAAAAAACATTCAATTTTCGGTTTTTTTTTGTTTTTTTAAATTTTAGCGTCTTTTTTTTCGCCTTTTTTCCCTTTTTTATGAACATGCATGTTTTAAAACTGATTTAGTGCATATGTGTTATTATGAATTAATTTTATTATTTTGGTTTTTGGAATAGTTTTTTCGACACATGTTTTTCAAATGAAAATATGCATATGTGTTTTTAGATCAAGTAAAGTTTAATAACCACGAACATAATGTTAAACACAAAATTCGATATAGATATACAATTAAAATACAATTTATAATAAGAAGAAATACACGAATATAATCTATCTTTACACCTGTGCACTAACGATAATTAACGTAAACGGACATATGTGCACAAAACATATGTGTTTTAAGTTTCTCATCATATTATTTTGAACATGTGTGCATGTCTTCCAAAAACATACATGCACGTCTTCCAAGAACGTATATGTACTCCCGGTATGTGTGCACGCCTTCAAAGAACGTCATGCCTAGAAAAAATAATAGCCAAGATTAAATATTTTTAAAATAAAACTCAAGATAACATAACACACACGCACCAGCTTAAACTAACAAACACAAACAAACAAGAGAATTTTTTTTATGTATGCAAAACATGTATAATCCAAACACAAAACATATATGTTTTATAATTCAAATACAAAACATACATGTTTTATACGTAAACATACATGTTTTATACGTAAACATCTATGTCTATTCCTTTTTATACTATTCACACAAATGTTTTATACGTAAACATCTCATAAGTCCATGGTGCTACTTTTAGCCATTCCGTGTGGGATGTCGCCACGAGGATAGGCAATGCAATGACTTCAGCACACTCGAATCAAACATGAATAAAAGCTACACTAGATGAAAGAACTTGGTTTATGAGATTATTTACAACACAATCCTTTTCCTACATTGCATCGCTTGACCAAGAATATAGTCTATATTGAATCAATTCGGTTTGACCAAGAACATAGTCTTTATATATATTGAATCAATTAGCTAGACCAAGAACTGGTGGCTTCTTGGTTTGTCATCAGAATCAACAAGTTGACTGAAAAGATTATATAGAAACACTGATGGTCCCGTATCCTCCTTTTGTTAATTTTGAACCAAATTTAAACATTTCATATACTCATAGAGACCCCGAACCCATAACCTAATGATAGAACACGGTAATCATGTAAATTCAATTCAGTTTAACACTTACCAAAGAACTAATAACTAATAAACTATTCTAGTTTAATAAAACTTCACAAAAACGGAAAATGTAAATTTCATCTATATACCACGTTGCCGTAATGTTCTAAACAATACAATACAATACAGTTGATTTAATCTGGCTTACACATGTGATGATAACAGCATGATGAATTTGGATATGGTGTGATTGTGTTTATGACTCCACGTTGCCGGAATGTGGTGGTGGTTCCCGATCTATGATTTTCTTATTCGACCATGGTGATTCACGATCTATGATTGGGTGAGGGAGAAGAAAAGTGATTAATTTTTTGGATGGAGGAGGCAGCAGTTAGGGGAGAAAATGAAACGTACATTTTAGTTTTTGACCTAGTTATGATACTTAATTCCACAATTAATGGGGATAGTTAATAATGATAAGATTACTATAATACCCTTTATGTTTTACAAATAATAACTTAATCTTTTAACTAATTACATTAATAGCACAAGTCATCTCATCCATTGATAAAATGATCTAACTAAGTAGAGGGGTTCTCGCAGCTTCTCGCACTTAATGGTTTTCAAATTAAAGATACACTATATATATATATATATATATATATATATATATATATATATATATATATATATATATATATATATATATATATATATATATATATATTATTAAAATAATTATATATATATATACTTAATCCGATAAAACCCACGGGAATCTAAACACGTTAAAATACTCAACAAATCTATTAAGATCACAACGGGGAAAACATTTCACTTATGCGTAAGTGAGATCATTAATTAAGACAATGTAGCACGAATTAACTTAAAACGTTAAGCATTTAACGCACACTATTGGATTGGACAATCCAATGATCTATTGAATAAGAAATTTTAATGCTCTATTATTTTGGTCATGAACCAAAATGCTCATTTATCGAGACTCGTCATCTCATCATTTTTAGGTTTCGGTTTGGAACCTTCGCTACATTATGCTTGATCCGTCTGTGTTTGTTCATTATCATCAAGGCGTAGTTCATAGCCTCGCTTTACTTTATTTTGCAAACCCCGCGAGGAGATACATGCTCTAAAACTAGAACACAAGGTTTTTCATAAATGCTCTATCCTCTTGATTATTGGTAACGTATAAGTATTTAGCTATAAGTCCCCGATCATGAACCATTAGTCACCGCGAGTGAACGAGATATAAGTGAATAGTACTATGGGGATTAACGACCCTGCTTCGGTTATGTAGAAATAATCGGGCGCACTATATTGAATTTCTTTAGGTAATTGGCTATTACCTCCTTTGGGGCATACCACGCATAATCGGTAATTCGTGTATGCAATTGAGTCTTGGTTTCATCGCCTTAACGCATAATAATCTGTGATTTTCTTATGATATTGTTAGTTTACAATGATCATGCTCTTATACTTGTGTTCAACTATTTTAAACCTATGGATTTCACTCAACATTTTTGTTGACCTTTTTAAGCATGTTATCTCAGGTAATCAGTGAAGAGTATGACCAAGGCGCGGAACAGGGCATGGCAAGGCTTATTTGGTGGTGTAAAACATAAAATTTGTCATTTCTTTCAAACTCGTGATATTTCTTTTGGGAAAAACACTCGATCTATTGACAATGTTTTGTAACAACTATGAGTTTTCGATGAATGATAACTATTTTAATAAAATGTCTCTTTCGAGTCGTTTTCTATAATTATTGACTATGATCTCCATTCAAGTAACACCCGAATTAGTCTTCCGTTGTTATTAAGATTTTCGGGGGTGTTACAAACGATATCATTGTTTTAGATAATTCGTCGTTATTCGACGACATTCTTGATGTTGTCGCCCCTGTAGCTCCATTTGAGGTAAATTGAGTTGAGTTTGAAAAGGGGTATTACTTAACCCATGGAATTTACCCACAGTGGGCTACTTTCGTTAAATCATTCTCAAATACGTTAGACGATAAACACACTTTCTTTAATAGGCGACAAGAAAGTGCACGAAATGATGTCGAATGTGCTTTTGGTGTTCTCCAAGGACTCAGGGGAATAATACAACAACCAACACGTCAATACAAGGTTACTAAGATATGTTGAATCATGTATTCTCGCATCATATCGCATAACACGATTTTAAAAGATCAAAAGTTTGCGATAAGTGAAAGATAATGAACCTGGTCAATCCGTACACATAGGAAACAAAGATGGATTGACAGATGTGATATGCATCGTCGAAAAGGTAAAAGAAATAAGTGACAAAATATTCTTCTTAATCTCCAACGACAACTTATGGGGCATATTTATGCGTGAGCGTTGAGATTTTGAGAAGTAGATGAAGATTAGTCATGTTTCTATTTGTTTTTAAATTTTCACATGTTTTTTAGTTTATGTATTAGTTTTAAATTTTTCGCATGTTTTTCTAAATTTAAGTATTGTTTTTTAAATATTTGTGATTTGTATTGGTATTTTAATAAATGCAATATTAGTGAAGGGTTTATTTATGGAATGGAATATTAGTTATGGAGTTCATTTGTAAAATATATATTTTTTTAAATGATGAGTCAAATAATGTTATTTGATGTTATGGTAACGGATGATTTTTAGGTTAATTGTTTTGATATTAAATGATAACACTAAAAAATAAGTGTTAAACGTTCCTACACCCTAGCCTCTAATAGGTGCATGACGCCATAATCTTTGTCACGTTAATTCAGTTGAAAACCAATTATTTGAGTTAAAGCAACAATAATTTTGGACTAGCGTGTGTTTTTTGCTAATAGGTGCATGACGCCCTCTAATTCATTATTTGACTTTAAGGCCCCGTTTGCTTCGCGGAATCTCCAAGATTCTGATGAAATTAGAATTTGGTAAATGGGGTATAAAAAAAGTTTATTTTGCTAAATACTAAAAAAAAAAAAAAAAAGTGCGCACGAGGTTTTTTTTTCTTGAATTCAAAATTTTCGAAAAAGTGGTGCTCTTGAAGATTTTAAGGCGTTTGGTTCACGTTCTAATTTTCAATTCCTTCAGTTAATAGGCTTTCAGCGAATAACTAGGTTTTTTTTGAATTTGTGTAGTTGAGTGCGCATGAGTTCTATCTTTTAGGCGATAAGATTTTAAAAGTGGTGCGCTTGAAGATTTTAGTGCGAATGAGTTTTGTCTTATTTGGAAGCGCATCTACGATTTGATATTTAATGCCCGATTATCTAGTTTGGAAGCAATATAAGCGATCGATTTAATACGTGTAGTAAATCTAACGGATCATCAAGAAAAGTCCATTTAAAAAATTACATCGCTGCGGTTTATTTTGGTAAAATACTAACATTAAAGGTTCAATTAAAATTTTTTTTTTTTTCTCCTTTTGTTATATTTATTTATGTTTTTATTTATTGCTTTTATGAAAGAATGTGACTCTAAAATTATTTGTGCATTAAAAAGCTTACTAAAGATGTTTTTACCTAACGACCTATAGGAATGAATCAGTGAGAAAATTATCCAATAAGAAGAAGAGTGAGAAGAAATTATTTCGTATTTTAAATAAAGAGTGAGAATAACGAGGAGATCGTCTATTTTGTTGTTGCATCTCGCATTTGTTGTTGCTATTTCTTCGCATTTTTCTCATTTTCATTATATTTTTTATTTTATTCTTACTCACGGCATATATAACAGACATAATTAACCATGCTATTTATTTTTCGCCATACAACAATTTTCAAGAAAAGTAATTGTCTATTTATATAATAATTTATGAGGTGAATTAAGGGCCCTCGAAATTTTATTGCTTTGTTCGGTCGTCCATCTCACTTTGGCATGGCAAATATGAATGACCAGAAAGTGAGTTATATCTCCACTGCAATGATTCATATTCATGATCAACACGATTGTTTATATCTCATAAAGAATTTAATAATCTGCGCTTCTAACTTGTGTCAAGTCGAATGGTGAACTAGGCGTACTTGTTTGTGGTGTTTGCTTGTTGTGGTGGGCCACTTGTGTGTCTTTCTTGTTGGTGTTGTTGGTGTTGTTGGTTGTTTGCTTTCTTGTTGTTCTTTTCTCTTGCTTGGGAAGTGGATTATGGGGTGTCTTGTGTAGACTCTCCCTTTAGTTTTAGTTTGTGTTGTAGCTTTTTGTTGGTTCTTGTTGGTGTTGGGGTGTTGTTGCTTTCTTGTGGCATTATAAGTTTCAAAGTCTCGCATAGTGCCCCCATTGAGAATCTTAGTTACTTTCTTGTGACTTTTGCGGCTTGGAATCCCACATACCACATTCACGTTAAAAACGTGTAACTTGTGAATATTGTTGAACTCATGAGGCTTATGTCCGAATACTTGTGACTTGTGCGGTTAGTCAGTCGACTTGCGAGCTTTGAGACTTGTACTGATTTGTGCGAGCTGATCATGACTTTATGCGCTCCTCGTGAACTTGTGACTTTGTGCGGTTGTGACTTAAAATTTCCGAGGCGATGATGATAACTCGAAACCAATGGACGGTGATGAAGTGAGATCAAATATCACTTTGCAACATTCGAAGCTGAGCCTTAAAATTTTCCGGCGATGATGATTTTGAGCCTTAAAATTTTCCGAGGCGATGATGATAACCGAAACTGAATGATGGAAAGTCGGATAAAATCTCACTGCAACCTTCGAATCGATTGTTTAAAATTTTTCTCGACTACGTTTTTAAAAGTTATAAAACTAAAACTAATAGTTGTAAAACAAAAAAAAACTTGTAAAAAAAGTTATAAAACTTTGTAAAAACATTTGTAAAAAAACTTGTAAAAAGAAAAGTTGTAAACTAAAAAAAAAGTTATAAAACTTTTAAAAAAGGTTGTAAACTAAAATAAAATACTAACTTTCTTTGCCACAGCAAATTTCAAGCAAAGACCCATTTTTATGTTTTTGGTACAAAATCAATGAAAAACACCTCATCACCTCCCCAATGATTGGGAAAACAACACAAAATGCAAACACCCCATGTAGGGGAAGAAAAGTGACAAAGTTAAGATAGGGTGAGCTTATTAATACCCCCATTTGGTTATTAAGACCCCCCATTTTTTATTTTTATTTTTTTATTTTTTTATTTTTATAATTTTGCTTATATCAAACGCTTATAAATCAAACGCGAATCAGAATATAAAGTTTAATGTTCAAACGCTTAAACCGCTAAAATACTAACATGAACTGGACAAAAACCGCAGGAGACCTGAAAGGGATGAAGGTAAGCGGTAGCTAAGCAGGGGGGTTGCGATAACAGATCCCTAAGTATATTCTCAAAAATGACAGGTCAAGTACATTCTCAGACAATTAGCCGTGTAATTTTCTAGTCAAATGAGGCATTATACCAACACTTGAAGACATTTGGTAATGGACGAAAGAAATTATTAATTGGGCTAACAACACTTAGAAGACTTCTAGTCAACTTATCATTATAAATTTACTCGTGGCCATAAAATAAGATGACGTGACTTTTAGAGTCGTTTATACACATTTAACTATTGTCGATTTATATATTTACTTTTTACTATAATAAGAATAGACAAAAAAAGGTGATAGAGACTGAATGATAAAATATTATTCTTTGTTGTTTACAAGTTATTATCACCTTTGTTTTTATAACATAAAAATGACATAACTCTGATGTCAAAGATTAATGTGATGAGGTAGACTGAAATTTAATAAAAAGACTACTAATTTGTATTTCTGATGAATAAGCCTACTTGCATCGGCCTTTAGTATTCATGTTGTTTTCGTTTATAGAACCTTTTCAAACCTTTTCTTGGCAATATGAAAACATTCAAGACCAAAATTTAGTGTTTAATAGGACTATAACGCAATAACATCAACTTCTCTGAGGCTAATGTGCAATTTTAAAATATTTGTAACCAACTCTAGACGAAAATGTAAACATATTTTAAGAGTAGTCGTTAAATTGCGACTTTATAATATAGTATGGACACAACATAAGAAACTAACAAGTTATTCATTTACCCTTTTTTTTAGAGAATTTTTTAAATGAACTCTTTACGGTATGGTAGTAAATTATTAAAATAGATCGCGCACATATATTTTATCAAAATGAACGTTCGATCAATCCTCTGTTAGATATATTACACCTGGCTTATCCAACCGTTCACGTGTGAAAATTAGCGCGCATAATTAACTAAGGGTGCTCCATTTATTTAGAGTTTCTTTTACCGCACATCAAACACACCAGCTCGCATCAAATGTTCACGCGCATACTAGCTGCGCACTTAATTATCAGTGCGCGCTCAAGCCCTATGCACACTTTGCAATAAGACAAAACAAAATAAGTAGCAAAATTTCAGCCCGACAATGAGAATGAGACAAACACATAAAAAACAAAATGCAGCGCATTAAAAATTTCAACCCATGCGCGCCTCTTTATGCTTAGATTCCTTTTTATCACTTTGTCAAAACTCAACACCCAAACTATTTTATTTTCATTTATTTTTTCAAAGAAAATGAAGTATCTTTAGAAATACTTAAATAAGTGTGCCTGCAATAAGACGCGTAACTTTTTTTTTTGAAAGGTATATTTCATTAAAATCAACCAAGCCGATTCCGAAACCGGGAGGCTAAAGACTACAAACCCTACACTATATTGATTTACACAATCTCCCGCCAAACTATCTATTACCTCTACTTTTCACCCATAAAAACCAAGCGCCTTAATTTCACCATGATCTCTTCTGATTTCACCCTTTACCTTCAAATTTAGACTTATTCCTCGCTCTCCATATAGCCCAACAACTTAAAAAAATAATGCCTTGGAAAACCTTTTTCTCTTTTCCTTTCAACCCCACATGATCATGAACTTCTATCAGGTCCCTGAAAGAAAACGCAAAGAAATTCTTCACCCGGGTCCAGCCACAAATCTGATTCCACACTATCATCGCCACTCGACAAGACGTAAAGAGATGCTCCACCGATTCCTCTTCCTCACCATACACAATGCAAGTTTCCTCCACTCCCCCAATACTTCTTTTTCTGAGCGCATCCACAGTAGGGATCCTATGCAACTCTGCGCGCCACATGAACACATTACATTTGGCCGGAAGCCATTTACACCACCGGAAAACATAGATATTACTATAGTCGGCCTCGCAATAGATCAATCGCCTAACTGATTTAACACTGAACGCCCCGGATTTCTCACCGAGCCAAACCCATTTATCCCTCCTCTCAGCCAACTCCACCGTCGCCAGGACACTATTCATAAAATCCAATTCCGCCAACTCTTGATCTGACTCAGGCCTTTTGTACCATCTCCACTTATCACATACCCCGTGACCCAAACTACTAACACCTAACCGATCTTTCACTCTACTTTTCTTTTCCTTCTCAAGACGAAACAAGTTTGGGCACATGGCATTCAACGGCTCGTTGCTAACCCACGGATCCAACCAAAAGCTAATATTCTCCCCATTCCCAACAACTCCTTTAAATAACCTCCTCAGCGGCATGTTAGAAATACAAGTCCTGGATATCAGTTTCACAATATTATTCCAAACCCCACCCAAAATTTTATTACTTGGAACGAAATCCCAACATCTACCAGTGTTATGTAACGCCTCAATCACTTTCGCCCAAAGACTTCCTTTCTCCTCTTTGAACCTCCATCCCCATTTTGCAAGTATAGCCACATTACTGATTTTCAGTCTACAAATCCCAAGACCCCCAAAGTTCTTAGGGTTAGCTACCCGATCCCAAGCTACCCAATGAATTTTTGACACTTCGCTGGAACCCCCCCACAAGAATCTTCGCATCATCCTTTCCAGATCATTTATCACCTTACAAGGAGCCCGGTAAATAGAGAAATAGTAACAGGGGAGACTTTCCAGCACTGATGTAATCATAATTATTCTCCCTCCAATTGAAAGACTAGATGCTTTCCACTTGGAGAGCCTAGCTTCAAAAGCATCATACACTGGCTTCCAATTCCCGATTCTATTCATGTTTGCCCCGACCACCAAACCCAAATACTTGAACGGAACCGAACTCGCTTGACATCCCAGGATCAAAGCTTTCTCCTCCACCTCCTCCATACTCACCCCTATCCCGAATATATTAGATTTCGAAATATTAATCCTAAGACCAGAACATACGTAAAAACATCTCAGCAGTCTGACGACGTTTTTAATCCCATCTAACGACCATTCCCCAAGAACAATTGCATCGTCTGCGAAAAACAAATGGGATAAAGAAGGACCTCCTCTAGGAAGCGCAATTCCTTTGAAGAGCCCTGCTTCACTAGCCTTAGTAATCATACTTGGATAAAGCCTCCATCACAATTATAAAAAGGAATGGTGAGAGCGGATCCCCTTGTCTCATTCCTTTTTTGCACTGGAACTCAAAAGTTGGAGCTCCATTAACTAAAATCGATGAACGGGCCGAACTAAGCACACCATAAATCCAATCACACCATCTCTGGGGGAAGCCCATTTGTTTCATGATGTCAATCACAAACCCCCAGTTTACATTATCGTAGGCTTTTTCGAAGTCCAGTTTCAACATAAATGCTCTGGCCTTCGATTTATTACACCATGAGATCATCTCATTCAAAATTAACGGACCATCCAATATAAATTTACCACCCAAAAAAGCCGATTGCGTATCAGAAATCACAGACCCCAACACCTTCTTGATTCTATTAGCTAACACTTTGGAGATGCTCTTACTGATCACTCCCACCAAATTTATCGGTCTATAGTGGTTTAGATCCACCGGGTCCTTCACCTTAGGAATGAGAGTAATAAATGACGAGGGTTGCAAGCAAGGATCAAGGTTCGAATCATTTTATTCTAGATTAGGAACATCATCTCGACCGAGTAAAAATAAAAGTGACAAATAACAACTATAAGCAAAATTTAATTGATCGTAGTCAAGTACTCCCTCCGTCCCTAAATAAATGTCAACTATTGACTTTTAAAGTCTTTTTTTTTACTTTAACTTTAAATAATTTTATTTGTGTTATGTAATACTTGATGCAAATATATGAATGAGTAAAGTCTAAAATACATCCTCGTAGTTTGTCCCGTGTCTCGCTTTACATCCCTAAAATTTTTTTAGCACAAAACAATCCATCCTTTAGTAAAGTTGGCATAAATACATCCCTCTGTTAATAAAATCAATCAATGAGGATTAACGGTGCAAATATTTCTCCGTTATCTCCTAACGGAAGAGATAATATTTGCACCGTTAGTCCTTAGGACTAACTATGCAATTTATTTTCGAAAATAAATTGCATCGTTAGTCCTCCACCACCATCACCGCCACCTACCACCTCCATCCACCACCACCCAATGCTTCCACCGTCGCCATCCATCGCCACCACTGCCACCACCACACACCTCCACCGCCGCTACCCACTACAACCACCACCTCCACCATCACCATCTACCGCCACCATTGCCACCAACACCCACCACCGCCACCCACCACCTCCACTATCGCCATCCAACGCCACCACTGCCACCACTGTCACCACCACCCACCTCCACCACTGCCACCATCGTAACCACCATTTACACCACCACCACCACGCTGCGCGCACCACACACCACCTCCACCGCGATCACCCACCACAACCACCATCGCGACCACCACCACCCACCACCACCACACCACTATCGCTAATACCACCCACTACCCTGGTTGTTGTGGTGGTGGTGGGTGGCGTGATGGTGGTGGTGGCGTTGCAGTGGAGGTGGTTTGCGCGTGGCGGGTGGTGGTGCGCGAGTGGCGGTGGTGGTGTGTGGTGGTGGTGGTGGTGGGTGGCAGCGGCGCGAGGGGGCGTGGCGTGATGATGGTGGATGATATGCGACAACGCGCGGGGTCAAAGGAAACTTCCTTTTCTTCGAGCAAGTTTTTCAACCACTGGCGCAAAGAAACTAATCGTTGTAGTGTAGTATTATGGTAAGCCTCGGGATTGATATCGTTTCAGGGAATAGGAATGCTAGGAGAAATTACTACGCTAAGGTTAGGGTTGAGAAGATTATTTTTATCTTTTATAATTTTTTAGAAACTAAAGGTACGATCTCGGGGTATTGGATTTGGGGGGTGGTACTTCTACCGATTAATCTACTTATCTAATTATCTAATCTAAGGAGTAGTCTATGTCTATTGAAGTGTGCTCGTATGATGATTAAAGATATGTCTACCTAGATACTATTACTCCCTAGTTATCTTTTATTGATGGTTGAATTGTCACATCCTTATTCTTAACGTGTTGTGTTTTCTAAGGTCGTAGGGTGTGCTTTTATCTCTAACTCCTTGAAGCTACCTAAGGTTAATGACTACAAAATTTCTAGGATTCATAAACTTAACACTAAGGTTTTCTTTAGATTTTTAGCCTACAATTACACTAGTAATTATAAACTAATGTTCAACAAAGATTAATCAAGCATTAATAACACAACGATGGCTTTAAGCACTCCTAAGCCAATTTACAATTAAGATAAGAGACAACCAATCAATATTCAATAACTAGGTTTCATAGATCTAAGCAAACACACAAGTAAATTAGCCGAACATGTTAAACATGCAAGCATACACATTTAATCGAAGACATAATGAAATCAAGGGAATAAATAACTTATCTTGATGTAAAATAGGATATTAGAACCCTAAAATACTGTCCTAGACGGACTATAATCGTTTTAGGTTTTTACTCCATAAGTCTACCTCCCTAAAAGTCTGAAAATTCGAATTCTATGTATAGAGTTACAAGCGCGACGGCGTCTTTTAATTGTGGCGCCGCCGATCGCCGCCGTGGGGTTTCGTCTTGGCCAAGTCAAATTTGGGACGGCGTCACGTTGTGGTTGTGACATCGTCGACCTTGATCATGACGCCGTCGAGTCTGGATCTAGGCCGTGAGGAGAAAATCTTCGTGACGCCCTACTCTTCAAAGCTGGCCGCCGCCAGTGCAAAATAGCAAATTAAGCTCTGAGTAGTCACAAATATAGGGGACGGCGTCGCCTTTTGTTTTTACGCCGTCGGGTGCACTTCAGCTGACTTGAGTGTGCTTTAGCGGTTTCTTCACATTTCACGCTTTTTCGTCCAAATAAGCATCATTCCAAATTTTGCCTTCAAGAGACCTAAAAGTGAAAAGGAACGAAATTAAGCGATAACGGATATAAAGTGGGTGATTAAGGGCTTAAATGACCCGCAAAGTGTACGTTTTAAATCCTTATCAAATATCCCTACACTTGGTATTTTGCTTGTCCTCAAGCAAATGTGCTTTTGGTCAATCAATTTATAAGTTAGGGGGCATAAAGCCATGGTTTAACATAATTCACAACAAGTATAAGCCCCGCAAAAGTCATAACAAGCACGAAAATTATATACTAGCACCTCAAAAGTGGTATTTGGATTCTCTCATCTCTCGGGTGTATATGAAATATATCAAATGGAAATGGAAGATAAACACTCATTAACCGGTCATAGTACATAGATTACCATAGGCTTGAGACTAGATCAAACCTCCATTGCTTTGGCGTAAGCACCTAAGAAAAACTATCTAAGAGGTCTTTTAAAGGGTTGTAATGTTAGGCTTACGGTAGAGAAACAAAGGGTTTTGTTGGATAGGCGATTTAGTGGTGGCAAGTCAAAAATCTTTATGTTACAAGCATGAGAAGAATGGCGTTGCTAAGCCAAGACTCGACTCTCTAAACTCTAGATAACTATGAAACAAACAAACATAAACATAAAGATAGATGTAAGATGGTAGCCCGTATGTTTTTTTTCATTTTTTTTGAATACTCTTTTTTTCGATTTTTTTATACACTTTTACTCTACCATCCTCTACGATAACATCAAATTAAGGGATTTATAGGCACATCCTACACGAACCAATATCATACTTCCAATCTAAGCCGTCCAATGTTTGAATTGCCTCCATGAAGAACACCAAATGCTTACTAAAATGAATCCAAAAGCAGTGAAAACTCAACTAGCGGTAGTAATAATGATCAACGATAGTAAAAATCAAACACTTCCCTTGGGTGGTGCATGAACATCAAATGATTCTTTAAATCTGTAAGCTCCTTGTAATGATCACTTGTGAAGAAAATCAAATATAACGAACTTGATGAAGAAGCAAAATAACCCAAACTTGTATCTTATGTCTTGTTTATCCACGTGACGTTGAACTTATACTGCTAACAAAAAATATAAGTAGATCGCAACCTCTTGACAAAATCCTCATCTTCAATGAGATACTGAGCACTACAATGTAACTCCTTTAAGTGATAGTTAACTAGGTCTTCATCCATCCACCCCTTGACCTATGAAAACTAGATTTTGCAAGTCTTCGTCAACATCCTTTAAGCACGAACAAGTTACCTACAAAGTGTAACACCCACTTTGAGATATGATAAGAACACAAACCTGTGAAACTCAACTACAACATCAAATAAATGATAATCAATCTTCTTCGTAATCAATTCTTCAATAAATCCCCAAACCGAGCCTTTTAAAAACGTTTAAGAACAATTAACCAAACTCCTTGTGTGTGTGAACTAAATCCCATGTGTGTGTTGCCAAAAAATCTCAGTACCAAAAACTTGTACAACTTCCCCTCAATTCCAAAACAAGCCTATTATATTAGAGACCCATGATCCCACCATAAAAAAAATAGACCAATAATACTCCACTGATGACAATTGAATCTTCACCAATGTCAAACAAGTAGTAGCATGACACTTTAAAACAACGGCGGTACTTTCAACTTATACGGGCAGAGCGGTACTTTTACAAGAGCGAGCGATGCTTTCAACTTATCTGGCAAAGCGGTATTTTTACAAGAGCGAGCGATGACTTTGAGAGGAGGCGCAAGACTTTCAAGGATAAACAGCGGATACTTTGAACAAGGAGCGGTACTTTGTCGTGACCATATTCGACGACTGTGCGTTTGCATAAAAGCTCAAATCGGCGATCCTCGGTGGAAAGTTAGATGGCTATATAGAAACGTCCACCCAAAATTTAAATCACGATCCAGCGGTTAACGAATAAGTTATGATCGTTTCAAAATAGTGCTATAGTAACCTTACGAAACTTTTTAGTTTCTGCGTGAGACTTCGACGACATAACTTTTGATTGAGAGCTCTAATTGACAATCCCTCGGTGAAGCGTTAGATGAATATATGGAGATGCACGAGAAAATATTGTAGCTCGATCCAGCGGTTCAAGAAAAAGTTATGCCTCTTGAAAACAAGTCTTTGCGAGTATTACGAAATTTTGAGATTCGATTTTTTTCTTCCTTTTCTTCAAAAACCTTGTAGATCCCTATATCAAGAGCTCCCGCTCGATACCAATTGTGAAGATCGTTTATAAGCTCACTAGGGATCAATAACAAAGACTAATAACATGCACAAATGAAATAAACTAATCAATTCTTTGTTATTGAACAAGGTTTCATTCACTAACACTAACTAATCTTATTCGTTTATAGGAACACGTCTAGATAACTAAACTACTAACTAAACTAATAACCTAGGTGTTTACAAGACTATACACCTAGGACACACACACACACCTTTAGTCGACTATATTATGGAAGACATGTATATAAAACCTACACATATGTCCTCTTTATATACTAGAAGATTAAGGTTTACAAAATACTACAAAGGACTAATAAATAAAACTTATTTTGCAAGCAAGTCCTTCCATCTTTTTGTAGGTTTCCTTCTTGTCGTATTAAGTCCCTCTTGTTTCATTCTTTTTGTCTTATCAACTCAAACATATAATTCCAATCACATCCACGTGTCCATACGGCCCATCCACGCTCCCTGGTGGGCCTGCCAGTCTCCACTGGACATGTGCCTGTAGGCGTCAGCAATCCTCCTGCTCCATCCCCCTGCTGGTATGCTGGCATCGGCTGCTCGTCATCATCATCATCATCCTGAACTGCGGGATGAGCAAGAAACCATGCGTAGCCCCTACCATAATCCATGATGACCTCCATGGCCTTTAGGGACTTAGCTCTGACAACCTTCGGTTCTACTACAGCATTGAGGTACATAGGTACCTCCCCGACCAGGATGCCAAAGGACTGAGCCAACCGGGTGACAAACATACCACCATACACCTTATCCTCATACCTCATACCACTAGCAGTCCTCAAGTAATCAGCCAACCAGAATGGGATGTTCTGTGCACCCTTGCCAACATGCGGTGAGATAGAATAGATGCGGTAAAGTGACGATGACCCGTGCCACGCGCCTGTTATGGTGAAGGTGATGCAACGGTGCACGAGCCTTATTCGCGGATCCCGGATCCGTGAGGTGTTAGGATTTGGAAAATCCATGATGAAGTGTCGGTCACCCCAACGTATGTTTAGCATATCATAGCTCGTAGACGTAATAGCATTTTAGTTATATTAGCAGTAGTGTAAGTAACTCTGTGGAAGAAGGACGGGTCTTTACCCATTGTATGCCTGATCCACAGCCCGAATGAGGGCGTAGTCATTTGTATAAATAGCCCTCTCCTCACAAGGGAGAGGGTTGGATGTTCATTTGATAATCTAACCTTCCATTTGTTTTATCTCACTAGAATATCCCACTTTCTCTCTATAAACTCTTAAACCATACGCCCATTTATGTTATGATATGATGTGTTTATGAAATCGATATACTACAAATGGTATCAAGAGCCATGGTTTGATCATCCTCTTACATGTTCTTGGATTTCTAGTGGTTTTATATGGTTTTTGGGTTTGAAAAAGTTTAGTGGTATTTTCATCATTTGGACCATTTATAGTGTTAAAGTTTGGATTTTGATTGTACTTTTGTGTTTAGAATCATCATAAGTGTTTAGGTTGTGATTTGGAAGGCTTGAATCACTGTGGTTGGATTGGTTTTGGATTAAAAAGTGGCGTTTTGTTTGTGTTAAAGGAAGCGACTTGTGCCTCGTATACTGTTTCTGATGAGCGATTTGTCCTTGGTTGGAAGCGACTTGTGTCTGTTAGGAATCACTTATTTAAGCAATTTGTCCGGTTCGTGGTTGTACTTGTGCGATTTGTACGGTAAAGCGAGTTGTCACTTTAAGCGACTTGTTTATTTAAGTGAGTTGTAAGTTTAAGCGATTTGTCTTATTTAAGCGACTTGTCCATCAAGCGAGTTACTGGGTTAAGCGACTTGTATGTTTAAGCAATTTGATTGATGAAGCGATTTTTCTGATTCAGCAACTTGTCAGTTTAAGCGACTTGTCATCTCTGCGACTTGTGCTGAGTGTATTGATAAGGTTTTAAAATGTACCTTTTTGAGGGGTCGTTTAAGCCCTTAATTGATCACTTTTGTATCCGTTATTACTTAATATCGTTCCTGTTGGAATCACTCCTAAACCTAAATCAAGTGTTAGTAATTCACATGTAATAGTTAGCTTAATTATGGCCTTTATGTTTGTTTATAGCCTTAAGCTTATGTAGAAGGCCCATGAGCTTAGGCCCAAGCCCATAGGAGAAAGGAAGGGACTAGGAAGTGTTGCCTGGCTTCCTCCTATAAATACTCTTGTATAACCTCACTTGAGGTTGGTTATTCAAGTTATTTTCTTTCACTACACTCACATACAACCGTGTCTTTATATCGTGTGTTTGTGTTTGATTTCTTGTTCAATCGCCTTAATCTCTTTCTAAGTAAGCTTGTGTTGTAAAACTAGTGACCTAACAGTAGTATCAATCGCCTAACTAGTTGGGTGAATCGTTATTTCTTGAAGTGGGTTTTTGGTCCCTCGCGTGAATAACGTGCTACTTTGGTTCATTTAAAACTCGTTTTTTACACTTTTTAATCCAAGATTCTTGTACTTTCAACGTTTTAAGGTGTTAAAATACTTGTTTTTGGCAAAAGTTTCAACCTTCTGCGTGGATCTAAGTTTTTAAGCTTGTTTTTGAGCGAGGGTGTAAACCTCGCGTAAGCTGTTTAGAAGCTTTGGATCATCAAGTTTCACACTTTTGTGTTATTTTGGTGATATTGAAGCTATTTCATCACAAAAATCTGGTTTAGAAACATCTTTGGGCAAAAGTCATTTTACGAGTAGAACTACGCGTATCAAACCCTAATTCTGGCGTAACTTTATCCTTGGTTTGATCTTGGGTTTCGTGGTTTACTCCGTGTTTTCTTGCTTGGATAAGCTGAAAATCGTCGACTTTGGATATCTTTTGCCTTTGTGATAGTGTAAAAGATCATTTAAACAAAACCACTAATCTTACGCATAAGCATAAAGCTTACGGCGTATAAATCTCGCATAAGATTAATCTTACGCCTAAGCCTAGTCTTACGCATAAGTTAATCTCGCTGTTGGAATCACTCCTAGACTATAATTCAATATTAGTTATTCTTATGTAATAGGTAGCTTATTATGGCCTTTATGTTTGTTTTAGCCTTAAGCTTATGTAGAAGGCCCATGAGCTTAGGCCCAAGCCCATAAAGGAAAGGAAGGAACTAGGGTGTTGCCACAGCTTCCTCTATAAATACTCTTGTAAACCTTAATTTGAAGGTTGGTTTTCAAGTTATTCCTTTCATTCATACTCTACGCGTAACTGTCTTACTATATCGTGTGTGTGTGTTTGGTTTACTTGTTCAATCGCCTTTATCTCCTTCTAGTAAGCTTGTGTGGTAAAACTAGTGACCTAACAGTGGTATCAATCGCCTACTAGTTGGGTGAATCGTTTTGTTTTTGAAGTGGGTTTTTGGTCCTACGCTTAAAACAACGGTTTGATACTTTGGTTCGCTTAAAAACTCGTTTTTTACACTTTTTAATCCAAAATTCTTGTACTTTCAATGTTTTAAGGTGTTAAAATAAATGTTTTTGGCAAAAAGTTTCAAACTTTATTCCTGGATCATCTTTTTTAAACTAGTTTTTGAACGAGGGTGTAAACCTACGCGTAACTGTTTTAGAAGCTTTGGATCATCAAGTTTCACACTTTTGTGTTATTTTGGTGATATTGAAGCTATTTCATCACAAAAATCTGGTTTAGAAACATCTTTGGGCAAAAGTCATTTCTGAGTAGAACTACGCGTATCAAAACCCTAATTCTCTGTAACTTTATCCTTGGTTTGATCTTGATTTCGTGGTTTACTCCGTGTTTTCTTACTTGGATAAGCTTGAAAATCGTCGACTTTGGATATCTTTTGCCTTTGTGATAGTGTAAAAGATCACTGGATAAAACCCTAAATTACGCATAAGCATAAAGCTTACGCGTAGAATCCTCATAAGATTTATCTTACGCATAAGCCTAGTCTTACGCATAAGGTAATCCTCGCTAAGATTCTCGCCTAACTTTGTGTCTCGCATAACTTTAGTGTCTTTTCTACTACTTACGTAACTCTTTATTGTTACGCGTAACTTTCAATGTTTTACGCATAAGTGCTACTTGGTTTATTGTGATTTCTCGCCTAAGGATACTTCATCAACAAAGGTTCATTCGACTACAAAGATCCATCAACAAAGTTATCAAAAAAAAAAAAAAAAAAAAAATTAATTTGGCGGGAAAATTTGAGTAAAATTTAATTTTTAGGAGACTAAACGTTCAATTTTACGCGAGATTCAAATTTTGGTTTAAGCTGCGAAAAGTTTGGTCAAAATTCAAATTTTGGGTCCAAATTCAAATTTTTGGTAAAATTGGCCTCAAAGTGTCATAACTCAAAATTTTCTTGCAACCTTAGAATTGAATTTTATAGTGAATTTCAAATTTTGAGAGTCAAAATTTTTCAAAATTATTTTGGAGGAAATTGCAATTCACTATATCGACCTTCACATGTGCTATATCGACTTTGCCTTTTCTTCTCTTTGATTCTTCTGCGGGGGAGTGAAATGGATTCGATCATAAAGATCCATTTGTGGCATTGAAAGAGAAGGATACATGGCTCGCTCTAGCATTGAAGCGTCGAGACATCATCAAATTCCCGATATCCCGATCGTGCAAGGTGAAAAGAGTTGATGTACATGAAAGACATGCTCGAATGGACGTTGAGAATGTTGTGATTCGCAACTCTATCGATGTCACGCGGACAATGAGGTTGTAGCATTGAAGCGAGGATGGCGACAGCGAGATCGGAGAAGATATCATACTTAACTACGACAAGGCCCAACTCGTGACGAAGAACAAATGGTTGAGAAGATATCTTACCCACCTATGACAACGACACGAGCGGATGGTTGAGGTACAATCTCTTTGATCATACTCTGCACGCAAATGCGATACAACAAAATGAGCAACCTGAATTGAAATGAAGGAGGGTTGACCGATGTGTTGCACATTGTCCGACCAACTATCTCATATACGAGCCTTACTTGTTAACAATTCTCTGGCGTCAAATCAAACTACGGAATCGAAAACATTCTTCCCAAAAGACCATTGCTCGGTTTGATAAAGATTTTTCAAAACTAGAGCACGTTGCATCTCTCTGAACTTAAAGCGCAAAACAAATCTTTTCTTCAAAACACAATGGTCGGTATTCAAATGAACAAAGTAATCGTGTGGATTCATTAGTTAAAGAAAATGAGCATTTAAAGGCTCAACTTCAAGCAAAGGGCTTGCACATGTTGCTTTACTAAAAAAGCGAGAAGATTCACCGACAAGAGTGTGGATACTAATTTTGCAAAACCAACAATCTTGGGAAATCGTCTCTACAACCTTCGAAAACAATGCAGAAGTTAGACAACCAACCGCATTTAAATCGAGCGTTCAAAATCTTCAAAACCACGGTTTCCTCCCAAGTTGTTGAGAATAATCATTTGATAAAACCGGTCCTCCACATTCACGGCCTAAGAATAATGTACGTGTTCATTAAACATGTTTACATTAAACTGTTTCTTATACTACTACATTAAACCTCGACTTGTGGTCTGCTCCTGCAAATCTAGGATTAGTTCAAACACCGTGTCTAAATTGAGCATTAAAAGTAAAGATTCATATGATTCAAATGACACGTCAAGAAGCGTGATCTAGAAAAGGCTAGGAAAAGGGCACTTCTTCAAAAGGATGGAATCTTAGGTTCACGACCTAGTGTATCACCTTCAGTGTATTCTTGAACACTTACACGTAGTAGCAAACCAAAACCTAAGTTAACTCAACAAGCAGTTAGAAATAAACCCGTTGATCTAAATGTAAACTATCGAAACCTAATAGGTGGATCCATATAGGGCGCCGACTTCCCAAAAGAAGTTTCAACATCCCCTAGATCTAACCTTAGATGGATACCAACGGGTAGGATTTTCAAAGCTGTTAGTCTTAGGTGGATTCCTACACAGCAAGATACTAAGTAGTTGCACCAAAACAAGTGGGATACCAACACCATCCATCCCTCGAGGCGGAAAGGAAATCATCAAAATAGCATGTTCGGTGTCAAGAAGATAATTGACACTACATCTTTATGTTTAACATACGGAACCCGGTTACACTTGGGGATCCATGTTTGTTAGCCTTGATTATTTTTATTAAGTGATGGTCATTCACGATTAGGAACTTTGTAATGTGTGTAGATATCGTGATAGAATAGTCAACGGGCTCGTGGATTGGGCTAAGCTAATTGGGTATTAGTTATGTTAAGCTAGCCTTGTCTAGTTCGTGAAACCAAGCCCAATCCAAGTCCATCTCAAGGCCCATGGCCAAGCCTTGAGGGCATCATCCTCTCTACTATAAATACCCCTCAAGTATGTCATTTGAGGGTGTGCTTGAGTGTGTGTGTGTGTGTTTTTCCTTTGAAGCAATATAACATCTTATTGTTTTCATCTTTTTCTCTCTGCCTTTCTAAACATATACGAATATACATCAAGTCACCATATCTTTGCTTAATCTTTTCTCTTCTTATACGCATAACTGTTTGTGTTAACGTGGGTATACACGTTTGGTTTGATAAGGTATAAGTGATAAAGGGGCTTTACAATGTTTTCTCTTTCTTGCCCCTTCTATTTTCTATGCGGTACAACAACTATGGCTCCTCTTGGAAATCGGTAGGAACCGTTTCACCGTAAAAAATATCATGATCCATCAATTTGTTCCAACATTGTACTTAATCGTCATGAATTGGAAACATTGCTTGCTCCTGCGGTTAAAGATTACGCAAAAGTCGTGCTTCGGATGTATCGAGCGTTTCATTTGCAACCGATAATACTCTAATTTCGGATACACAGATCTACAACAACAACAAATCTTCTATACGGAAGATCAAGCGCTTTCAACAACAATGACGGTGATGATCAACATAATGAGCAGAGATGTTTTATCGTGATTGATTCTCACGAGATATTTATGGGACTTCACACTTGTTCGATCAATTGGACATACATGGTTTATTTGTCTCCTTATACATGGTTTCGATGTCTTGATTCATCATCAACATACGTGGTATATGATTACGAATCATTGAAAACATCGAGGGGAGAGAGTGTGTAGGTGGTCATTGCTTCCTTGTTCTTCTACATGCTTCTTTGCGAAACCCAATGCCTTCTTGAATTTCTTCAATTAGAGGGATGAAATAAGGCGATCCGTGGCTCAAGCGTCTCACTTTGGTGTTATCGTCTCAATTTCACGGGTGATCTTGTGAAGTTACCCAAATATGATGTTATGATGCCTCACACACGGTCTTGGCATCGAGTTCTTGAATATTCACGGTGATTAGTATTCGAAAGACCACAACATTAGGGAGAAAGTCGTATCATTTACAGAGAAACTAGAAGGGGTTGAATAGTTTACCAATTAAAAACTTTGTTTTGAAACTTATTGAAAGATCAATTGATATTGATCTTGAGTATGTTAATGAAATATGCAAGCAATGTGTAATAAGTAAATAGGAAAGAAATGATCAAACCACAACACGTTGTTTATAGTGGTTCGACCTACAAGGACTCTTTTTCCTTGCCTACTCCACTCCCAGTCTCACACTCAAGAGTTTAACTTCACTAGTCAACAAGCTCCTTTCACCGTGTGAGAAAACCTTTACACTTAAACACACTATTTCCGACACTAAGCTAGATGTCGAGTTCTTTCCAAGGGTACAACTCTCCACACACAATGTATTTTGAGGACTAAAATACTAACCACTCACACTCACAAGATTATGATGGTTTGATACAACAATGAAGTATGGATCAACACTAGATCATACAACACTAAACAAACAAGACTTCCAACTTCTCGTTGAAGCTTGAATATGACTTGATCTTCTTTGCTACAAAGAGATCACTAATATGATATGAAACCGAGTTAGAAAGGTTAGAGAAGATATGTATGAGAGTATGTTAGAAAGGGATGAGAAAACTATTTGGCTTGGCATTGCTATTTATAGCCAAAATGGGCAGAGGCGTCCACGGACCATGAACCCTTAAAGGTTCCGCCCGTGTACCAAATTGGTACAGTGGGGTTCGGCGGCACCAAGATATCAAATCATGCTAAAGTCAACTATATCTAAGTGAGATTGTGCAAGATATGAAGAGTACAAATCCACACAAAATATCTAATGAAATCTTCCAATGATTTCCATGATGCATAACATGATGTCATATGTTGTATTTCTATTTTTAGAAATATGCAAATGCTTAAGTAGTGTTTGTTTTAAGAACCTAACACATTCTAAAACTACTATCATACATAATGATTAGAGTCATATCAAGATGTCACTAATCACAAATGTAAATCTTGAATGATGAATATATTGTTTGAGAAAGCTTGTTTTAATATCTATTAAACTTGACAAGCTTTAAGCTTTTATAAATTAAATTTACTTTTGTAGTTAACAAAACTTAGGCAAAATCAAAAATATAAATAACGTTTAATGGCGATATTTGTATTAACAATCTCCCCTTTTGTTGAGGACAAAATATAAATTTTATTTTTATAAAAGATACAAGGTTTGTGCAAGAGTTATAAAAATATTAGTTTTAGAACTTGAAAGAGAATGATAATGCAAGTGTATGATGTTTGACTTTTATGAAAGTCAATGAATTCACTAGTTGATGCATGATGTTGACTTTTTCGAAAAGTCAAAGTATGCGATTGACTTTTAAGAAAGGTCAAGTATTACCAATGAAGTATCTGTTTGACTTTTTCGAAAGTCAAAGTATGCGATTGACTTCTTGAAAAAGTCAAGATATAAATATAATCAAGTTCTATATTTTCTCCCTTTTGTCTCGACAAAAGAAGAGATCGATGCGAATGTAATGAGCCCGAGCCATTATCTCCCCATGATCAAAGCTCCCCTAAATTGGGTGCTTTAATGGGAAGATTCATGGATTGTAAAATAAAGCTACAAAAAATTGTTAGTAATAATGATCATTCACAAGCATTTCCAAACACTATGTAATGACACCAATATAATAAACAACATTCATTAGTTAAAATTTTTCATGAGTAAAGATCATGAAAAGAGAACACAATGATGTGTTTTAGTACAAGAAATAAAAATGATCCTAAGAAAGTAAAAACAAGAAAGACTAGTCTAAAACCATCCTAAAGTGATGGTGGATGGGAAAGAGCGTTGAGGCAGCTCAAGGATGTAGTTGAGGATGAACCTCATTTCTTCTTGGAAGTCATGGACCATAACCGGGTCCGCTTACACGGTTTAGCCCGTTTGCTCACAAGTTGAGCAACCATGCCTTGGAGGGTAGAATGTTTGGGGAGGTTGTGATGGTGGAATGGTGGATGTGTTGGTGGTATTGGGGATGATTGGAGTGGTCATGATGGATGCAAGCAAAGCAATTTGCATTTGCATTGTCTCACTTAAGTGAGAATCCACCATGCCTTTGAATTGGTGGAGGTTGTGGAGTTCGCTTGAATCTCTCTCTAGTGGGATTGGCATCCCACATACACTCCTCAATGTCCTCGAGATGAGGGGACATTGATGGGGAAGTGGATGGTCCCCATACAAAGGACCATGAATGTCTTTGTGAATGGGGTGGAAGAGAAGGTTTAGGCCCTAATGGGCGTTTGGGTCAAGGATGACCGAGGTGACTCATGAGCAATCCGCTCAATAGTGCCAAATGTTGGCAATGGTGGTGGATGATTTGGCCTAGGAGGCAAGTCTTCCAAGTCCTCTAGGAAAGTATTTGGTGATGTTGGTGGCGTTGAAAATAACTCCATAGGAATGAGAGTTGGAGACCTTGGTGGTGAAGGTGGTGAGGGTGTTTTGGATGTTTGGATGGGTGCCGGAGGAGGTGAAGTTGGTGTTTTTGTAGGTGGTGGAGTGGTGATCACAATGTGTGATTGATTTGGTGTAGCCAAGGTGAGGCTTGTATCATCGGATGGGAGATGAGATTGTGAGTGGAGAAGACTCGGATGAGGAGCTAATGTTAACGAAGCAACAAGGCCTAACGCTAATTCTAGCGGTCTTCTTGCAAGTTTTTGGAGAGGATTTTGTCATATTTGATTTGGGTTTTACTTTGCTAGATAATAGTAAGAATGAAGAAGGTGTGAGGATGATCATGGTAAAACCTCTCAATTTATAGAAGTGAAAAATTGTCGAGAAATGTGTTTGATTAGATGTTGAACCATTGAAGAGATGAGGTTCCTAATGATTTGGAAGTGGGTTGAATGCTAGTCATATCACCCAAGTCAATCCATACAAGAGAGATGGAGTGAAGAAGAAAAGATTTGCAATAAATGTGTTCTAGTGAGTGGAATTTCCTAACATTGATTACCCACGGTTTGAAGGTACCAAAATTTGGTTCCTTCCTTTATGCCAAAGGGCTCCTTGGGTGGATTTTCAAAATTTTGAATTTTGGTGGAAATGGATTTCTTATATACCTTAGTGAATTATACTAGTTCTAATAACGATATAAACTAATTAAGATTGATTTATAAGTGATGGAAGATAATTTGGAATCACGAAAGAGTCGAAATTCGAAAAATTACCCGAGGATCCACGGCACCAAAATCATACACGCACGGTACCCTAAAAAGGGTGCCGTCTGTCCTTTGTCATGAATGTCTGGCGGTACCAATACATAAAGGACGGTACCAAAATTATGGTGCCGTCGATCCGTGAAGTCTTGAAATATGGATGATACGTTTTTAGGTGTCGGGGACATTTCGAAACACGAAATTTTTCTCAAAAGTGTTATACTAAACATTTCTAGTTAGGAAAAGCAAATAACACATGTATAAACATAGTGGAGTATAGATTTTGAGCAAGGCTTATTGATTTCCACAATATAGTGAAAATGGGTAAAATTTGATAGTATACTAGCGCTATCCTCCTGCATAAGATTGTTAGCAAACGACAATTTTAGAAGTTATATTGTCATCCTACAAGATAAAAACAACAAAATAGTATCAAACATTAGAGAAAATGCATTGTTCCAAACACTCCTTAAAGTATCCTCATTTGTCCAACTTCTTGTAAATCTTGTTCATCATCCTACCAAGGCACTTGAACATTCCCTTAGTTTGTTTGAACTCTTCTGATTCATTCTCGATCTCAGGAAGAGACACGTAATACTCGTGAGGTGGAAGACGAGAGCTTGGAAGACCATCCTCGGAGCTATTTGATGATGATGATGAAGGAGTTGGAGGTTTAGCTCTCTTGCCTTTAGTCTTAGCAACTCGAGCATCACTCAAAGGTACAAAGATGTGAGGATGAGTTCATAGTGAAGGTGCATCCCTTTTGGGGTTGGTGGAATTGGTGCGAAGTTTCTATAGAGGCAGTGAGAAGCATCCGTATGGAAGAGCAACCGATCCTTGAGTTGGAATATCAATCATTCTCCTAGCTATGTAGTAGGCCAAGTTGAATGGTTGTCGGGTGGACAAGTTGTAGAGCATGTGGCAAAGACAAGCGTTTATGTGATCCTATTTCCTATGGTGCTAATGACGTTGGCTCTAAGTAACTCCTCCCATTTCTTAAATTCGGGCTTAAGTTCATTTAGCTCCATTCCATATGGATCTCGGTCTACCTCTTTTCCCTTCGGGTTACTCGGGTTGTATCGGTTTTGGGTTAAAAGGTGTTCACGGATGACATCCTTATCGGCCAAGCGGGTTAGATAGGGAGAAGTGCGGTCGTTGATTGCATCAAGAGCGGTGAGTGACCACTTATCCGTGTGACACAAGTTCCTCGGTTTGGAATTCCTAGTACTTTAGCAAATTAAGCAAGGTGATGGTGTAGTCATTTTGGTTGATTCTAAAGCTAAGACAAAATTCATCATCGTCTTCATCACTAAAGCCGGTCACACTAGCATAGAATTCTAACACAAACCTAGGACAAATTGGTTCATCAATGTCAAGAAGACAATCGAATTGAATGGCGGCTAGTTCTTCACGAAGATTGGTATGTTCAAGGAAGGATGGGTGAATGGTTCTACCCTCATGGAAATACCTTGATTCTAGACCCTAAATATTTCTACTTGTTCCTTGGTAAGTCCTTTGGTTTTGTGGTGTTTGGGAATGTAGTTAAGGGTGTCTTTGTGATCATAGAATCTTGCGGCTACCATGGTTATTCCTAAGGACAAGAATTAAAAAAATGAGAATAAATTTTAACGTTTTTGGTTCTAGTGTGTGCCTACATGAAAACAATTTGGAGTTGCGGTTATCTCGACTCATTTTATGCACAAAAATGGTTTTAGTGGGGTGTTTGGAAAATACCATGAGATAACCCAAATGCTCCTAATTTAATGTGGCTTCATTTGAATATACCCGGGAATGCATATTAGTTATGCAATACATTTAGTATTCAAGAGCATGCAAGTGATGAAAATTTAACGTTTCTATTTGTATTAGCAATGACAAAAAAAAATGTTTTCCTACAAGTGAGAAGCTTTTCAAAACTTTTGACATGGGGTGTTTGGTTGTTTGAATAAGGCCTTATATTCATTATCTATCAATTAGTGGGAAACATGATTTGTTTATGCAATATGATAATGTAGTACCTAATTTCAATGACTAGTTATGCATTTTGCCAATTGAATTCATATTTGGTATAAAAGCATACATAAAACCCCATGTAATGATTTGTGATAGTTTTGTGCATAAATAAGAATCCTAGACTCGAATTAAGAGATGAAATGTAGTTAGGATACTTACAATGATGTTATCTTGATGATTAGTGGTGGGAAGATGACAATAATGAGCTTGGTTTAAGTTTTACACGTTTTGGTAAAGTGGGTTTTGAGGAAGAGGATGATTTGTATCTGACGATTTTGCTTCTATAGACACCACGGACGAGACGGTACCAAATATTTGGTTCCGTCTTTGTTATCGTTGGTGCCGTAGCTACGATGGCAGTACAAGACAAAATTGTTTTGTTTTATTATTCTAATGTTTTGGACTATGTTTATCCTACATGTTTGGTTCCATTAATCCTAAACCAAGTCTAAGAAGATTAAAGGTTCTCGTTTAAGAGGTTTAGTTAAGATGTCGGCAATGTTGTCTTGGAGGATACTTTCTCGATTGAAATGTTTCCTTTTTGAACATTGTCATGAAGAAAGTGATGACGGATTTCAATGTGCTTTGTACGAGCATGTTGAGCAGGATTCTTCTTGAGATCGATGGCTCCTTTGTTGTCATAAAGTATCACAATTTCGTTGAGATGAATTCCGTGATCTCGAGAGCTTGCTTCATCCAAAGAGCTTGTTGACATGCTTTTCGGCTGAGGCGTATTCGGCTTTAGTAGTTGAGATGGCTAAAGCCGTTTGCTTCTTTTGCAAACCATGAGGTGAGACAATGTCCAACAAAAGTGCAAATACCACTTGTACTTTTCTATCGACATAATCACCGGCATGATCCGAGTTAGCATACACTATGGTTTCTATACCCGTTCCTTTGGGATACCATAATCCTAAACACGTTGTTCCCTTAATATATCTAAAAATCCTTTTTAAGGCTTCTAAGTGTGATGCCTTTGGGTTTTCTTGAAAGCGAGCACATAGACAAACACTAAACATAATATCGGGTCTACTAGCCATAAGATAGAGTAGGCTACCAATCATTCCTTTATATTTAGTGTTATCTACGGATTCACCTTCTTCGTCCTTGGTGAGTTTAGTGTCCGAGGACATGGGTGTTTTAGTTGGTTTGGAATCTTCAAGACCAAATTTCTTAAGCATGTCTTTTATATATTTAGATTGGTTAAAGAAAATACCATCTTCTAGTTGTTTAATTTGAAGTCCTAGAAAGAAGTTTAACTCACCCATCATACTCATTTCAAACTCGTCATGCATGATTTTAGAGAAATCATCACATAGTTCTTGACAAGTTGATCCGAATATAATGTCATCAACGTATATTTGAACAATAATAATTTGTGATTCCTTTTTCTTGGTAAAAAGAGTATTATCTACTAATCCCATAGTATATTTGTTATCAATAAGAAAAGTCTTAAGGCGGTCGTACCAAGCTTTAGGTGCTTGTTTAAGGCGTATAATGCTTTCTTGAGTTTGAAGATATGATGTGGTTTCTCAAAGTCGGTAAAACCGGAGGTTGAGCAACATACACTTCTTCGTTAATAAACCCATTAAGGAAAGCACTTTTAACATCCATTTGAAATAATTTAAAGTCATAAGCACATGCATAAGCAAGTAATATTCTAATAGATTCAAGTCTAGCTACGGTGCATAAGTTTCATCATAGTCAATTCCTTCTTGTTGATTATAACCTTGTGCAACAAGCCTAGCTTTGTTTCTAGATACTACACCATTTTCATCCATTTTGTTTGAAAGACCCATTTTGTTCCAATTATAGTTTGATCTTTGGGTTTTGGAACTAGTTTCAAACATCATTTCTAACGAATTGGTTTAATTCTTCTTGCATGGCAATTACCCATGATTCATCTTTTATTGCTTCATTTATGGTTTTGGTTCAATGGTGGATACAAAACAAAATGATTACTTTGATTTTGGGCTTGTGACCTTAAGGTTCTTTGATTAAGTTGTCCTATGACCTTTTCTAATGGATGACTTTTAGATTCTTTGATGTTGACAATTTCCTTATTTGATGGTTCATCTTCCTTGTTATTATTAATTTGACTTTCTATTATTTGACTTTCAACTAAGTCATCATCTACCAAAGGTGATGTCTTAGAGGAGGTGGACTTTAAATCAAATGTTATGTTCAACGATTCCTCGACTATCATTGTTTCTTTATTTAGAACAATGTAAGCTTTACTAGTTTGAGAGTAACCAAGAAATACACCTTCATAAGACTTTGGGTCAAACTTGGTGAGATAATCCTTAGTATTAAGAATAAAGCATTTACAACCAAAGACTCTAAAATATCCTAATGTTGGCTTTTTACCTTTATAAAGTTCATATGGTGTTTTGTTTAGGAAAGGGCGCATTAAGACTCTATTTAAAATATATGTAGAAGTGTCAGCGGCACACCAAAACTTTTGAGGAATGTTTTGTTCATTAAGCATTGTTCTACTCATTTCTTGAATTGTTCTATTTTCGTTCTACTACTCCATTTGATTGAGGTGTTCGTGGAGAGGAAAAATTATGTGTTATACCATTTGTATCACAAAAGTTTCCAAATTGAGTTTCGTTGTCAAATTCACGACCATGATCCATTCGGTTCGACACAATTTTGACACCTAGAAGATTTTGAATTTTCTTGCAAAGTATTTCAAATTTATCAAAAGCTTAGTTTTGGTTTTCAAAATAACGTCCAAGTAAACCTTGAGTAATCATCTACTATGACCAAAGTGTATAAGTTGCCTCCATAGCTTCTTATAGCGGATGGTCCAAACAAGTCCATATGTAATAATTCTAGACACTTAGATGTGGACACCATATTTTTAGATTTGTGACTACTATGTGTTTGTTTACCAATTTTGCAAGCGTCGCAAAAGTGTTGGTCATATTTCGTTTTGGTAAATTCTAACCAACTCTTTTGAAGATAGGTTTTGTATAAGTCTCATATTAGCGTGACCTAGCGTCTATGCCAAAGAGATGAGCTATCGTCTAATGTTGTTAAGCAAAGTTTGTCATTATATGTTTTATCTATTTTCATGGCGTATATGTTATTTTTCCTAACTCCTTTAGCTATGGTGATACCATCTTTTAGTATTTTACTACCATTTTCATCAAATAGTACTTTATACTTTTTATCACATAGTTGGCTAATACTAAGTAGATTGAATCCTAACCTATCCACATGAGCAACATTTTCAATAGTTAGGGAGTTATGAGCAATCGTACCTTTGCCAATGATTTTGCTTTTGAGATTGCTACCTAAAGTGACATTACCTCCGTCATACTCTTGGTATGATGAGAAGAGACTTTTGTTGCCCGTCATGTGTCGTTAGCATCCACTATCTTTTATCCATTCATCAGGTTCCAATCCAACTTTTAAGCATACCTAAGAAGCAAATAACTCAAGCATTTGGTCCCCAATATCTCATGGGTCCGTTTGGGTTAAACATACCATTTATTTGATTTATGTATGGAAATGATGGATAAGAGTTCCATGGCATGTAATCTGGAGTTTGATATGGTCTAGGGAAACTTTGATTCCAACCGTTGTGTTGGTAGTTAGGTTGAACGTTGTGGTTGCTCTTAGGAAAGGGACGTTTGGCAAAAGAAGTTTTATATCGTTGTTGAGTAGTTTTTGATCTAAATTCATTTTAATAAGTCCTACTCACGATATAATAGCTGGTTTTAGTTTAACATTATCATTGGTTTTCTTTGTTACTTTAACAAATTCATGACGGTCCGTGACATGAACATTACATTACTGTTTGAAGTACCATGGTACCATTTGCTAGCAGACGGAACCCTTATTTTGGTTCCGTCGGTCCGTCTTTATCTTCGCACAATTTTGATGAGAATGTTCGTCCTTTTCGACCGCTTTGTTTTGACTCTTTGGAATTAATACTTCATTAAAACCTAGCCCATTCATGGCTCACGGTGTTTTATGGATTTTAACTATTTCATCGGCAAGAGCGATGTTTTGTTAAACCTTTTAAACTTAGAATTATTTTCGATTAGAACTTCTTGTGTGAGCTTTAGTTTTTCTAATTCAAGATTAAGCTCTTGACATGATTTACAATCATCGTCATTTGCCTTTCCTTTTCAAGTCGTTTTGCTTTTTCTTTCAACTCATATACTTCATTTTCCAAAATTCCTTTTTGATTTTAGAAATTTATTTTTAGTTATGATGTTTAGACTTAGCTCGCACAATTGATTATATTGTTTTGCAAGGTGTCATCATCTATAGAATAAGAAGAGTGGAAAGTACCTCATTTGACTCATGTGCCATTAGGCGATCTCTTCCTTGCTTGATTCTTCATCGTCTTCACTATCACCCAAGCACCACTTACAAAGCTCGTTGAGTTTTGCTTTTAGGTGGCTTGGGACATTCTCCTATGAGATGACTTGCATCACCACATCTAAAACACTTTCTTTCGCCTTTACTCTTCTTATCATCCCGATCTTTTCGGAATGGCTTCTTTTCTTCTCGAGGTTGTCTTACAAACTTTCCTCTTCTTCTAAAGAACTTCTTGAAATCTCTAACGGCCATGGCATACTCCTCATCTTCACTCTGGGACAAGATTCATCATCATCGCTGATTCCGCCTTTGCTTTTAGAGCAGCGGTTTGATCTTCTCCTTTCTTCCTTTGATGATCTCGAATCTTTCTCCATTACCATTTCGTGAACTTTGAGGTTGCCAATTAGCTCGATCTAGTGACATTATTGAGATCTCTTTGATTCTTCAATAGCGGTCACTTTAGCTCTCCATTTGGGATGGAGTGCTCTTAGAAATTTCCTGACAAAGTTCTTACTACGAAAAGATTCATCAAGTGCTTTAAGTGATGTAATGATAGTGTTGAAACGAGCAAAGCCACAATCAATGGTTTCATCTTCAGGGGTAACAAATTGTTCATATTGTTGAACAAGAAGATCAATTTTGTTATGCTTGACTTGTGAATTACCTTGATGTGTAACAATTAAAGATTCCCAAATATCTTTGGCGGTTTCACACAAAAATTCTTTCATATTCTTTTCTAGGTAAAGCATTATAAAGCATCCTTTTAGCTTCATTATTTTTAGCAACTAATTTCTTTTGTTCATCAATGGAAATATCCTTTGTTGTAGAACTAAAATCTCCTTTAACAATAATAAACCAAAGATCTATATCTTTTGATTTTACATATGTTTCAAAACGGTTTTTCCAATAGATAAATCCATTGGTTTCAAAGAGTGGTGGTCTTTGCATGGATTGCCCTTCTTTAAAGTTTTCAGAATCCATGAATCATTTCAAGTTTATAAAATACAAGTTATTTTAGAAATTCTTGAGCAACGAGGCTGGTACCAATTGTAGAAAACTAGAAGGGGGTTGAATAGTTTACCAATTAAAACTTTGTTTTGAAACTTATTGAAAGATCAATTGATATTGATCTTGAGTATGTTAATGAAATATGCAAGCAATGTGTAATAAGTAAATAGGAAAGAAATGATCAAACCACAACAATTTGTTTATAGTGGTTCGACCTACAAGGACTCTTTTTCCTTGCCTACTCCACTCCCGAGTCTCACACTCGAGAGTTTAACTTCACTAGTCAACAAGATCCTTTCACCGTGGAAAAACCTTTACACTTCGCTTACACTATTTCCGACACTAAGCTAGATGTCGAGTTCTTTCCAAGGGTACAACTTCTCCCACACACAATGTATTTTGAGGACTAAAATACTAACCACCACACTCACAAGATTATGATGGTTTGATACAACAATGAAGTATGGATCAACACTAGATCATACAACACTAAACAAACAAGACTTCCAACTTCTCGTTGAAGCTTGAATATGACTTGATCTTCTTTGCTACAAAGAGATCACTAATATGATATGAAACCGAGTTAGAAAGGTTAGAGAAGATATGTATGAGAGTATGTTAGAAAGGGATGAGAAAACTACTTGGCTTGGCATTGCTATTTATAGCCAAAATGGACGAGGGCGATCCGGACCCATGGAACCCTTAAAGGTTCCGCCTGTGTACTAAATTGGTGCCGTGGGTTACAGCGACCAAGATATCAAATCATGCTAAAGTCAACTATATCTAAGTGAGATTGTGCAAGATATGAAGAGTACAAATCCACACAAAATATCTAATGAAATCTTCCAATGATTTCCATGATGCATAACATGATGTCATATGTTGTATTTCTATTTTAGAAATATGCAAATGCTTAAGTAGTGTTTGTTTTTAAGAACCTAGCATTCTAAAAACTACTATCATACATAATGATTAAGTCATATCAAGATGTCACTAATCACAAATGTAAATGCTTGAATGATGAATATATTGTTTGAGAAAGCTTGTTTTAATATCTATTAAACTTGACAAGCTTTAAGCTTTTATAAATTAAATTTACTTTTATCGTTAACAAAACTTGGGCAAAGATCAAAAATATAAATAACGTTTAATGAGCGATATTTGTATTAACAATTTAAATCTTCGTGGTTTTGTTTGGTGTGATGCGTCTACATACGTGAGAAGATCCTGTTGATTTTGGCATTTTACCTCGAGCGGATCTTCCGCAATTAGTCGATTTTCTTTGTGTGGTTTCTTGCTCATCTACAAATTTCACGTGACATCGAAACCTTCAAAAGTTAGAGAAATGTAGACTTCATCAAAGTTTCAAATCTGCTAAAAGACGGTTGTCGGTTTGGGGGCGATTCGAAACTTCTTCATAATGGCTTGTGCACACATAACGGTGTACAACCGTTATTGTCAAAAAGGACCATGTGGTGCGCTTGATTGCCACAATCCTTATAAAAGGAGCGAAAGCTTCTTACTTTTGAGTAAAACCTATCAAACCTTTCATTTTCAGGTTTTGCTCAAAGGACAAGTACTTCCGTATGATTTTCAAAACATCAACCGTTTATATCACTAGTTGAGGGGAGTATTTGAATTAAAACTTTGTTCACAAATTGTTCATAGTGGTCATCTTCCCAACACTCGAAATGGTCATATTTATTCTCAACTTTTCAAAATAACATTTTATATGCCATTTTGAGGGGAGAAAATTATGTGATAAGAAATATGTTGTGTAATTGCAAATGAATCACGTGTAATAGACTTAACCAGCAGATTGATTACTAAACTTGTTAGTAACTCGAAAAGACTTGTCACCGGACGGGTAATAATTTTAAGCTAGTTAGCTAGTAATATAGCGTGTCTCATGAAAGGACTTGTCCAAGTAGAAAGTACCATTCGAGAAACTCTTGGTAGACATGAACTCGACGGGTATGACAACCTTTCGAGGTTTGTCTACACCTTCAAGGTAGTTATTAGAGCTAGTTGTCTCCTAAAAGTCGACAATGTAACTCTTTAACTATGCAACGTAACCGTGTCTCGCGGGGATTGTCTATCTTGAGTTGATCAATTCAAAAGTTGGCTTCTTCCACACGGTCTGATTTCCGTCAAAACTTTAAAGCACAAGTGGAGGGGAGTATTTACGCAAAAGATAAAACTCTCGAGTGGTTCAAACATGTTTTCATTTACAAACCCTTTGAGAGATTTTCTTGAAAAGTGGTTTTATGGCAACATAGGTTAGTCATGGAGTGATAAGGTAACTAAGATTAGAATAACAGTCCTATGATCCGCCAGAGCCGGAGGGATCTACCAAGGACATCACAAATAGTTAGTACTTAGAAGTCCTTAGGTACGATTATAAAAGGAGAAAATGAGAATCGGAGAAGAAGGAGTTGAAGAATTAAAAAGAAATGCAATGAAAGGGTGAAAAGAAATAGCCCTCCAAATTATTCAACTTAGGGCGCGGACACAGGTTCAATTCATATGCTCTTGGTTGTCACTTAGTGACCTTTGGTATTGAAGATTAAAAGTCGTCATGGACCCGTTGCGCATGCACTAAACCTTCTTAGCCACTCAAGTTTCTCTCTACATAAGCTTGTTTCATTCTCACAAGGAACCCTACGTAAACTATTGGCTTTCTCTTAGAGATCATTTGGTATTGAAGAAGGAGACCCTCCCTAGTCTCCGCGGGAAAACCAAAACGACTATTGAGTCTAGAGCCACAAGATTCATCAAAAGATCTCTTAGGTACACTTGACATCTTGATAAGGTTTTAAAGGTACCTTTTAAAGGGGTCATTTAAGCCCTTATTCGATCATACATATCCGTTATTGCTTAATATCGTTCCTTTTTTGCTTCATCAAGAGCTTGTTGACATGCTTTTCGGTGAGGCGTATTCGGCTTTAGTAGTTGAGATGGCTAAGCGGTTTGCTTCTTGCAAACCATGAGGTGAGACAATGTCCAACAAAAGTGCAAATACCACTTGTACTTTTTCTATCGACATAATCACCGGCATGATCCGAGTTAGCATACACTATGGTTTCTATACCCGTTCCTTTGGGATACCATAATCCTAAACACGTTGTTCCTTAATATATCTAAAAATCCTTTTTAAGGCTTCTAAGTGTGATGCCTTTGGGTTTTCTTAAGCGAGCACATGAACACTAAACATAATATCGGGTCTACTAGCCATAAGATAGAGTAGGCTACCAATCATTCCTTTATATTTAGTGTTATCTACGGATTCACTTCTTGTCCTTGGTGAGTTTAGTGTCCAGGGACATGGGTGTTTTAGTTGGTTTGGAATCTTCAAGACCAAATTTCTTAAGCATGTCTTTTATATATTTAGATTGGTTAAAGAAAATACCATCTTCTAGTTGTTTAATTTGAAGTCCTAGAAAGAAGTTTAACTCACCCATCATTCATTTCAAACTCGTCATGCATGATTTTAGAAAAATCATCATAGTTCTTGAACAAGTTGATCCGAATATAATGTCATCAGCGTATATTTGAACAATAATAATTTGTGATTCCTTTTCTTGGTAAAAGGTATTATCTACTAATCCCATAGTATATTTGTTATCAATAAGAAAAGTCTTAAGGCGGTGTACCAAGCTTTAGGTGCTTGTTTAAGGCGTATAATGCTTCTTGAGTTTGAAGATATGATGTGGTTTCTCAAGTCGGTAAAAGGAGGTTGAGCAACATACACTTCTTCGTTAATAAACCCATTAAGGAAAGCACTTTTAACATCCATTTGAAATAATTTAAAGTCATAAGCACATGCATAAGCAAGTAATATTCTAATAGATTCAAGTCTAGCTACCGTTATAAGTTTCATCATAGTCAATTCCTTGTTGATTATAACCTTGTGCAACAAGCCTAGCTTTGTTTCTAGATACTACACCATTTTCATCCATTTTGTTTGAAAGACCCATTTTGTTCCAATTATAGTTTGATCTTTGGGTTTTGGAACTAGTTTCCAAACATCATTTCTAACGAATTGGTTTAATTCTTCTTGCATGGCAATTACCCATGATTCATCTTTTATTGCTTCATTTATGGTTTTGGTTCAATGGTGGATACAAAACAAAATGATTACTTTGATTTTGGGCTTGTGACCTTAAGGTTCTTTGATTAAGTTGTCCTATGACCTTTTCTAATGGATGACTTTTAGATTCTTTGATGTTGACAATTTCCTTATTTGATGGTTCATCTTCCTTGTTATTATTAATTTGACTTTCTATTGACTTTCAACTAAGTCATCATCTACCAAAGGTGATGTCTTAGAGGTGGACTTTAAATCAAATGTTATGTTCAAGATTCCTCGACTATCATTGTTTCTTTATTTAGAACAATGTAAGCTTTACTAGTTTGAGGTAACCAAAATACACCTTCATAAGACTTTGGGTCAAACTTGGTGAGATAATCCTTAGTATTAAGAATAAAGCATTTACAACCAAAGACTCAAAATATCCTAATGTTGGCTTTTACCTTTATAAAGTTCATATGGTGTTTTGTTTAGGAAAGGGCGCATTAAGACTCTATTTAAAATATATGTAGAAGTGTCAGCGTTACACCAAAACTTTTGAGGAATGTTTTGTTCATTAAGCATTGTTCTACATTTCTTGAATTGTTCTATTTTCGTTCTACTACATTTGATTGAGGTGTTCGTGGAGAGGAAAAATTATGTGTTATACCATTTGTATCACAAAAGTTTCCAAATTGAGTTTCGTTGTCAAATTCACGACCATGATCCATTCGGTTCGACACAATTTTGACACCTAGAAGATTTTGAATTTTCTTGCAAGTATTTCAAATTTATCAAAAGCTTAGTTTTGGTTTTCAAAAATAACGTCCAAGTAAACCTTGAGTAATCATCTACTATGACCAAAGTGTATAAGTTGCCTCATAGCAACATAGCGGATGGTCCAAACAAGTCCATATGTAATTCTAGAACTTAGATGTGGACACCATATTTTTTAGATTTGTGACTACTATGTGTTTGTTTACCAATTTTGCAAGCGTCATAAAAGTGTTGGTCATATTCGGGTTTTGGTAAATTCTAACCAACTCTTTTGAAGATAGGTTTTGTATAAGTCTCATATTAAGCGTGACCTAAGCGTCTATGCCAAAGATGAGCTATCTCTAATGTTGTTAAGCAAAGTTTGTCATTATATGTTTTATCTATTTTCATGGCGTATATGTTATTTTTCTAACTCCTTTAGCTATGGTGATACCATCTTTTAGTATTTTACTACCATTTTCATCAAATAGTACTTTATACTTTTTATCACATAGTTGGCTAATACTAAGTAGATTGAATCCTAACCTATCCACAGAGCAACATTTTCAATAGTTAGGGAGTTATGAGCAATCGTGCCTTTGCCAATGATTTTGCTTTTGAGATTGCTACCTAAAGTGACATTACCTCCGTCGTATCTCTTGGTATGATGAGAAGAGACTTTGTTGCCCGTCATGTGTCGTTAGCATCCACTATCTTTTATCCATTCATGAGTTCCAATCAACTTTTAAGCATACCTAAAAGCAAATAACTCAAGCATTTGGTCCCCGATATCTCATGGGTCCGTTTGGGTTAAACATACCATTTATTTGATTTATGTATGGAAATGATGGATAAGAGTTCCATAGCATGTAATGGGTTTGATATGGTCTAGGAAACTTTGATTCCAACCGTTGTGTTGGTAGTTAGGTTGAGCGTTGTGGTTGCTCTTAGGAAAGGGACGTTTGGCAAAAGAAGTTTTATATCGTTGTTGAGTAGTTTTGATCTAAATTCATTTTAATAAGTCCTACACGATATAATAGCTGGTTTTAGTTTAACATTATCATTGGTTTTCTTTGTTACTTTAACAAATTGATGCGGTCCGTGTTCGAACATTACATTACTGTTTGAAGTACCCGGTACCATTTTTAGCAGACGGAACCATTTTTGTTAAATACGGTCCAGTCTTTATCTTCTGACAATTTGTGAGAATGTTGTCCTTTTGACGTTTGTTTGACTCTTTGGAATTAATACTTCATTAAAACCTAGCCCATTCATGGCTCACGGTGTTTATGGTTTAACTATTTCATCGAGAAAGCGATGTTTTGTTAAACCTTTTAAACTTAGAATTATTTTCGATTAGAACTTTTGTGTGAGCTTTAGTTTTCTAATTCAAGATTAAGCTCTTGACATGATTTACAATCATCGTCATTTGCCTTTCCTTTTCAAGTCGTTTTGCTTTTCTTTCAACTCATATACTTCATTTTCCAAAATTCCTTTTTGATTTTAGAAATTTATTTTTAGTTATGATGTTTAGACTTAGCTCGCACATTGATTATATTGTTTTGGGTGTCATCATCATAGAATAAGAAGAGTGGAAAGTACCTCATTTGACTCATGTGCCATTAGGCGATCTCTTCCTTGTTGATTCTTCATCGTCTTCACTATCTCCAAGCACCACTTACAAAGCTCGTTGAGTTTTGCTTTTGGTGGTGTGGGACATTCTCTATGAGATGACTTGCATCACCACATCTAAAACACTTTCTTTCGCCTTTACTCTTCTTATCATCCCGATCTTTTGAATGGCTTCTTTTTCTTCTCGGGGTTGTCTTACAAACTTTCCTCTCTTCTAAGAACTTCTTGAAATCTCTAACGGCCATGGCATACTCCTCGTCTTCACTCTGGGACAAGATTCATCATCATCGCTTGATTCCGCCTTTGCTTTTAGAGCAGCAGTTTGATCTTCTCCTTTCTTCCTTTGATGATCTGAATCTTTCTCCATTACCATTTCGTGAACTTTGAGGTTGCCATTAGCTGATCTAGTGACATTATTGAGAGATCTTTTGATTCTTCAATAAGCGGTCACTTTAGCTCTCCATTGGGATGGAGTGCTCTTAGAAATTTCACGACAAAGTTCTTACTACGAAAATTCATCAAGTGCTTTAAGTGATGTAATGATAGTGTTGGCGAGCAAAAGCCACAATCAATGGTTTCATCTTCGGGGTAACAAATTGTTCATATTGTTGAACAAGAAGATCAATTTTATTATGCTTGACTTGTGAATTACCTTGATGTGTAACAATTAAAGATTCCCAAATATCTTTGGCGGTTTCACACATAAAATTCTTTCATATTCTTTTCTAGGTAAAGCATTATAAAGCATCCTTTTAGCTTCATTATTTTTAGCAACTAATTTCTTTTGTTCATCATGGAAATATCCTTTGTTGTAGAACTAAAATCTCCTTTAACAATAATAAACCAAAGATCTATATCTTTTGATTTTACATATGTTTCAAAGCGGTTTTCCAATAGATAAATCCATTGGTTTCAAAGTGGTGGTCTTTGCATGGATTGCCCTTCTTTAAAGTTTTGGAATCCATGAATCATTTCAAGTTTATAAAATACAAGTTATTTTAGAAATTCTTGAGCAACGAGGCTCTGGTACCAATTGTAGAACTAGAAGGGGGTTGAATAGTTTACCAATTAAAAACTTTGTTTTGAAACTTATTGAAAGATCAATTGATATTGAGTATATTAATGAAATATGCAAGCAATGTGTAATAAGTAAATAGGGAAAGAAATGATCAAACCACAACAATTTGTTTATAGTGGTTATACAAGGACTCTTTTTCCTTGCCTACTCCACTCCCCAGTCTCACTTTCGAGAGTTTAACTTCACTAGTCAACAAGATCCTTTCACCGTGGAAAAACCTTTACACTTCGCTTACACTATTTGACACTAAGCTAGATGTCGAGTTCTTTCCAGGGTACAACTCTCCCACAATGTATTTTGAGGACTAAAATACTAACCGCTCTTCACAAGATTATGATGGTTTGATACAACAATGAAGTATGGATCAACACTAGATCATACAACACTAAACAAACAAGACTTCCAACTTCTCGTTGAAGCTTGAATATGACTTGATCTTCTTTGCTACAAAGAGATCACTAATATGATATATGAGTTAGAAAGGTTAGAGAAGATATGTGAGAGTATGTTAGAAAGGGATGAGAAAACTACTTGGCTTGCATTGCTATTTATAGCCAAAATGGACGAGGGCGTCCGGATGCGGAACCCATAAAGGTTCCGCCCGTGTAAATTAATGCCCAGTGGGGTTACACGACCAAGATATCAAATCATGCTAAAGTCAACTATATCTAAGTGAGATTGTGCAAGATATGAAGAGTACAAATCACACAAAATATCTAATGAAATCTTCCAATGATTTCCATGATGCATAACATGATGTCATATGTTGTATTTCTATTTTAGAAATATCAAATGCTTAAGTAGTGTTTGTTTTAAGAACCTAGCACATTCTAAAACTACTATCATACATAATGATTAAGTCATATCAAGATGTCACTAATCACAAATGTAAATGCTTGAATGATGAATATATTGTTTGAGAAAGCTTGTTTTAATATCTATTAAACTTGACAAGCTTTAAGCTTTTATAAATTAAATTTACTTTTATCGTTAACAAAACTTGGGCAAAGATCAAAAATATAAATAACGTTTAATAGCGATATTTGTATTAACAATTTAAATCTTTTCGTGGTTTTGTTTGGTGTGATCGCGTCTACATACGTGAGAAGATCCTGTTGATTTTGGCATTTTACCCTCGAGCGGATCTTCATGATTAATCGATTTTCTTTGTGTGGTTTCTTGCTCATCTACAAATTTCGGCGCATCGAGAAACCTTCAAAGTTAGAGAAATGTAGACTTCATCAAAGTTTCAAATCTGCTAAAAGGCGGTTGTCAGTTTGGAAGCGATTACGAAACTTCTTCATAATGGCTTGTACATAACGGTGTACAACCGTTATTGTCGAAAGGACCATAGTGCGCTTGATTGCCACAATCCTTATAAAAGGCGAAAGCTTCTTACTTTTGAGTAAAACCTATCAAACCTTTCATTTTCAGGTTTTGCTCAAAGGACAAATACTTCCGTATGATTTTCAAAACATCAGCAGTTTATATCACTAGTTGAGGGTGAATTAAAACTTTGTTCTAAAATTGTTCATAGTGGTCATCTTCCCTTTCACTAATTGTATTATATAACTTTTCAAAAATAACATTTTATATGCCATTTTGAGGGGAAAAATTATGATAAGAAATATGTTGTGTAATTGCAAATGAATACGTGTAATAGACTTAACCAGCGAATTGTGATACTAAGCTTGTTAGTAACTCGAAAAGACTTGTCACAGACGGGTAATAATTTTAAGCTAGTTAGCTAGTAATATAGCGTGTCTCATGAAAGGACTTGTCCAGTAGAAAGTACCATTAGAAACTCTTGGTAGACATGAACTCGGTGGGTATGACAACCTTTCGAGGTTTGTCTACACCTTCAAGGTAGTTATTAGAGCTAGTTGTCTCTAAAAGGCGACAATGTAACTCTTTAACTATGCAGCGTAACTGTCTCTGAGGATTGTCTATCTTGAGTTGATCAATTCAAAATCTTGGCTCTTCCCGACGGTCTGATTTCCGTCAAAACTTTAAAGCACAAGTGGAGGGTATTTACGCAAAAGATAAAACTCGCGATGGTTCAAACATGTTTTCATTTACAAACCCTTTGAGAGATTTTCTTGAAAAGTGGTTTATGGCAACATGGGTTAGTCATGGAGTGATAAGGTAACTAAGATTAGGAATAACAGTCCTATGATCCTTGAGGCGGAGGATCTGCCAAGACATCACAGAATAGTTAGTACTTAGAAGTCAGGTACGATTATAAAAGGAGAAAATGAGAATCGGAGAAGAAGGAGTTGAAGAATTAAAGAAATGCAATGAAAAGGTGAAAAGAAATAGCCCTCCAATTATTCAACTTAGAAATGGAGACAGGGTTCAATTCATATACTCTTGGTTGTCCTAGTGACCTTTGGTATTGAAGATTAAAAGTCGTCATGGACCCGTTAGCGCATGCTAAACCTTCTTAGCCACAAGTTTCTCTCTACATAAAGCTTTTCATTCTAAAGGAACCCTCGTAAACTATTGGCTTTCTCTTGAGATCATTTGGTATTGAAGGAAGACTCTCCTAGTCTCACTTCGAAAACCAAAACGCTATTGGTCTAGAGCCAAGATTCATCAAAGATCTCTTGGTACCTTGACATCTTGATAAGGTTTAAAAATTACCTTTTAAGGGGTCATTTAAGCCCTTATTCGATCATACATGTCCGTTATTGCTTAATATCGTTCCTTTTCACTTTTAGGTCTCTTGAAGGCAAAATCTTTGGAATGATGCTTATTTGGAGCGAAAAAGTAGCGAATATCTGAAAATGGCCAAAGTGAGAATCTGAGACACTCATTTCTTCCGGAAACATAAAGCGGCGGCGTCGCGCTATGCTCTATGACAGCAAGTCGGTAAAGGGGCGTTCTTGACGGCTCGGGCGAAGTGCATGTTTTCAAGACGGCGTCGAATTTCTAATAGATAAATATCATCTGGTGTGTTCTATCTGGTTCTAAACCTATTATACATCAAGATAAGTATTTACTTCATTAATTTAATTATGTCTTTGATTATTTGTGTGTATGCTTGCATATTCTCCATGTCAAGCTAATTTATTTGTGTGTTTGCTAGGGAATATGAAACTTAATTATTGAATATCGATTGGTTGATACTTATCTTAGTTGACTAATGATCTAGAGTCGCTAGATTATTCGTTGTGTATAATGTGACATTTCTTTGTGAACTTTAGAATATAATTATCTAGGTAATTGTAGGATAAAGTATTCAAGAACAACCCAGAAGTGAGGCGATCATAAATCACAGAGGTTGTAAACAAGACCCTTTGGTAATTTCAAAGAGTTAGAAATAAGCCGCCCTATAGCCTTAGAATCCTGTGACTAGGAATAGGGCGTGACAAATCAACCATCAATAGGAGATAATTAAGGAGTAGTAAAACCTAAGTAAACACATCTTTAAACTATCATACAGTACATCAATTAGACATAGACTATGCAACAAGCTTAGATAATTAGATAATAGTAGAGTAATCGGTAGCAATACCAACCCCAAATCAATACCGAGATTAGTACCTTTTCCATTTCTAAAACATAAAAAGATAAAAATAATCTTCCTCAACCTCGACCTTAGCGTAGTAACTTCTCACTACATTCCTATTCCCCAGAGCGATATCAATACCGTGAAACACCTAATTACTACACTACAGCGATTAGGTTCCTTGCCTAGGGTGTTATAAAACTTGCTTTCGAAGAAAGGAAGTTTCCTTGACCCCGACGGCAGCGTGTAGCGTTATCAAGTTTTGGCGCGGCTGCGAGTGAATAGAATAGCTAGTTAGTAGTCCACCTCGTTTGGTTCTTTGTGATTCCTATCAAGTAAATTTTCTCATTTTTAGCTTTCTTGGTCTATCCCCGCTTCGTGACCTTTGTTCGTAACACCGTCACTTTTCATCATGGAAGGTGACAACCTGACCACCAACATCAACCCGCGCAAGCGACCGCCAGAGCGTACTCTTGGTGAGTACTGAGACAAACCACAGGTTATAGGAACACCATTGAGCTTCCCGACCAAGCCCAAACTACGGCCTGCGATCCGCACCATCCGGTTGGTGCAAAGCGGATGTGCATTCCATGGACTTCGTTAGAAGATCCGTCGACATCGAGGTTTCCTCAAAATTGTCGATTCCATCGACCTTGATCTCTACTCGGGACCGCAGCTTGCGTCTCTTTCAATTCTCTGCGGGACCAAGCTAGTAATTGGCTTGGCGACTTCCATGGCTCCATCTCAAGTTGGGATGATCTTACTTCTCGCTTCCTTGCTCGATTTTTCCCAGGAGAACCATAAGCTTAGGAATGACATCTTGATGTTCCAACAACGTCAAGGTGAATCTCTCTGAAGCATGGACCCGATTCAAGGACTTACTTCATAAAGTCCCTCATCACGCGCATTGATCTTTGGCTCCAGTCCAAATCTTTTATGATCATGTCAACTTTCCTTCTAAGATCCATTGACCAAGCGGCGGTGGAAAACTGAGTGATCTCACATGGAAGAATCATGGGAAATAATAGAGGACCTTGCCTCTGTGACAGCGAAAGTTGGGATGACCCGTGAACTTCCCAAACCGTCAAGGCAATCTCCACCTCCTCGGCCGTGGGATGATTGAACTTGAAGATCAAGTTAAATTCCTCGTGAGTTCTACAAAATCCTAAGTCACGACAAGTGAATCAAATCACTCTACCTTGTGAGTTGTGCGGTGGTCCCATGACACTCGTGATTGCTCGAGGCTCTCGAACAAGCTTTTGCGGACTACGCCTCCATACGTACCGGCGGGCGGGGAGATAATGCACTTTCAGGCGAGAACAAAACAACAGGAAACTCATACAACCCCTCATGGAGAAATCACCCTAATCTTAAGTGGAACCAAAACTCAAAACCCCAAAGCTCATCTAGTTAGCCTAACAGTTCAATTCTTCTATAGGGAACCCCGATATTGAAGCAATTGCATCTAGATTTTGTCATCCCGAGAAACTCGATTGAATAAGCTTGAAGCGAATTTAAGCAAAAGCAGCGAGATGACAACCAAGCTTGATGCCCTAAAAGCCTTCAATGAGCGGAAATTGGAGCACTCCCAGTGATACCATAAGAACCCAAAGTGAATTGATTGCATCGACTTCATGTTCTAGTTCATCATGGGAGAACCGCATTCCCTACTCCTGACGGTTCACTCGGTAAATGCTATCAAAAGGGTTCAAGTCATCCAAAAATACCAGGCGGCACCTTTGGTAAAGCCTACTCGAGACCCGTTGGCAAGAATCAAACCTAGTTTAGGGAGGTACAAGGAACTCTATCGAGAGAGCAATTCTTGAAGTCTTAGCTCATGCGCCTTATTATAATGCTTTAAAGAAAATATGAGTTAGAACTTAGGCTTGGGAAACATGGGTCCGCCTTTGTGCGAAACAACTTACCTAAGAGTTAGATGATCCGGGCTATTCACTCTTCCGTGTAGACTTGGAACTTCAAGCACTCGATGCTTTAGCGATTTAGGATCATCATCAATCTCGTTCGTTGTCCGCTTCATAGACCTCGTTAGGTAAAATTGAACCAGCGAAACTATCTTAGGATTAGCGGACGGTGGTATAACCGCGTCCGTTGGAATAATAAAGGACATGGTAGTACGTGTAGGAGAGTTGACTCTTTGGCCGACTTTCATGTGCTAGACATGAATAAGGACCCGACATGCCCATTACTAGTTGGAAGAGGATTTTTAGCTACCGCTAGTGCCATCATCGATTGTAAGATGTCAAAATAGTGGTAGGAGGGAGTGCTAGATCGGTTCACGATGTCAAAGCATTGTACAAGGATGAGGAAATCCAAGAGATTAGGTTGGATAGAGAGCCTCGATATGGACCTTGGATTGAGAAGAACATCATAGGCCCCAAAGACCTTTTTACCTAGATAAGGCCTTTGCTAGTGTAGCAACTTTCCAAGAACAAGAATTGGCTAGGGATATAGAAGTGAACCCGTTCGGGGGCATTAGTATTTAGGAAGATGGCCAGAGTTCCTAGGATGCTTGCCGTTAATCTTGTCATGAATAAATGGATAGTTGAAATCAAGACACATGTGGAATTGGAATAGAGCCTTCATGATGGTAATGGAAGGTGGCACATTAGGATACAAATCTATGATCCGATGGTGAGATGTTTGAAAAGGCATATTTAACGAGCATTACTACTAGGAACTTAAATGATAAGTTTGATCCTACGACATTGTTGAGGATAGACTTACTTATATCGATGCGTGGGAGTAGGACTACGAGTCTAGCTCTAAGACTCTTAAATAAAGAAAAGCGCTTCGTGGGAGCAACCCATGCTTAATTGTTTGCTTGTTAGTGTCATATATCTTTTATTAATTGTTTGTCCTCGTGTTTGAATTTGTAAATGCTTTATTTTGTTTTAACCTCGTCTTAATTACATATAAGGTATTTTACATAAAAGATAAGTGTAGGAGGATTACACGTTTTCATAAAAAGCGTGAACATGAGAAATAATTAACTAAAAGATATATGTTTATTTATTCGAGTCGAATGCTTGTATCGAGTCATAATGGATGTTTTGAGAAGTTTTCCATTCTAAGATGCAAATTTTCGAATTTTTCAGAAAATCGCGACCCGGTTTGTCGAGATAACTGTGGCGTCGAGATTTCAACTGGCGTCGAGGAAGAATAAAAACTTGACTTACTTTTCGTTTTACGAGCTACTTGTAAAATTTTGGAATTTTCGGATCTTAACTTTCAAAACAAGTGCAAACATCCATTCCACAAGCATTATATCCTAGTTCGTCGAGTCTTATGTATATTATTACCGCCGATTTTACGAAGGTTCGTTGTTTTCTTCTAGTGTGCGAGTTTAGTTTGTCAAGAAGAAGTTACACAAGTTTGGAAGAGCCTTTCCATAAAACTCTTCGAAAAAAGATTTAACCACCACTTTTCACGGATCCTACCGAGCTAATCGGGGGAGTATTAGTTTCTTCGTTTTAATTACCTTCTATTATCATAACTTTGATACTTTCGGGAACATTGGGGACAATGTTCGGTTTAAGTAGGGAGGGAAAATAAAGCGGGAACTTTGAAACTATGCTTATCCTTGACGACTATCCAGTGTATTTGTGTAATAAACCATGAGAAAATGTAGTTAGGGTAATTTTAGCCAAATTTAAAATTTTTCATGACATATAAGTGGGCCATTAGTCTTAACAAAAGCGTCTCATGGATAGGAAGTTGCATGACTCTATAAAAACCCTTACCACCTAAATTCCCAAAATGTGAGGATCGCCACTTGGATTAGTAGGAATTAAAGCATTCATCTTTAATGCTTAGGTGTGAACGGTAGTATATTAGATTCTAGAACTTGTTTTGTGATGCATTCGAGATCGCTAGTGAGACTACACTTGTGTAGTTAGGAATAACTAAATGATAAGAGCATTAGGATAAACTTGTTTGATACACGCAATATAATTACTTCTTCCATATCGGTTGAGTAATTCCCCGCACCTTCGTTGTACTCATCTTTAGTACGATACCTAGTTAACCCCTCGAGCCTATCCTTTCGCGGTTCTCGTGATGTTCAGGAATATCAATGAAAACATTATTTACCCACCCCGAATACACCAAATCGCCTACTTCTACCTTTATTTTCACTTTTAGTGCAAATTTATTTATCACCCAAAACCCTTAGTTCAATTATCGGTTGCTTGCATGAGTTGCTAAGTCGAGTCATATCCTTTGTATCTGATTTTGGGATGATTAGGATTCATAGGAAAAGTTAAAGTTCATGAAATATAGGGAAGAAACGTTAAACTCAAATCCCCTTTGTTTGCATAATAATGTACTCAAGTGTTTTGATCTTTTCAATTCGGGTCAAATTAGTGTTAGAGTAATAAAAACTCAAGTGTAGGGATGTGTCTATAAATCCCTATCATTTTGATGTAAGTAGAGGATGGTAGAGTAAAGTGTATGCAAAAAAAAAAAAAAAAAAAAATTAGAAAAAAATAGAAAAGAAAAAAAAAGAGTGAAAAAAAAAAAAAAAAAAAAAAAGAAAAACATCAGGCTACCATCCTACATCTATCTTTTAAATTATGTTTGTTTATTTTCGTTGCCTAGGAGTTTTAGAGTGTCAGTCTTGGCTTAGCATTCTGTATACTTGCAACAAGATTTTGACTATCCACCACTCAATAGCCTATCACCAAACCCTTGTTTCCTACGTAAGCTAACGTTACAACCCTTTAAAAGACCTCTTTGATAGTCTTTCCTGGTGCTTACGTAAGCGGAGGTTTGATCTATTCAGGCCTATGGTAATCTATGTACTAGGACCGGTTAATGAGTGTTTATCTTCCATTCCGATTTGTTATATTTCATATATACACAGAGAGATGTGATCAAACACATGTGAGGTGCTAGTATGTAATTCCGTGCTTGTTATGACTTTGGGAAGCTTATATGTTGTGGACCGTTTGAATGGATGCTTCATGACCAACTTATAAATTAATTGGCTAAAAGCACATTTGTGAGAGACAAGCAAATACCAATTAGTAGGGATATTTGATAAGGTTTTAAAGGTACCTTTTAAGGGTCATTTAAGCCCTTATCGATCATACTATCCGTTATTGTATCGTTCCTTTTCACTTTTAGGTCTCTTGAAGGCAAAATCTTTGAATGATGCTTATTTGAATGAAAAGGCGCGAATATCTGAAAATGGCCAAAGTCGAGTCGAGACACTCAAAATTCTTTGAAACATAAGCGGCGTCCTTGCATCTGCGGCCGTCGGTAGTGACCTACTGACGGCTCGGAAAAGTGCATGTTTTCAAGGACGGCGTCGGTTCTAAAGGAATAGGCGTCATTACTCGAAGCTGACCTAGATGCCAAAGCGGCGTCGAGGCGGGGGCGGCGTCACGGTCGTAAGGTGGCGCCGTCGAAGGTTCGTGTGAAGCGAAACCACAAGCGGCGTCGCGAGAACATAAGGTGGCCGTCGCGATGTAATCTTATATATAAATCAAGATTTTTGAGTTTTGTGTGTAGTCTTTTGGGTAAAACCTAAAGCCAGACCAAGGCTTTCTTGTGCGTATTTTAGGGTTCTAAACAATATACATCAAGATAAGTATTTACTTCATTAATTTAATTATGTCTTTGATTATTTGTGTATGCTTGCATGTTCTCATGTAAACTAAATTTATTTGTGTGTTTGCTTAGGAATATGAAACTTAATTGAATATCGATTGGTTGATACTTATCTTAGTTGACTAATGATCTAAGTGCGCTAGATTATTAATTGTGTAATGTTGACATTTCTTTGTGAACTTTAGAATATAATTATCTAGGTAATTGTAGGATAAAGTATTCAAGGCAACCAAGTAGAGTGGCGTCTATAAATCACTAGAGGTTTGTAAACAAGACCCTTTGGTAATTTCAAAGTTAGGAAATAAGCATACATAGCCTTAGAATCACCGCAACTAGGAATAAGGGCGTGACAAATCAACCATCAATAGGAGATAAGGAGTAGTAAAACCTAAGTAAACACATCTTTAAACTATCATCTGAGTACACATCAATTAGACATAGACTATCGCAGCAAGCGATAATTAGATAATAGTAGAGTAATCGGTGGCAATACCAACCCCCGAATCAATACCAGTTATTTTTCCATTTCTACAAAAACATAAAAATAAAAATAATCTTCCTCAACCTCGACCTTAGCGTAGTAACTTCTCACTGCATTCCTATTCCCAGAGCGATATCAATACCGGTAAACACCTAGTACTACACTGATTAGGTTCCTTGCCTGGGGTGTTATAAAACTTGCTCGAAAGGAAGTTTCCTTGACCCGAGCAGCGGTGGCGTTATCAAGTTTAGGCGCGGCTGCTTGGTGAATAGAATAGCTAGTTAGTAGTCCACCTCGTTTAGGTTCTTTGTGATTCCTATCAAGTAAATTTTCTCATCATTTTAGCTTTCTCATAGTCATCCCCCGCTGCGTGACCTTTGTTAAACTTGCAATCACTTTTCATCATGGAAGGTGACAACCAACCACCACATCAACCGCGCAAAGCGACCCGCCAAGGCCGTACTCTTGGTGAGTACTCGAGACGAAACCACCTAGGTTATAGGGAACATTGAGCTTCCCGACCAAGCCCGAACTACGGCCTGCGATCAGCACCATCGGTTGGTGCAAAGCGGATGTGCATTCCATGGACTTCGTTAGAAGATCCAAATCGACATGTCACGAGTTTTCTCAAAATTGTCGATTCCATCGCCTTGATCTTACTACTAGGGAGACCACGCTTGCGTCTCTTTCAATTCTCTCTCGGGACCAAGCTAGTAATTGGCAGCGACTTCCGCTGTTAGTATTCAAAACATGCAAGTGATGAAAATTTAACGTTTCTATTTGTATTAGCAATGACAAAAAAATGTTTTCCTACAAGTGAGAAGCTTTTCAAAACTTTTGACATGGGGTGTTTGGTTGTTTGAATAAGGCCTTATATTCATTATCTATCAATTAGTAGGAAACATGATTTGTTTATGCAATATGATAATGTAGTACCTAATTTCAATGACTAGTTATGCATTTGCCAATTGAATTCATATTTGGTATAAAGCATACATAAAACCCCATGTAATGATTTGTGATAGTTTTGTGCATAAATAAGAATCCTAGACTCGAATTAAGAGATGAAATGTAGTTAGGATACTTACAATGATGTTATCTTGATGATTAGTGAGTGGGAAGATGACAATAATGAGCTTGGTTTAAGTTTTACGTTTTGGTAAAGTGGGTTTTGAGAAGAGGATGATTTGTATCTGATTTTGCTTCTATAGACACCACGGACGAGACGGTACAAATATTTAGTTCCGTCTTTGTTATCGTTTAGTCTTGTAGCTCTGATGGCGGTCTGAAGACAAAATTGTTTTGTTTTATTATTCTAATGTTTTGGACTATGTTTATCCTACATGTTTGGTTCCATTAATCCTAAACCAAGTCTAAGAAGATTAAAGGTTCTCGTTTAAGAGGTTTAGTTAAGATGTCGGCAATGTTGTCTTGGAGGATACTTTCTCGATTGAAATGTTTCCTTTTTGAACATTGTCATGAAGAAAATGATAATGATTTCAATGTGCTTTATCGAGCATGTTGAGCAGGATTCTTCTTGAGATCGATGGCTCCTTTGTTGTCATAAAGTATCACAATTCGTTGAGATGAATTCCGTAGTCTCACGAGCTTGCTTCATCGAAGAGCTTGTTGACATGCTTTTTCGGTGAGGCGTATTCGGCTTTAGTAGTTGAGATGGCTAAAGCCGTTTGCTTCTTCACCAAACCATGAGGTGAGACAATGTCCAACAAAAGTGCAAATACCACTTGTACTTTTCTATCGACATAATCACCGGCATGATCCGAGTTAGCATACACTATGGTTTCTATACCCGTTCCTTTGGGATACCATAATCCTAAACCGTTGTTCCTTAATATATCTAAAAATCCTTTTAAAGGCTTCTAAGTGTGATGCCTTTGGGTTTTCTTGAAAGCGAGCACATAGACAAACACTAAACATAATATCGGGTCTACTAGCCATAAGATAGAGTAGGCTACCAATCATTCCTTTATATTTAGTGTTATCTACGGATTCACCTTCTTAGTCCTTGGTGAGTTTAGTGTCCGAGGACATGGGTGTTTTAGTTGGTTTGGAATCTTCAAGACCAAATTTCTTAAGCATGTCTTTTATATATTTAGATTGGTTAAAGAAAATACCATCTTCTAGTTGTTTAATTTGAAGTCCTAGAAAGAAGTTTAACTCACCCATCATACTCATTTCAAACTCGTCATGCATGATTTTGAGAAATCATCACATAGTTCTTGACAAGTTGATCCGAATATAATGTCATCAGCGTATATTTGAACAATAATAATTTGTGATTCCTTTTTCTTGGTAAAAGGTATTATCTACTAATCCCATAGTATATTTGTTATCAATAAGAAAAGTCTTAAGGCGGTGCGTACAAAGCTTTAGGTGCTTGTTTAAGGCCGTATAATGCTTTCTTGAGTTTGAAGATATGATGTGGTTTCTCAAAGTCGGTAAAAGCGGGAGGTTGAGCAACATACACTTCTTAGTTAATAAACCCATTAAGGAAAGCACTTTTAACATCCATTTGAAATAATTTAAAGTCATAAGCACATGCATAAGCAAGTAATATTCTAATAGATTCAAGTCTAGCTACGGTTGCATAAGTTTCATCATAGTCAATTCCTTGTTGATTATAACCTTGTGCAACAAGCCTAGCTTTGTTTCTAGATACTACACCATTTTCATCCATTTTGTTTGAAGACCCATTTTGTTCCAATTATAGTTTGATCTTTGGGTTTTGGAACTAGTTTCCAAACATCATTTCTAACGAATTGGTTTAATTCTTCTTGCATGGCAATTACCATGATTCATCTTTTATTGCTTCATTTATGGTTTTGGTTCAATGGTGGATACAAAACAAAAATGATTACTTTGATTTTGGGCTTGTGACCTTGGGTTCTTTGATTAAGTTGTCCTATGACCTTTTCTAATGGATGACTTTTAGATTCTTTGATGTTGACAATTTCCTTATTTGATGGTTCATCTTCCTTGTTATTATTAATTTGACTTTCTATTATTTGACTTTCAACTAAGTCATCATCTACCAAAGGTGATGTCTTAGAGGAGGTGGACTTTCGTCCAAATGTTATGTTCAACGATTCCTCGACTATCATTGTTTCTTTATTTAGAACAATGTAAGCTTTACTAGTTTGAGTAACCAAAATACACCTTCATAAGACTTTGGGTCAAACTTGGTGAGATAATCCTTAGTATTAAGAATAAAGCATTTACAACCAAAGACTCTAAAATATCCTAATGTTGGCTTTTACCTTTATAAAGTTCATATGGTGTTTTGTTTAGGAAAGGACGCATTAAGACTCTATTTAAAATATATGTAGAAGTGTCAGCGTTACACCAAAACTTTTGAGGAATGTTTTGTTCATTAAGCATTGTTCTACTCATTTCTTGAATTGTTCTATTTTCGTTCTACTCTCCATTTGATTGAGGTGTTGGAGAGGAAAAATTATGTGTTATACCATTTGTATCACAAAGTTTCCAAATTGAGTTTCGTTGTCAAATTCACGACCATGATCCATTCGGTTCGACACAATTTTGACACCTAGAAGATTTTGAATTTTCTTGCAAAGTATTTCAAATTTATCAAAAGCTTCGTTTTGGTTTTCAAAATAACGTCCAAGTAAACCTTGAGTAATCATCTACTATGACCAAAGTGTATAAGTTGCCTCCATAGCTTAACATAGCGGATGGTCCAAACAAGTCCATATGTAATAATTCTAGACACTAGATGTGGACACCATATTTTTTAGATTTGTGACTACTATGTGTTTGTTTACCAATTTTGCAAGCGTCATAAAAGTGTTGGTCATATTTAGGTTTTGGTAAATTCTAACCAACTCTTTTGAAGATAGGTTTTGTATAAGTCTCATATTAAGCGTGACCTAGCGTCTATGCCAAAGAGATGAGCTATATCGTCTAATGTTGTTAAGCAAAGTTTGTCATTATATGTTTTATCTATTTTCATGGCGTATATGTTATTTTCCTAACTCCTTTAGCTATGGTGATACCATCTTTTAGTATTTTACTACCATTTTCATCAAATAGTACTTTATACTTTTTATCACATAGTTGGCTAATACTAAGTAGATTGAATCCTAACCTATCCACATGAGCAACATTTTCAATAGTTAGGGGTTATGAGCAATCGTACCTTTGCCAATGATTTTGCTTTTGAGATTGCTACCTAAAGTGACATTACCTCCGTCGTACTCTTGGTATGATGAGAAGAGACTTTGTTGCCCGTCATGTGTCGTTAGCATCCACTATCTTTTATCCATTCATCGGGTTCCAATCAACTTTTAAGCATACCTAAAAGCAAATAACTCAACATTTGGTCCCCGATATCTCATGGGTCCGTTTGGGTTAAACATACCATTTATTTGATTTATGTATGGAAATGATGGATAAAGTTCCATAGCATGTAATGGGGTTTGATATGGTCTAGAAACTTTGATTCCAACCGTTGTGTTGGTAGTTAGGTTGAAACGTTGTGGTTGCTCTTAGGAAAGGGACGTTTGGCAAAGAAGTTTTATATCGTTGTTGAGTAGTTTTGATCTAAATTCATTTTAATAAGTCCTACTCACGATATAATAGCTGGTTTTAGTTTAACATTATCATTGGTTTTCTTTGTTACTTTAACAAATTGATGCAGTCCGTGTTGCGAACATTACATTACTGTTGAAGTACCATGATACCATTTGCTAGCAGACGGAACCCTTATTTTGGTTCCGATACGGTCATCTTTATCTTCTGACAATTTTGTGGAATGTTGAGTCCTTTTTACCGTTTGTTTGACTCTTTGGAATTAATACTTCATTAAAACCTAGCCCATTCATGGCTCACGGTGTTTATGGTTTAACTATTTCATCGGCAAGGCGATGTTTTGTTAAACCTTTTAAACTTAGAATTATTTTCGATTAGAACTTCTTGTGTGAGCTTTAGTTTTCTAATTCAAGATTAAGCTCTTGACATGATTTACAATCATCGTCATTTGCCTTTCCTTTTTCAAGTCGTTTTGCTTTTCTTTCAACTCATATACTTCATTTTCCAAAATTCCTTTTTGATTTTAGAAATTTATTTTTAGTTATGATGTTTAGACTTAGCTCACACAATTGATTATATTGTTTTGCAAGGTGTCATCATCTATAGAAGAATAAGAAGAGTCGGAAAGTACCTCATTTGACTCATGTGCCATTAGGCGATCTCTTCCTTGCTTGATTCTTCATCGTCTTCACTATCCTCAAGCACCACTTACAAAGCTCGTTGAGTTTTGCTTTTAGGTGGCTTGGGACATTCTCTATGAGATGACTTGCATCACCACATCTAAAACACTTTCTTCGCCTTTACTCTTCTTATCATCCCGATCTTTTGAATGGCTTCTTTTCTTCTGAGGTTGTCTTACAAACTTTCCTCTTCTTCTAAAGAACTTCTTGAAATCTCTAACGGCCATGGCATACTCCTCATCTTCACTCTGGGACAAGATTCATCATCATCGCTTGATTCCGCCTTTGCTTTTGAAACAGCAGTTTGATCTTCTCCTTTCTTCTTTGATGATCTACGAATCTTTCTCCATTACCATTTCGTGAACTTTGAGGTTGCCAATTAGCTCAATCTAGTGACATTATTGAGATCTTTTGATTCTTCAATAAGCGGTCACTTTAGCTCTCCATTGGGATGGAGTGCTCTTAGAAATTTCTGACAAAGTTCTTACTACGAAAAGATTCATCAAGTGCTTTAAGTGATGTAATGATAGTGTTGAAACGAGCAAAGCCACAATCAATGGTTTCATCTTCAGGGGTAACAAATTGTTCATATTGTTGAACAAGAAGATCAATTTTGTTATGCTTGACTTGTGAATTACCTTGATGTGTAACAATTAAAGATTCCCAAATATCTTTGGCGGTTTCACACATAAAAATTCTTTCATATTCTTTTCTAGGTAAAGCATTATAAAGCATCCTTTTAGCTTCATTATTTTTAGCAACTAATTTCTTTTGTTCATCAATGGAAATATCCTTTGTTGTAGAACTAAAATCTCCTTTAACAATAATAAACCAAAGATCTATATCTTTTGATTTTACATATGTTTCAAAGCGGTTTTCAATAGATAAATCCATTGGTTTCAAAGAGTGGTGGTCTTTGCATGGATTGCCCTTCTTTAAAGTTTTGAGAATCCATGAATCATTTCAAGTTTATAAAATACAAGTTATTTTAGAAATTCTTGAGCAGCAGAGCTCTGGTACCATTGTAGAAAACTAGAAGGGGGTTGAATAGTTTACCAATTAAAACTTTGTTTTGAAACTTATTGAAAGATCAATTGATATTGATCTTGAGTATATTAATGAAATATGCAAGCAATGTGTAATAAGTAAATAGGAAAAGAAATGATCAAACCACAACAATTTGTTTATAGTGGTTGACTACAAGGACTCTTTTTCCTTGCCCTACTCCACTCCCAGTCTACTTTCGAGTTTAACTTCACTAGTCAACAAGATCCTTTCACCGTGGAAAAAACCTTTACACTTAACACTATTTCCGACACTAAGCTAGATGTCGAGTTCTTTCCAAGGGTACAACTTCTCCCAGCGCAATGTATTTTGAGGACTAAAATACTAACCACTCACACTCACAAGATTATGATGGTTTGATACAACAATGAAGTATGGATCAACACTAGATCATACAACACTAAACAAACAAGACTTCCAACTTCTGGTTGAAGCTTGAATATGACTTGATCTTCTTTGCTACAAAGAGATCACTAATATGATATAGGCGAGTTAGAAAGGTTAGAGAAGATATGTATGAGTATGTTAGAAAGGGATGAAAACTACTTGGCTTGGCATTGCTATTTATAGCCAAAATGGACGAGGGCGATCCGGACCGCGGAACCCTTAAAGGTTCATGTGTATAAATTAATGCCCAGTGGGGTTACGGCGGCCAAGATATCAAATCATGCTAAAGTCAACTATATCTAAGTGAGATTGTGCAAGATATGAAGAGTACAAATCCACACAAAATATCTAATGAAATCTTCCAATGATTTCCATGATGCATAACATGATGTCATATGTTGTATTTCTATTTTAGAAATATGCAAATGCTTAAGTAGTGTTTGTTTTAAGAACCTAGCACATTCTAAAAACTACTATCATACATAATGATTAGAGTCATATCAAGATGTCACTAATCACAAATGTAAATCTTGAATGATGAATATATTGTTTGAGAAAGCTTGTTTTAATATCTATTAAACTTGACAAGCTTTAGCTTTTATAAATTAAATTTACTTTTATCGTTAACAAAACTTGGGCAAAGATCAAAAATATAAATAACGTTTAATGGCGATATTTGTATTAACAATTTAAATCTTCGTGGTTTTGTTTGGTGTGATGCGTCTACATCGTGAGAAGATCTGTTGATTTTGGCATTTTACCCTCGAGCGGATCTTCCGCAATTAGTCGATTTTCTTTGTGTGGTTTCTGCTCATCTACAAATTTATTATCATCTTGAAACCTTCAAAGTTAGAGAAATGTAGACTTCATCAAAGTTTCAAATCTGCTAAAAGGCGGTTGTCGGTTTGGGGAAGGCGATTACGAAACTTCTTCATAATGGCTTGTGCACACATAACGATGTACAACCGTTATTGTCAAGAAAAGGACCATGTGATGCGCTTGATTGCCACAATCCTTATAAAAGGGCAGCTTCTTACTTTTGAGTAAAACCTATCAAACCTTTCATTTTCAAGGTTTTGCTCAAAGGACAAATACTTCCGTATGATTTTCAAAACATCAACCGTTTATATCACTAGTTGAGGGGTATTTGAATTAAAACTTTGTTCACAAATTGTTCATAGTGGTCATCTTCCCATGACACTTTCGAAATGGTCATATTTATTCTCAACTTTTCAAAATAACATTTTATATGCCATTTTGAGGGAGAAAATTATGTGATAAGAAATATGTTGTGTAATTGCAAATGAATACGTGTGTAATAGACTTAACCAGCGAATTGTGGTACTAAGCTGTTAGTAACTCGAAAAGACTTGTCTGGACGGGTAATAATTTTAAGCTAGTTAGCTAGTAATATAAGCGTGTCTCATGAAGGACTTGTCCAGTAGAAAGTACCATTAGAAACTCTTGGTAGACATGAACTCACGTGGTGTGACAACCTTTCGAGGTTTGTCTACACCTTCAAGGTAGTTATTAGAGCTAGTTGTCTCTAAAAGGCGACAATGTAACTCTTTAACTATGCAGCGTAACCGTGTCTCATGAGGATTGTCTATCTTGAGTTGATCAATTCAAAAGTCTTGCTCTTCCCACACGGTCTGATTTCCGTCAAAACTTTAAAGCACAAGTGGAGGGTATTTACGCAAAAGATAAAACTCTCACGATGGTTCAAACATGTTTTCATTTACAAACCCTTTGAGAGATTTTCTTGAAAAGTGGTTTTATGGCAACATAGGTTAGTCATGGGTGATAAGGTAACTAAGATTAGGAATAACCGTCCTATGATCCGCCCGATAGGAGGATCTACCCGAGGACATCACAAATAGTTAGTACTTAGAAGTCCTTAGAGTGCGATTATAAAAGGAGAAAATGAGAATCGGAGAAAGAAGGAGTTGAAGAATTAAAAGAAATGCAATGAAAAGGGTGAAAAGAAATAGCCCTCAAATTATTCAACTTAGAGGCGGAGACAGGGTTCAATTCATATACTCTTGGTTGTCATAGTGACATTTGGTATTGAAGATTAAAAGTCGTCATGGACCCGGTGGCGCATGCACTAAACCTTCTTAGCCACTCAAGTTTCTCTCTACATAAGCTTGTTCATTCTCACAGGAACCCTCGTAAACTATTGGCTTTCTCTTGAGATCATTGGTATTGAAGAGAGACCCTCTCCTAGTCTCACTCGGAAAACCAAGCACTATTGAGTCTAGAGCCACAAGATTCATCAAAGATCTCTTAGGTACACTTGACATCTTGATAAGGTTTTAAAAGGTACCTTTTAAGGGTCATTTAAGCCCTTATTCGATCATACATATCCGTTATTGCTTAATATCGTTCCTTTTCACTTTTAGGTCTCTTGAAGGCAAAATCTTTGGAATGATGCTTATTTGAATGAAAAGCGCGAATATCTGAAGAAAATGGCCAAAGTCGAATCGAGACACTCAAAGCTGCTTTGAAACATAAAGCGGCGGCGTCCTTTGCATATCTGCGACGCCGTCGGTAAAACATTCTTGACGGCTCGGGCGAAATGCATGTTTTCAAGGGCGGCGTCGAGTTCTAAAGGAATAGGCCGTCGCTACTCGAACTGACCTAGATGCGGCCAAGGCGGCGTCGGAGGTGAAGGGGCGGCGTCACGGTCATAAGGTGGCCGTCGAAAGGTTCACGTGGCCAAGGCGAAACCTAATGCCGGCGACACGGCGGCGTCCACGAAACATAAGGTGGCCGTCGCGGATGTAATCTTATATATAGAATCCGAATTTTTCGGTTTTGTGTAGTCTTTTGGAGTAAAAACCTAAAACCGACCAAGGCTTTCTTGTGCGATATTTTAGGGTTCTAAACCTATTATACATCAAGATAAGTATTTACTTCATTAATTTAATTATGTCTTTGATTATTTGTGTGTATGCTTGCATGTTCTCCATGTCAAGCTAATTTATTTGTGTGTTTGCTTAGGGAATATGAAACTTAATTATTGAATATCGATTGGTTGATACTTATCTTAGTTGACTAATGATCTAGAGTCGCTAGATTATTCGTTGTGTATAATGCTTGACATTTCTTTGTGAACTTTAGAATATAATTATCTAGGTAATTGTAGGATAAAGTATTCAAGAACAACCGTAGAGTAGGCGTCTATAAATCACTAGAGGTTTGTAAACAAGACCCTTTGGTAATTTCAAAGAGTTAGGAAATAAGCACGCCCTATAGCCTTAGAATCACAACGCACTAGGAATAAGGACGTGACAAATCAACCATCAATAGGAGATAATTAAGGAGTAGTAAAACCTAAGTAAACACATCTTTAAACTATCATACAGTACATCAATTAGACATAGACTATCACAACCTTAGCTTAGATAATTAGATAATAGTAGAGTAATCGGTAGCAATACCAACCCCAAATCCAATACCGAGATTAGTACCTTTTCCATTTCTACAAAAACATAAAAGATAAAAATAATCTTCCTCAACCTCAACCTTAGCGTAGTAACTTCTCACTAGCATTCCTATTCCCCTAGAAGCGATATCAATACCGTGGCACCTAATTACTACACTACAGCGATTAGGTTCCTTTGCCTGGGTGTTATAAAACTTGCTCGAAGAAAGGAAGTTTCCTTGACCCCGAGCGGCGTGTGGCGTTATCAAGTTTTAGGCGCATGCGGGAATAGAATAGCTAGTTAGTATCCACCTCGTTTAGGTTCTTTGTTGATTCCTATCAAGTAAATTTTTCTCATTTTTAGCTTTCTCATAGTCTATCCCCTTCTTGACCTTTGTTCGTAACACCCATCACTTTTCATCATGGAAGGTGACAACCAACCACCACTTATCAACCCACCGCAAACGACCCGCCAGAGCCCGTACTCTTGGTGAGTACTCGAGACCAAACCACCTAGGTTATAGGAACACCATTGAGCTTCCGACCAAGCCCAAACTACGGCCTGCGATCCGACACCATCCGGTTGGTGCAAAGCGGATGTGCATTCCATGGACTTCGTTCAAAGATCCAAATCGACATCGAGGATTTCCTCAAAATTGTCGATTCCATCGACCTTGATGCTACTACTCGGGAGACCGCAGCTTGCGTCTCTTTCAATTCTCTCTCGGGACCAAGCTAGTAATTGGCTTGAGCGACTTCCACGGCTCCATCTCGAGTTGGGATGATCTTACTTCTCGCTTCCTTGCTCGATTTTCCCACGGGAGAACCACTAAGCTTAGGAATGACATCTTGATGTTCCAACAACGTCAAGGTGAATCTCTCTGAAGCATGGACCCGATTCAAGGACTTACTTCATAAAGTCCTCGTCACGGCATTGATCTTTGGCTCCAAGTCCAAATCTTTTATGATCATGTCAACTTTCCCACTAAGCGATCCATTGACCAAGCGGCGGTGGAAAACTTAGTGATCTCACGCGGAAGAATCATGGGAAATAATAGAGGACCTTGCCCTCTATGACAACGAAAGTTGGGATGACCCCGTGAACTTCCCAAAACCGTCAAGGCAATCTCCTTGCCTCCTCCCGACCGTGGGATGATTGAACTTGAAGATCAAGTTAAATTCCTCATGAGTTCTACAAAATCCTAAGTCTTCACGACAAGTGAATCAAATCACTCTACCTTGTGAGTTATGCGGTGGTCCCATGACACTCGTGATTGCTCAAGGCTCTCGAACAAGCTTTTGCGGACTCGCCTCCATACGTACCGGCGGAGCGGGAGATAAGTGGTACACTTTCAAACCGAACAAAACAACAGGAAACTCATACAACCCTCATGGAGAAATCACCCTAATCTTAAGTGGAACCAAAACTCAAGCACACCCAAAGCTCATCTAGTTACCCTAACATTCAATTCTTCTAATACGGGAACCCCAATATTGAAGCAATTGCATCTAGATTTTGTCATCCCAAGAAACTCGATTGAATAAGCTTGAAGCGAATTTAAGCAAAAGCAGGCGAGATGACAACCAAGCTTGATGCCCTCTTAAAAGCCTTCAATGAGCGGAAATTGGAGCACTCCCAGTGATACCATAAAGAACCCAAAGTGAATTCGATTGCATCGACTTCATGTTCTAGTTCATCATGGGAGAACACGCATTCATGCCCCTCTCACTGAGCGGTTCACTCGGTAAATGCTATCAAAAGGGTTCCAAGTCATCCAAGAAATACCAAGGCCCGGCACCTTTGGTAAAGCCTACTCTGAGAAACCCGTTAGCCAAGAATCGAACCTAGTTTAGAGGAGGTACAAGGAACTCTATCGAGAGAAACCAATTCTTGAAGTCTTAGCTCATGCACCTTATTATAATGCTTTAAAAGAAAAATATGAGTTAGAACTTAGGCTTGGGAAACATGGGTCCGCCTTTGTGTGAAACAACTTACCTAAGAGTTAGATGATCCGGGCTATTCACTCTTCCGTGTAGACTTGGAACTTCAAGCACTCGATGCTTTAGCGATTTAGGATCATGCATCAATCTCGTTCGTTGTCCCTTCATAGAAGCCTCAACTTAGGTAAAATTGAACCAGCGAAACTATCTTAGGATTAGCGGACGGTAGTATAGCACGTCCGGTTGGAATAATAAAGGACATGGTAGTACATGTAGGAGAGTTGACTCTTTTGGCCGACTTTCATGTGCTAGACATGAATAAGGACCCGACATGCCCATTACTAGTTGGAAGAGGATTTTTAGCTACCGCTAGTGCCATCATCGATTGTAAGATGTCCAAAATAGTGGTGCTAGATCGGTTTACGATGTCAAAAGGCATTCGTACTACAAGGATGAGGAAATCCCACAAGAGATTAGGTTGGATAGAGAGCCTTCTCGATATGGACCTTGGATTGAGAAGAACATCATAGGCCCCAAGACCTTTTTACCTAGATAAGGCCTTTGCTAGTGTAGCAACTTTCCAAGAACAAGAATTGGCTAGGGATATAGAAGTGAACCCGTTCGAGGGCGCCTTAGTATTTAGGAAGATGACCGAGTTCCTAGGATGCTTGCCGTTAATCTTGTCATGAATAAATGGATAGTTGAGAAATCCGAACACATGTGGAATTGGAATAGAGCCTAGCGATGGTAATGGAAGGTGGCACATTAGGATACAAATCTATGATCCGATGGTGAGATGTTTGAAAAGGCATATTTAACCGAGCGTTACTACTAGGAACTTAAATGATAAGTTTGATCCCTACGACATTGTTGAGGATAGACTTACTTATATCGATGCGTGGGAGTAGGACTACGAGTCTAGCTACAAGACTCTTAAATAAAGAAAAGCGCTTCGTGAGGAGGCAACCCATGCTTAATTGTTTGCTTGTTAGTGTCATATATCTTTTATTAATTGTTTGTCCTCATGTTTGAATTTGTAAAATGCTTTATTTTGTTTTAACCTCGTCTTAATTACATATAAAGGTATTTTACATAAAAGATAAGTGTAGGGAGGATTACACGTTTTCATAAGCGTGAACATGAGAATAACAATTAACTAAAAGATATATATGTTTGTTTGTTCGAGTCAAATGCTTGTATCGAGTCATAATGGATGTTTTTGAGAAGTTTTCCAGTTCTAAAGATGCAAATTTTCGAAATTTTTCGGAAAATCGCGAGACCGGTTTTGTCGGGATAACTTTGGGCGTCGAGATTTCAACTGACGTCGTCGAAGGAATAAAAACTTGACTTACTTTTCTCGTTTTACGAGCTACTTGTAAAATTTTGGAATTTTCGGATCTTAACTTTCAAAACAAATTACGTAAACATCCATTCCACAAGCATTATATCCTAGTTTAAATCGAGTCTTATGTATATTATTACCGCCGATTTTACGCGAAGGTTCGTTGTTTTCTTCTAGTGTGCGAGTTTAGTTTGTCAAGAAGAAGTTACACAAGTTTGGAAGGAGCCTTTCACGCAAAACTCTTCTTAGAAAAGATTTAACCACCACTTTTCACGGATCCTACCGAGCTAATCGGGGAGTATTAGTTTCTTCGTTTTTAATTACCTTCTATTATCATAACTTTGATACTTTGGGGAACATTGGGGACAATGTTCGGTTTAAGTGTAGGAGGAAAATAAAGCAGGGAACTTTGAAACTATGCTTATCCTTGACTATTTGCTTTGTCAAGTGTATTTGTGTAATAAACCATGAGAAAATGTAGGTTAGGGTAATTTTAGCCAAATTTAAAATTTTTCATGACATATAAGAGTGGGCCATTAGTCTTAACAAAAGCGTCTCATGGATAGGAAGTTGCATGACTAGCACAAAACCCTTACCACCTAAATTCCACCCAAAATGTGAGGATCGCCACTTAGATTAGTAGGAATTAAAGCATTCATCTTTAATGCTTAGAGTGTGAACCGGTAGTATATTAGATTCTAGAACTTGTTTTGTGATGCATTACGAGATCGCTAGTGAGACTACACTTGTGTAGTTAGGAATAACTAAATGATAAGAGGCATTAGGATAAACCCTTGTTTGATACACGTAATATAATTACTTCTTCCATATCGGTTGAGTAATTCCCCACACCCTTTGCGTTGTACTCATCTTTAGTACCGATACCCTAGTTAACCCCTCGAGCCTATCCTTTTCGCGGTTCTCGTGATGTTTCGGTTTTCGGAATATCAATGAAAACATTGTTTACCCACCCCGAATATACACCCAAATCGCCTTAGCCTACCTTTATTGCACTCACTTTTAGTGCAAATTTATTTTATCACCCAAAACCCTTAGTTCAATTATCGGTTGCTTGCATGAGTTGCTAAGTCGAGTCATATCCTTTGTATCTGATTTTGGGATGATTGGGATTCATGGGAAAAGTTAAAGTTCATGAAATATAGGGAAGAAACGTTAAACTCAAATCCCTTTGTTTGCATAATAATGTACTCCAAGTGTTTTGATCTTTTCAATTCGGGTCAAATTAGTGTTAGAGTAATAAAAACTCAAGTGTAGGGATGTGTCTATAAATCCCTATCATTTTGATGTACCGTAGAGGATGGTAGAGTAAAGTGTATGCAAAAAAAAAAAAAAAAAAAAAAATTCGAAAAAAAAAAGAAAAAGAAAAAAAAAAGTGAAAAAAAAAAAAAAAAAAAAAGAAAAAAAACATACGGGCTACCATCCTACATCTATCTTTTAAATTATGTTTGTTTATTTTCGTTGCCTAGAGTTTTAGAGTGTCGAGTCTTGGCTTAGCAGCGCATTCTTCATATACTTGCAACATAGAGATTTTGACTATCCACCACTAAATAGCCTATCCCACCAAACCCTTCATTTCCTACCGTAAGCCTAACGTTACAACCCTTTAAAAGACCTCTTTGATAGTCTTTCCTAGGTGCTTCACGTAAGCGGCGGAGGTTTGATCTATTCTCAAGCCTATGGTAATCTATGTACTAGGACCGGTTAATGAGTGTTTATCTTCCATTTCGATTTGTTATATTTCATATATACACCGAGAGAGATGTGAGTATCCAAACACCCCATGTGAGGTGCTAGTATGTAATTCCGTGCTTGTTATGACTTTGGGGCTTATATGTGTTGTGGACCGTTTTGAATGGATGCTTCATGACCCCAACTTATAAATTAATTGGCTAAAAGCACATTTGCTTGAGGACAAGCAAATACCAATGTAGGGATATTTGATAAGGTTTTAAAGGTACCTTTTAAGGGGTCATTTAAGCCCTTATTCGATCATACGTATCCGTTATTGCTTAATATCGTTCCTTTTCACTTTTAGGTCTCTTGAAGGCAAAATCTTTGGAATGATGCTTATTTGAATGAAAAGGCGAATATCTGAAGAAAATGGCCAAAGTCGAATCGAGACACTCAAAGCTGCTTGAAACATAAAGCGGCGGCGTCACTTTGCATATCTGCGGCGCCGTCGGTAAAGGCATGACCCTGCGACGGCTCGGGCGAAATTGCATGTTTTCAAGGACGACGTCGGGTTCTAAAGGAATAGGCCGTCGCTACTCGAGGGCCTAGATGCGGCCAAGGCGGCGTCGAGTTGAAGGGACGGCGTCACGGTCATAAGGTGGCGCCGTCGAAAGGTTCGTGTGGCCAAGGCGAAACCCCAATGGCGTCGCGAAACATAAGGTGGCCGTCGCGGATGTAATCTTATATATAGAATCCAATTTTTCGGTTTTGTGTGTAGTCTTTTGGAGTAAAAACCTAAACCCGAACCAAGGCTTTCTTGTGCGGTATTTAGGGTTCTAAACCCTATTATACATCAAGATAAGTATTTACTTCATTAATTTAATTATGTCTTTGATTATTTGTGTGTATGCTTGCATGTTCTCCATGTCAAGCTAATTTATTTGTGTGTTTGCTTAGGAATATGAAACTTAATTATTGAATATCGATTGGTTGATACTTATCTTAGTTGACTAATGATCTAGAGTCGCTAGATTATTCGTTGTGTATAATGTGACATTTCTTTGTGAACTTTAGAATATAATTATCTAGGTAATTGTAGGATAAAGTATTCAAGGACAACCGTAGAGTGGCGTCTATAAATCACTAGAGGATTTGTAAACAAGACCCTTTGGTAATTTCAAAGAGTTAGGAAATAAGCATACCTATAGCCTTAGAATCACAACGCAACTAGGAATAAGGGCGTGACAAATCAACCATCAATAGGAGATAATTAAGGGTAGTAAACCTAAGTAAACACATCTTTAAACTATCATGCAGTACACATCAATTAGACATAGACTATCACAACCTTAGCTTAGATAATTAGATAATAGTAGAGTAATCGGTAGCAATACCAACCCCCAAATCAATACCGAGATTAGTACCTTTTCCATTTCTACAAAACATAAAAGATAAAAATAATCTTCCTCAACCTCGACCTTAGCGTGGTAACTTCTCACTAGCATTCCTATTCCCTAGAGAACGATATCAATACCCGTGGCTTACCTAATTACTACACTACAGCGATTAGGTTCACTTGCCTGGGTGTTATAAAACTTGCTTTCGAAGAAAGGAAGTTTCCTTGACCCGAGCAGCGCGTGTGGCGTTATCAAGTTTTAGGCGCGGCTGGCGGGAATAGAATAGCTAGTTAGTAGTCCACCTCGTTTAGGTTCTTTGCTTGATTCCTATCAAGTAAATTTTCTCATTTTTAGCTTTCTCATAGTCTATCCCCCTTCTTCGTGACCTTTGTTCGTAACACCCATCACTTTTCATCATGGAAGGTGACAACCAACCACCACATCAACCCACCACCAAGCGACCGCCAGAGCCCGTACTCTTGGTGAGTACTCGAGACCAAACCACCTGGGTTATAGGAACACCATTGAGCTTCCGACCAAGCCCAAACTACGGCCTGCGATCCGACACCATCCGGTTGGTGCAAAGCGGATGTGCATTCCATGGACTTCGTTCGAAGATCCAAATCGACATCGAGGATTTCCTCAAAATTGTCGATTCCATCGACCTTGATGCTACTACTCGGGAGACCACGCTTGCGTCTCTTTCAATTCTCTCTGGGACCAAGCTAGTAATTGGCTTGAGCGACTTCCATGACTCCATCTCAAGTTGGGATGATCTTACTTCTCGCTTCCTTGCTCGATTTTTCCCAGGGGAGAACCACTAAGCTTAGGAATGACATCTTGATGTTCCAACAACGTCAAGGTGAATCTCTCTGAAGCATGGACCCGATTCAGGACTTACTTCATAAAGTCCTCATCACGGCATTGATCTTTGGCTCCAGTCAAATCTTTTATGATCATGTCAACTTTCCCACTAAGCGATCCATTGACCAGCGGCGGTGGAAAACTTAGTGATCTCACCGGAAGAATCATGGGAAATAATAGAGGACCTTGCCCTCTATGACAACGAAAGTTGGGATGACCCCGTGAACTTCCCAAAACCGTCAAGGCAATCTCCTTGCCTCCTCCCGGCCGTGGGATGATTGAACTTGAAGATCAGTTAAATTCCTCATGAGTTCTACAAAATCCTAAGTCTTCACGACAAGTGAATCAAATCACTCTACCTTGTGAGTTATGCGGTGGTCCCCATGACACTCGTGATTGCTCAAGGCTCTCGAACAAGCTTTTGCGGACTCGCCTCCATGCGTGCCGGCGGGCGGAGATAAGTGGTACACTTTCAAACCGAACAAAACAACTTAGGAAACTCATACAACCTCATGGAGAAATCACCCTAATCTTAAGTGGAACCAAAACTCAAGCACACCCAAAGCTCATCTGGATTAGCCTATGATTCAATTCTTCTAATCAGGGAACCCCAATATTGAAGCAATTGCATCTAGATTTTGTCATCCCAAAAACTCGATTGAATAAGCTTGAAGCCGAGTTTAAGCAAAAGCAGGCGAGATGACAACCAAGCTTGATGCCTCTTAAAAGCCTTCAATGAGCGGGAAATTGGAGCACTCCCAGTGATAACATCGCGTTATCTCACTTGTGGGACTCGATTCGAGGAGCAGCCCTTGTAAAATTAGAGTTGTGTTTTCATACTATCTTTGTTAACACTCTCGAAGTTCGTACACTGTAAGTCTAGGAATCCGCTTATTACTAACCGTTTTAAATGTTTTCTTCTTATGGAAGCTCGGGAGCGGGATGATCGTGCTGATTCTTCTCATGCTCACGCCAACATCATCACTAATGGAAGTTCTATCCAAAAGCAACACAGCGATCGAATGATTCTTCGTCAAATCAAAGAATCTACAAAGTTAAAGACTTAATGAACTTCATCGATCTTGTATTCCAACGTCAAAGGCGTGTGAGCATGTTGAAGAATGATGTGGAACACTATAGCGATGAAGCGGACACGAAGCGGACTTGATGCGAACAACAACATACTATCACTTTCATCACAAAGAACAATGATCATAGAACAAAGTTAAAGATGACGTCAAAGCATAACTGTTCAAAGACAACTATCTCTCTACACTGGGAAGATTGTTTGAATCAAGGCAATTCTTCTCACAAGAAAGAAGAATGTCAGAAGACGTCAAAGCTACTATTACATCAACGCCTTCACCATTTTTCATCACCAACACTTGAGGGGGAGATTGTTGGAATCACTCCTAGACTATAATTCAAGTGTTAGTTATTCTTATGTAATAGGTAGCTTATTATGGCCTTTATGTTTGTTTTTAGCCTTAAGCTTATGTAGAAGGCCCATGAGCTTAAGCCCAAGCCCATAAAGGAAAGTAAGGGAACTAGGAGTGTTGCCTAGCTTCCCTCCTATAACTCTCTTGTAAACCTTCATTTGAAGGTTGGTTGTTCAAGTTATTCCTTTCATTCATACTCTCTGTAAGCTTGTCTTACTATATCGTGTGTGTGTGTTTGGTTTATTGTTCAATCGCCTTTATCTCTTTCTTGTAAGCTTGTGTTGTAAAACTAGTGACCTAACAACGCCTAAATTTCTCGCCTAACTTTGTGTCTCGCCTAACTTTAGAGTCTTTTCCATACTTACGGCGTAGCTAAAACTACAGTAACTCTATTTATTACGCGTAACTTTGGTGTTTTACGCATAAGTTCTACTTGGTTTCTTGTGAGTTCTACACCTAAGGACACTTCATCAACAAAGGTTCATTCGACTACAAAGATCCATTTTACCAACACAAGTTTTTAACATGTCACAACCACCATACTCTAACTATTTCCTTACACTTATTCTCATGACAACAACAACTAAGTCCACGGCATCAACAATGGAATCAACAACAAGCAATTTATCAACAACAATTTAATCAACAACATACTCCACAACTTGGAGCAATTCCTCCACCACAAATGGTTCAAACACATGAAGTCTTCAAGTTCAACCCTACACTAATGACTTCAATCAACATCCATCAAGGAACACTATGAAGGAACCCACTTGGTTTGCAAAGATGTGTGAAGCTTTAAGCGACCAACAATCAATTCATGAAATTTGGATCACTTGATAGACCTCCAATGCTCACTCCGAAACTACGATCAATGGGTGATAAGGTTCTTTAGGTTTTGTGATCCAAGAAGCCACATGGAAAGTTCTTAAAGAAGGTTATCTTGGAAGGTCCATTTGAGATGCCTCTTGTCATTGTGCCGGAGATCCTAATGCTAATCCACCGAGATGAACAAGCGAACATTGCTCTTGTTGCTGATTTAAATCAAGCGAACTTCTACATTATGAAGTGATGAGCTTGCAATGCAATATATCCTTTTAGGATTACCTAACCCAATTCTTGAAGTGTTTATGCTCAAAATCTTGCAAAGGAAATGTGGGAACATATTCATCTTCTCATGGAAGGATCGTACTCAATCGGGAGGATTTGGAATCCAAAATTTACTTGGCTTATGAACACTTCATGATTGAACTTGGAGAGACACTAGAGTCTTATCATCATCGATTTTCGGACATCATCAATGATTTGGATAAACACAACATCATCATGCCAAGAATTGCAGTGAATACTAAGTTCACGAGTAGTCTTGGTCTGAATGGGAGAAGTATGTCATTTTCTCCGTCAGCGAAGAATATGCATCATTCTACATATGGATTGTTGTACGATTACTTGAAGCCTCATGAAAAGGAAGTTGATCGGGAAAGGATTCTCCGTGCTCAAATTGCTCCACCTACACATCCGGAAAATCAACAACTTGCCTTATATGCTCAACAAAGTTATCCTCCTCGACAAGCAACTCAACCAAGCTGCATCATCACACAAAGCGATCATTCGGCAACAATCTCAACAAAATCAATTGGTTCCATACAACAACAACAACAATGCTCAACCAATTGTCGGTGAAGCTAATGAGGACATCGATCCGTTCGAAGCATTGCAACACGGTTTGTTATGATTGCTAATGCTTTTGGCGTTATACCAACAAATCCAACAATCGTATTCGTTCCTCATCTAACACACAGAAATCATTTGTTGTAAACAATGGGCGAGTTGAAGTTGAGAATCGTGGCTATGGTGCGTCGGATGGGTGGTGGTCAAGGGTTTAATCTTGTGGGTCGGAATAACAACGAGCTCGATGGTGGAGCAGGAAAATGCTCGAAATGGGTTGAATGGTCTTGATGCTACAAGCGCAATGAGAAGGGACACGGCTTGTTAGCCTATATGATTTTATTAAGTGATGGTCATTCACGTTTAGGAACTTTATAACGCGTGTTAGATATCGTGATAGAATAGTCAACGGGCTAGTGGATTGGGCTAAGCTAATTGGTTATTAGTTTAGTTAAGCTTGCCTTATATCAATCCATGTCCAATCCAATCCAAACGAGCTCATGCCAAGCCCATTAGGGCATCTTCTACTTGTACTATAAATACCCCTCAAGTATGTCATTTGAGGGGTGTGCTTGAGTGTGTGTGTGTGTGTGTTTTTCCTTGAAGCAATATACAACTTATTGTTTCATCTTCTTTCCTCTATCTCTCTAAACATATACACGATTCATATCATTCAAGTCACCAAGTTCTATTCTTTATCTTTCTTCTTATTCATACGCATAACGTATTTGTGTTTGGTTCATGTGGTACTTGTGATAACGATAAGGTATACGTGATAAAAGGGGATTTACAATTGGTATCAATCGCCTAACAATGGTTTAGGAGTGTTTTGGTTGAAGTTTTTTTTGTAGTGTTACGCGTAGCTTTGTTATCAAAGTTTTCACGCTTAAAGCTTTAATTTTTGCACTTAAAAATTCAAGATTCTTGTGGTTTAAGGTTTATTTGCTGCTAAAGTTTCAGTTTTTTGCAAAAAGTTTGAAGCTTTACATGTTTTTCTTCATTTTAAGCTCGTATTTGGTTCATTGGTCATTTCTACTCGTAAGCTATCTAAGCACTTTGGGTGAAAAGGTCAACATTTTGTGTTATTCAGTGTTTTTAAATATATCGTGCAAGAGAAATTATTTGAATCATTGGAAATTTTTTACGCGTGGGTCAAAACCCTAGTTTCTGCGTAAGAAAGTCAAAACCCTTTTTCTCTGCGTAACTTTCTCGCATAACTTTTGGCTAAGAATCTTGAGCATCAAGGTTACTCGGTGCTTCCTCACTTGGATAAGTGTGTGGAACACTTGACTTGTGGATATCTTTTACTTTGTGATAGTGTAAAGGATTTTAGTTCTAAACCTAAGTTTACGCATAAGCATAAGCGCCTCGCGTAACAATCTACGCATAAGTTCCTTACGCATAAGATTTCTCGCCTAAGCATTTTGTTTACGCCTAAGCCTTAAGTTTGGCGTGAATCTTGGTCTCGCATAAGGAATCCTCGCCTAAGCACAATCTCTCGCCTAAGCATCGTCTACTCGTAACTTCCTCGGTCTCGCCTAAGTTTTCTTTAAAAAAAAAAAAAAAAATTTGGTCAATTTTAAATTTTTGAGTAAAATTTTGAGGAGAATTGAGTAAAATTTAAATTTTGAGGAGACTAAGCGTTCAATTTTTACGCGAGATTCAAATTTTGGTTTAAGCTGTGAAAATTTTGGTCAAAATTCAAATTTTGGGTCTAAATTCAAATTTTTCGGGTCAAATTTGGCGTCAAAATTGTCATAACTCAAATTTTCATCGACCTTAGAATTGATTTTCGGTGAATTTCAAATTTTGGGAGAAATTTTTTTACGCCTAAGAACCAAGGTTCTGAGTGCGACTTTCGGAAAAACCTCAACCGAGCTTAATCTTCATCAACCACAACTCCTTTATCGTTGAATCGATCCTACATCAACTTTATCATATCATACCTTCATCAATGGCAACTCAACAAGACATTCATGCAGCCGGTGCGGAAACCGTCCTCCTATGTTGGCAAAGGTGGTTATCTTCAATGGAAAAGTCGTATGCTTCGCTACATCAAGACCAAACCTAATGGAAAACTCATGATTAACTCCATTACGAATGGACCCTTCAAGCCTCGAACAAATCCTAGACCACGGAACTCCGACGTCCCACCATCTTATCATACTCAATGAATCGAATATACGAAGAGGATCGAAGCAAGTCGATCACGAGATGACATGGCAATTCATATTGTCCAGCGGGTTTACCAATAGACATCTTTCTTTGCGATGAGCGGTTGTGAAGCGCTTTTGATATGTGGGAGCGTGTTGGATGGCTTTGTCATGGAGCAGAAATTGGTCAACAAGACATGGAGAACAAGGCGATAACGAATGGGAAAAGTTTACTTCAACTCGGGAGAATCCATTGAATCCTACTATGGAAGGTTTTGCACTTTGATGAATGAGCTAATCGAAACAAGCTAGCACCGAACTATCGTTCAAAACATCAAGTTCTGAACAATCTTCCGGAAGAATGGGGCGATATGTCACTATTGTCAACCAAAAAAGACTTACATCGGTGAACTTTGATCAACTAAGCGATTTTACGAAACAAAACCAAGTGAAGCGAATGAAGTCGAGCAAGAAAGATTAGCAAAGAATCATGATCCATTGGCTCTTATTGCAAAGACTCAACCTTGGTGAATACACAACAACAAGCTTCATCATCTTCCAACAACAACTTGCGACAATACATTCCACAACCACAAGTTGTTTTCCTCAACAACAATTCTATCCACAAGAACAACAAGTCATTCAACAACAACAGTATCCACAATACCGGGAACAAGGAATCGATCTGGCCGAACAATGCTTTGCTACAGGTATTTTCTTTATTTGGTAAAGCATTTAGCGATCGCATGGGTGTCGAGCGGTTCCGTGTCGAGTGTCGGTTGGGTCGAATGTTGGAAATCGGATGGGACGAGAATGTTGGGAATAAGCGATGAGTAATCGAGAATGGGAATGTTGCGACTCAGTCATTGGGAATTATGGAAATATGAATCGGGGTAATCGGGTTATGTGTTACAAGCTGTCAAGGAGTGGGTCACATGGCAAGAATTGTCCTACTAAGCCGAAAAAGAAGGATTTTGCGTATCTTGAAAGCTATCTTTGTTAGCACAAAGCGAGAATCGGGAATGCGGTTGAATCTTGAGGAACATGACTTTATGGCTATTATGGATGATTTGGAAGACCGAGAGGACATCAATGCAAATTACGGCTTCATGGCAAATCTTGAGGAGACTAAGTCGACACTTGACTCGACGCAACTCTGTCTATGGCCTGTCTGATATCTAAGGTACCAATCATTGATCCATGCTATAACAATGTCATAGGTGATGTGTTTACTCATGACGAACAACATTCTATAACGCGGCACCTACATATGATACATACAGGACAATCCGAGTTGTAGCAATACTAACTCCGAAACTCGGATGTGGATCCTAGTGGAGGTTGTGTTTCACAAAATCACGGGGCGATGAGGAAACACGTGCTTATTTTGAATCATTAATCAATAACTATGGCATTGAAATTGAGAAAGTGAGTAAGGTCAATCGCGGCGTTAAGGCGCGAATGTTAAATTGACCAGAGCTTGAGAGTTACAAAGAGAACGCCGAGCCTATGAATTTCATACAAACAAAATATCGAATTAGAAATTGGTTCTGAGATTACATTTTAAGAAAAACAATTGCAAATCAAGTATGATACACTTGATGTGAATCGAACTTGAAAATAAAATCTTTAAACAAGGAAATTTACGAACTAAATGATCAACTTTCTAAACAAAAACAACATTTTATGATCTTGAAAAAGAAGAAAGCAGTTGATTCTTGATTTTCAAAGCGAGAAGATTCTCTTCTTGATGAAATTCGGATAAAAATGAAACTATCAAAAATTCGATAATTTACTTCTTACAACGGGTCATTCCGCTAAAACAAACAAGATGCTTTCTAATCAAGTAAATCCGATTTTCATACTACATAAAATGGCTCTTGGTAACTCACCTCCTTGTTTCCTCAAAGCTCGGAATCAGCGGAATGTGTTGAACAATGGAAAACCTTTGCATGAACCCATACTTGTGCATGATTCTCTTGAAGCGTTGGAACTATCGAGGAGAGTAAATCAAGAATGAAACAAAACATCCGAAATCAAACCAATTGACTATAACAAATGGAACAAAATTAATGGTATTTCGTTTGTTTTACATAAAGAACAATCAAAGTTTTCCATCACACGGTTTCAAAACCGGTTTCAAAACCGGTTGCAACTCACATGGTTGTCTCAAAATCCTTTTAAAATCGAACAAATGTCTTCAAACAATCCTTTTAACACAAGTGATGCAAGAAGCATTTTAGGCGATGTTAAAACTAGAATTAGGAGACTTCAAGAGACATTAAAACTAAAACTCATATTACAACCAACATACGGTTTAATAGTTTTGATATTGAACAAAAAGTTTTTGAAGCGAAATTGCCCTCGGTGAATAACATCAACTCGGGGTAATTTATTTTGAACAAGCCTTTTGAAAAAGCGTTAACTTTGTCAAGGATCATAAATCCACAGGTAAAGCAAGCTAATGAAAGTGTTGAACACATCAAAGTTTTGGAAAATTTAAATGATTCTCTCTTGAAGATGTTATGACTACCGATATCATGTCCATTATCTTACAAACATACTACTGTTGAAGATCATGAAAGACTCGATCGAGACCTCCATAATTGTTTCAAAATATGAAAAAGCTCTTGAAAACCATTGGTGAGGAGAAAACAAATGTTCATGGCGGTTTTCAAACCAAAAATGTCTATTTCTCGGTTTGCTCCAAAGTCAATGAGAAAATGATTTGTCAAAAAGCAGTCACTCAACGGTCCACGCATATTAAAAGAGGATTATCAAAGGTTTTGAAAAAGAAAAAGTAGTTCTTGAAAAACCTAAAGTGATTACACAGCATTTCTAGGAATAGTACACGGAATGTGACCAAAAATCGAGTTAAAGAATGCATCGGTTCTAACGACATGGTCAATAATCACTATCTAGAAGAAGCTAGGAAAAAGCACGAGACTCGAAAAGGCGAATTTTAGGTGCAACATCTAGGGTGATGAATTCTACAAGATTTCAAGGCAACCTTTGCTAGTAGTAGTAAACCATTACCTAGGAACACTCTACAAAAGACTAGGGATTGGCTTGCATCTAAGAGTAGTTAGCATAAAAGAAAATGCTATGCCCTTATAAAACAACACTAGGAATTCTAAGTCTTTTTGAACAAGAATCAATTTCAAAAATTGTAGTGACAAAGTTAAAGTCATTGTTTTAAACAAGAATATTGAATTTATACATACTACATGTAAAAATATGTCTTTCGGTTAATCATGAGGCATGTGTCTCACAATATCTCAAGAAAGATAATTCTCGTGCCAAGGCACAATCCACTAAGACACCAAATAGAAACAAGCCCGTTGATAAAATGTCAAATAAAAGAAACCTAATAGGTGGATCTCTTGGGACGTAGTTTTTCTAAAAGCGGAGTCTTCATTTGCATCTGAAAAAACAACTCCTAGATCTTACCTTGGGTGGATACCCACGGAAAAGTTTTCAACAAAGTAGGTCTTAGATGGATTCCCACTAGAAAGATTTTTGATACTTGCTCCAACACATATAATAGTGAAACTCATCAAGTTAAGGAAGTCAAAACACTACAACCGTTGATAGTGATCACCCTCACCGTGAGGAATCTTGTACTTCTAACAACATTATTTGTGAAAACTCTTCTTCTTTGGTTGCGTGTGAATCAAATATCTACGAACCCGACTCTTGAGAGGGTTCCAGTGCATAAAATCTTCTTCTTCATTTCTCTATCTTCTATTTTTGATTTTCCATTTCTTTTATAAAACCTACAAAAGAAAATACAAAAATAAAAAATCTTTCAAAAATACAAAAACAATATAAAATCAAAAATCAAAAATATTCTTCTCACGACATGTCTCTCGTATAATCGATATTACATGCGTTTCTAGAAATGTCATTCAACAATGATACGGGTATGTACGGATGTTTGGCGAGAGTTCTTTAAATGTTTTCCAAAACATGTCGTTTCTCAAAATTTCTTAAATTATGGCTTTCGTATACATCGATCGAAACCCGGACTTCAAATTAATGGCTTTCGTATACTTGATGCGAAACTCGGACTTCAAATTAATGGCTTACGGACACATCGATTCGGGACCAGCGTCAAAGAAAGGAAAGTGCTTAACCAAAATTAAAGGTTTTAAAATATTTTTCAAGCACTTTTCCTAAAAACAATAGCTTGCGATTATTTCCGCTTGTAACCCGATCTTTAAAGAAAGGAAAGTGCTACATAAAATCGATTTTCATAAATATCGAGCACTTATCCTAAAACAATGAAGATAATTCTTCTTCAATATCTTCAAAAGATTTTTAAAATCTTCATCTTGCGTATCATTGATTCGAAAGTTTTCAAAAGATTTTCAAAATCTCTCGCATTTGGTACCAAGATAACTCCTCTAAACCCTTAATTGATTCTAAATTTTACGTATGAAAAATATACTTTCGTTAAGGGGAGTATAAACCAAAATTGTTCCAAAATTCATGCTAAACAGTTTCTCTCAAATGCTTTTCGAAAACATATCTTTTAATCATTGTGTTTCAAAATATCATAGATATGCTATTTTGAGGGAGAAACGTGATTAAATGTGATCAAAAGGTTTAATGATCGTTGTTTGAATCTCAAAAGAGCTCGACTCGATCGTAACCAATGAATTGACGAAAATTAAAGTCGGGAAGTGTACCATTTAGAAACTTTTTATGGACTTGACCGATCGGGTAATAATTTCAAGCTAGTTCTCTAGTGATGTAAGCGTGTCTCGAATCGGTCTAGTTCATTTAAAGTCGATCAATTCAAAAGTCGAACTCTACCCTCTATGTGCGATTTAAGTTAAAACAATATAAGCACATGTGAAGGGTGTTTACGAAAATATAAAACTCTCGGAGTGTTCCAAACATGTTTTCAATCATAAACACTCGAGAGATTTTCAAGAAAAGGTTTTATGGCAACATGGGACAATCATGGAGTTATAAGGTGATTAAGGATAGGAAAATCGGTCCTATGATCCGCCCGAGCGGAGGATCTACCCAAGGACATCACCAATAGTTTAGAACTAGAAGTCCTTAGGTATGATTGAAAAAGGAGTAATGCGAGAAAGGAGAAAGAAGGGGTTGAAGAATTAAAAGAAAAGTAATGAAAAGGGTGAAAAGAAATAGCCCTCCATAATCAACCTTAGGGCGAAACCGGGTTCAATTCATACACTCTTTGGTTGTCACTAGATGACACTTGGTATTGAAGACAAAGCGTCATGGACCCGGTGACGTGTTGCACTAAACCTTCTAGCTACTCAATTCCTCTTAAAAGTTTGTTTCATTCTCACTGGAAACCCTACATAATCTATCGACTTTCTCTTAGAGATCGTTGGTATTGAGGAAGGAGACCTCTCCTAGTCTCCGCTCGGAAAACCAAAATGCACTATTGAGTCTAGAGCCACGAGATTCATCAAAAGATCTCATAGGAACACTTAACATGACATCGCTTGGTGTTCATCAATAAGGACACAAGTGATATATTATAGAGTCCTCTGAGATCTTAGCAATCTGCCGAACATTTATGAGAGGTTTCACAATTGTGATTCTCGATGATTGAATGGAAACTCTGCCGGGGTCAACATCAGCGACCACGGCAGTCACTTGGTAACTCCCGTGGATTACGCTTAGTGTGTCTCAAATGGTCTCTGATCGTGGGGTGATGCTTGATGTACCTCGGTGACTCATCCGAGCTGTAGGTGTATTTAGGTACATCGCGTTATCTCACTTGTGGGACTCCAGTTCGAGAGCGGCCTCTGTGAGAATTAGAGGCGTGTTTTCACACTATCTTTGTTAACACCCTCGAAATTCAAACTTGTAAGTGCGGAATCCGCTTATTACTAACTTTGTTTTATGTTTTCTTCTTATGGAAGCTCGGGGCGGATTGATCGTGCGAGACTCGCCACATGCTCATACCAACAACACATGAAAGTTCTCATCAAAATCAAAGGCTACTCAAAGTTAAAGATGATTCTTCGTCACTGTCAAAGAATCTACAAAGTTTAAAGACTAGAGAACTACATCATTGGTAACCAAAGACAAATAGAAGTGTGAGCATGGTGGAGAAAGGCGTGGAGACACCTAACCAGCGAAGTTGACAACGACAGAACAACCACATTATCGATCACAAAGCATGAAGGAACAAAGAATCAAGACTATTCTATATCTACGCACAAAGTTCAAGCTCGAGAAAAGTAAAGACCTAAATCAAGTGGAGCATCATTTGAATGACCACCCCAGGGGAGATTATTGTATAATAGTTTTATTAGAAGTGATGGTCATTCACATTTAGGAACTTTGTAGCGTGTGTTAGATATCGTACTAGAATAGTCAACGGGCTCGTAGATTGGGCTAAGCTAATTGGTTAGAAGTTATGTTAAGCTAGCCTTATATCAATCCATGTCCAATCCAATCCAAGCAAGCCATGCCAAGCCCATTAGGGCATCTTCTACTTGTACTATATAAACCCTCAAAGTCTCATTTGAGGGTGTGTGAGTGTGTGTGTGTTTTCCTTGAAGCAATATACAACTTATTGTTTCATCTTCTTTCCTCTCTCTCTAAACATATACGATTCATATCATTCAAGTCACCAAGTTCTATTCTTTATCTTTCTTCTTATTCATACGCATAACGTATTTGTGTTTGGTTAGTGTGGTACTTGTGATAAAGATAAGGTATACTTGATAAAGGGGATTTACATGGCTAATGCATGCCCAAAGCCGAGGACTAGGGGCGATGCTTATTTCAAAGAGGCTCTTCTTTTGGCTCTTAAGGATGAAGTTGGTGGATCTCTCACGGACAAAACGAGTTTTATGGCACATGCAGACTCGAGATGATGATATGGAGGACTTGCGGTGCCAATCGTGATTATGTTGATGGCTAATATGCATGAGTTACACATGAGTGACACAGGCCAGTGTATGACAACGATGGCTTGTCTTAGGTACCGAACAAACCATATTTATCTCGGATCTAATATCTCGATCAACATCCGAATCGGCAGGGCTCAAAATGTTCAAAATGAGTCATTTACATCTCATTCCGACGATTTTCAAATAGACCACAGGTTACATTTGACGATCAAGATGATCTTATGGTTTCCTTTGATAATCAAATTGACTCCGTGGTTATACTTGATGATCTAAATAATGATCATGTTGTGACTTACATTGAACAAGCGAACTTTGCCTCATCGAGATCTTGCTCTGTTACTTAAGACCAACAATCCCAAATTGAAGAATGTTGTGCATTAAATTAGACCTTAAAAAGTAAAATGCTTTGATAACCAAGGATTTTGAATGTTTACAAAAGCAACTCAACTTTTTCAAAACTCAAGAAAACCGTGAAAAGGTTTTGAAGCGACCTTTACTAAATCTCATCAAAGCGAAAAATATTTAGAGACGGATGCATGATCTAGCAGCTTGAAGAATGCTTTGTTATGCGAGATAGAATAATGAAACATGAACATAAAAAGCAAATTAACGCTCTCACCTTGGAAAATCAAAAAGCTAAGGCTGAGTTGTTAACTTGTCAAAAGCAGTTCTCTGCATACAAAAGCATTCCACAAACCGAATAGATAATCATATTGAAGAAATTATCGACACAGCATAAACTTAAAGAGTTTAAAGCATTGTTTACAAACATGGTGAGTCGATGCGCTATTGAAAAGTTTACCTTAAACCCGATCCAAAAGGATATGGACCAAATCTTGCGATTACAAACCAAAGCTTTCAACCAAACATTCAAACCAAATCACAAGTCTCGGTCACGAATATAAAATTAATAATTACATTATGAGTGTTGTTAAATATCATCGTCAAGAGGAATTAGATGCGAAAGGCGAGTTGATCAAAATTAAAAGCATTGTTTACAACAAACATTTAATTATTCAAAACCGGTCACTTTTGTCACACCAGCAGATTCTTCTAACACACCAAGGGTTATCATCAAAACACACGAGTCTTTTATTGTTAATCCCCGACCAGATTATGCACAAATTTATGGTCCTTTACCTTCCATCGATGAAGTAAACTCAAAACACGAAAATCGCAAAATTCTCGGATATTTTGACATTTCATGGTGACCTCAAAACTTTACAACATGAAATAGAATATCATTAAAAATCAAAGTTCAACATTTTCAATCGCCTCGGCGCGAGAACAAAGAGACATTTTTCGAAAAATCTTTTACCAAATGTTAAGAATTTGAAAAATTTTGCATTGTCTTGGGAGCAGGACTTTCATAAGGAACTTGGAGTGATGAAGGTGGTTTTAGAAAAGCGAAACATCTATTTCTAATACTAAGCGAAAAAGAAAATGTTGAGAAAAGATTTTGATCGACTCTTGAAAGATGTTATCTGTCTTTGATATCCATAATGTTGTGTTATTCAATTCTTTGCCACATGCATCGATTATATCTCTGCGATAATGTTGACTCTGTGGTAGCTGTGAGAATCTTGATAATGTGCTTCGGATCGAGTCTTTAAAAGCGAAAATGAGCGATTACTTAACGAACTTTACAATGCAAAATGTCGTCTTAATTGGTGTGAAAAAGATATTCACAATCAACAACTTGGTTTTCAAAAGAAAATCGTTCGATTCGCGTGCAAAATCTTGATCCTAAACTTGAGCAATGGATGATCAAAGCGTGTCTTTGAAAAGTCAAATCTCAAAATATGAACAAGAACTTGTAAAGTTAAGCAGAATATGGTGTCATATTTGATTTACTCAATAAGACTCGTCATGAAGCATCAAACGAACTTGATCACTATCTTGCTCACACTAGAGAGTCATGAATTTTCTTTGGTAATATTCGTTACGAAAATCAAGATTTGATTCACACTATCTCTAAGTTAAGAGAAATGTTAGGAAAGTATGAACTACTTCGCCTACCATCATTAAGAGATTAGCACCGGTAACACTTAGTAATCGTGAACCTAGAATACCTCGCCAAATCACATGTTGCTAACGTGCTTCCTTCTCTTGAAACATGAATAGTTGCGTCTTTTCCAAGCGTCCGCACTTCACGACCTATGAGCACTCAATCGAAGAATAGGAAGTTGCGACCTAAGAAAAGATCAATAAGGAATGCTAAAGTGAAGAACACCCTAGGACTATGAATAAGACTCACGTTGCTTCCACTATAGATATTGCGTCGGCAAATGTAATAGAAATAGAGATGTAACGAATGCTAAACCTTTAAGTACTTTTGATATTCGATCGATGCACCTTGTGTTATTTGTCGTAAAAGTATGAATTCGATTGTCATGACAAATGTGTTGCCAAAGCTATAATCTCTAGTTTACGGAATCCTAAGAATCGGCATACCTCAGGCCCACTAATCATTCTAAGTACGTGGCAGTAGACCGCCTTCTTTAGATTCTAAAGGCAAGCATTGTTGTCCACTGTAGCTCAGGTTCACCTCCTAAGAATGTAGTACCACCTAGTGCATTCACAAAGACTAAAGCAAATAGTAGTTATAGATGGCGAAATGGATATATAACACATTAGGATTTAAATGGATGCCTAAAGTTATTAATGTGTGTATGTCTACTATCAACTTTCTCAGGACCCTCTAACATTTGGGTTCACATCTACTTCTATTCCATCCGTGTAAATGCATGTGTAATGCACGGTGATCTGAATCATTCTCTGGATTGTTGATAGCGGATGTTCCCGACACATGACATGCAACCTTAAGCTGTTATCAAACTTTGTTGCAAAGTTCATTGGCACTGTCAGATTCGGGAATGATCACTTGATTATCATGGGCTACGGAGACTATATCAATGGGAACATCGAAATTAGCGGGGTTTACTATGTGGAAGGCCTTGGTCATGTCTGTTTCGATGGAGTCGGTTTGTGATGGAGATTTGGAGGTTGCTTTCCGGGAGAAAACTTGTTTCATTAAGTGATCTACAAGGAAATGACCTTATATCCGGTTCGCGTAATTCTAGTCTCTATACTATCTCTATGCAAGACATGGTTGCTTCATCTCCCATCTGCTTACTTTCAAAGGCAACATCAACAAAATCACGGCTATGGCACGTCGTCTCTCACATCTAAACTTTCAAACCATCACCAACCTTGCTCGACACAAACTAGTTGAAGGTCTCCCACGATTTCGGTATTCAAAAGATCACCTTTGCTCGACTGTGAACAAGGGAAAAGCACCCATGCTCATTTTCCTTCAAAGGTGGAACCTGACTCTCGACATGTGCTTCATCTTCGTCACATGGATTTGTGTGGCCCGATCGGCGTGCAAGCGATCAATGGCAAATGCTACATCTTAGTAATTGTTGATGACTACTCACGGTGGACTTGGGTCTACTTTCTTGAAGCAAATACCAAACTCCACAAATGATCATCACCTTTCTCACGAAAATCTGAGTTCGACTCCGCAACACCGTCGGGCTAATTAGAAACAGACAAAGGCTGAATTTGTTAACCAAACCCTTCATGAATTCTATGAGAAAGTGGAATTGACATCAAACATCTATTGCACGTACACACGAACAAAGCGGAGATGTTGAAAGGCGAAACCGAGCGTTAGTGGGCTGCAGAACAATGTTAATCAATGCTAAACTTCCAGATTACTTGTGGGCGAAGGCGTATCTCTGCATGCTACCTCAAAACCGTTCTATGATCACAAAACACCTTTCGAGCTTGTCCACAACCATAAACGAATCTCAAACACTTTCATGTATTTGGATCCCTTTGCTATCCGAATAATGATCGTGATGATTTTGGAAAGCTCAAAGCAAAAGCCGACATTGGGTCTTTATTGGATATTGTGAGAATTCTAAAGGTTACGGATCTAGAATCGTCGTACAAAGCAGGTGATGGAAGCGATTCATGCTCATTTGATGAACTTACGGAAATGGCTTACGAGTATAACGACTTAGAACCGGTCGCAACCGTTTAAACTTCCTCGACCCCCATCATCGGTGAACAAAGCCCCGACTTACTCGTCAACAAATGGAAGGTTATTTGCTCCATTGTTCGGTGGCGATATTGATGAGCGTGCTCGGTGTATCCGTTGTTTCCGGCACAACCTCGATAACACTCTTATACGATACACTGCTACAACAACTAATGTTGAAGAAGCACCACCAGTTGACTCCACCGCAACATTGAACAAACCGCTTCCAACAATGATGAGCGGTGATGATATTCTTAATGAAGTACCCCACTGCTGATTTTGATCCGTCGTTCTTTAACCCGTTTGCTAATGACAACTGCTGCACGATGTCGCGGAATCATCAACAAACCATTTGAATCCTCGAATGCGCACAATGTATACCAACATCAACCCTCTACACATCGATGGACAAAGACCATCCTCGGCAAATATTATTGGCAACCCGAATCAACCGATCGTTATGAGACAGCGTCTTCACACGGATGGTGAACATTGCATTTATGCACTCACCGCATCGCCATCGAGCCTAAAAACATTAAAGGCGCAATGACAAAGACAATGGATTGAATCCATGCAAGAAGAACTCTACCAATTCAAGCGTCTTGAAGTATGGGAGCGGTTGAAAGACCAGCGAGGGTCTACGTCATTGGTCTAAAATGGATTTGGAAAAACAAATTGGATCTTTGAAGGGCGTCATCCGAAACAATACACGTCTAGTTGCTAAGGGTTATCGTCGGGAAGAGGTATAGACTTTGAAGAATCTTTTGCTCCGGTTGCTCGTCTTGAGGTCGTTCGGATATTTCTCACGTTCGCGGCTCATATGAATATGGCGGTCTTTCGGATGGATGTCAAAGCTGCGTTTCTCAGCGGACAACCGAAAAGCGGTTTATGTCGACCAACCCGAAGGATTCGTTGATCCCGAGTTCCCGAACCATGTCTAAAACGAACAAAGCTCTTTATGGTCTCAAACAAGCTCTAGGGCATGATGCGACAAGCTATCATCTTTCCTCATTGCTAATAATTTCACCAAAGGTTTGGTTGACCCAACTCTTTTATACAATATCACGGGGCACATATCTTAATTGTTCAAATTTACGTGGATGACATCATTTTGGGTCTACACATAAAAGTTTTCAATCGCTTTTGCAAAACTAATGAAGAAAAATTTTGAAATGTCCATGATGGGTGAACTCACGTTCTTTCTAGGAATGCAAGTTCATCAATCACCCGTGGTATTTTCTTGAGTCGATCCAAATATGCCCTTGAATTGTTAAACAAATTTGGAATGAAAACACATGACACTTATGCCACACAATGACTCATACCAAGAAGCTAGATGTTGACTTAAAATTAGTGGACCTAAAAATTACCGTAGTATTATTGGGTCTCTAATGTACCTAACGACTAGCGGGCACGATATTGTCTTTGCCGTTTATCTATGCTCCCGTTATCGATCGCGACCAACTGAAACCCACCTCTGCGAGGCTAAAAGAATCCTCCAGATACATCAAGGAACCATTAACTTGGAGATCACGGTATCAGAAGGATTCTTGTTTTGAACTAATCGCTTTTGAGGCGACCACGCGGGATGCTAGATTCACGAAAAAGCACTTGAGCACTACAATTTCTTGGTGATAAGCGGTGTCTTGGCAATCAAAGAAGCGAGGATTGTACATCATCATCAACGAGCGAGAATATGTAGCCATGTCTGCGTGTTGTGCTCAAGTCATCGGATGAGAACATGTAGGACCACTACGAATATCAACCTTATCACGAAATACCCACGTTAACCAAAGTTATCGTAGAACTCGTGAAACCCAAACCTGAACATATCACGAAAAACAAAGAAGGAAAGATAAGAAAGATGGTGACTTGATGTTTGATACAAACCGTGTATGTGAAGAAGATAAACACAATAAAGATGATGTTTATTGCAAAGGAAAACACACACACACACTCAAGCACACCCTCAAATGACCATTTGAGGGTATTTATAATACAAGAGGCATAAAACCTAAAGGCTTTATCTTGGGCTTTTCGTGGATAGGACTTGGATTGGGCTTGGCATGCTTAAGCTTATAAGCGGCTTAGCATACCTTAACATTTAACCAATTAGCTTAGCCAGTCCACGAGCACATTGACTATTCTATCACGATATCTAACACACGTTACAAAGTTCCTAATCGTGAATGACCATCACTTCTAATAAAACTATTAAGGCTAGCAGAACACAACTCAAAGACTATGGTTACGTGTTTGATGAAATCGATGTCTGCGACAATCGGTGCCATTGCGATCTCGTGCAACTCGGTTCATTTTCGAAATCAAAGCACATCGATCTACGCTATCATTTCATCAAGGACCACGTGGAGCAGTGCAGTTGAATTATACCGTGGAGTGCAGAATACCATTGGCGGATCTTCTCACGAAGCCTTGCCTCCGCTAGGTTTAATGAGTTGGTCCACGGATTGGTATGGGGTGTTTGACTCAAGAGGAATTGGATGACCTCTAACACAATCTTAAAACACATCAAACACCAAAATATCTTTTGTAAATACATTTTCAAAAACAAAATACAAAAATATAAAACACGATAAAACAACAAAATATTCTTCTAATCTAATTTTCTTTCAACATAGCAAGTACATTTCTTCCATCAACACTATAATCTTTCAAAATTCATTATTTTCCGATCTAGTGTTGAGGGAAAAATTAATATAAGCTGTTTCAAAAACATTCGTGTACTTGCATGTTAATTTTATACCTACTTTGTTTATTTTATCAATGGTGGCAAACTTTTACGGTTAAATGACACTCCTCGGACTAAAACTTATAACCTTTCATTATTTTCTTAAGTCAAGGGGAGTGTCGTCAAGCTTATTTCTTAAAATCTTTGTTTGATAACCAAAGCGGAAGTTAAATGGCTTTGGATGAAAAAGGAAAAGGTGGAGGGACCAAAGCTCAAAGCTTTAAAGTTATTTTAAATAAAACACCCACCTAACTCTTTCACTTCACATTTATTACTCTCATCTAACTAATCCTCGCACAAAATTCGTTCAAGAAATATGTGTTTCGATCATCAAAGTGTAAGTGTTTTTATGATCTTAACGTAAATACAAGCAAAGGTTTTGAATTTGATGCAAATCCAACGGCTAAAGCGTTAGATATGTGTGTTTATGTGTTCTCGCATAGCGTATGAACACACAATCATTGGTGTGTTTGTGGTTGAAAGAATGTGTCAAAGCGTGTCTTTAACAACAATGATGCTATTTTACTCTCAAAATCCACGAAACACAAATTGATGGTTTTCAAAATTAGGGTTATTAAGTCGATTTGGGTATTTTAAAATGTGAATGGTTTTGGTCAAATAGATTGTTGTGTGATGATTATATCATGTTGAATTAATGTTATCCGGGCCTATAATAACCGAAACACTAATTAAGTCGAATTAGAAATTAGGGTTTAATGTTCTTGAGTTTGGGTATTTTGATTCACCACGAATAAAATGTTAATACTTGGTTAACTCTCTCATGTAACATCTTAGAACTACCGAAAGCGTTTGGTGCAATTTCCATGGTTAGAATTGTTGTCGTAATTCTTGAACTATTAGGGTTTTGGATTACAGCGTAAGACTTCTCTGGCGTAAAAGCTGTAAAATGTGTTTCATGCCATAATCATTTCAAAGCGACTATACATGTTAAGATTCTTGATATGATGACTTTATTTCGGGTTTGCTACGCATAAAACTCGAGAATCAAGGTCCTTGTTACTCTCGCATAAGGATCACCTTACGGCGTGAAAGTTATACATAAGAGAAATTTTACGCGTAAGCGTACGCGTAAGGTTCTACAATGGGACTCGCGTATCATCGAAGGATATGCATAAGCGGTGACCTCTACGCATAAGGTCTACTCTTACGAGTAAGCCTTACGCGTAAGGTTTATATCGCCTCTGGCGTGGCTCTCGCTTAAGATCCCCTTTTCCTCGCGCATAACATTTTTACGCGTAAGTTGGGATCTACACATAAGCTTTAGCTCTCGGCGTATATCACTCTGTTTCGCGCATAACTTTGCCAAATCTCGCTAAGCCTTGATAGACCTTCATTATGAATTGTTACGTGCACAAACTTGTTAATAAACAAATCATATCGTCACGAAACCAATAATGTCACTAATAAACTTAATCGTTTAATATGTTGTGTTAAATATGTGATAACATAAACTTTAAAACTTAAAGTCAACTAACTCATGAAACTTATCACGGCGAAATTGGAATATTGAACAAACAAGTATTTGTGGACTCGTAACAATCTTTGACCTTTGTATATTCAATAATTAGACAATAAAAACCTTACATTGACTAACATTATGTCTTTTGATATGTTGGTTCTTTTGGCTAATGTTATTTGAGATCATGACATGGTTTGCTCGAATGAATGTGGATGCACGAAGTTCTCACAATTCTCGACATCTTCCTAAAGGCTATCCTAGAAAGATTGGAAAGAACAACCTTAGGGTTGACTTTGAAACCCTCACATGCTCGGAATCTTCTTGTCTCATTCTTTGTGGATATTCTAAAGAATCATCCCTACGAACATGCTCTCATACTCTTCTCTTGTCTGGAGATCTACATGCAACAATGCGAATTCAATGCAAAGGATCAAGGGTCAAAGTGCGATGTTGTAACTCTCAATCACAAACAAGTCACCATCACTCATGCGGACTTACAGGCTGTTCTTCTCATTCACAATCGAGCCAACCGACTTCTTTGCCACACTACTAAGGAGCGGTTCTTCAATTCACGATTGATATTGGCTATGATGAAGCTTGAGGAGTTATCTCTAAGCATTCTCATGTGGAGCTTAAGAACATTCCTCAACCGTGGAGAACCTCTACATCATCATCACCAAATCGGTCTCTGGTCGTGATAGTGGCTATGAGCATCCCAAGCTCATGGAACTACAAATCTTCTGGTCATTAATCAACAAAAAGAACATCGAAATTGAAGCACTGTTATGGGAAAACATGCCGTTGTCAACTTCGTTGGTTAGGTGTCTCCACGTCTTTCTCCACCATGCTCACACTTCTATTTGACTTTGAGTTTCCAATGATGAAGTTCTCGAGTCTTTAAACTTTGTGGATTCATTGACATTGACGAAGAATCATCTTTAACTTTGAGTTGCCTTTGATTTTGATAAGAACTTTCATGTGTTATTGGTATGAGCATGTGGCGATGCACGATCCATCCGCTCAGAGCTTCCATAAGAAAACATAAAACAAGTTAGTAATAAGCGGTTCCGCACTTACAAGTTTGAATTTCGAGGTGTTATGACATAGTGTGAAAACACATCTCTAATTCTCAGAGGCCGTTCTGAGCTGAGTCCCACAAGTGAGATAGCGATGTGCGAAATACACCTCTGATTCGGATGAGTCGTTGAGGTACACGAAGCATCACCCCATGCCCGTAGACCGTTTGAGACACACTAAGCGTAATCCGGGGAGTTACAGTGACTGTTGTCGGTGCAATGTTGACCTGGCGGGAGTTTCCATTCAATCATGAAGATCACAAATGTGAAACTTCTCATAAATGTTACGGCGATTGCTAAGATCTGCGTGGGACTCTAGAATATATCACTTGTGTCCTTATTGATGAACAACAAGCGATGTCATGTCAAGTGTTCCTATGAGATCTTTTGATGAGTGGAGACTAGGAGAGGTCTCCTTCTTCAATACCAACAATATCTAAGAAAGTCGATAGATTATGTAGGGTTCCGGTGAGAATGAAACAAATCCTTTTAAGAGAATTGAGTGGCTAGAAGGTTTAGTGCGGTGCGTCCTTTGGGTCCATAGCGTCTTTGTCTTCAATACCGGTGTCATCTAGTGACAAGCGGTAGCAGATAATTGAACCGGTTTACGCCCTAAGGTTGAATATGGAGGCCTATTTCTTTTCACCCTTTCTTTTACTATTCTTTTAATTCTTGACCCTTCTTTATCCATTCTCACATTACTCCTTTTTTCAATCATTCCTAAGGACTTCTAGTTCTAAACTATTTGTGATGTCCTTGGGTAGATCCCTCCGACTCTGGCGGATCATAGACAGATTACCTATCCTTAGCCACCTTATAACTCCATGATTGTCCTATTGTTGCCATAAAACCATTTTTTGAAAATCTCTGAGTGTTTATGATAGAAAACATGTTTGAAACATTCCAAGAGTTTTATAATTTTAGAAACACTCCCCTTCACATGTGCTTATATGTTTTGACAAATCGCACATAGAGGGTGGGATTCGCACTTTTTGAATTGATCGACTTTAAATGAACAAGACCGATTCGAGACACGTTTACATCACTAGAGAACTAGCTTGAAATTATGCCCGTCTGGTCAGTCCATAGAAAGTTTCTCGAGATGGTACATGATTCCTCGTCGATTCATTGGTTCCGTCTGAGTCGAGCTCATTATGAGATTCAAACCACGATCATTAAACATTTTTGATCACATTTTAATCACGTCTCCTCCCCTCAAAAATAGCATATTCGTGATATTTTTGATATCAACGATTAAAAACATTTTAGGATCTTTTGGGGAGACAAGCGGTTTGATTTAAGCATGAATTTGGAATATTTTGTTTTATACTCCCCTTTAATAAAGCATATTCAATTAAAGAGTTTTAGAGGAGTTATCTTGAGCACAAAATATTTTGAAAGATTTTGAAAATCTTTTGAACAATCTTGAAAAGGTGCTCAAGATGATGATGATTTCTCACCATTTTAAATGTAGTGCCTTTGAGCGTACACTTGATTTTTCTTTTAAAAACACGAGTTTTGATCGAAATATAATCAAAAGTCATCATTTGGTCCGGGTTTAAATCTTGATGTATCTGAAAGCCATATATATGAAGAAATTTTGAGAAAGCGACATGTTTTGGAAAACATTTAAAGAACTCTCGCTCAAGCATCTGTACATGCCCGTATCATTGTTGAATGACTTTTCTAGATACGTCTGAGAATATCGATTATACAAGAGACATGTCGTAGAAGAATATTTTGGATTTTGATTTTATATTGTTTTGTATTTTTGAAAGATTTTATATTTTTATATTTTGCTTTTGTTGGTTTTCAAATTTTGTATTTTTTCAAAAATATTTACAGTGACTTTTGGAAAATCATTTTCAAGAAGAATCGAGAAGGCGTTCTAACTCCTCGGGGTTAGGCCGCATTCAATTCGTCGAACTAAATACTCAAACCTTTCTTTTGGAAGGGCTTTTGTTAATATATCGGTGAGTTGGTAATCGGTCTTCACGAAGAATAATTCAACGATGCCAATTTGACGTACTCTTTGATGAAGTGATAGCGGACACGGATATGCTTAGTCTTTGAGTGATGAGCGAGTTGCATGATATGGCTATGGCACTTTTGAGTCACAATACATAGGTATTTTATCGAAAGTAAAGCCATAATCTGTGAGTTGTGTTCTCATCAAAGAACTTGAAACAACTGTGAGATAGAGACACATACTCGGCTTGGGTTGAAAGTGCAGATGCAATCTTGTTTCTTTGAAGACCGGTGACTAACTTTTCACCTAAAATTGTGCTCCTCCGGATGTACTTTTGCGTAACTTGGTCACTGCATGGTCCGCATGATCGAAAAGGCAATTAGATCAAATCCGGTTCCCCGGATACCAAAGTCCCATGTGAATGGATGTCTTGATGCAGAAAGATCCGTTTACCTCTTTGAGGTGCGATTCGGTGGCTTTGCACGAAACCGTGCTAATAAGCAAACAACAAAATGAATATCACGGTCGACTAGCGTTGAGGTACATGAGAGAACCAATCATGCTCCGATATTTCTTGGATCAATAGGTTTCCCAAACAAATCGGCTCCAACTTTTGGTGAAGTTACCATTGGTGTTCCGACAAGTCACGATTATCCATACCATGATTTTCAAAATCTCGGTTGTGTATTTAGCTTGATTAATAAAAATTCCACGAGGGGATGTATTTGTAAACCAAGAAAGAATTTTAGTTCCCCATCATGGACATTTCAAATTTGCTTTTCATGAGATATTCAAAATGTTTTGAAAGTTTGGATTAGTGGACCCAAAGATGATGTCGTCACATAAATCGAACAATCAAAATGTCATTTTGCATTTTGTGTGAACAAGGTAGGATCAACTGTTCCTTTGGTGAAATTGTTTTGGATAAGGAAGAGAGGCGATTCGTCATACCACGCGCATGAGCTTGTTTTAAACCACAGATTGCCTTTTTGAGTTTGTAGGCGTGGTCGGATGTTCCATGTCTATGAAGCCTTACAGGTGACTCACGTACACTTCTTCTTTCGAGTTCCATTCAAGAGCGGTCTTAATGTCCATCGATAAACCGTGATGTTTTGTGAGTGCATAGGCTAAGAATATCTGGCGCCTCAAGTCTAACTACGGTGCGAATGACTCTTCAAAGTCTATCCCTTCCTCTTGTCTATATCCTTTGGCCACAAGGCGAGCTTTGTTGCGAATTCTGGTCATTTCTTCATCCCGTTTGTTCTTCCATAACCATTTAAGATCAATGGCCTGAGCGTCAATGGGTCTTGGAACCATTTCCCAAGAGTCATGAAGGCGGTATTGGAGAAGTTCCTCTGCATCGCTTCTATCCATGCGGGATGCGCCATTGCCTCACGAATGTTCTTTGGCTCGATATTGATAATTGAGCAAAGGTAAATGCATAAGTCGCAATCGGTGGCAAGTTGGCGTCTCGTCTGAATTGGCCTTGAAGGTTCACCAATAACTTGTTCAATAGGGTGGTCTTTTGTCCACTTAAGAGTAGAAGGATACCGTTGGTTAAGCGTGTCACGAGTTAGATGGTTCTCGTAAGTTTGAAGAAGATTCGGTGATTCCATGCAAGCGGGTTTTCAAATAAGTCTTCATCTAACGTTGCATCGTTACGGTTTTGGTTTTGCTCATTAGCTTCTTTGGTAGAGCGGTACAAGAACTTGAGTAGATGTAGATGATGTTGATGGAGTTGGTGCATTGGTTTCGACCGTTGTAGAAGCATCTGCTTGTTGGTGGTGGAGGATGATTTTGAGCGGGTGCGGTGGAATGATGGTTTGATGCATTTGTCGAGTTCCACCATAGTATTCATCGAACATTAACTCGAAGAAATTCTCCCATTCTTGTTCTTTAGGATTGTCAAAGCGAAGTTGATTGAGCTCTTTGAAGTCTGAGTCTGAGCTGATGTGTCCAGAAGTGCAGCCGGTTTAGGCGGGTTCTAGGCGAGTCTCTCGGAAGCCATATGTGAAAGTTCATCAAATTTCACATTCATCGTCTCCATGATCCTCCTAGTTCTTACATTATACACCACAGATGCCCTTGAGTTATCGAATATCAATGAAGATTCCAATATCACCTTTAGCTTTCAATTTACCTAGATCTTCTCATCGTTCGTCGGATAGCACAAAGCGCCAAACACGTGAAAGTAAGAGATATCGGGTTTCTGTTGTTCACAAGCTCATACGGGGTTTTATTGAATCTAGGATGGATTAGGGATCGGTTACGAGTGAAACAAGCGGTGGCAACAACATCGACTCATAGAAATAACGGTGCACGAATAGATTAGCATTGTGCGAGCAACTTCCACAAGAGTTCTATTTCTTCTTTCAACTACCCCATTCTGCTGTGGAGTTCTAACAGCGATGTCGATGTGTAATTCCAACATCTTCAAAATAAGCTCTTAACTCACGATTAGTGAATTACGTGCGTTTGTCTCATTCGTACAACCCTTACTGGAGTTTGAAGAAGTACTTGAATACGTTTCAAAAGGTGATGATGATGCACGGTGCTTAGATCTTTTGATCTCGAAACTTAACCCATGTATATCTCGAATAATCATCGGCGATAACAAGAATATACTTTTTCCTATTAATGCTTTCAACTCTCATTGGGCCACATAAGTCCATGTGCAACATATGCAACTTTGCTTCCGAACTAGGTACGGTTTTGGGTTTATATGATGCTCTTTTGCTTTTTCCTTATTCGCATGATGGACATAGGTGATCCTTGGTGTATTTGAACTTTGGAATTCCGTTGACGATGTTGTCTTTGGCAAGATTGTTGATGGTGTCGAAATTGAGATGAGATAACCTTACATGCCACAACCGGGGTGAGTTCCGGATGCTCGTGTCATAAGACATATTGGTGATGAAGAGGCCATTTTGTTGATGTCGATAGCGTACAAGTTTGTATCGATTCCAGTTAAGAGATCGGTGCCATCCAAGTTTCTATGAAGCAAGCATTTTCCTAAAAGCAACCTCTAAATCGCATCACGTAATCGCCTGTGAAAACAAATTATGTCCCAACCCTTCGACATAGTAAACCCGAGTGATCAAATAATTTCCAAAGGTAGATCTCCATAACCCATGATAGGCGCTACATGATCATTTACGAAGCGTCGGTTCCCATGAATTTCGGATGAAATTGATCGTGACTTGATTCCGGTCATGTGCTTGGAGCAACCCGAGTCGACAATCCAAAGACAAATTTCGATAACCTACGATTCTGAGAAAAGAATATTGTGGAAACCGTTTGGATTTAGGTTCCTTTGGGTTAGAGGTAAAATCTGAGCACACTCAACGAGGTTTGTTCGAGGAATTACGGTTTATCATTCATTGTACCATTACGGGTGTCAAAGTTCTACATGTGGGTTTCCAAATATCATCCCTAAAGTATACACGTTGGTTCTGTCGGTAGTGTAAAGCCTAAGTTTTGCGGCTAGTCTTCCTACTCGTTTAGTGTAATTACTTTTGGGACGTTCTTCTTATGAGCTTATCGTTCACATTCTTAGAAACACAATCATCTTGAACATTTAAAGATTTCTTGCAAGTTAAACAAAGAGATTCAACACATTCATTAGACTTAGCAAGTTTCATGGGTTCGATACATTCGGATGAAATGTCTTTCTTATTCAAAAGTCAGAAATTCCTAGGGTGTTCTTCTACTTTCTTCTCTTTATTCAAGCTACTACTCCTAGAGGCGATCGAGACTCTATTGTTCCTTGTATTGCTCTTAGGCTTTAGTCTGCTTGCTCCTAGAGGTGCTTTCTAGTCTGTGAAGGTAAGGCACACACATTAGGATTCACATTTTTATGGAAGGAGGTGGTTTCGACTATCCTAGTCTCTTTAGATGTGGAGGCGCGCGCATTAGTGGTACTCATCTTAAAAAGGCAGTGCTAAAACTTTTGGTTTCTCGATATTCGCTTTCTCTTATCAACATTTTGTTTGGGTAGGGCGGTGGAGGCGGTTTTGATGAAACATTTTCTCATTGACTTTTGGAGGAGGCATAAAGCAGACATTTTGGTTTTGAAACCGGTTTGGGAACATTCTTGTCTCCTCGGTCAATGGTTTTTTAATCACGCTTTCCACGCCTTTCCTTTTTGACTTTCGGTGAGCCCTCAAAAGATCATTTTTGCTTTCATGTCATTGTAGGCACGCTCATCGACAATTTGTCATATTTGCATTCCGGCTTTGCGATCAAGTTGTTTAAAATATGAGACATTTTCTTTTCAAGTTTCATAAGAGCTTTTCATATTTTGAAACAATTTGGAGGTCTCGGTGGAGTCTTTCATGATCTTCAACGTAATATGTTTGCAAAATGATGGACATAATATCGATGGTCGAACATCTTGAAGAGAGAATCATTTAGATTTTCCAAAACTTTGATCGTTCAACACTTTCATTAGCTTGCTTTACGGTTTATGATCCTTGACAAAGTCATTTGTTTCTTTCAAAGGCTTGTTCAAAGCGGATTACCCTTGAGTTGATGTTAGTCGGTGAGGGGCAATTTGAGTTTCAAAAACGTTTCGTTCTATATCAAAACTATTAAACGGATGTTTGTTGTAATATTGGTTTTAGTTTTCACTGATCTCTTGAAGATCCATAATTCTAGTTTTCACATTTTCCAAAATACTTCTCGCATCACTTGTGTTAAAAGGATTGTTTGAAGACATTTGTTCAATGTTCGAAAGAGATTTGGAGACAACAATGGTTTTGAAGCGATTTTGAAGCTGGTGACACTTTGTTTGAAGCAGTTGGTGTGGTGGAAGCGTTGACTTTTCTTTTGAGAAACAAAGGAATACCATTAATTTTGTTCCATGTGTTATAATCAATTGGTTTGATTTCGGATGTTTTGTTTCATTTTGATCTACTCTCCTCGAGATAGTTCCAACGTTTCAAGAGAATCATGCAAAATTATGGGTTCATGCAAAGGTTTTCCATTGTGCAACACATTACGAGATTTCGAGCTTTCTTGAGAAGCGAAGAAGAATTAGATTACCAAGTGCCATCTTATGTGAAGTATGAAAGCGTGGATTTACTTGGTTAGAAAGCATCTTGGTTGATTTAGGTGAATGACCCGTTGTAAAAGCAAATTGTCCAATGTTTTAATTTTTACGATTTATCAAGAATTTCATCAAGAAGAGAATCTTCTCGTTTTGAAAATCGACAATCAACTGTTTCTTCTCTTTTCAAGATCGAAAAGCATTGCTTTTGTTTAGAAAGTTGGTCATTTAGATCGAAATTTCCTTTTTAAAGATTTTATTTTCAAATTGATTCACATCAAGTGTATCGTATTTGAGTTACAATTGTTTTTCTCTTAAAAGCGAATCTCAGTAACCAATTTCTAATTCGACATTTTGTTTGTATGAAATTCAAAAGCTTTGGCGTGATCCTTGTAACTCTCAAGCTCGGTCAATTTCTTATTCGCGGCCTTAACCTCGCGATTGACCTTACTCACTTTTCAATTTCAATGCCACGATTATTGATTAATGATTCAAAATAGGCACGTGTTTCCTCATCGGTCTCGATTATTTTGTGCCACACGGCCTCCACTAGGATCCACATCGGAGTTTGAGTTAGTATTGCTACAACTCGGATTGTCCATGTATGTATCATAAGTAGGTCTTTGGCGTCCGAGAATCTTGTTCGTCATCAGTAAACACATCAAATATAACATTGTTATAGCATGGGTCAATGATTGGTACCTCGAATCTGCGTTGGCGTCATAGACAAGAGGTGCTTAAGTCGAGTCGTACTTAGTCTCCTAAAGATTTGCCATGAAGATCGATTCGCATTGATTTCCTCGAGGTCTTCCAAATCATCCATAATAGCCATAAAGTCATGTTCCTCGACACTCAATGAAATCCAGTAGCGTTCCTTTTGTACCAACAGACGGTTTTATGAAGATACTCAAGATCGTTCTTGTGCGGCTTAGTAGGACAATTCCTTGCCATGTGACCCATTCCTTGACATTAAAACACTTAATCTGATTACCACGATTCACATTTCCATGATTCCCAACGATTGGAGCCGCAACATTCGATTCGATTACCATTTGCTCTATTCCCAACATTACATCTCATCGATTACCACGATATTGAACCGGTGATTACCCATACGAAATCCGGTAGCATATCCTGCTGATTCCCAATAACTCCAACCATTTGACCTTGATTACCCATATTCACACCCGGTATGCAATTTGCCTAGTCGCAGTGTTTGACGAAATCCTTTGGTTGTTGTTAGTTGGTGTGGAATAGCGACTTTTGAGTCGTTACCCAAGAAAGAGTATATTTGTTGCAAGGTCGCTTTTGGGTCGGTTTCGGGATCGATGATTCCTTGTTCTGGTATTGTTGATTTGGATAGAATTGTTGTTGTGGTTGTGGAATGTATTCTTTGCAAGTTGTTGTTGTTGGAAGATGATGAAGCTTGTTGTTGTGTATTCATTGAAGGTTGAGTCTTTGCAATAAGTGCCGGTGGATCAAGATTCTTTGCCAATCTTTCTTTCGACTTCATTCGCTTGACTTGGTTTTGTTTGAAAAATCATTGATTGATCAAAGTTCACGATGAAGGTCTTTTGTTTGGTTTACAATAGTGACATATCGTCCCCATTCTTACGGAAGATTGTTCGGAACTTGATGTTTTGAGCGATAGTTACGGGTGTCGACTTGTTTCGATTAGCTCATTCATCAAAGTGCAAAACCTTCCATAGTAGGATTCAATGGATTCTCCTGGTGTAGATGTGAACTTTTCCCATTCATTTAGCAACTTGTTCTCCATGTCTTGATGACCAATTTACATTCCATGACAAAGTCGTCTAACACGTTCCCACATATCAGCGGTTTCTGGCTTGTCTACGCATGACAAAGATGTCAATTGGTAAACCCAGTTGGATAATATGAATTGCCATGTCATCTGCTTGACTTGTTTTGATCCTCTGCGGTGTATTGATTCGTATTGAAGGCGAGAAGATGGTGCGACGGGAGGTGTTGCATCTGCAATTCGGTATATGAACTTGTCGAGGCTTGAAGGGTCCATCCCGAATGGATTTAATCATGAGTTTGCCATTAGGTTTGGTCTTGATGTAGCAGACATTCGACTTGTCCATTGAAGATAACCACCTTTTGCCAACATAGGAGGTCGGTTTTCGGCACCACCGCATGAATATCTTGTTGAGTTGCCATTGATGAAGGTATGATCGATAAAGTTGATGTGGGATCGATTCAACGATAAAGGAGTTGTGGTTGATGAAGATTAAGCTCGGTTGAGGTGTTTACGAAAGTCGTACTCGTAACCTTGGTTCTTAAAACAAAATTTTCGCCCAAAATTTGAAATTCACTATAAAAATCAGTTCTCGATCGTATGAAAATTTGAGTTATGACAATTTTGACGCCAAATTTGACCGAAAAATTTGAATATAGGCCCAAAAATTTGAATTTTGACCAAAATTTTCACAGATTAAACCAAAATTTGAATCTCGCGTAAAAATTGAACGTTTAGTCTCCTCAAAAATTTAAATTTTACTCAAGTTTTCCCGCCAAAAAACTCGAAATTAGCAGGGTTTACTATGTGGAAGGCCTCGGAGACTATATCAATGGGAACATCGAAATTAGCAGGGTTTACTATGTGGAATGCCTCGGTCATAATGTGTTTTCGATGGGTCGGTTTGTGATGGAATTTGGAGGTTGCTTTCCGGGAGAAAACTTGTTTCATTCGTGATCTACAAGGAAGCGACCTTATGTCCGGTTCGCGTAATTCTAGTCTCTATACTATCTCTATGCAAGACATGGTTGCTTCATCTCCCATCCGCTTACTTTCAAAGGCAACATCAACAAAATCACGGCTATGGCACGTCGTCTCTCACATCTAAACTTTCAAACCATCACCAACCTTGCTCGACACAAACTAGTTGAAGGTCTCCCACGATTTGGTATTCAAAGATCACCTTTGCTCGACTGTGAACAAGGAAAAGCACCGTGCTCATTTTCCTTCAAAGGTGGAACACAACTCTCGACATGTGCTTCATCTTCGTCACATGGATTTGTGTGGCCCGATCGGCGTGCAAGCGATCAATGGCAAACACTACATCTTAGTAATTGTTGATGACTACTCACGGTGGACTTGGGTCTACTTTCTTGAAGCAAAGACTAAACTCCACAAATGATCATCACCTTTCTCACGAAAATCTGAGTTCACTCCGCAACACCGTCAGGGCTAATCGAACAGACAAAGGCCGAATTTGTTAACCAAACCCTTCGTGAATTCTATGAGAAAGTGGGAATTGACATCAAACATCTATTGCACGTACACACGAACAAAGCGGAGTTGTTGAAAGCGAAACCGAGCGTTAGTGGGCGCAAGAACAATATTAATCAATGCTAAACTTCCAGTTACTTGTGGGCGGTCGTATCATCGCATGCTACACTCAAAACGTTCTATGATCACAAACATACAACAAAACACCTTCGAGCTTGTCCACAACCATAAACCGAATCTCAAACACTTTCATGAATTTGGATCCTTTGCTATCCGAATAATGATCGTGATGATTTTGGAAAGCTCAAAGCAAAGCCGACATTGGAGTCTTTATTGGATATTGTGAGAATTCTAAAGGTTCTGGGATCTAGAATCGTCGTACAAAGCAGTGATGGAAACGATTCATGCTCATTTTGATGAACTTACGGAAATGGCTTGAGTATATGACTTAGAACCCGGTCACAACCGTTTAAACTTCCCTCAACCCCATCATCATCGGTGCAAAGCCCCCACTTACTCGTCAACAAATGGAAAGGTTATTTGCTCATTTGTTCGGTGGCGATATTGATGAGCGTGCTCGGTGTGTCCATTTGTTTCATTGCATAACACGATAACACTCTTATACGATACACTGCTACAACAACTAATGTTGAAGAAGCACCACCATTGACTCCACCACAACAGATTGAACAAACCGCTTTCAACAATGATGAACCGGTGATGATATTCTTAATGAAGTACCCCACTGCAGATTTTGATCCAAATCGTTCTTTAACCCGTTTGCTAATGACACTTCTGCACCGATGTCGCGGAATCATCAACAAACCATTTGAATCCTCGAATATGCACAATGTATACCAACATCAACCCTCTACACATCGATGGACAAAAGACCATCCTCTGGCAAATATTATTGGCAACCGAATCAACCGATCGTTATGAGACAACGTCTTCACACGAGATGGTGAACATTGCATTATGCACTCACTTTATCCGCTAACTGAGCCTAAAAACATTAAAGACGCAATGACAAAAGACAATCTGGATTGAATCCATGCAAGAAGAACTCTACCAATTCAAGCGTCTTGAAGTATGGGCTGGTTGAAAGACCAACGGGGTCTACGTCATTGGTCTAAAATGGATTTGGAAAAACAAATTGGATCTTTGAAGGAGCGTCATCCGAAACAAATCACATCTAGTTGCTAAGGGTTATCGTCGGGAAGAGGTATAGACTTTGAAGAATCTTTTGCTCCGGTTGCTCGTCTTGAGGTCGTTCGGATATTTCTCGCGTTCATGCTCATATGATTATGACGGTCTTTCGGATGGATGTCAAAGCTGCGTTTCTCAGCGGACAAGCGAAAAGCGGTTTATGTCGACCAACTTGAAGGATTCGTTGATCCCGAGTTCCCGAACCATGTCTACAAACCGAACAAAGCTCTTTATGGTCTCAAACAAGCTCCTAGGGCATGGTACGACAAGCTATCATCTTTCCTCATTGCTAATAATTTCACCAAAGGTTCGGTTGACCCAACTCTTTTATACAATATCACGGGGCACATATCTTAATTGTTCAAATTTACGTGGATGACATCATTTTGGGTTTACACATAAAAAGTTTTCAATCGCTTTTGCAAAACTAATGAAGAAAAATTTTGAAATGTCCATGATGGGTGAACTCGCGTTCTTTCTAGAACGCAAGTTCATCAATCACCCGTGGTATTTTCTTGAGTCGGTCAAATATGCCCTTGAATTGTTAAACAAATTTGGAATGAAAACACCTGACACTTATGCCACACCAATGACTCATACCAAGAAGCTAGATCTTGACTTAAAAATTAGTGGACCACAAAAATTACCGTAGTATTATTGGGTCTCTAATGTACCTAACGACTAGCAAGCCCGATATTGTCTTTGCCGTTTATCTATGCTCCGTTATCGATCGCGACCAACTGAAACCCACCTCTCGAGGCTAAAAGAATCCTCCGATACATCAAGGAACCATTAACTTGGGATCCGGTATCAGAAGGATTCTTGTTTTGAACTAATCGCTTTTAGAATGACCACGCGGGATGCTTAGATTCACGAAAAATCACTTGAGAGCACTACAATTTCTTGGTGATAAACTGGTGTCTTGGCAATCAAAGAAGCGTGATTGTACATATTGTCATCAGCCGAGCGAATATGTAGCCATGTCTCAAGTGTTGTGCTCAAGTCATCTGGATGAGAACATGTATGACCACTACGAATATCAACCTTATCACGAAATACCCACGTTAACCAAAGTTATGCGTAGAACTCGTGAAACCCAAACACAAACATATGCGAAAAACAAAGAAGGAAAGATAAGAAAGATGGTGACTTGATGTTTGATACAAACCATGTATGTGAAGAAAGATAAACACAATAAAGATGATGTTTATTGCAAAGGAAAACACACACACACACACTTTCAAGCACACCCCTCAAATGACCATTTGAGGGGTATTTATAGTACAAGAGGCATAAAACCCTAAAAGGCTTTATCTTGGGCTTTTCGTGGATAGGACTTGGATTGGGCTTGGCATGCTTAAGCTTATAAACGGCTTAGCATACCTTAACATTTAACCAATTAGCTTAGCCCAGTCCACGAGCCTGTTGACTATTCTATCACGATATCTAACACACGTTACAAAGTTCCTAATCGTGAATGACCATCACTTCTAATAAAACTATTAAGGCTACAGAACACAACTCAAAGACTATGGTTACGTATTTGATGAATCCGATGTCTTTGCGACAATCGGTGTTATTGCGATCTCGTGCAACTCGATTCGGACTTTCGAAATCAAAGCACATCGATCTACGCTATCATTTCATCAAGGACCACGTGGAGCAGTGCAGTTGAATTATACTTGTGGGTGCGAGAATACCAATTGGCGATCTTCTCACCAAAGCCTTGCCTCCCGCTAGGTTTAATGAGTTGGTCCACCCGGATTGGTATGGGGTGTTTGACTCAGAGAAATTGGATGACCTCTAAAGCAGTCTTAAAACACATCAAACACCCAAATATCTTTTGTAAATACATTTTTCAAAAACAAAATACAAAATATAAAACACGATAAAACAACAAAAATATTCTTCTAATCTAATTTTCTTTCAACATAGCAAGTACATTTCTTCCATCAACACTATAATCTTTCAAAATTCATTATTTTTCCGATCAAGTGTTGAGGGAAGAAAATTAATACCAAGCTGCTTCAAAAACATTCGTGTACTTGCATGTTAATTTTATCTTAATGTTTATCTTATCAATGGTGGCAAACTTTTACGGTTAAATGAAACTCCTCGGACTAAAACTTATAACCTTTCATTATTTTCTTAAGTCAAGGGGAGTGTCGTCAAGCTTATTTCTTAAAATCTTTGTTTGATAACCAAAGCGGAAGTTAAATGGCTTTGGATGAAAAAGGAAAGGTGGAGGGACAAAAGCATCAAAGCTTTAAAGTTATTTTAAATAAAACACCCCACCTAACTCTTTCACTTCACATTTATTACTCTCATCTAACTAATCCTACGCACAAAATTCGTTCAAGAAATGCATGTTTCGATCATCAAAGTGTAAGTGTTTTATGATCTTAACGTAAATACAAGCAAAGGTTTTGAATTTGATGCAAATCCAACGGCTAAAACGTTAGATATGTGTGATTATGTGTTCTACGCATAAGCGTATGAACACACAATCATTGGTGTGTGTTTGTGGTTGAAAAGAATGTGTCAAAACGTGTCTTTAACAACAATGATGCTATTTCTACTCTCAAAATCCACCCAGAAACAAAAATTGATGGTTTTTCAAAATTAGGGTTATTAAGTCGATTTGGGTATTTTAAAATGTGAATGGTTTGGTCAAATAGATTGTTGTGTGATGATTATATCATGTTGAATTAATGTTATCCGGCCCTATAACAACCCGAAACACTAATTAAGTCGAATTAGAAATTATGGTTTAATGTTCTTGAGTTTGGGTATTTTGATTCACGAATAAAATGTTAATACTTGGTTAACTCTCTCATGTAACATCTTAGAACTACGAGAAAGCGTTTGGTGCAATTTCCATGGTTAGAATTTTTATCGTAATTCTTGAACTATTAGGGTTTTGGATTACGCGTAAGACTTTCTACTAAATAGCTGTAAAATGTGTTTCATGCCATAATCTGTTTCAAAACGACTATACATGTTAAGATTAGCGATATGATGACTTTATTTCGGGTTTGCTACGCATAAAACTCGAGAATCAAGGTCCTTGTTACTCTACGCATAAGGATCACCTTACGCGTGAAAGTTATCGTGAAGAGAAATTTTACGCGTAAGCGTACGCGTAAGGTTCTACAATGGGACTCTGGCGTATCCTGTGAAGGATATCGTGCGATGACCTCTGCGCATAAGGTCTACTCTTACGAGTAAGCCTTACGCGTAAGGTTTATATACTCCCACGCGTAAGCTCTGCTTAAGATCCCCTTTCCCACGCATAACATTTCTTCTACGCGTAAGTTGGGATCCTCGCATAAGCTTTCGCTCTGGCGTATATCACTCCTGTTACGCATAACTTTGCCAAATCTCGCCTAAGCCTTGATAGACCTTCATTATGAATTGTTACGTGCACAAACTTGTTAATAAACAAATCATATCGTCACGAAACCAATAATGTCACTAATAAACTTAATCGTTTAATATGTTGTGTTAAATATGTGATAACATAAACTTTAAAACTTAAAGTCAACTAACTCACGAAACTTATCACGACGACATTGGAATATTGAACAAACAAGTGACTGTGGACTCGTAACAATCTTTGACACTGTATATTCAATAATTAGACAATAAAAACCTTCTGTTGACTAACATTATGTCTTTCGATATGTTGGTTCTTTTGGCTAATGTTATTTCAGATCACGACATGGTTTGCTCGAATGAATGTGGATGCACCGAAGTTCTCACAATTCTTGACATCTTCCCTAAAGGCTATCCTAGAAAGATTGGAAAGAACAACCTTAGGGTTGACTTTGAAACCCTCGCATGCTCGAATCTTCTTGTCTCATTCTTGTGGATATTCTAAAGAATCATCCCTACCGAACATGCTCTCACACTCGCCTCTTGTCTGGGAGATCTACATGCAACAATTACGGAATTCAATGCAAAGGATCAAGGGTCAAAGTGCGATGTTGTAACTCTCAATCACAAACAAGTCACCATCGCTCATGCGGACTTACAGGTCGTTTCTTCTCATTCACGAATCGAGCCAACCGACTTCTTTGCCACACCTCTTGAGGAGCGGTTTTCAATTCTGATTGATATTGGCTATGATGAAGCTTGAGGAGTTATCTCTAAGCATTCTCATGTGGAGCTTAAGAACATTCCTCAACCGTGGAGAACCCTCTACATCATCATCACCAAATCGGTCTCACGGTCGTGATAGTGGCTATGAGCATCCCAAGCTCATGGAACTACAAATCTTGGTCATTAATCAACAAAAAACATCGAAATTGAAGCCTTTGTTATGGGAAGACATGATGTCATATCACAAGAAACTTGGCTCAAAGATTCCCATGTCGGATACACAAAATTGTTGATCCAGAGAGCACTTGGACTTCATCCGATATTCCACAAAGGCTCAATGACCCGGACAATCACGATATGTTGGTGAGCCTACCCTATCGATCGAATCGGAGAATCGTCTACAAAGAAGAGGTCTTTGTGTTACACGATCACCCTCTTGTTGACGAAATCAAGAAGCTTGAAGCGTACAAAAGGTATCGGGTAGCGATGAAGAAGCAAATTTGGTCATCTCGATGAAAAGCCTTCGGAACACCTAGTCGGAGAACCGAGAAGAGGAAGTCTTTGGAAGTGCGATAAGCCAGAGAGTCAAAGGAATGTCCCAAAGAGGAAACCGGCTCCAAAGAAGAAAGTTACCTCTCGAAGCTGTTCTATTCCTACACGAACCACCAAGAAAGCTCTTGGACGAAAGCTCGAAGATACACAATCGGATGAGGAGGTCCACTACTCGAATCTGCAACCGAACCACCTCCCTCGGTAGCAAAACCTCCTAGTCCTCCAAATGAACATGGAAAAGGAAGACTCACATGCTTGTGCCTTATGAAAGCTCGGATGATGAAGAAGAGCAATGGATACTTCATACAGGAAGAAGTTTAAAATCATTAGACTCCAACATGTTGCGAAGGAATTTGCAAAGGATCAAATGGGTGGCCTGGAGGTTCAAGTGGTGCTTGCCACTCCAAACCATCTCCCGATGCGGTTAATAGACCCGATAAGGGAGCTGGTGCCACCACTCTTCTGCAACAACAACAACTTTGGAGGATTCTATTGAGTATGAGATTGAGGAACCAAAAAGAAAAGGCGAGGAATACTGGCGATGAAACAAAGCGATGACAAGGCCATGTCTAAGGAGGAAACTTGAACCCCTAAGGACCCCAAGTCTCCTCATGTCTCCTCCTCATCGATTCATCATCTCACTCTTCACCACCACCATCTAAAAGATCAACCAAATCTACATCCAAATCGGTGAAGAAGCCAACTCGATCTTGGATATCTCATGCTCATAAAAGAATTGGGAATCTTTGTCAAACAAGTCGGAAAGAAAGACATACTCTACGGAAGATGAATTTCTCTGACCGATCGAGATCTGATATATTCATGATGATATCGACAAGATGCAAGATGAAAGGAGTATGTCCGAAGCTCATGAAAGATGATCTTCAAGGAAAATGGACGAAATGATCAATGGATACACTCACGGTTCCTTATGGAGGTCGTTACGAACCGACAAAGAGATGTATAACGAGACAAGCTGTATCCAAATCTCTTGCATCTAGCCAAACAAGCCATGAAATCAACTCCTATGAATTTAAGCATCAATCCGAGTTGAATCTACAATCTTCTCGATGATGAATTGGTGAACCGACTAGTAGCGCGAATGTCGAAACTGCTGCAACATTTGCCTCACACGAGCTAAACTGTTTGAAGCTCTCTTTGGAATACCAACTCGGGTCCTCATTCGAGAAGAAGTTGATAGGCCCAAACGTTCAAGAGATGATGAAGACAAAGATCGGGATAAGGATAAAGAGCCCAAATGCACAAAGAAGTCGATGTATCATCCTCAATCGGTGCTCGATGCAACCTCCACCACAACGGACTCTGCACAACAAAGGTCACCTCCTGGTTCTTCTTGATAAACCTCGGGATTATTTTGAATTACCACCCGAGACTCGTAGCGGTGATCACTTTGAGTATACGGGTGGTGATGATGAGGAAGTCCGTGAGCCCTCACAATAACCCATCTCTCCCAAACAAGTTCGAAACCGAATCCTCATCTAGGCCTAAGTGGAAAACTCGAAAATCTAAAACCTATATAAAGACTAAAATACCCTTGGAACCAAGAATAATAAAATTTCGTAAATTACATTATAATAAATTTCATGAAATTAAAACCTATATAAAGACCTAATAAATAAATTACATTATAATAAAATTTATGAAATTAAAAACCTAATAAATAAAGCTTAACGAATATAATTTCGTGAGGTTCTTTAATACGACGAAGGGCGTAAATGTTTCGCTAAGAAGTTGGGCGTTCGTTTGTTTAATGGACTCGTGTCTTTTGTTTTGTTTTGCGCCAAACCGAAGCCCAAGAGGGTGTTTGTTTGTGTTCGTATGAGCCAGGGGCGAAGCCCATTTGTGTTTGATGTGCGACCGGTTGGACCCAAGCCAACCCAAACCCAATCACTTTCCTAGTCTAACTCAAATACTACAACTATAAATACATCACATAATCATTAAATTGGAACCCTAGTTTTATTTGTTCTCTTTTCTTTTCTTCTTGCTCGTGAGACTCTCACACACACCCTTGGTGTTGATTTTCTTATTCAAGTGAAGGTATATCGTTTATTCATCTTCCTTTAACGTACTTTGCATGAATATGTCAAGTTATATTTTGTTTCGTCATGTTTTCTTGTTTTCTTTTTGTGGCGAGAGGTGCTAACCAAGAAAACAAGGAAACCTAATTTATTTAACTTGTAATTAATAAGGAACGTGTAACGTGATAAGTAATATTGAATCGGGTCATGTATATGTTGAGCTAGGTTAAGCGAAACATGCATAAGGTTGGACCGAGGCATGCATGACTTTCGAATGGGGTGTAAAACATTATAACTTGTATCTGAAACATGTTTAGATGAACTAGGTCTTGTGTAAAACATGCTAGCGAAAACCCTAATTGAACCGAACATGTAAACATGAGATTTAGGCGTGTAATTAATGAGTAAGGGTTAAGTAAACATAAACCCTAGTTTTAAAATATGTAAAGCGTATAAAGTATACTAAACCCTAATAACTTATGGTCACATGAAATCATAAGCGTGCATGATAAAGTGTAAAAGTAAAGAAGGTTATTAATTACGTATTAGGGTAAGTAGTGAGTCATTAAGGCGTAACACGTAAAGTAAATGCATATTAATGAGATATTAAAGAGTAAGAAACCCTAGAACGTAAATGAGAGTATATTAGGGTTTGAGCTAAATATAGTAAGTGTTATTTCATGTGTGAGTTATAACTTATAAACTATTTTCACATTTAACCTAGACTTTAATAAATGATATAACGAACCTAATCTACAACATTAATTATAAAATATTTAAGACTTATTAATAAAATCATAAAAGTATGAAGATCATTAAAGTATGAATACTAAATATTAAAAGATCATTTTGAAGATTATGGAATCGTAAATAACGTGGACGACCGTTAATGTCTATAGGTTACGTGAAGAGGAGTAATCCTTTGCTTTCGTCTTTACGCTTTTCGATCTTTGCGTTGGAATAAAGGCAGATATTCGACCTTTTCGATAAAGGTTTCTCTTAATGTTTTCTTTCGTATTAGGTTTTCCTAAGCCTTTGCTATGAATCCCAAATCGATTTGTTTGAGCTATTGCTTATCCGAACTCGATTTACGAATTATGAAACATCGATTTTGAACTATTTGATATGAAAACTATGATTTTGGAAACATGAAGGATTTTCGATAAATATGATCCGTGTCGGTTATGACATTACGATTTGACCTAAGATAGTTTGACACCGAGCCAAATATTTAACTAGTCATGGGGTTCCATGTCCGTATCGATGATGCACCTCGATATGACTCTAGGGCGATAGAGTGATGTTACGCCACGTCTACGGATGGTGAAGCATATTTGTGAATATGTAGGAAGGGCGTATGGATGCATCCTAGATACATTATATGTTATCTGTTATATGTTATCGATGATTGATCTTTGCGTGCGTGCGTCCTTCATAACTCTGTAGGTCTCCCTACAAATGTTGCCTTGTGTGAATATGAATATGATCGATATAAGTTACGGGCTCGTGGTAGTTGACTATAAATATCATTTGAAATTACGATTTTATGCTTTGAAAATGATTAAGATTTTGCTATTGCTCATTCACTTTATTTCATATCCGTTATCGTTTAGTATTCGCTTTTGCTTTCATATCATTCCTTTGGGCTTTTGAAGCTCGGCCGCACTTTTCTTTTCTTCATGGCGGTATCTAAGCATTGGGCAGGTTGCTTTGGGATGAGTGCTTGAGTGGACTTACCTTAGAGATTTTAGCTTTGATTTCTTATGATGCCATTTAGACTTATTTTATTTCGGATATTATGTTTGAAGTTTATTATGCTTCCGCTGGGACCTATGTATTGAAGTCATTTGACTTGGATTATTTTCCGCATTTATGATAAGACTTTCTTTTGGTTATTTGTGTTTGCTTTGATATGACACCATTACTTGTGATTCCTTTACCCTTGGCGGGTCGGGGCGTTACAATTTATGGTATCGAGCCGAGTTTCGACTTGTAGTCGGGACACATGAACATAAGAACCTTAAGTTATCCCTTAGAATTAAGATTTGACTGTGAGGATTGGGTAGACTTAGGTTTCCTTCTGCGAACTTCCATTTCGTATCTCATCTATGTTCATTTTGCTAATCATTTGAATATCGTTTAGATGGTTCGAACTCGTACTCTTTGGTGGCGCGGATGGAGCGATGATCTTTGTTAACATGGATCTGCGATTGCGAATGCTCTCAACTCTCTTTTCCTGGTTTGACTACACGAGATGATGGAGCAGTGATCAACAATATTCGAATCGGTGGTGAACCTTGAGGCGGTGGAGGTGCTCGACCCGTCGGCATACATACTTGGCTCGGCGTTTGGTAGCTCAAGCCTCTTTCTTTTAGCTTCTTTGCTACTCCCACTGAAGGCGAGGACCGGATCACTCATGTTGAGAAGTTGTTTGAAATCTTGGGTTGTGGAGATGGATTTAAGACTCGTTTAAATTGCATTCAAATTGGAAGGTGATGCTTTGAATTGGTGGAAAGCATTGAAACAAGCACGAGGAGGAGATGCTTTATTGTTACTTGTACTTGGGCGGAGTTTGGACTATCTTCTATAACCGTTACTTCCACGATCTTTGAGCAACAAAGGTATGAGAGGATTATCGGGCGATCTACCGGTTTGATAATGAGAACTCCAACGAGTACATGAGTAGGTTTATGAGGTTGGTAAGCTTTGTTGGAGCGATTCTTTGGAGATGGTAGGCGCCAAGCTAAGCATTTCAAATGGGGATGAAGAAGTGGGTGTTGGACCGATTGCTAACACCGACTATGAGGATGTGTCGGCTGCAATGATGCGACTCGTAACATTGAGATCTTTCATGAGGTTTCGAGGTTACAACAAGCGTAATCGCGATGGTGATCGGATTCAAGGTAGGACTCAAAGTAATGAGTATAAAGAAATCTTGGCGAGAGTTATGATTCGAGGGACAAGTGGATAAGGGTTATGATCGGTGAGGTCGATCGGGAAGGAATGTGGACTCTAGGCGCCACAGGCGAGGGGTCGAGGATAGCGAGCTGCTGGTAAGAATGGAAATGATCGTCGAATCGGGGTAACAATAACCGGTTACAACAAAGATCGTCGACTCGAGGATCGAATCGGTCGTGCTTGAGGATCTTCACAGTCGACAAAGGACGGTGAAGTTTGCCTCCCCACTATCTGTACTACTTGTGGAAAGGCTCATCCGGGACCGTGTTTCAAGGCCACTGGTGGATGTTTCTCTTGTGGTTCCACTACTCATAAGATCAAGGATTGCCCTAAGAGGAACCCGGCGATTCACGGAAACTACACCAAGCCGCCACCTACTCTTGGGCGCGTCTATGCTACTACTCGGAATCGGTAGACATACTTGAGTACCATTACGGGAACTCTTTTCATTGATGATTATTACATCTTCGTTTTATTTGACACTTTGGCGCACACTCCATCATATCATCACATGTGCTAAGAAACTTAATATGAAGCCACAACCACTAACGAATCACTTATCGATATCTCGCCTATGAAAAGTCACATGATCATTGATCATAAATCGTTAAGTGTCCTCTTCGTTTTGATGATCGTATTATACTGCACATCTGTATCCTCTCGATATGGTCGACTTTGATATCATTCTAGGCATGGATTGGTTGGCTTATCATAGAGCTTCCATCATTGCTATGCTAGGCTGTGATCTTTGGAGCGTAAAACATCCTAAATTCGTTTATTATGGTTCTAAACCACTCAAATCTGTTAAGTTCATTTACGCTATGAAGGCGCGGACCATGATTGCTCATGGGTGTCAAGGTTTTCTAGCATCTGTTAAGGACACATCTTTGGAGAGTCCTAACATTGAAAATCTTTACATTGTGTGTGAATTCACCGGCGTTTTCGATGAACTCCTGGACTTCCCCACTCGAGAAGTTGAGTTTAGTATCGAGTTAATCCACGGTGCTAAACCGATTTGAAAGCTCCGTGTCGTATGGCACTGTAGGCGAAGGAGTTGAAGGAGCAGTGCAAGAGATGATAGATAATGGATTCATTCGACCTAGTGTTTCTCCATGGGGTGCACTGTGTTGTTTGTAAAGAAGAAGGATGGAAGTATGCGTTTATGTATCGACTACCGTGAACTCAACCGTATTACTATTGAAACCGTTATCCTCTTCCGCGCATAGGCGATTTGTTTGATCAAGCGCAAGGAGCTAAGTTCTTTTCTAAGATTGATCGAGGTGCGGTTATCATCAACTACGTGTGAAGGAGCAAGATGTTCCTAAGACCGCGTTTACGTACGGATATGGTCATTATGAGTTTCTCGTTATGCCTTTTGGTTTGACGAATCTTTCTTTGTGTTTATGGACACGATGAATCGTGTTTTCCATGAGTTTCTCGACAAGTTCGTTATTGTTTTCATCGGCGACATTTTGGTTTACTCTAAGTCGAAGAAGAGCATGAGCAACATCTCCGGATAGTGTTGGAGATTACGAGGAAGAAGAAGTTGTCGCCAAATTCTCGAAGTGTGAATTTTGGTTAGGACAAGTCGCTTTCCTTGGTCATATCGTGTCGGTGATGGTATAACCATGGATCCGTCTAAGGTTGAGGCTATCACTAAGTGGCCAAGACCTCGACGGTGGAGGTCGAGGAGTTTTCTAGGACTTCTTTGGATATTATCGACGTTTTGTTGAAGGTTTCTCTCGTTTAGCTTTGCCATTAACCCAATTGATGAGGAAAGGTGAAAAGTTCGTGTGGACGGATGAAAGAAAAGAGTTTTGAAGAGTTGAAAGCGGAGATTGGTTTCGCTCCTATTTTGACTCTTCCATCCGGTTCGGAGGGTATCAAATCTATAGCGATGCATCTAAGAAAGGATTGGGTTGTGTCTTGATGCAACATGGTAAGGTGATAGCTTACGCTTCAAGACAAGCTGAAACCTTATGAGGAGAATTACCCAACTCATGATCTTGAGTTAGGCTGCTTTGTGGTGTTCGCGTTGAAGATGCGGAGACATTACTTGTATGGAGGCGTGTGATATTTTCACCGACCATAAGAGTCTCAAGTATATTTTCACTCAAAAGGAACTCAATATGAGACAAAGAAGATGGTTAGAACTTCTTAAGGATTATGACACTAACATTCGATACCATCTGGTAAGGCTAATGTAGTTCTTGGCCTTGGCGGAAATCGGTATGATTGCAAGCGTTGAAATTGAGCCTAGGATCATTCGTGACTTAGAGCGTTTGGATGTTGAGTTGTGCGTCGAGGTTACGGTGGATCTTGGGCTAGTATGAAGGTGGAGTCGAGCCTTATACTACAGTTAAGGAAGCTCGAGAAAGATGACGGTGTGGGCGTAGCTCGAAATGTTGAAGAAGGTAAGCAGACGGAGTTTAAGGTTGATAACGATGGGATTATATGGTATGAAGATAGGCTTTGCGTTCCCAATGATCGGTGCCATTGAGAAAGTTATGGTGAAGCTCATAGTTCTCCTTTCACTATTCATCTGGTTCTACCAAGATGTATAGGGATTTGAAACGATATTTACGGTGGAGCGGCATGAAGCAAGATGTAGCGACGTTTGTGTCGAAGTGTATGATTTGTCGACAAGTGAAGATCGAACATCAAAGAGCTAGTGGTTGTTACAACCATTGGATATTCCGACATGGAAGTGGGATAAGATATCTATGGATTTTGTGGTGGACTACCTCTTACTAAGAAGAAGCATGATGCGATTTGGGTGGTTGTTGATCGACTAACCAAATCGCTCATTTCTTACCAATTAGAAAGGATTATGGTATTGGCGGTTATCGAGATTTTTGACAAGAGATAGTTAGACTTCATGGTACTCAAGCGGCTATTGTGTCGAGATAGGGATCCGCGTTTTACTTCTCGTTTGGAAGGGTTTGCAAAAGCTTGGGGTACTCGACTTAATTTTAGTACGGCTTTTCATCCTCAAGCGGATGGTCGATCGAGAGGGACTATTCGGACCTTAGAGGACATGCTAAGGGCTTGTGCTGGGAATGGATGGCGGTGGGATGAATATTTGTGTTTGGTAGAGTTTGCATACAACAACAGTTGGCATGCTAGTATTAAGGCAGCACCGTTTGAACTTCTTTATGGAAGAAAATGTAGATCACCTACTTGTTGGGATGAAGTAGGTGAACGTCTAATCGAAGGTCCGAAAATGATTGAGATCACTAATGAGAAAGTAGCTGTTGCTAGAGAAAAGTTAAAGGAGGCTAGGTCTCGTCAGAAAAGTTATGCCGACAAGCATCGTCGTGATTTAGAATTTCGTGTTGGTGATCGGGTATTTTTGAAAGTCTCGCCTTTTAGAGGTGTGAAACGTTTTGGAATCAAGGGCAAGCTTAGTCCTCGATTCATTGGTCCGTTTGAAATTCTGGAACGTATAGGAGAAGTTTCGTATCGTTTAGCACTTCCGCCTCAGTTATCGCATGTTCATGATGTGTTCCATGTATCTCTCTTGGGGATACAATTATCATCCATTACCGTTGCTTCGTATCCGTTTGATCGATTCGATCCGATATGTCTTTGCACGAAGAACCGGAAGCTATTTTGGAAAGACAAGAAAGAGTCATGAGAAGTAAAGTTATTCCGTTCGTTAAGATTCTTTGGAAAAATCACCCGGGCGTGAGGCTACTTGGGAGACCGAAGAGTCGATCGAGCTAGTTATCCTCATTTCTTTGAATAGTTCGGTATGTTCTCATTTCGTTATCGTTTTCGTTTCGTTTCATTTCAATTTTCGAGGGCGAAAATTTTTTTAGAGGAAGAGTTGTAAAACCGAAAATCTAAAACCTATATAAAGACTAAAATACCCTTGGAACCAAGAATAATAAAATACGTAAATTACATTATAATAAATTTATGAAATTAAAACCTAATAAATAAAGCTTAACGAATATAATTTCGTGAGGTTCTTTAGTCTGACGAAGGGCGTAAATGTTTCGCTAAGAAGTTGGGCGTTCGTTTGTTTAATGGACTCGTGTCTTTTGTTTTGTTTTGCGCCAACGAAGCCCAATAGGGTGTTTGTTTGTGTTCGTATGAGCCAAGGGCGAAGCCCATTTTGTGTTTGATGTGCGACGGTTGGACCCAAGCCAACCCAAACCCAATCACTTTCCTAGTCTAACTCAAATACTACAACTATAAATACATCACATAATCATTAAATTGGAACCCTAGTTTTATTTGTTCTCTTTTCTTTTCTTCTTGCTCGGCGAGACTCTCACACACACCCTTGGTGTTGATTTTTCTTATTCAAGTGAAGGTATATCGTTTATTCATCTTCCTTTAACGTACTTTGCATGAATATGTCAAGTTATATTTTGTTTAGTCATGTTTTCTTGTTTTCTTTTTGTGGCGAGAGGTGCTAACCAAGAAAACAAGGAAACCTAATTTATTTAACTTGTAATTAATAAGGAGCGTGTAACGTGATAAGTAATATTGAATCGGGTCATGTATATGTTGAGCTAGGTTAAGCGAAACATGCATAAGGTTGGACCGAGGCATGCATGACTTTCGAATGGGGTGTAAAACATTATAACTTGTATCTGAAACATGTTTAGATGAACTAGGTCTTGTGTAAAACATGCTAGCGAAAACCCTAATTGAACCGAACATGTAAACATGAGATTTAGGCGTGTAATTAATGAGTAAGGGTTAAGTAAACATAAACCCTAGTTTTAAAATATGTAAAGCGTATAAAGTATACTAAACCCTAATAACTTATGGTCACATGAAATCATAAGCGTGCATGATAAAGTGTAAAAGTAAAGAAGGTTATTAATTACGTATTAGGGTAAGTAGTGAGTCATTAAGACGTAACACGTAAAGTAAATGCATATTAATGAGATATTAAAGAGTAAGAAACCCTAGAACGTAAATGAGAGTATATTAGGGTTTGAGCTAAATATAGTAAGTGTTATTTCATGTGTGAGTTATAACTTATAAACTATTTTCACATTTAACCTAGACTTTAATAAATGATATAACGAACCCTAATCTACAACATTAATTATAAAATATTTAAGACTTATTAATAAAATCATAAAAGTATGAAGATCATTAAAGTATGAATACTAAATATTAAAAGATCATTTTGAAGATTATGGAATCGTAAATAACGTGGACGACCGTTAATGTCTATAGGTTCTGTGAAGAGGGAGTAATCCTTTGCTTTCGTCTTTACGCTTTTCGATCTTTGCGTTGGAATAAGGTGCGGATATTACGACCTTTTCGATAAAGGTTTCTCTTAATGTTTTCTTTAGTATTAGGTTTTCCTAAGCCTTTGCTATGAATCCCAAATCGATTTGTTTGAGCTATTGCTTATCCGAACTCGATTTACGAATTATGAAACATCGATTTTGAACTATTTGATATGAAAACTATGATTTTGGAAACATGAAGGATTTTCGATAAATATGATGCGTATCGGTTATGACATTACGATTTGACCTAAGATAGTTTGACACCGAGCCAAATATTTAACTAGTCATGGGGTTCCATGTCCGTATCGATGATGCACCTCGATATGACTCTAGGGCGATAGAGTGATGTTACGCCACGTCTCGGATGGTGAAGCATATTTGTGAATATGTAGGAAGGCGTATGGATGCATCCTAGATCATTATATGTTATCATTATATGTTATCGATGATTGATCTTTGCGTGCGTGCACGTCCTTCATAACTCTGGTAGGTCTCCCTACAAATGTTGCCTTGTGTGAATATGAATATGATCGATATAAGTTACGGGCTCGTGGTAGTTGACTATAAATATCATTTGAAATTACGATTTTATGCTTTGAAAATGATTAAGATTTTGCTATTGCTCATTCACTTTATTTCATATCCGTTATCGTTTAGTATTAACTTTTGCTTTCATATCATTCCTTGGGCTTTTGAAGCTCGGCCGCTTTCTTTTCTTCCGCGGCGGTATCTAAGCATTGGGTCGGGTTGCTTTGGGATGAGTGCTTGAGTGGACTTACCTTAGAGATTTTAGCTTTGATTTCTTATGATGCCATTTAGACTTATTTTATTTCGGATATTATGTTTGAAGTTTATTATGCTTCATTGGGACCTATGTATTGAAGTCATTTGACTTGGATTATTTTCGCATTTATGATAAGACTTTCTTTTGGTTATTTGTGTTTGCTTTGATATGACACCATTACTTGTGATTCCTTTACCCTTGGCGGGTCGGGCGTTACTATCTCAACATGCACGGTGTTCGATACTAAGGATATCGTTGCCGTCAAACCGTTGATCTTTCGACCAAATCGGACTACACTTTTCTCAAGAAGATTGTGGTCAAAATGCAAGATGAGCAGGATTATGCATTCTCTTGGTGACTTTGAGAATTTGTCTATCAACGACATTGAAGACATGTACCTTGCCAAAGTACGGTCGCATGAGGCAATTTTCAAGCTGAAGTACAACGTGAATTCATCAAGTCGGTGCTCATATTCATCGACGCATAGTCATCAAAGAGCGTGTAGAAGATCTCCGGTGGTTGTTGAATCATATCGGACCCGTGTTAACTTCCACTCCACCTCGACTTGATCTTCCAGGCATCAACCAGCTCTCACAATATACACTCATCGACCAAACCATTGGCGTCGTTTACGCGGTGAACTTCAAAAATTTTAATGGCGTGTAGTGATCTTCACAAGTTTGGGGATCACACTTTGAAGATGGTTAAGGGACGGATTGGCTTATAGGTTGAAGGATATCGTCAAAGATTGGGTCTCTAGCGATGGAATTCTCGGGATCGAAGGGATGTGAGGAGGATCATCAAAATGATTCATGAAAGGTTGTATAGAAGGATCGATTGTAACTTTGGAAAGCTTTGTTGGTGGTCGACCGGGATTAACATCACGGCTATCAGCATACATTCGCACTCGGCAACATCACCGGACTTCACGGTACCCCTTGAGCCGCTTCTTTCATTATAAATTTGGATGTGTGATTATTTATGTCGATGGCTTGTGCACATATAACGATGTACAACCCGTTCTTGTCAAGAAAGGACCACGTAGTGCGCTTGATTGCCGCAATCCTTATAAAGGGCGAAAGCTTCTCACTTTTGAGTAAAACCTATCAAACTTTTCATTTTTCAAGGTTTTGCTCAAAAGAACAAATACTTCCGCATGTTTTCAAAACCTCAACCGTTTATATCACTTGTTGAGGGGAGTATTTGAATTATAACTTTGTTCACAAATTGTTCATATTGGCCATCTTCCCATGACACTCGAAATGGTCATATTTATTCTCAACATTTCTTCAAAACAACATTAATATGCCATTTTGAGGGGATAAAATATGTGATAAGAAATATGTTGTGTCTTGCTAGTTGAATCCTTGTGTGAAAAGACTTCAACCCATGAATTCACGGGATCTAACGATCTTACATTGAAAAGATTTGTCTTCAGACTTATCCAAGTAAATTGTACCTATTCGAGAAGCTCTTGATAGACATGAACTTTGATGGGTTTGACAACCTTTCGAGGTTTGTCCACACCTTCAAGGTAGTTATTAGAGCTAGTTGTCACCTAAAAGGCGACAATGTATCTCTTTAACTATACAGCGTAACCGTGTCTCTCTGGGAATTGTCTATCTTGAGTCGATCAATTCAAAGTGCGAGCTCTTTCCTCATTGTGCTGATTTACGTAAAAACTCTTAAGCACATGTGGAGGGAGTATTTCGAAAATCTAAAACTCTTGAAGTGTTCAAACATGTCTTTCATTCACAAACACTTTGAGAGATTTTCATGAAAAATGGTTTTATGGCAATGGAGTTATAAGGAGATTAAGGTTAGGAATAACAGTCCTATGATCCGCCAGCGGGAGGTGTTAAACAGACCACGAGACCTTGATAGATCTTGAGCTCGTGGATCGTTATATATGCCTATGTAATCACAAGCACAATAAAGACAATCTCTACTACTAATGTTTATCAGTGAATATAAACACAAGTAACAAATAACTAAGAACTTCTTGATCCTCTATGGATCTTAATATTAACTAAAGCGAGTTTTCAATCGGTACATAAACCTTTCTAATGTGTTCCTTTTATAGACAAGGAACCCTAAACAATATCGCTAAACCGTTTTCCAAGAAGCGTATAATCATAAAACTAAATAAGATATACACATCACTTCCTAATAAAGCTCATGTATATCCACACTAAAATAAACTAAACACGGAATAAACACTTCCGCATAAGCTCATGTATATCCACACTAAAATAAACTAAACACGGAATAAACACTTCCGAGAATCAAACTAATCACTATTATTCTTCATTGAGAATAAGTCTTGTGAGAATCCACTTCACTTGAGAAACCCTTGGCATTAATATCGGCATAATCGAGACTTTCACATAATTCCCAACAATCCTCCCTAAACCGGAATTTGGTTCGGTTAAGTTCCGGTTTCTTGATAGATCATTCAACACGGAGGATTGGACACGAACAACGACAACGACAAAGAATCGAAAGAACATCTCTATGATGAAGAAACTGCGAAACGCCATATCTTTGCGGCAACAAATGACAAAGGTACATCAAAGCAGTTAGTTTCATACTATTCTCATCACTTCCGGGAGTGTTAACTCATGAGAGAATGAATCATTGAAAATAAATGGATTTGATGTCTCTTTACCAATAGCCATCACTCTTGGAGTAGCCATATGTTTCAGGTTAAGTAAACTATGGTACCTTGATAACCATCGATTTATGGGCAAACCAAAGAACCATATAAGCGGATTTGAAATGTCTTTACACAGGCCGTTTGCTCGGGACTAGTCAATTCTTAGGATTGGTGAATTGATAACCAAATATGGAATGCCCTGCTTGCTTACCACATGCCATATACAAGTGGGCTAGCCAATTCTTGGATTCCAAAAGGAATATATCATGGTGAATTGAAAACCATACAACACTCAACAATGAAGCATGGGTGGTTGCGAACCTATGATTTTGAGCAAATCATTACGACTATCAACAGTTTGATGTGTCTTTACCAAAGGCTGTACCCTTTGGACTAGCTAACTCTTTGACATACTCAAAGTATATCGGGTGAGTCAATAACCAAAAAATATACAACAACCACAAGAAAAGTTAGAAAACCAAAACACATTTTTTTTTTTTTTTTTTTTTTTTTAACTTAAAAGAAAACAAATATTACAAACTAGTACAATCAAGATGAACACATAAGTGATATAAGTGATTCTTAATCAAACCAACACATTGAGTAGCATGCGGGTCATCATTTCCAGTGAGAATGAGGAGCTATCAACTTGTGTTTGACAATCTTTCCATAAAAGTACGGATAACGGATAAAGCTTATCGATACCATACAAAAATCATCCCACATGTAGTCCGAACTACATGAACACAAAACAAAGGATAAAACCTCCAACTCTCAATCTCCCATTTATGAGAATTCTTCCAAATAGAATACCCTTGACCATTTGGAGAATTAGAATCAAACATAACGAAGATCACCTATGAGATATAAACGGAACCGGTTGCTTGATGAAACTTATAATCTTGAATCACATGATCATAAAGCATTTTCAAATCATGTCGATTCACCAAACAAAAATATCTTTCAAGAAGTTAAACTCAAAACAAGTATCATCCAGCCTGAACACGATGTTAAGCTTTCCGACTTTCCAATCAACCAATGTCACATGAGTTCCTTCATGAAAATCATCATGAGTTCCAACTTCAATAAAAGTAGACTCATCGACCTTGATATCAAAATCGGTACTCACGAAACTGTTTCTTAGCCAATCTGTCGAACATCTTGTAACCAAACTCTGTTGTTCCATATCATCACTATTTTCGGTACCAATCATAAATCGGTCTCTGAATCGAGAATCATTAAGCTCGACATTGGACAACATTTCGGAAGAAATCAAGGAAGATTCGGCGAAACAACCAGATTCGGAAGAAGGAGTAGCATTAGAAATGGTTTCGGAAGAAACAAGCGAAGATTCCACGAAGGCAAAACGATATCAAAATTATCCACAATTTCAATTTTTTTACGTCTCTTGGTGTGGGAACATCAGTCATTGAATCACGATTTTCCAATAGAAGAAGAAGTAGTACCTCGTGAAGAAAACTTCATAACAGTTATACTCTCGAATCAAAGTATCATCGGACCAAGTCATGACTTGCTTCATGGATAAACGAATTATGCATAGAAGCATTCTTCACAACTCTTCTCATATAGTTCCTCTTACGAGCAAGCTGTCATAGGTTTTCTCTTTGGCTTTATTTCTCGATCAATAAGAGCTCTTCTTTTGCAAGTGATTCTAACTTTCTTTGATTACCAAGTGCCTTCATTTTCTCCACAAAATCATCATCATTAAAAGAATCTCCTAAGATAAGTTTTGCAAGAGTAGGATCGAAGCACCTTGAGAAATATAACCATCCATTGATCATCGATGTCGTGGAAAGAAAGCATCAAGTTCTAATTTCCTTTCGGAGACAAATCGAAGCATCTTGATCTTGAAGAAACTTAGCCACAACACGACTCTTGAATATCTTCATAATCGCAAATATTCCGACTGAGCTTCATATTGTTCTTTAGTCACATGCACGATTTGACAAATCATCAATCACGGGATCTGTCTGTCTCGAAGATGTCTCAGTGAACCAATTTCGTGAGAACTAATGTGAGCTTGAAGAACCAATCAAACCCGCATCGGAAGAAGCAGGTTGAGACAATTCCTCAATGGTGTAGAAAACTTCGGAGAAGCATTCAATTTATCGTTCTTCCGACAAAAAAACTTCTTCATCATCTGTGAAAGTGAATCATTTAAATGTTACGGTATAGATGAAGTCGACCATCGATAGTAACCTCTTTCATTAACCCATCGGTAGATACATCCTCCATATTTAGCTCCGTTGATATGTCGTGAGATACTTTATCAAAGAATGTCTTCTTCTTTTACTAGTATATAGAATAGGCTCCTTGCTAATCTCCTTTCTTCGTGAAGATTTAATAATAGAAGAAGGAACATTAGATGTTAATGCCGCATCGGCCAATATATCAAGAGACTCATTAAGATTCTCTTGACCTCCTCCTCGGAAGAAACTAAACATCTCTTTTTATCCTTCGATTTATCAAATTCTCAAGTGTTCAACTTTAGCCTCAATTCCACAATCTTGACCAAACGAGACTTGGTTTATCGGTTCTTTCTTAAGACCGATTACCTCACCTTAAGCTTGTTCACGGATCATATAATGATGAAAGTGAAATAGGATCTTCATCGACTTCATGTGAATGTTCGGATGGAATTGGAACTTCATTAAAGCTGTTCGGTACAACATTAACTTTGATCAACATTAGAGCATCCTTCACCCAATGGAGTCCTCACGGGACTTGGTGTTGGCAATCTGTCGATTATCAACTTTGACTTCATCAATTTGATCTGAACTTCTTGAATAGGTACTTGGATAAATCTTGAACTAGAACTTGGTCTTGGTGAAAGTATAGATGCATCGGCAACAACGAAGGACCTCACCACCATCTCTTGAAGAGTTTCGACAATAGGATTGGAAGAAGGTAAAACTACATTAAGCTCATTATCGAGTCTCATTCACGAGGTAACATGGCATCTAACAAAGGATAATGTGTCCCTTCAAACTTAGTCCTCATTGAAGCAAATAACTTAGGAGTCGAACACTTATGGGATGAAAAGCACGGGTTTGTGTAGAAACATTCAATATTATCTGTAAGAACCTAGGGTACATCAAAACTTACCCTTTTCTAGTGATGTTTTCTACCATATTATCAAAGATATACTTAGAAATTATAAGTCAAACCCTTAGATAAGCAAACAATACCACATCCAGGTTGTGTTGAAAATTGATCCGACTTCGGTTTATTGCTCATGCATTGTAACAAAGTATGAACCAAGAACCTCCACATAGGAATGAGAACTTATTTTCAACCACATATCGTCCTCGTGCTTTGATATCCAATAGCTCTAAGTCCTTGAAGCACCAGCGTAGAATCGAATGATAAACCCCATTCTCATCATCAAGCGAAGTTGTCTTGATCAAATCTTACGTCACCACATACACTTGTCCATCAACTTTAGCAACTATCTCGGTATCTCTCTCTTTTCTGCGCCCAAAATTGAGTAATCAAAGTTTCATATATAGCATCGGGAGAATCGTCAATGCATATACAATCTTTGATCTTTGTGAAAAGAAATCATCGGCCTATAGAGCTCATCACCTCGAGTATTACCAAAAGCGACCTTGTTATGATCGTGTTTAAATTGAAGTGCCATGAGTGATTTTGAGGTTTAGGGTTAGGATTTTACACCAAAGGAAGTGTTTTTAATGATAATAGTAAGCAAATCACTTATGTGGGTGAAAATATATCATAACGAATAAATAGAAATTTCCCAAATTTAGTCAAAGTTGACCAAGAATGACGTGGACTTCTACTTTTACTTGATTTTACTTATAACCGGTGAAATGAGACCCATTCTGCTGAAGTAGAATAATCGTGACGAAGACTTACTCTCGAAGCTTGATGAATATCATTTCTTTGTTTCACCCACACGCATTAATTCTCTTACCACTTGAACCCGTCTATAAAACAATCCCAATGCACCTTGACTTCTTCATCAAAATCCCCAAATAATATATCAAACCTAATCTCTTCAATTCTTCAAAATTAACGAGAATAACCATGAGTACCAACCACGAGATCATAGATCTCACAACAACATCCTCATCATCATCCTCATCATCTAGTGAAGATACCAATACATGGTTTAACTATTTTCCAAAACCATATCCTTTACCAAAGAAGTCACCTTTTCTCTCCTCATCGAAGATGAAAGTGTTGAGAAACCAAGTGTATCTGCTGAAGACTACGATGAATCCTATAATGAGGAACATCATACTCCCAACCCTCGGCACCTAGGCCTCAGCGAGGCCACGGGCAAAAATCCTCCACTTCCTATGGGAAGAAGGTGGTGCTTGGTCTCTTGGCATCATGTTTTGGTGCATCATCACATATCGTGTCGAGGAATGGAAAAAGGAAAATGATGTAAGTTGATATATGATTGAAAGAGTAGATGATGCACAAAGGAAAATCTTTCCTTCTCATCTCTCTTGCAATCGACTTGACTTCTTCGTTTGCATCAATCCATCCTCTCCATTTTGATCCTTAGCATCATTAGGGTTGGTTATGCTTTCACAAAGGCATAGCCGACATTTAGCGTCAAAAGATGTGAGCGATCGTGCATATCCAACACTATTAGTGTGAAAGATGTGAGCCGTCATACTCATCGTGCTCATCTTTAGATGTTGGAATAGATGATATGTAATAGATTAGGACTATTAGATCATGTAGATGCTTTTGATGTTGCCGGTACTCTTTAATCATGTAAAGTAAGCTGTTTCTTAAATGAATGAATGAACTATTTGCTTGATGCTTCTTTTGATTGACTCATATAACCCGATTACTTCAACTTGGAGGAAACAAATAACACACTTGGCACAATCAATTCGGTGGAAACCGACAAGCTTTCATGACCATATCTCAAGTGATCGAGACAACCATTACGCAAAACAAACACATAAGCGTACACAAACCAACAAAGAAACACACTAAAAATACATTAGCGAGGTTAGAGTTAGTTAAAACTATCAAATATACAAAATTACATAGAAAATGCAAAGTTATACAAATCCTCCCACAGGCATATGCCTCCCCAGGAGCTATGCCTCCCTTAAACTTTGCGGTTAAGGGTTAAGCATGCAAATATGGACCACAAGGTGTTGAAACCTTGGTCCTTCAAAAGCCTTTGTTAACAGATCTGCCACATTATCATCGGTATGAATTTTGACCACATTTATCAAATTTTATCATATGCATCTCTTATAAAGTGGTTTTGATTTCAATATGTTTTGTTCATTGTGAAAAAGCTGGATTTTTAACAATGCATATGGTACTTTGATTATCAATAAAAATTGTTGTGTTCATGAAATTATACCCATAATCCAACAAGCGATTTTGAATCCAAGAACACATCCACGACAATTAGCGGCGACCACATACTACCTTGATAGATGAGGTAGCCACAATAGTTTGTTTCTTGCATTGCCAAGAAATCAATCTCTTTCAAGGAATTGGCAACCTCCGGTGGTGGACCTCCTATCGAGTTAGCACCGGCATAGTCACTATCACTATAAGCTTCCAACAAAAGGAGACTCTTTTGGATACCAAAGACCTAGAAAAGGTTGGCCTTTAAGGTACTTAAAGATCTTCTTATGACATTGAGATGGGAAGTCGGTGGAGTAACTTGATGTCGCGAACAAACACTCACGGCATAAGTAATATCGGGCACAGGCATTAAATACATCAAAGACCCAATCATAGACACATGTACAAATGAACATTCACGGTGGATCGGCTTCATTATTGGTCTTTGACTTTGGAGCTTCATAAGGTGTAGTAGCGATCCGTACACCCTCCATACCAAACTTCTTCAATATGTCCCTCACATATTTATCTGGTGATAAAGATACCATCGGGTTTCTGCGAACTTGAAGACCAAAAGAAAGTCATCTCTCCATTGCACTCATCCGAAACTCTCCTTCATAAGCTCCTCAAACTCCACGCACGAAGCCTCCTTTGTGGATCCAAAGATAATATCATCCACATAGACTTGCACAAGAATAATGTCGGTGGAATTCTTCTTTAGGAAAAGAGTCTTATCAATTGCACCTCTTACGTAACCATGCTTGGTGAAATGTGAGAGCCTAGCATACCGGGCTCTAGGTGCCTGATGTAGTCCATAGAGAGCTTTGACCACCTTATAAACATGATTTGGATGATCTGGATCTTCAAATCCTTTAGGTTGAGTGACATACACCTCCTCTTCAATTTCACCATACAAGAAGGCTCCTTTAACATCCATTTGATAGACCATAAAGCCCATATAGGATGCATAAGCTAAAAAAATCCGTATAGCCTCAACTCTTGCCACTGGTGCAAACACTTCATCATAATCGATTCCCTCCTCTTGTCTATAACCCTGTGCAACCAATCTGGCTTTGTTCTTGATGACAACACCCCGAGCATCTCTCTTATTCTTCAGAATCCATTTTGTCCCAATAGCATACTTACCATCGGTGGTGGCACCAATATCCGGACCTGCTGATTTTGAAGCTGTTGCATCTCATCCTGCATAGCTTCAAGCCAACTTGAGTCTTCAAGAGCACGAGTAACCTTTGGTTGGTTCCACTTGTGAGAAAACAAGCAAGCAGACAATGTTGATAGTACGTGTGATTGTCTCTCTGTTGATTTGAGACATAAGAGACAAAAGCCACTGTCCATATTTAGAGCGCGCATACAGTGCCTCTTGTTCTAATAGGGCATTAGGATCACCAATAATATTAGGCTGTGGATGTACATTATTGATCCTTGTTGTAGTGGTGGTGTTGACATCAATGGAAGAATCAAGATTAGTCATTTGTAGGTTCAAAGTCGATTATCATAAGAAGGTGTATTGAAGATGCCTTTGGGTTGATGATGACCAAGATCACGAAGGTTTTGGAAACCTTGTATAAGGTTCACCAAGATCTGCTGACACTTTAGTAGACATAGGAGTAGTGTCACCATATCTTTCGGCCATTTAATTGGAGGGTGAGGAGAAAGCAGAACTAACCGGTGATTGAAGTTTACGAGGAAGCTTCATTTGTACTATTTTCAACATTCCTCTCGGCATCTAAATTGGTTGCATACTCTTGTTTCTTGATCAGCAAGGTCCTCGACATAATAGAATTCATCTTCACACACATCGGTATAATCTTTAGAAGTGTCACCTACAAAATTGTTAGGAGAGAAGGAAGGTACTACAATGGGTTGTTCATCATCGGACCATTTGTCGAATTAGCATCAAAGTGTACATATTAGGAGTTGGAGATGCTTGAGATCGCATTTGATCGACCTTATGTCTAGCATAACCCAAGTAATCGGTCAAGTAGTCAAGATCAAATGACCAAACATGACCTGCGGCCTTGAACATTAGGCTTGTCTTCAAGATACCTCGATTCAATGTCTCCTCAATCTTCTTTGCGGATACATTGTAAACTCTGTATGCCTTACTATGAGAGAATACCCACAATGTAGCCATCATCGACTTTCTCATCAAATTTGCCCAAAGGATCACTTTGGTATTTAAGATTGTCACTGACGACCAAGCGGTTTAAGGTAATGAATAACAGGAACTTTTCAAAGAGAAGTTCATATGGTGTTTTAAGATGTGGTCTAGTAATGGACACTCTATTGAGTACATAACAAAATTGTACCTGTGACCTCGGTCAAAACATGGTAGGAAGTTTAGAGTCGCTAGCATTGATCTTACGACTTCTATTAAGGTTCTATTTTTCTTTACGCCACCCATTTTGTTGAGGGTTCTTGGAGTGCTATAGTCCCTTTTGATTCCTTTAACTGCGAGTTCTATCGAGAATGGCATTTTGAACTCTGTACCATTATCACACCTAATTCCTTTCACCTTTTTGTTCAAGCGATTCTCAATAAGGGTAATGAAGTCTTTCAATATCTCGGATGTTTCATCTTTGGTTCTTAGAAAGAATACCCAACAAAATTTACTAAATCCATCGGTGATCACGGACAAAAATATTTATGATCAATGCTTCTCACTTTAGTTGGACCAACAGATCCATATGAAGCGGTGAAGAGGTTCGAAATAATGGTTCTTTGTAATAGAACACCTTTGTAGGAGGCTCTCTCTTGCTTTCCTTTGTTGCATGCAACACAGTTATGATCATTGGTGAATACTTTGGCGAAGTCCTTGAACAAGGCCGGTTTAGAAAATTTGGTTGATGGTCTTGAAATTGACATGGGCCATCATACATGCCATTTGGTGGACTCATCCACGGATGCTTTAGCCACCAAACATGTTAAGTCTTTCTTGGTTTGACATCTGTTAAGTTGAATGTATACAAATTGTGACTACGAGGAACCTTGATGGGGTGAAGTATCTTACGGGGTTTGAAGTCTTTAGGCGACCTGAAGACATTCATCCTCGTGAAGAGTACTTTGTTCTTAGTGTCACAAATTTGTGAGGCTGAAAACAAATTGAAGTGTTGAAGTTCCTTAACATAGTAAACATTCTCAAAGTCCAAGCGAGGTGTTTTGATGGTCCCTTTTCACGTAATTAGTCCATCACTTCCTCCAAAGGTTACATTGCCTCCACCTTCAATAGGTATAAAGTTATGCATCATATCCTGTTTCTGACATACTTCTAGACGACCACCATCAACAATTCCAACATCTTTATGCTTAAGGGATGATCCTACAACAACAACAAAATATACAAAGAATTAGTACACTATGGAGGCTCAAGTCATTCTTGACTTGAACACGCCTTAATGGATCATATGAGTTATGCCATGTAGAAGTATAAGATCCACTATTGTTCTTGGGTTTCCAATGAAACTTAGGTCTCTGTTTATTCAAGAACAACTGCTTTGAGGTCTTGATGATATCGATACCCTTTCCCATTAGTCATAGGGTTAACATATCTGGGCCAAAAACCATTTTAAAATATTCCTTTGGTTGGTTGAACATATGGTTTTCAAAAGATATTCTCCAAGGAAAAAGTATTATAATTAGCGACTTGTGGAACATAAGGTGGTATATCATTAACATTGGTCCACATTGGTCTAGAATTCCTAGAATCACCACACCTACTCATTCTTTGCTCATGATAATCACAATCCTTAATTAAATGAGATTTACTTCCACACACAAAACATTTCTTGAAGAAGATTTATTCAAACCAAAAGAAGTATTCTTACAAGCAAAAGTATTCAAACCAAAACCATGAAAAGAATTGTTTTAACGGTATTATTATGCAAAGAATTAAAAGCAAGTCTTGAGGCAAGCTGTCTTGGAAGGGCATTCCTTGGCGACAACTCATCATGCTTATTGGTAGTCTTGGGTGCGGGGGGTGAAGACTTGGGAAGGTCGGACTTGGGAAGGTCGGACTTGTCATTTGAATCACACTCTGTAGACCCTTGCTTGGAGGACTTGTCCTTGTGAACACAGAGACAAAGTCATTAGTAAAGTATTAGGGTGCAGCAAGTCTTTTGACTTTTGCCATACTGAGATGGTGTGATCCATCAAAGTCATTAGTAGTGGAAAGGTCAATGGGCATGTGCTCACCTCTAATTGGTCCACGAGCGACATGTAGGTCACCTTCTTTCACAAAATGTGCTAGGCCGTGGTGTAGATCTCGTGTGTCATCCCTAGCTTCTAGGCCTACATATTTCTTAAAACCTAAAGCCCGCAGTGAGAATTGGGAGCTTGACCGCTATAAATGAGACTAGCCAACTTACTACCATTCATCATCCACTCATTATTCCTAGCAATTTCCTCCTTAAGTTTTCCTTAAGCTCTAGATTTTCGACTCTACATACGCTCTTAATTTCTCGGACCATTTTAACTCATTTGTAGCACATTCGAGATCTCTTTCTAAAACACCTATTTTCTCACCATAAGCTATTTCATTCTTACGTAACCAAACCTTTTGTCTTTCTAGTGTTTTTAAAGCACATTTATAAGCTTCTACTTCCACATAGTATTCATTATATTTTGGTTCCATAATATCATAAGCTTGTTTGAGTTCATTATAACGCTCACTACAACCAAACAAGCAGCTTTTGTACACGAGAGATTCCCATCAAGGCAATCGATCATGCCTATCTTAAAGTACATCCTGCAATCAACCCAACATTCTCGGAACCATCATTATCGGACTCCTCATGTAGCTTCCAGTCCACATTGCTATCAAGAGTGACCAATGCGGTTGAACCCTTTGAAGTTCACTGCATCCTTACGATCTTCTTGATAAGTAGAGTATCGTACTTCATCACCGACTTTCTGTCTTTGCATTCTCTGGAAAAGTGACCCATCTGTTGGCATGTGAAGCATTTAACCTTCCTTTTGTCAAACCTTGCGGGATCGCGTCCTTTGAACCCAAATCTTCTACCGACTTTAAGCTCAAAGTTCTTGATATCCATGGAAATCATGGCCACTGCCACTTGACTTCATCTCTTCCATGTCAAGCGGGTCCACTGATCAAAATCCTCATAAGCCGGTTCTGCGAGGATCATAATCGACAAAGAAGGTTCAAGTACATCTTCCATAATTCCACTTTGGATCTAGGAAGAGAGCTTGATGAAGGCGACATTAGATGATGATGGATATGAGCTTGGAAAATAGCTTGACTTTGGAGTAGAGGCTCCAACAAATGCGGACATTACTAGCGATGAAGATGATCGAAAAGGACTTCTCATCATGTTCAAGAGCTTTAAGCTTGTTGTCTGACTCATCAAATGTCATCATGTCCAAACCACCTTTAGCTTTTAAAGCTATGCTCACATGTAGCAGGATGGAGGTAATGACCTCGAAACTTAGAGTTCTGATCATCATTATCCGGCTTTAGCACAAGTCGGTGCAAGTGACTCAAGATCTTGTGAAACTTATCATAGCCCTTGTGAATTCCTTCCTCTTGAGAGATCGAAAGTCCTAAACTGTTATACGAGCATGGACTTCTTGACCTTCTAGACTCCTCATTCCCACGAACTTCGCTTTAATAGCTAACCATATATCCTTGGCATCATGCATGAAGTGAAAATCACTCAAGTGATCCTCGGGAATAGCTTGCGGAAGAATAGTTCGACCTTTGTTTCTCTCTCGAGCTGCGAGTAATTCTTGGCCGGTTTGGGAGGAACATTAATCATGTTCAATGACATCCGTGGTAGTTCTCTTCAATTTGTTCCCTTCAAAATAATCGCCATAGATTCCAATCAATGTTGGAAATCAGATTCGCATCTTCATAGCCCAAAGATCATATTCCTCCCTCTTAAGGTAAGGAAACTTAGCATTGCTATTAGCAAGACTTAGTTCTTTGCGGATGGGTGGAGTTTTGGTTGTTAGTGAGTTCGATTCGACATCTGAACCGGGCATGGTGTTATTGTAATGGTTGTATTGGTGTTAAGAAAAAGCTTGTCCTTAGTATCGTAGAGACTCTCACGAGGCTCGATACCACTTGTTAAACAGAACCTGAGACCTTGATAGATCTTGAGCTCGTGGATCGTTATATATGCCTATGTAATCACAAGCACAATAAAGACAATCTCTACTACTAATGTTTATCGTGGAATATAAACACAAGTAACAAATAACTAAGAACTTCTTGATCCTCTATGGATCTTAATATTAACTAAAGCGGGTTTTTCAATCGGTACATAAACCTTTCTAATGTGTTCCTTTTATAGACAAGGAACCACTAAACAATATCGCTAAACCGTTTTCCAAGAAGCGTATAATCATAAAACTAAATAAGATATACACAATCACTTCCTAATAAAGCTCATGTATATCCACACTAAAATAAACTAAACACGGAATAAACACTTCGCATAAGCTCATGTATATCCACACTAAAATAAACTAAACACGGAATAAACACTTCCATGAGAATCAAACTAATCACTATTATTCTTATTGAGAATAAGTCTTGGCGAATCCACTTCACTTGATGAAACCCTTCGGCATTAATATCGGCATAATCGGACTTTCACATAATTCCCAACGAGAGGGATCTACCCAAGGACATCACAAATAGTTAGTACTTAGAAGTCCTTAGGTATGATTATAAAAAAGAAAATGAGAATCGGAGAAAGAAGGAGTTGAAGAATTAAATAGAAATGCAAAGAAAAGGGTGAAAAGAAATATCCCTCAAATTATTCAACTTAGGGGAGACAAGGGTTCAATTCATATACTCTTTGGTTGTCACTTGATGACACCGGTATTGAAGAATAAAAGCCGTCATGGACCCGATGGCGCATGCACTAAACCTTCTTAGCCACTCAAGTTTCTCTCAGCGAGCTTGTTTCATTCTCACAGGAACCTTACGTAAACTATTGGCTTTCTCTTAGAGATCTTTGGTATTGAAGAAGGAGACCCTCTCCCTTGTCTGCTCGGAAAACCAAAGCACTATTGAGTCTAGAGCCACGAGATTCATCAAAAGATCTCTTAGGTACACTTGACATATCATCATGATGTTCAACAATAAGAACATCGGTGGTGCGTTATCGAGTCCTTCACAAATCTTAGCAATGTCGAGAACATTTATGAGAGGTTCACAACCGTGATCCTCGGTGATTGAATGGAAACTCCGCCGGGGTCAACATCAAGCGACCACGACAACAGTCACTTGGTAACTCCCGTGGATTACGCTTAGTGTGTCTCAAACGGTCTGATCGTGAGTGATGCTTGATGTACCTCGGCGACTCATCCGAATCAGAGGTGTACTTGATTACATCGTGTTATCTCACTTGTGGGACTCCGGTTCGAGAACGGCCTTTGTAAATTAGAGTTGTGTTTCACACTATCTTGTAACACTCGAAGTTCAAACTTGTAAGTCTGGAATCCGCTTATTACTAACCGTTTTCATGTTTTCTTCTTATGGAAGCTACGGGCGGAATGATCGTCTGATTCTTCACATGCTCATGCCAACATCATCACTAATGGAAGTTCTATCCTAAAGCAACACAAAAGTCGAATGATTCTTCGTCAATCAAAATATCTACAAAGTTAAAGACTTAAAGAACTTCATCGGTATTGTTATCCAATGTTAAAGGCGTGTAAGCATGTTGAAGAATGACGATCGAGACAACATAGCGTGAAGGCACTGAGGCGACTTGATCGGAGACAACAACAACATACTATCACTACCATCACAAAGAACAATGATCAAAGAACAAAGTTAAAGATGATGTCAAAGCAAAGCTTTAAAGAAAACAATTTCTCTACCTTGGGAGATTGTTGAATCAAGGCAATTCTTCTCACAAGAAGAAGAATGTCGGAAGGCGTCAAAGCTACTATTACATCAATGCCTTCACTGTTTATATTCTTCATCACTAACACTTAGGGAGATTGTTGGAATCACTCCTAAACCTAAATCAAGTGTTAGTAATTCACATGTAATAGTTAGCTTAATAATGGCCTTTATGTTTGTTTTTAGCCTTAAGCTTATGTAGAAGGCCCATGAGCTTAGACCCAAGCCCATAGGAGAAAGGAAAGGACTAGGACGTGTTGCCCTAGCTTCCCTCCTATAAATACTCTTGTATAACCCTCACTTGAGGGTTGGTTGTTCAAGTTATTTTCTTTCACTACACTCTACGCATAACCGTGTCTTTATATCGTGTGTTTGTGTTTGATTTCTTGTTCAATCGCCTTAATCTCTTTCTAAGTAAGCTTTTGTTGTAAAACTAGTGACCTATGAGTTCCTTTTCACTTTTTAGGTCTCTTGAAGGCAAATTCTTTGGAATGACACTTATTCGAGACGAATTGAAAGGGACGCGCGAGGTTATACACAGACGTCGTCGGAACAAGTCTTGTGACGATCTGATAGCCAAATTGCTTATTTTCAAGTGGCGACATCGGTTTTAAAAGAGTAGGCGTCGCGGCTCGGACGGCCTAGATTTGATCGAGACGGTCGAGACTCAAAGCGGCGTCGCACGGAAATAAGGTGGCCGCCACAATGATAACGTGGCCAAGGCGAAACCCTAATGGCGGCGACTCGGCGTCACAAATCAAAGGGTGACGCTCGCCGATTGTAACATTATGTATAGAATCAATTTTTAGTTTTCGATTGTGTAGTTTTGTGGAGTAAAACCTAAACCGAACCAAGGCATCTTATACAAGTATTTTAGGGTTCCATACCTATCTTACATCAAGATAAGTGTTTTACTTCATTAATTTAATTATGTCTTCAATTGATTGTGTGTATGCTTGCATGTTCCCCATGTCCGACTAATTTACTTGTGTGTTTGCTTAGGTAATATGAAACTTAGTTATTGAATATTGATTGGTTGTCTCTTATCTTAGTTGTGATTGACCTAGTATTGCGATAGGTCATTCGTTGTGTTGTTAATGCTTGATTAATCTTTGTTGAACCTTAGTTTATAATCACCTAGAGTAATTGTAGGGTACACATCCAAAGAATACCTTAGTGTTAAGTTTATAAATCCTAGAGTTTTTATAGTCATTAACCTTTGGTAGCTTCAAAGAGTTAGGGATAAATGCATACCCTACGACCTTAGAGACACAACGCGATTAAGAATAAGGGCGTGACAATTCAACCATCAATAGGAGATAACTAGGGAGTAATAAAGCCTAAGCAAATACATTTTTAATCATCATACAAGCACACACAATAGACATAGACTCACCTTAGTTAATTAGATAATTAGATAAGTAGAAGTAATCGGTAGAAATAGCAACCCCAAATCCAAACCCGAGATTAAGTATCTTTCAATTTCCTAAAAACATAAAAGATAAAAATAATCTTCTTCAACCCCAACCTTAGCGTAGTAACTTCTCACTAGAATTCCTATTCCCAGAGAACGATATCAATTCCCATGGCTTACCCTAATACTACACTACAACGATTAGGTTCACTGCCTAGGGTGTTGAATAACTTGCTCGACGAAAGGAAGTTCCTTTGACCCCGAGCAGCTGCGTAAGCGTATCATGTATCCTTGTCTTAAGCGATTTGTCCTAAATTGAGTTGCTGCAAGCGATTTGTGATTAACTGCCTACTACTTAAGACTTGTCATATGCTATCAACACAATGTCTTACACCACTGATCCCTTAATCTCCAATGTGCTCAAACTTTATGATATTGCACAGAACAAAGAAAGTATTTACTACTCAGAAAGTCTAACCATGGTTGATTCAACAAATGATGATCAAAATACTTCTTACTCTGAGTCCAATATGAAAGAACCACACCTGTTAATGCTACATAATGCAATGCAAATTAAATGACATTGAGCCTATCAACTACTTCACTCTCACCTTTGACAGCTTTTATCCACAACTATGGATCGAACATGTAATGCTCTTTTCCGCCAGGACTTATCCACATTGACAAGAACCTTGTTGTTGAACTTAGAGCAATTGAAGCTTCAACTTACCAAAAGGAAGGTATTAAAGGATGATTCCAATGCTGCACTTCAGGTAATTCACAACCAATTTCAGCCGTTCATCAATGCGGAATATTCCTCAGACTTCGATCAACACTTAACTGTAATCTCCTTCAAGAAACATACTGGAATGGAAATCCATGAGTTCATCAATACATTTATCCAACTGATGGATAATGTGGATAAGTACATTGAGGAAGATGCTCAAGAGGATGATAATATGAATGAGTGTCGGTGCAATTACGAGAAAGTTGTGATGAGTCGGGTAATGTTTCAGGTTGAAAGGTGGGTGTTCTTGAATCTGAGAATATCGGACACAACAAAGAATGATGAAACCAATCTTTCATTAACTCTTGTCACACATGATGTGGATGCACATATCAAACCGATAAATGAACAAGTGTCATTTGATGAGGTACCATAGCTATTCAATATAATGCATACGCTAATGTACCTAAAAATCGACCTTAAAATCAACATGACTCTAATGAATGTTCCTTGGCTGAGACCGAGTCTAATAATTTCAATACAAATGATATGGTTGATAAAAAGGCTTTTGACGAACTTTCAAACAAATACTCAATTCTTAAAAACATTGCATTTCCTTAGGAATTGCAATACAACAAAAGGAAGAAAGTTTTCTTGTTACAAAAGCTTGCCTAAATCCGGAATTCCCATAATTTTGAGAATTTTTTGAAATTAACCAGCTAAAAACTCAGCTTCAAGACAAAGACTCAACCATATGTAATCTGAAAACACAAATCTCAGACCTACATATGAATATTAATATGGGGGTGAATTATCTTAACAATGAAGTTAGTAATGAGGTTAAATCTTGGAATGATGAATTGGCATTATGTGTGGCTGAGTTGTTAAGGGAAAATGAGTCTTTAAGGAAGAATCAATTAGAGAATAAGACAAAATTTTTAGATCAGACTAATTCCTTGTTGGCTGACATAGATGCCCTCAACACCAATCTTCAGAACAAGAGCTTCACCATAGTTGCCTTAAAAAATGAGCTTAGGAAAATTACTAGGAATGGTGGGAACACTAAGTCTGCAATATCGTTTACCTTGGAGAAACCAAATTCACAAAGGGCTAATGATCGATCTATTGTGAGGAAACCAAATGCTTTTAAGTCAGAAAGAATTAAACCATTCAAATCTAGAAATGCTTCCCAAGTCAAAGAGAACACCGTTTTGCCAAAATCAGTCGCCTCACTAATACCTTCTCATTCTAATGCTCAACACTCAAAGATCAGGAATATAAGGTGTAGGATCGTTTATTTTATGTTGTTTGATGATTCGGGTGGTCTAGGATTATGATTAAACAAGTATGCCATAGTTTTAGAGAGATGAAGAGAGGATAGGGTGTTTCTAGAGAGAGAAATTGATAACGCTACACGCGTCGTTCGGGGTCAAAAGAACTTCCTTTTCGTCGAGCAAGTTTTATAACACCCTAGACAATGAACCTAATCATTGTAGTTTAGTATTAGGGTAAGCCACGGGTATTGATATCGTTCTCTAGGGAATAGTGTCGTTAAATTTGAAGTGTATGTTGATTTAAGTCTAAAGGTGAGGATGATTATTATTGTATTTTTATATTTTAGGAATCTCGGTTTTGGAGGGAGGGTGGAATTAGTTGCTAGTCAACTATCCCAAAAGATACTAACTAAATTATGGGTCTACCAGAGGCGTGAAGCGTATCTACTTATGATGTATTACTCCTTGCTAGCTATCCATTCTACCTCTTTGAATTGTCACGTCCTATTGATGGTTGAATTGTCACGTCCTATTGATGGTTGAATTGTCACGTCCTTATTCTTAATGCGTTGTGTCTTCTAAGGTCGTAGGGTATGCGTTTATCCCTAACTCTTTAAGTCTACCTTAAGGTTATTGCCTACGAAATCTCTAGGATTCATCAACTACCTCTAAGGTTATCTTTGGATGTTTAGACTACAATAACTTTAGGTGATTATAAACTAATGTTGACAAAGATTACTCAAGCATTAAAAACATAACGAATGACCTATCGTAATACTAGATCAATAATAATTAAGATAAGAGACAACCAATCAAACAAGAAATAGTAGGATGCAAGAATTATAAACTAAACCAATTAGATTCATTGAAATTGTCACACCCCAATGATGAAGAAAGACACAAGCATCACTAAGAAATCAATAAGATATAATTAATTATATACAAGTTTCATGCAATCATAAGCAAATACTAGGTGAATTAGCCAAGCATAATTAATGAAGAGCAAACAACAATTATGATAATTGAAGACATACCATATGATTGGATTAACAAATAAACCATTAAACGATGTTTATAGAGTGTTTGAAACCCTTTAAGTTGCTAGAAAAACACCTGCCTAAACCCCAGAATCGGACTTAGGGTTTAGGGCACGCAAAAAGTGAAGTTATAATGTTATATTTATAGGCGATTTTACATCGGCAAAGAGTGGCGTCGTCACACCTAAAGAGAGCAGCGTCATGACCATTTTCACCAAACTATAGATTTTCTCGTTCGATCGCGTGGGCTTTTGAATCACTTAAATCCGAGTTCGTATGCAAAGTTATGGCCAAAACGATGTCGGCTACTTGGCGCATGTTGCGACTTGTGCGCGTCACTTTATGCCTATGATGTAAATCGCGCTTCAATCTCGGCGTACGTCGGATCAAATCTAGGCCGTCCGAGTTCGACGCCCTACTCATTTAAAACTGAATCCGTCACTTGTAAATGAGCAATTAGGCTCTTGACGATCGCAAAATTTGTTCGACGACGTCATTGGTTGTGCTGACGCCGTCCCTTGATTCAAGACACGAGTGTCTCGATTCTTGACTTTGGCCATTTTCTTCATTATATTCGCGCCTTTTCGTCGTAATAAGTGTCATTCCAAAGATGTTGCCTTCAAGATACCTAAAAAGTGAAAAAGGAAAGATATTAAGTAATAACGGTTTAAAACCTTATCAAATATCCCTACACTTGGTATTTGAGTGTCCTCAAGCAAATGTGCTTTTAGCCAATTAATTTATAAGTTAGGGTCATGAAGCATTAGTTTAGAGCGATTCACAACATATAAGCCCCACAAAAGTCATAACAAGCTCGGAAATTACATACTAGCACCTCACATGGGGTGTTTGGATACTCGCATCTCTCGGTGTATATGAAATATAACAAGTTGAAAATGGAAGATAAACACTCATTAACCTGCCCTAGCACATAGATTACCATAGGCTTGAGACTAGATCAAACCTCCATCGCTTTGGCGTAAGCACCTAGGAAAGACTATCCAAGAGGTCTTTTAAAGGGTTGTAATGATAGGTTTACGGTAGGGAAACAAAGGGTTTGGTGGGATAGGCTATTTAGTGGTGGCAAGTCAAAATCTTTATGTTACAAGCATGTGAAGAATGGGCGTTGCTAAGCCAAGACTCGACACTCTAAACTCTAGATAGTGAAATAAAAAAAATAAATTTAAAGATAGATGTAGGTTGGTAGCCGTTTTTTTTTTTTTTTTTTTTTTTTTACTCTATTTTATTTTCTTTTCTATTTTTCTATTTTTTCGATTTTTTTTCATACACTTTTACTCTACCATCCTCTATGATAACATCAAAATGATAGGGATTTATAGGCACACCCTACACTTGAGTTTTTATTACTCTAACACTAATATGACTGAATTGAAAAGATCAAAACACTTGGAGTACATTATTATGCAAATAAAGGAATTTGAATTTAACGTTCCTTCCGTCATCTCATAAAATTTAACTTTTCCCATGAGTCCCAATCGTCCCAAAACGTGTACAAAGGATATGACTCGACTTAGCAACTTATGCAAGCAACAAGATAATTGAACTAAGGGTTTAGTGTGATAACAATAATGCACTAAAAGTGAGTGCATACAAGGTAGGCTAAGGCGATTTGGGTGTACATTTGGGGTTTTTTTTGTAAACAATGCTCTTCATAGATATTTGATCGGTGCTGAACCGTCAAGTTATCTCACGCAAGATAGTCACTTGTGAATGACCAAGCTGTAAGAAACTCAAAACAGTTCTCACACCAATGCAATTTAAGATCGAGAGGAATATAGGGATTCACAGGTGCGTTAAGTCCCACTTGAGGATGAATTGGTGTATAAACACTTGATCGGATGGTAGAATGATCACTAAGGATAGTGATCGATAAGGATATTGATGGAAAATTACCAAAAAAAGATTAACAAATTACAAATGACTTAAATACAAATTAAGAAAATTAAAAAGTTAAAATATGTTAAATAAACGCTATCACTATTTTTACAATGATGTTTTGTGTTTTATAAAACTAAATAACTTAAATAAACTATCTTAACTAAAAGCGTAACCTTAAATTATCTAAAACGTTACTTAAAATGGAAACGTCGTTATTTGCAAAAATTCTGTTTGAGCGCAAGACAAAACGTAAAATTTATGAAATAAAAGGCCTACGAGTGTAAAACTAATTTTTACTTACTATATGATAAAAGAAATTTTTAGAAGAAAGATTTATATTTTTTGACTTTTATATTTTTTATTATGATTTAATTACTATAAAACACTAATTAAATGTTTAAAATACTAAAAATAACGAGAAAAATCAAACTTTTTGTAAAAATACTTTATACTATTACTGATTTATGAAAAATAAAAACTTGAAAAAGCTACTTAAAATAAGCTCGAAATAAGCTAACTACACTTAAAAAGCTAAACGATAAAAGCGTGTATAAGAGAGTATTTTGTGCAAACTCTAGCAGTCAAAGACCCAGGCGCAATGGTTCCGTGTACCCTCTTGTCACTCTCACAAGGTGGAGGTCTCGGGTTCGAGCTGCCTCCACCCTTTTGCAAAAACATTTTTATTTTCGATTTTTCTTTTCTGAACAACTAAGCACATGAGATTAAGCACTTTTCTCAACTACACCTTTTACAAAAACAACGATAAGCCTTTGAAGCGACATGATTTTGTCACATTGGCTCTTATAGAAAATAAGCACAAGTCTTTTAAGCTAAATTGATTAATAAGCTAATTAATGAGCAAAGATTGATTGAAATAAGCTAATACTAATGAATATAAACTAATGTGAACCTTGAATAAGCTCGATAACTAGAAATAAGCACTTAATAAGCACAAATAAGCAAAAACTCACCTTTATTACACGTGAATCTTGTTGGTTGCTAGGTACTTATAAGCTACTTTTAAGCTATGTAATAAGCTAAAAATGAAAACAAACACTGCAATTAACTAGTTGACCAAGTGATCTCTAAAAAGCTATTTTGCAAAGATTGGCTTTCACAAATAAGCTTGAGAAGCTTTTGAAAAAGCTGGAAAACTTTGACTAAGCTGGTATACTTGATCAAAATGGACAAAACTAGAAAGCACAAGCGAGCTTATCTAATAAGCTCAAAATGGAAAAATAAGCTTTGGATTAGAAAGACATTAGGTAAGCTACTTAAAAAGCTAAATTACAAAGGCTTAGGAGTAATAGAGAACTTATAACAAGCTTGTGAAAACCTTGTGGATCACGTGCACAGGGCACTTTCTCAGTCAAGGGTCTAAACAAAGCTAGGAAATAAGCTATTAATAAGCTACTTTATTGAAAACTAATATTTTTATATTTTTGTTGAGCAGTTAAATATTGAAATCCCAAAAGGGCATAAGCTAAAACTTAATAGTAAACACACAATAAAATTCTAAGTTTTATTCAAAAATGGGTATTTGGAAAATTTGACTTTTTAACTACACTAACTATTTGACTTTTATGAGATTATGGCCGATTCCATGAAATTTGAATAAGTTGTTTTAAGCTATAATAAACCGACTTAAGCTAGATTACTAAGTTGCAAGCTACTTTGATGAGATTTAAACTTAAAATCCTAACGATGAACTGTTAAGGATGGGATTAAGAGGATTTTGACTTTTTAATGAACAAGGACTGAATTTTATGACTTATTTGAACTATTAGGTACTAGATAGACTTGAAACAATGATAGATAATGATACTACGGATCCCTATCTCGGATAACAAAGTAATTCCAAACACACTTTTTAAACTGCTTTTATAATTAAAACTAAGCTAAATCTTGATTTAACCCATCTTACCCATTACACTAATTCTAATATACTAATTACTACTTGATTAAACTTGTTTAAACTAGTTGGTGACCACAGAATTCAAATATGAGCACAATTTGAAAACTGCATAAAAGGTGAAAATGAGAACAGGAAGCTTACAAGCATCCAGCTAGTATGCAGGCTACAACCAAACCAAAAACCATTATCCTAATCTATTTCCAATCCAAACCAACTCTCTGCAACACCCATTCCATTTCCAACCAGCTTGAACCAAATTTGCTTCTTAAGTTGACTTTTGTTGACTTTCAATGGAATTTGATTGAGCCGATTCCCAAACTTACAAAAGCTATATATAGCTTAAATAAGTTGGTTTGAGCTTAAATAAAGCCTATTGAAGCTTTGAACACAAGAGTTTAAGTTTGAAATTTCAAGCGATTGTACATGAAATTTGAAACTCGAAATGAACTTTTGATTTAAAGGATCAAAATGAATTACATCAACTAAATAACTTGGTTTCAATATCATGAAGCTTGAAAATACAAGGTTGAAAGCTAATTAAGACATTTAAAAGAAATCGACATACAAGAATTTAAAAACTAAGTTACTACTCTTCTTCTCTGTTTTCCTCCTCTTTTATGCTCAAAAATTCATCCACGTGTCCTTGATTGATTCCCTCCCTTCTCGACCAATGGGAGAGTAATGAGCAATTTGGTCGTTTTTATATTTTTGGCGGGAAGGGTGTATTTGACTTGTAGGCTTCTGAAACAAGCAAGTAGGGGGGGTGGCATTAATTGTGGTGGTAAAAGTAGGTGAGTATGATGATGAGGGGGGTGGAAAGGGTTGAGGTGACTGGAGAAGGGAGCAGGCAAGTGGTGCAGAGGGGAGGTGTGGAAGATAAACAGTGGTGGGCGCCCTTTGCAGCTTTTGACTTATTTTGACCAAGGGGTCAAAATGGGGAGGTCACTGGTTTTGACAGGGGGCCAATTGGGTTATATGGCAGGGGTCCATAATTAGATATGACAAGGCTAGGCTTTAGTTAATAAGACAAGGACTTGTTTTGTACTTTCTGAATTCTTAAAGGACCAATCCTGTAATTTTCCAAACTTGTTACAAGGGACCAAAACTGACAACCTTCAATAGTACAAGGACTAAATTTGACATTTTTGATTTTTCCAAGGACTATTTTTGCCAAATTTCAAAGTTCAGGGACCTAAGTTGTAAATTTGTAATTTTAAGTTTCAAGGACCAATTTTGACAACTTAGGAATCCCTAGGGACTCAAAATGATATTTTTCTTTATTTGGATTTACCGGGGGCTGTTTTTTGACAACTTTTGAAACTTGGGGGACTAAAGCGCCAATTATGCAAACTTGATCGTTTTTCACAGTTTTGATATTTTACATTTTAAACACATAAAACACTTGTTTGTGATATTTTTATCATTTGATGCATTTACGAGTGTTTTCGGATGTTTTTGCGGTTTAATTTGTACAAAAATGATGAGTATTTACACACGTCAATCCCCACACTAAGATATTGCTAGTCCCTAGCAATGTTTTGAAAAATTAATGGTTGAATCTCTTTACCAAAGCCATTTCTTACGGAGTAGCCAAATGTTTGGTTCAAGTAAGAACCTTGGTACACCGATAACTAAATGATTTTGAGCAAATCACCGACTTCAACCAGTTTGATTTGTCTTTACGAAGCCGTTGCTTCGGACTAGCCAACTCTTAGATAAAATATCTTTGGTGAGTCGATTACCAATTATGGTTTTCAAACGCCTTTACCACAAGCCATAAACTTGCGGGCTAGCCAACTCTTCACTTTTAAGGATATGGTGAATTTGAATACCATACAATTTTGGGCAAATTGCAAGCCGTCAGCGGTTTGAGATATCTTTACCAAGAGCCGTTTGCTCTGGATTAGCCATCCTTTTGTTTATTAGACAAAGGCGGATGATAACCAAATGAGTAAGTGTAGAACACTTACTCAAATTTTTTTTTTTTTTTTTTTTGCAGCAGGGAATTAGGCGGTATAATTACATGATAAAATTAGTGAAATTCCCCCCGCACTTATGAATATTGCCCTCAATATTCAAATAAGCGGTTATGCGAAACATAGAACGTAAAGGAAATACTAAGGCCTTTTACGTTCTTTGTTTCGCATAACGATTTTGAATATTGAGGGCAATATTCATTTCATAATGAGGAATTCTCACTAATTTTATCATATAATTATACCAATTCCCCGTTTTTGAATCAAATTTTTTGGAGTAAGTGTTTTACACTTACTCATTTGGTTATCGATCCGCCATATCTCGTAAGACAAAAGGATCGGCTAATCCGAGAGCAAGCGGCTCTTGGTAAAGATATATCAAATCCGTTTATATGGCTTGCAATTTGCCCAAAATTGTATGGTATTCAACTCACCATATCCTAAAAAGTGAAGAGTTGGCTAGCCCATGGGTTATGGCTTGTGGTAAAGCGATGGAAAATCCATAATTGGTAATCGGCTCACCAAAGATAATATTGATAATTTATCTAAGAGTTGGCTAGTCCGAAGGGTGCGACTTACGGTAAAGACAAAATCAAATCCGTTGAAAGTCGGTGGTTTGCTCAAAATCACATGGTTATCGATGTACCATGGTTCTTACTTGAACCGAAACATTTGGCTACTCCGTAATGGCTTTGGTAAAGAGATTAAAATCCATTATGTTTTCTCAAATCATTGCTAGGGACTAGCAATATCTCGATGTGGGGATTGATGAGTGTCTAAATACTCATCATTTTTGTACAAAATAAACTGAAAATCATCTGAAACACTCGGCTGTCAAAATGATCAAAATATCACAAACAAGTGTTTTATGTGTTTAAATGCAAAAATATCAAAATCGATGAAAACATATCAAATTTGCAAAATTGCGGTTTAGTCCCCAAGTTTCAAAAATTGTCAAAATCCCCGAGTCAAATATCAAAAGAAAAGTCACCAAAGGTCCTTTTAAATCATAACTTGTCAAATTTAGTCCTTTGGTGAAAATATAAAAGTTTGAGAAAATTGCAAAGTGGTCCTTGACTTTGAAAATTGCGCGGTGGTCCACGGAAAATGTGAAAATGGCAACATTGGTCCTTGTACTTTTGAAGATTGTCACTTTAAGTCCTTGGAACATCTTTGCAAGATTAGCGGTTCAAGTCCTTGCAATTTGAATTTACACCTTTAGTCCTTGAAGTTTAAAACCCTTTTGACACGCCTATCCTTTTGGACCCCCTGTCATATTACATTTTGGACCCTTGGCTTATTAATACTGCCTTGGTCAAATGGCAGTCAAACCCAAACCCACTTGGCGCCCTTTTAGTCTCCTTTCTCAACTGCTTGCCTGCAAAACTCAACAAATCCACCCCCCTCCTCACCATATCACTCTCCTTGTTCCCCGACCTCATCACAACTCCAAAAACCATTAAATGCATCCCTCTCCTAACACTCTACCCTCCAATTGTCAAAACTCCTTTCCGCCAAAATTGACAATTTGGCCAAAGTCATAAAAAAGTCGCTGAATGGTCTCGAATAGTCTTTGAAGCAGTGAGGATGAAAGAAAGCTCTTGGAGTATAAAGGAGAGAAGAAAGAAGCGGTTTGTGGCGATAGTTAGTTTTTAAAATTTCCTCAATGTCGTTTTTTATTTAATGTCTTAAAGTAGTTTAGAATCAGTAATATTGTGTTTCTATTATCAAAACTCAACTTTATTTACCTTTGTAACTGCTTTTAAAAAGTAATTTCAAGGTTTGGTTAAAATCATTGATTACGTATTCTTGTTGAAATTTTCGGTTTAATTCTAAGATTAAGCCTCCTATAAGCTTTTGTTATAGTCAAATAAGCTTTGATAAGCTCTATACGTCTTTGGTAAGCTCCGAAAGCAGTTTTAAGCATTTCCCACATTGGTCAACATAAGTCAACTTTGACTCAAAATGGGGAATGGTGATGATTAAAAGCGGTCTGAGAGGTGATATGGGTTGGAATAGAGTAGTTTAGGTCGATTGGGTTTGGTTTTAAGCTGCAACCAAGGTGGCACATGTGAGTTGTATTTTATATTTTCAATATTTATCCATTTTGCACATTGGGCTTGTCTTTGTATTTATGATCACCATTAATGTAAACCTGTTAATATAGTTCTATTATGATCATTTAAACTGGTTTGATCAAAAGTGTTAGCTTAGTAAGAGTTTAGTTAGCTTTTAATCTCTTTATAAAAGTTTTAAGGTGTGTTTGGATTCTGACTATATCTCATCCTAGAGGCTTGTTTGGTGTTTAACTCGGTTGTCTTAAGTTTGCTTAGTCCTAATATATCCATAGTTGTCCTACTTTTGTGCATGAAAGCTCTCAAAGTCAAAATCCAACTTAAGCATCCTCAATTCTTTAAGCTGTTGTGATTTTGGCAAGACAATCACTTGTTTTGTGTTTGGAAATCTTAGAACTTACTTGTTTTAGTTTCATTTAACATATTACATCCATTTCAGGTCATTAAATTCGGTTGCAAAGTTCATAGAAGTCAACCTTTCAAATCCTTCAAAAGTCGATTTGGCAAAACCTTGTTTTGAACCCACCGAGAAGGAATTTTAATTTGCTCATTTCAAGCCAATCTAATGAATCTTGTTGCTTTGAAATCTTCCAGGTCTACTTTCCTATGGTCATTTTAGTAGATTTTTGCAATTTTTCTTTAAGCTCAAACTAGCTTATCAAGCGCTACTAAATCCCATGCGGGGCACTCGTTAGCTGCACGGGGATTATCGATAATTGTAGCTTATGCATGAGCTTGTTAGAGCTCACCTAGGTCTAATTTTTGGCTTATAGACTCTCACCCGTGTCTTCTCAAGTTCCAATTTGTTTTTCCATATCGACCTATTTTGTAGCTTGTGCGATAGCTCAAAGTTGGTCCCCATTCATTTATTTTTAGCTTATTGCTCCATACCTCAAATCTGTGCAAATTGCAATCCAGTGGTTAGAGCTTGTTGTAACTTGTTCCATTCATGTTCTTTTAGCTTATTTTAGCTTGTGTTAACAGTTGGTGCTTGTTGGTCTCCATTTGGCTTATCAAAGTGCTTATTTATAAGCACTTTGATCATCAGTTCCATATTCTTGCACTTAACCTCCTGTTTTTCTATTTTCCTTGCTTCCTCATATTATTTTAGACTTTTCCTGAAATTTTCAGATTTTTCCAAGTTCATTTGCTATTTTCTTAATTTAAATTAGTTTTTAAGCACTTTTAAATAGTATTTAATACAAAAATTAAGAAAAGCTTCAAAAAATAATTTTTCATTTTCTTAAGTTTAGATAAATGTAAAAGCTTAAAAAGTATTTTCTATAATTTTCTTAGTTTAAAAGTATTTTTAGCACTTTAATTAGTTTTAAATAGTTTTAATTAATAATAAATATATAAAAGTCTAAAAATATATTTTCAGTTTTAAAATTAGTTTTATCATATTTTAGATTTTTCTAAATCTTAATTTTATTTTTCTAGTCTTATTTCATATTTTCTTTTATTTTAGAGTATTTAATAAATAGTTAAAATAGTTTTTAATTAATAATAATTACATAAATAGTGTTAAAAATAATTTTCTTTTTCTAATAATTTTCTTTTATCATTAGGATTGTAAAATGTATTTTTCATATTTTTAGGATTTATATTGTATAAGTTTCACTTTTTATTTTATGACGTTTACTTAAATTTTATTTAAGCGTAAGTTTTAGTTTTAAGTTTTAAACGTTCATCACTTTAAATATAGTGATAGCGTTTATTTAATATCTTTTATCTTTTAATTTTCTTAATTTGCATTTAAGTCATTTATTATTTATTAACTTTTTCATGAGTGTAATTATCCTTTTCAAATCCTTTCTGATCACTATCATTAGTGATCAATCTATCGTCTGATCAAGTGTTGTACACACCATTGAGTCTCCGTGGGACTTAACGACCCGGGAATCCACTATATTCCCTGATCTTCATTGCATTTGTGTTTAAGCTGTTTAAAGTCTGTTAGACTTGACGGTTTAGCACGAATCAAATTTTGGCGCCGCTGCCGGGGAGGCTTTAGCGTGTGTTTAGCCTTTTTCAGATCCATTCTTGCACATATACCACCATTTTGTAAAAAGTTTTTTGTAAAGTTTTCAGAAAATCCAAAAAGTTCATTAACACTTTTCCTGAAGTGTTAACAAATCCAAAAATATTTTCATTCTTTGTTTTTGCAATATGTTTTTCAAAAATCCAAAAATATCCATCTTTACCCTCTTACATCTTTTGATTCTACATTTCTTTTACCCTCTATCCATTTGATTCTTTCTATGTCTCATCCTCACCAATTTGGTTGTGAATGGTGTGGGGGACCTCAAAATGGTGGAAATTGCCCGGTTGTGGCATTGTGAATCCGGAAGCGGGTTTGTCTATGACCAAAATCCTACAATGAAACAACTAATTTCCTCAACCAACCCCGCACTATGAGATGGAGACATATTCTTGTAATCTTGTGGAGGTCCTCACCCGAGTTTTGAGTGTCAAATGGGAACACGCTTGTCTATGAGCATAATCCTTGTAACAATTATGACTACTCTTATCATGACCAACCTCCACAAGCCAAACAATTCAAACACAACCTCGCAAATTCCTCAAGAACTTCTCGAAAATTGTCTAGATATACTCAAAGATTTGAAAGAATTAGTTAAAGAAGAGTCTCGTCGAAAAGCGTATCTTTGAAGAACAAGCAACTAGAGTAAGTTCCCAATATTGGAAACCTCTAGGTATATTATTATGACGACGGCGATGATGATTTTGATGAGGAATCACGACTCCGAGTGGCAATCCACTCCGTTGAAGAAGGAAAGAGTATGTGAGAATTGTTGGCGGAGGAGAATATGAAGAGCATAAGAGCTATATATGTTTCGATAAAGTCGATGCTCAGTGGCAATCCCACTCCCGTTTGAGCCTTTCATTTCGACTCTTCCCTTCACTCATGCCCGGTTGAGAGAGTGAATTCCTTTGGAAGAGGTCGAGGATCCTATTTCTTTGAAATTTTTGATCCTAAAGACTCTCTCACTATGGGGATAAGCATCTCAAGACTATTAGGAAGCGGAATCGTCTAATGTTGAGAACCTCATCCCGATCCCAAGTGAGTCGAGGGAATTCTTGACCATGAGTGTGATGTGTCTTTTCCTCTTACAAATGATCTTGTTGAGACTTTCTCGATTTTGACAAAGATTATAGTGATGCCGATTCTTTATATTCTAAAGACATAGAATTTATTGATGCATTACTTCCACATTCCGAGATCAATCAACTTAGAAGAGGATGTTGACCATGTTGTTTCCACAACATTAATCGACTATCACTAATCCCTTATTCGAATTCGATTCTGAATTTACTCTAAATTGATTAATCCAATCTTTGATAGTGATGAGTCGACACGGAGACTATAATGGACGATGTTAGCCTTAATTGTTTTATTAAAGTGATGGTCATTCACGTTTAGGAACTTTATAGCGTGTGTTAGATATCGTGATAGAATAGTCAGCGGGCTCGTGGATTGGACTAAGCTAAATGGGCTTTAGTTTAGTTAAGCTAGCATTGAATAATGGCGTGTAACCCATGTCGAAACCCAAGTCCACGAAAGCGAAGCGAGCCCATAGGAAAGCCTTTTAGGTTTTCATGTCTTGTACTATAAATACCCTCAAATGGTCATTTGAGGGTGTGTAAAGTGTGTGTGTGTGTTTTTCCTTTGGAATATACAACATCTTGTGTTTATCTTGTCTCACATCATACACGAATTTATTACATCAAGTCACCATCTTTCTCATCTTATTTCTAAGCTTTGTTTGTGTTTGTTTCACGTGGGTATACTTGTATCGTGTTGGGTTTGTTTGGTAAAGTGATAAGGTTGATATTTATAAGGTCCTAAAATTGGTATCAATCGCCTAACAATGGTTTAGGAGTGTTTGTGTTTGTTTTGAAGGTTGATACGCGTAGCTTTATTATAAACGTTGTCACGCTTAAAGCTTTAATTTTGCACTTTAAAATTCAAGATTCTTGTGGTTTAAGGTTTATTTGGTGCTAAAGTTTAAGTTTTTGCAAAAGTTCAAGCTTTACGCGTTTTGGTTAAGTTTTGAGCTCGTTTTGAAACTTTGGTCATTTCTACTGTAACTTTTCTAAGCATTTTGGGTGAAAAGGTCAACATTTTTGGTTATTCGAGTGTTTTAAGGATATACGTGCAAGAGAAATTGGTTGAATCATTGAAATTTTTTACGAGTAGGTCAAACCCTAGTTCTACTCGTAAGAAAGTCAACTACGATAAGATTCTACTCGTAACATTTTGGTGAAGTTTCTTGAGCTATAACTTGTGACTCGGTGCTTCCCTCACTGGATAAGTTTGTGGAACACTTGACTTTGGATATCTTTTACACCGTGATAGTGTAAAGGATTTTTGGATTCTACGCGTAAGCCATTCCTACGCGTAAGCTATTCCTACGCGTAAGCTATTCCTACGCGTAAGCACTCTTGCTACGCGTAAGTTGGGTTCTACGCTTAAGAATTTCCTACGCTTAAGGTTTCTACGCATAAGGTTTCTACGCATAAGCTTTCTACGCCTAAGGAATCCTACGCCTAAGATCCTACGCATAAGATCCTACGCCTAAGTTTCTACTCGTAACTTGTGTTTCTACGCCTAAGCTCTCTTTCTACTCATAAGTTTTTTGGCGGGAAAACTTGAGTAAAATTTAAATTTTGAGAGACTAAGCGTTCAATTTTTTACGAGATTCAAATTTTGGTTTAACTTGAAATTTTTGGTCAAAATTCAAATTTTGGGCCTAAATTCAAATTTTCGGGTCAAATTTTGCGTCAAAATTGTCATAACTCAAAATTTTCATCGACCTTAGAATTGATTTTTATAGTGAATTTCAAATTTCGGTGAAAATTTTTAAGAACCGAGTTTACGAGTACAACTTTCGGAAACACCTCAATCGAGCTTAATCTTCATCAACCACAACTCCTTTATCGTTGAATCGATCCTACATCAACTTTATCATATCATACCTTCATCAATGGCTACTCAACAAGACATTCATGCACCGGTGCGAAAACCGACCTCTATGTTGGAAAAGGTGGTTATCTTCAATGGACAAGTCGAATGCTTCGTTACATCAAGACAAAACCTAATGGAAAATTGATGATCAAATCCATTCGGGATGGACCCTTCATACCTCGACAAGTCCAAGACCACAAATCGATGCAACACCTCCCACCCACCATTTTTTCGTCTTCAAAAGAATCGGAATACTCAAGAGGATCGGAAGAAAGTCAAGCGGATGACATGGCAATTCATATTATCCAACCTGGGTCTACCAAGAGACATCTTTCTTCTTTGTGAGACGGTTGTGAAGCCGCTTCGATATGTGGGAGCGTGTTAGACGACTTTGTCATGGAATGCAAATTGGTCAACAAGACACAGAGAACAAGTTGCTAATCGCAGGAGAAGTTTACATCTACTCCGTGAGAATCCATCGAATCCTACTATGGAAGGTTTTGCACTTTAATGAATGGTGATCGAAACAAGTCGACACCGTAACTATCGTGAGCAACATCAAGTTCTTGAACAATCTTCCGGAAGAATGGGGCGATATGTCACTATTGTCAACCAAACAAAAGACTTACATCAAGTGAACTTTGATCAACTCAACGATTTTACGAAACAAAACCAAGTGAAGTGAATGAAGTCGAGGCAAGAAAGATTAGCAAAGAATCATGATCCATCGGCACTCATTGCAAAGACTCAAACTCCGGTGAATACACAACAACAACCTTCATCATCTTCCACTAACAACAACTTGCAGAAATACATCCCTCAACAACAAAACTATCCACCGAACAACAACATTACTCGTGAACAAGGAATCACCGATCTTGAAATGGAACAAGAAGAAGCTTTGTCACAAGCATTTGCATTCTTGGGTAAAGCATTTAGAGTCGCTATTCCACACCAACTAACAACAACCAAAGGATTTCTTCAAACACTACTTAGCGAGCAAGTTGCACAAAGGTGTGAATATGGGTCGTCAAGGTCAAATGGTTGGAGTTATTGGAATCAGCAGGATATACTCTTGGATTTCGCATGGGGAATCAAAGGTTCGAATCGTGTAATCGAAATGTTGGGAATAGGCGATGGGAAATCAAAATGGGAATGTTGCGGCTCCGATGGTTGGGAATTATGGAAATGTGAATCGTGGTAATCGTGTTACGTGTTATAACCATCAAGGAGTGGGTCACATGGCAAGAAACCGTCCCACTAAACCGCACAAGAAGATCGGTGATTTTCTTGAAAGTCGCTTTGTTAGCGATATAAGCAAGAAGCGGGGTTCTGATTGAGTCTTGAGGAAAATGACTTTTTCGCTATTATGGATGAATTGGAAGACCTCGAGGAACTCAATGCAAGCCGCATCTTCATGGCAAATCTTGAGGAGACTAAGTCGACATCGACTCGACGCACCTCCTGCCTATGACGCCAACGCAGATGTCGAGGTACCAATCATTGATCCATGCTATAACAATGTCATATTTGATGTGTTCACTCATAATGAGCGACGATGCGTGACATCAAGACCTACTTATGATACATACGGACAATCCGAGTTGTAGCAATACTAACTACGAGACTCCGGATGTGGATCCTAGTGGAGACCGTGTGGCACAAAATCTGAGGCCGATGAGGAAACACGTGCTTACTTTTGAATCATTAATCAACAAGCGTGGCATTGAAATTGAGAAAGTTAAAAGGTCAATCGCGATGTTAAGACCGCGAATGCCAAATTGACCGCCGAGCTTGAGAGTTACAAGGAGAACGCAAAAGCCTTTGAATTTCGTAAAAACAAAGAATCGAATTAGAAATTGGTTATCGAAATTTGGTTTCTAAAGAACAAGAATTGCAAATCAAGTATAACACACTTGATGTGAATTTGAACTTGAAAATTAAATCGTTAAACAAGGAAATTTCGATTTAAATAACCAACTTTCTAAACAAAAGAAAAGTTTTCGATCTTGAAAAGAGAAGAAGCGCTTGATAACGATTTTCAAAGCGAGAAGATTCTCTTCTTGATGAAATTCTTGATAAAATGAAAAAATCCAAACTTTGGAAAATTTGCTTCTCAAAAGCGGGTCATTCTGCTCAAACAATCAAGATGCTTTCTAATCAAGTAAATCCGCGTTTCATACTAATAATAGAATGGCACTTGGTAACGACCCTTCTTCGCTCCTCAAGAAAGCTCGTAAATCTCGAATGTGTTAAACAATGGAAATGTTTTGCCTAAACCCATAGCATTCGTGATTCTCTTGAAGCGTTGGAACTATCTCGAGAGAGTAGATCAAAAATGAAACAAAAGAATCCGAAATCAAACCTATTGATTATGACAAATGGAACAAAATTAACGGAATTACTTTTGTTGATCAAAAGAAAAGTCAAAGTTCTCCATCACAACAAGTGTTTCAAACAAAGAGTCAACACTGCTTCAAAATCTGTTTCAAAACCGGTGGTTGTCTCAAATTCTCTTTCGAACATTGAACAAATGTCTTCAAACAATCCTTTTAACACAAGTGATGCGAAAGTATTTTAGACAATGTGAAAACTAGAATTGTGGATCTTCAAGACAACTCGTAAAACTAAAACCACTATTACACCTAACAACCGGTTCTCTAGTTTTGACATCGAACAAAGAAAGTTTTTGAAACTCAAATTGCCCCTCAATTTGAATGCCATCGATGCAAGGGTAATTCATTTGAACAAGCGTTTTGAAAGAAACAAGCGACTTTGTCAAGGATCATAAATCCACAGTAAAGCAAGCTAATGAGTGTGTTGAACAAATCAAAGTTTTGGAAAATTTAAATGACTCTCTCTTGAAGATGTTCGACTCCACGATATTATGTCCATCATTTTGCAAACATATTCTTTGAAGATCATGAAAGACTCCATCTGAGACCTCAAAATTGTTTCAAAATATGAAAATCTCTTGAGAAACTTGAAAAGAAAATATCTCATATTTTAAACAACTTGATCGTAAAGCGAGGAATGCAAGTATGACAAATTGTCATATGAGCGTGCCTACAATGACATGAAAGCGAAAATGATCTTTTGAGGGCTCACTGGAATGTCAAAAGGAAAGGCGATGGATACTAAGATTACAAAACCATTGGTGAGGAGAAAGCAAATGTTCCCAAACCGGTTTACAAACCAAAATATCTGCTTTCTATGCCTCCTCCAAAAGTCAATGAGAAAATGTTTCATCAACACCACCACTCCACCGCCCTACCTAAACAAAATGTTGATAAGGGAAAAGCGGTTATCGAGAAACCAAAAGTTTTAGCACTGGACTTTTTAAGATGAGTACCACTAATGCGTCGCCTCCACATCTAAAACATATGGAACAAACGACATAAGTTTAGATAAGCACTCTAAAGAGACTAGGAAAGCTGAAACCACCTCCTTCATAAAAATGTGAATCCTAATGAGTGTGCCTTACCTTCTCAGGGACTAAGAAGCACCTCTAGGAGCAAAGCAGACTAAAGCCTAAGAGCAATACAAAGAACAATAGAGTCTCGCTTGCCTCTAAGAGTAGTCGCTTGAATAAAGAGAAGAAAGTGAAGAACACCCTAGAATTTACGCTTTGTAATAAGAAAGACATTTCATCTGAATGTAATGAACCTTTGAACTCGCTAAGTTTAATGAATCTGTTGAATCTGCTTTGTTTAACTCGGCATGAAATCTTTAACTAATGTTCATGATGATTGTGTTTCTAAGAATGAGATTGTTAAACTCATTAAGAAGAATGTTCCCAAAAGAACTTATGCTAAAAGAATAGGAAGACTAGTCGCGAGACTTAGGCTTTACACTCTTGACAGAACCAACGTGTATACTTTAGGGATGACATTTGAAACCAACGGGTAGAACTTTCACACTCGAGAATGGAAGAATGAGTGATGCACTGTCTTACCAATAGATGACTTCTATGGTGTGATCGAGGATTTTACATCTAACCCAAAGGAACCAACATCAAACGGTTTCCAAAATCTTCTTCTTACGTGATTGGCGTGTTATCGAAATATGTCTTTGGATCGTCGACTCGGGTTGCTCCAAGCACATGACCGAATCTGAAGTCTGTGATCAATTTAAATGCTGAAATTCATAGGAACCGTCGTTTGGAAATGATCATGTAGCAGCTATCATGGGTTATGGAGATCTACCGTTTGGAAATTATTTGATCACTCGGGTTTACTATGTCCAAGGGTTGGGACACAATTTGTTCTCGGTTAGGCGGTTCATGTCTGATTTAGAGGTTGCTTTTAGGAAAATGCTTGCTTCATTAGAAACTTGGATGGCACCGATCTCTTAACGGGAATCGTGATACAAACTTGTATGCTATCGACATCAATCAAATGGCCTCTTCATCACCAATATGTCTTATGACACGAGCATACGGAACTCGATCTGGTTGTGGCACGAAGGTTATCCCATCTCAATTTTGACACCATCAACAAAATTGCCAAAGACAACATCGTCAGCGGACTTCCAAAGTTCAAATACACCAAGGATCACTTATGTCCATCATGCGAACAAGGAAAAGCAAAAGAGCATCATATAAACCCAAATCCGTACCTAGTTCGGAAGCAAAGTTGCATATGTTGCACATGGACTTATGTGGCCCAATGAGAGTTGAAAGCATTAATGGGAAAAAGTATATTCTTGTTATCGCCGATGATTATTCGAGATATACATGGGTTAAGTTTCGAGATCAAAAGACGAAGCACCGAGCATCATCATCACCTTTTGAAACGCATTCAAGTACTTCTTCAATCTACCGTAAGGGTTGTAAGAATGACAACGACCTTGAATTCACAAATCGGGAGTTAAGAGCTTATTTTGAAGATGTTGGAATTACTCATCGGACATCAATTTAGAACTCCACAAGAGAATGGGGTAGTTGAAAGAAGAAATCGTACTCTTGTGGAAGCTGCTCGCACAATGCTAATCTATTCTAGTGCACCGTTATTTACGTGGGTCGATCTCATTGCCCTTTGCTTGTTTCACTCGAACCGATCTCTCATCCATCAAGATTCAATAAAACCCCATATGAAATAGTGAACAACGAAACCGGATATCTCTTACTTTCACGTGTTTGGCGCTTTGTGCTATCCTACGAATGACGAGAGAAGATCTTGGAAAACCGAAAGCAAAGGTGATATTGGAATCTTCATTGGATATTCGGGATAACTCGAGGGCATTCGTGGTGTATAACGAAGGCTAAAGAAAATCATGGAGACGATGAATGTGACGTTTGACGAACTTTCACAAATGGCTTCGAGAGACTCGCTCTAGAACCCGCACTAAACCGATGACTTACGGACACATCGATTCGGGACTCGTACCTCAAAGAGCTCAATCAACTTCGTTTGACAATCCTAAAGAACAAGAATGGGAGAATTTCTTGAGTTAATGTTCGATGAATACTATGGTGGAACTTGACAAATGCATCAAACCATCATTCCATGCACCCGCTCAAAATCATCCTCCACCACCAACGGAAGATGCATCTACAGCGGTCGAAACCAATGCACCAACTCCATCAACATCATCTACTTCTACTCAAGTTAATGCACCCGTTCTACCAAAGCGGTTGATGAGCAAAACCAAAACCAAAAGCGATGCAACGTTAGATGACGACTTATTTGAAAACCCGTTTGCTACGGAATCACCGAATCATCTTCATGCTTACGAGAACCATCTAACTCGCATCGTTTAACCAGCGGTATCCATCTACTCGAAGTGGACAAAAGACCACCCAATTGAACAAGTTATTGGTGAACCATCAAGGCCAATTCGGGCGAGGCGCCAACTTGCCACCGATTGCGACTTATGCATTTACCTTTGCTCAATTAGCAATCTAGAGCCAAAGAACATTCGCGAGGCAATGGCGGATCCCGCATGGATAGAAGCAATGCAGGAGGAACTTCTTCAATATCGTCTACATGACTCGTGGGAAAGGTTCCAAGACCCGTTGGCGTTAGAGTCATTGATCTCAAATGGTTATGGAAGAACAAGCGGGATGAAGAAATGACTATAATTGCAACAAAGCTCGTCTTGTGGCCAAAGGATCTGAGCAGGAAGAGGAATAGACTTTGAAGAGTCATTCGGCGGTAGCTAGACTTGAAGCGCCAGGATATTCTTGGCCTATCACTCACAAAACATCACGGTTTATCGGATGGACATTAAGACCGCGTTCTTGAATGGAACTCGAAAGAAGAAGTGTCGTGAGTCGGCGGAAGGCTTCATAGACATGGAACATCCGGACTCGTCTACAAACTCAAAAGGCAATCTATGGTTTAAAACAAGCTCGAGAGCGTGGTATGATGAACTGTCCTCTTTCCTTATCCAAAACAATTTCACCAAAGGAACAGTTGATCCTACCTTGTTTACACAAAATGCAAAACGACATTTTGATTGTTGATTTATGTGGGCGACATCATCTTTGGGTCCACTAATCCGAATCTTTCAAAACATTTTGAAAATCTCATGAAAAGCAAATTTGAAATGTCCATGATGGGGAACTAAAATTCTTTCTTGGTTTACAAATACATCGGTCCCTAGTGGAATTTTTATTAATCAAGCGAAATACACCATCGAGATTTTGAAAAATCATGGTATGGATAATTGTGATTGATTGAACACCAATGGTAACATCACCAAAATTGGAGCCGATTTGTTTGGGAAACCTATTGATCCGAAGAAATATCGGAGCATGATTGGTTCTCTCATGTATCTTCTTGCTAGTCGACCGGATATTCATTTCTTTGTTTGCTTATTAGCACGGTTTCAAGGCTAAGCCCTCTCGAATCGCACCTCAAAGAGGTTAAGCGGATCTTTCGGTGCACAAGACATCCATTCATATGGGACTTTGGTATCCGAAGGAATCGGTTGATCTAATTGCCTTTTCGATGCGGACCACGCAGGTGATCAAGTTACAACAAAAAGTACATCCGGAGGAGCACAATTTTGGGAGAAAAGTTAGTCACCGGTCTTCAAAGAAACAAGATTGCATTTGCACTTTCAACCGTTGAAGGTGAGTATGTGTCTCTATCTGCGTGTTGTGCTCAAGTTCTATGGATGAGAACACAACTCACAGATTATGGCTTTACTTTCGATAAAATACCTATGTATTGTGACTCAAAAGTGCCATAGCCATATCATGCAATCTGCTCATCACTCAAAGACTAAGCATATCGAGTCCGCTACCATTTCATCAAAGAGTACGTCGAAAATAGTATCTGTTGAATTATTCTTCGTGAAGACAGATACCAACTCGCCGATCTATTAACTAAAGCCCTTCCAAAGAAAGGTTTGAGTATTTAGTTCGACGAATTGGAATCGAAGCCTAACCCACGAGGAGTTAGAACGTCTTCTCGAATCTTACGATTGAAAATGATTTTTTCCAAAAGCTTCATGTAAATATTTTTGAAAACAAAATACAAAATTTGAAAACCAACAAAAGCAAAATATAAAAATATAAAACTTTCAAAAATACAAAAACAATAGAAAATCAAAAATCAAAAATATTCTTCTACGACATGTCTCTTGTATAATCGATATTACATGACGTATCTAGAAATGTCATTCAACAATGATACGGGCATGTCTGATGCTCGAGCGAGAGTTCTTTAATATTGTTTTCCAAAACATGTCGCTTTCTCAAAATTTCTCAATAAAATGGCTTTCGTATACATCAAGACGAAACCGGACCGAAATGATGACTTTTGATTATTTTCAAATCAAAACTCGTGCTTTGATCGAAAAATGAGGTGTACGTTTGATGGCACTACATTTAAAAATGGTGAGAAATCGTCATCATCTTGAGCACCTTTTCAAGATTGTGCAATTTTGTGCTCAAGATAACTCCTCTAAAACCCTTTAATTGATTATGCTTTATTAAAGGGGAGTATAAAACAAAATGTTCTAAATTCATGCTTAAATCATATCCGCTTGTCTCCCAAAAGATTCTAAAATGTTGTTTAATCCGTTGATATCAAAAATATCACGAATATGCTATTTTTGAGGGGAGGAGACGTGATTAAAATGTGATCAAAATCGTTGTTTGAATCTCAAATGAGCTCGACTCGGGCGTAACCAATGAATTGACGATCAATTATGTACCATCTCGAAACTTTCTATGGACTTGACCAGACGGGTAATAATTTCAAGCTAGTTCTCTAGTGATGTAAACGTGTCTCGAATCGGTCTAGTTCATTTAAAGTCAATCAATTCAAAAGTGCGAACTCACCCTCTATGTGCGATTACATCAAAACATATAAGCACATGTGAAGGGGAGTGTTTCGAAAATATAAAACTCTCGGAATGTCTCAAACATGTTTTCTATCATAAACACTCGAGAGATTTTCAAGAAAAATGGTTTTATGGCAACAATAGGACACCATGGAGTTATAAGGTGACTAAGGATAGAAATTGTCCTATGATCCGCCAGAGCGGAGGATCTACCCAAGGACATCACAAATAGTTAGTATTAGAAGTCCTTGGAATGATTGAAAAAGGAGTAATGTGAGAAAGGAGAAAGAAGGGTTGAAGAATTAAAAAGAAATGTAATGATAAAGGGTGAAAAGAAATAGCCCTCCATATTCAACCTTAGGCGTAAACCGGTTCAACTCATATACTACTTGGTTGTCACTAAGTTGACACCGGTATTGAAGACCAAGACGTCATGGACCCAATGACGCATCGCACTAAACCTTCTAGCCACTCAATTCCTCTTAAAAGGATTTGTTTCATTCTCACCGGGAACCCTACATAATCTATTGACCTTCTCTTAGAGTTGGTTGGTATTGAAGAAGGAGACCTCTCCCTAGTCTCCGCCAGGAAAACCAAAATGCACTTATCGAGTCTAGAGCCACGAGATTCATCAAAAGATCTCATAGGAACACTTGACATGACATCGCTTTGCTCATCAATAAGGGCACAAGTGATATATTCTAGAGTCCCACGCAGTCTTAGCAATTTTCCGTAACATTTATGAGAAGTTTCACATCTGTGATCTTCATGATTGAATGGAAATTCTGCCGGTCAACATCAAGCGACCACAAGCAGTCACTTCGGTAATTCTACGTGGATTACGCTTAGTGTGTCTCAAACGGTCTCACAATCGTGGGGTGATGCTCGTGTACCTCAATGACTCATCCGAATCAGATGTACTTGGTATATCGCGTTATCTCACTTGTGGGACTCAGTTCGAGAATGACCTCTGTGAGAATTAGAGACGTGTTTTCACACTATGTTTGTTAACACCTCGAAATTCAAACTTGTAAGTCTTAAACCGCTTATTACTAACAATGTTTTATGTTTTCTTCTTATGGAAGCTCCGGAGCGGATGGATCGTGCGAGACTTGCCACATGCTCATACCAACAACACATGAAAGTTCTCATCATAATCAAAGGAGATGATTCTTCGTCAATGTCAAAGAATCTACAAAGTTTAAAGACTCTTAACTACATCATTGGTAACCAAAAGAAAAATAGAAGTGTGAGCATGGTGGAGAAAGTAATGGAGAATGACGTGGAGACACCTAACCAACGAAGTTGACAACTGCAGAACAACCACATTAACTCGATCACAAAGCATGAAGGAACAAAGAATCAAGACTATTCAATATCTACACACAAAGTCCTAGCTCAAGAAAAGTAGAGACCTAATCAAGTGGAGCATCGTTTGAATGACCACCCTTAGGGAGATTGTTAGCCTTAATTGTTTTATTAAAAGTGATGGTCATTCACGTTTAGGAACTTTGTAACGGTGTTAGATATCGTGATAGAATAGTCAACGGGCTCGTGGATTGGACTAAGCTAAATGGGCTTTAGTTTAGTTAAGCTAGCATTGAATAATGGCGTGTAACCCATGTCCAAACCCAAGTCCACGAAAGCCCAAGCCAAGCCCATAGGAAAGCCTTTAGGTTTTCATGTCTTGTACTATAAATACCCTCAAATGGTCATTTGAGGGTGTGCTTGAGTGTGTGTGTGTGTGTTTTCCTTTGGAATATACAACATCTTGTGTTTATCTTGTCTCACATCATACACGAATTTATTACATCAAGTCACCATCTTTCTCATCTTATTTCTAAGCTTTGTTTGTGTTTGTTTCACGTGGGTATACTTGTATACGTGTTGGGTTTGTTTGGTAAAGTGATAAGGTTGATATTTATAAGGTCCTACAGACGAGGTGCATATTTATAGCCCACGAAGTACCGCACATGTCCCACCTCCGTATATTCTTCATGAGGAGTTCGCCGGTGAACTCACTCATATCATATCTCCACTGGAGTATGATTGTTTGGATGGCAAAATCATGATCGGGAGAGAATCTCAATTGCATAGTTATGACAAATCTTCCCACCCTCCCCACCGAGATGCCTTCCAACCCAAAGAGCTCTACCGATAAAATCCAAATAAGTGCAATCGCACTTAATCCGAGGAAGAAGATCTAGTTATGATTGTTATCATGATCTTCCTTCTTTTCTTCACCTACTCGGTGACTTCCTCTCTTCTTCACTCCTTCGGAATGAAGACACTATCTTGATCCCGGCATTTTCGCTATCATTTTGAGCGGTTCTATGTATATCTCATCGGTGTGGAACTTTCACGTGCTTCAATGTTTATCGAAACATCTTGAATGAAAGTCCGATGGAGATTGTTTCTTCCACTTTGCTTCCCATGAACCAATTAATGCGGGGTCGAGTCAAGCTAGCGACTCGGTAACCAAAAACAAGAGAGCACTTTCGCCATATGGGTTTTCACCCATATTTACGCCTTCTTACCCCTTTCTACCACCTAAGTGTGGGGTGATGCCCATGTTATATATATATAAGTTTCTCTAAAAAAAAAAAAAAAAAATCCTTTCTATATAATGGCCGTAGTATTTCCTTTTACGTTCTTTGTTTCGGCATAACCGCGGTACTTTGAATATTGAGGCAATATTCATTTCTAAGCTGGGGAATTCTCACGAATTTTATCATATAATTATACCAATTCCTCGCTTTTGGCCAAAATTTTTTTTGAGTAAGTGTTTTACACTTACTCATTTGGTTATCGATCCGCCATGTACGTAAGACAAAAGGATCGGCTAATCCGAGAGCAAACGGCTCTTGGTAAAGATATATCAAATCCGTTTATATGGCTTGCAATTTGCCCAAAATTGTATGGTATTCAACTCACCATATCCTAAAAAGTGAAGAGTTGGCTAGCCCGCAAGGTTATGGCTTGTGGTAAAGGCGATGGAAAATCCATAATTGGTAATCACTCACCAAAGATAATATTGATAATTTATCTAAGAGTTGGCTAGTCCGTATGGGTACGGCTTCCGTAAAGACAAAATCAAATCCGTTGAAAGTCGGTGGTTTGCTCAAAATCACATGGTTATCGATGTACCATGGTTCTTACTTGAATCGAAACATTTGGCTACTCCGTAAGTAATGGCTTTTGGTAAAGAGATTAAAATCCATTATGTTTTTCTCAAATCATTGCTAGGGACTAGCAATATCTCGATGTGGGGGATTGATGAGTGTCTAAATACTCATCATTTTTGTACAAAATAAACCGCAAAATCATCCGAAAACACTCGAAACACATCAAAATGATCAAAATATCACAAACAAGTGTTTTATGTGTTTTAAATGCAAAATATCAAAATCGATGAAAAACATATCAAATTTGCAAAATTGCGCTTTAGTCCCCAAGTTTCAAAATTGTCAAAAAGCAGTCCACGAGTCAAAATGTCAAAAGAAAAGTCACCAAAGGTCCTTTTAAATCATAACTTGTCAAATTTAGTCCTTTGGTGAAAAATATAAAAGTTTGAGAAAATTGCAAAAGTGGTCCTTCAACTTTGAAAATTGGCGACTGGTCCTCGAAAATGTGAAAATGGCAACATTGGTCCTTGTACTTTTGAAGATTGTCACTTTAAGTCCTTGGAACATCTTTGCAAGATTGGCGCTTCAAGTCCTTGCAATTTCGAATTTACACCTTTAGTCCTTGAAGTTTAAAACCCTTTTGACCCGCTTATCCTTTTGGACCCCTATCATATTACATTTTGGACCCTTGGCTTATTATCTGCCTTGGTCAAATGGCGGTCAAACCCAAACCCACTTGGCGCCTCTTTTAGTCTCCTTTCTCAATCTTGCTCGCAAAACTCAACAAATCCACCCCTCCTCACCATATCACTCTCCTTGTTCCCCACCTCATCACAACTCCAAAACCATTAAATGCATCCTCTCCTAACACTCTACCCTCCAATCATCAAAACTCCCTTTCCGCCAAAATTGACAATTTGGCCAAAAGTCACAAAAGTCACCCAATGGTCTCAAATAGTCTTTGGGAAACAGTGAGGATGAAAGAGAAAGCTCTTGGAGTATAAAGGAGAGAAGAAAAAGCGGCGGTTATGGCGAGAGTTAGTTTTAAAAATTTCCTCAATGTCGCTTTTTTTATTTAATGTCTTAAAGTAGTTTAGAATCAGTAATATTGTGTTTCTATTATCAAAACTCAACTTTATTTACCTTTGTAATCTGCTTTTAAAAAGTAATTTCAAGGTTTGGTTAAAATCATTGATTACGTATTCTCGTTGAAATTTTCGGTTTAATTCTAAGATTAAGCCTCCTATAAGCTTTTGTTATAGTCAAATAAGCTTTGATAAGCTCTATACGATCTTTGGTAAGCTCGAACAGCAGTTTTAAGCATTTCCCGCATTGGTCAACATAAGTCAACTTTGACTCAAAATGGGAATGGTGATGATTAAAGCAGATCAGAGAGGGTGATATGGGTTGGAATAGAGTAGTTTAGGTCGATTTGGGTTTGGTTTTAAGCCTGCAACCAGCTGGCACATGTGAGTTTGTATTTTATATTTTCAATATTTATCCATTTTGCACATTGGGCTTGTCTTTGTATTTATGATCACCATTAATGTAAACCTGTTAATATAGTTCTATTATGATCATTTAAACCTGGTTTGATCAAAAGTGTTAGCTTAGTAAGAGTTTAGTTCAGTTTTAATCTCTTTATAAAAGTTTTAAGGTGTGTTTGGATTTACAGCTATATCTGTCCTAGAGGCTTGTTTGGTGTTTAACTCTGGTTGTCTTAAGTTTGCTTAGTCCTAATATATCCATAGCTGTCCTACTTTTGTGCATGAAAGCTCTCAAAGTCAAAATCCAACTTAACTGTCCTCAATTCTTTAACTGTTGTGATTTTGGCAAGACAATCACTTGTTTTGTGTTTGGAAATCTTAGAACTTACTTGTTTTAGTTTCATTTTAACATATTACATCCATTTCAGTCATTAAATTCAGTTGCAAAGTTCATAGAAGTCAACCTTTCAAATCCTTCAAAAGTCAATTTGGCAAAACCTTGTTTTGAACCCACTGAGAAGGAATTTTAATTTGCTCATTTCCAAGCCAATCTAACTGAATCTTGTTGCTTTGAAATCTTCCACTGGTCTACTTTCCTATGGTCATTTTAGTAGATTTTTGCAATTTTTTCTTTAAGCTCAAACTAGCTTATCAAACTGCTACTAAATCCCACATAGGGGGCACATTAACTGCATGTGGATTATGCAAGAATTGTAGCTTATGCACGAGCTTGTTAGAGCTCACCTAGGTCTAATTTTTGGCTTATAGACTCTCACCCGTGGTCTTCTCAAGTTCCAATTTCTGTTTTCCATATCGACTTATTTTGTAGCTTGTGCAATAGCTCAAAGTTGGTCCCTATTCACTGCTTTTTAGCTTATTGCTCCATACCTCAAATCAGGCAAATTGCAATCCAGTGGTTAGAGCTTGTTGTAACTTGTTCCATTCATGTTCTTTTAGCTTATTTTAGCTTGTGTTAACAGTTGGTGCTTGTTGGTCTCCATTTGGCTTATCAAAGTGCTTATTTATAAGCACTTTGATCATCGGCCCATATTCTTGCACTTAACCTCCTGTTTTCTATTTTTCCTTGCTTCCTCATATTATTTTAGACTTTTCCTGAAATTTTCAGATTTTCCAAGTTCATTTGCTATTTTTCTTAATTTAAATTAGTTTTAAGCACTTTTAAATAGTATTTAATACAAAAATTAAGAAAAGCTTCAAAAAATAATTTTCATTTTTCTTAAGTTTAGATAAATGTAAAAGCTTAAAATTATTTTCTATAATTTTCTTAGTTTAAAAAGTATTTTTAGCACTTTAATTAGTTTTAAATAGTTTTTAATTAATAATAAATATATAAAAGTCTAAAAATATATTTTCAGTTTTAAAATTAGTTTTATCATATTTTAGATTTTTCTAAATCTTAATTTTATTTTTCTAGTCTTATTTCATATTTTCTTTTATTTTAGAGTATTTAATAAATAGTTAAAATAGTTTTTAATTAATAATAATTACATAAATAGTGTTAAAAATAATTTTCTTTTTCTAATAATTTTCTTTTATCATTAGGATTGTAAAAATGTATTTTTCATATTTTTAGGATTTATATTGTATAAGTTTCACTTTTTATTTTGTACGTTTACTTAAATTTTATTTAAACGTAAGTTTTTAGTTTTAAGTTTTAAACGTTCATCACTTTAAATATAGTGATAGCGTTTATTTAATATCTTTTATCTTTTAATTTTCTTAATTTGCATTTAAGTCATTTGTTATTTATTAACTTTTTCAAGAGTGTAATTATCCTTTTCAAATCCTTTCGATCACTATCATTAGTGATCAATCTATCGTCGATCAAGTGTTGTACACACCATTGAGTCTCCGTGGGACTTAACGACCGGGAATCCACTATATTCCCTGATCTTCATTGCATTTGTGTTTGTCGCTTTTAAAGTCTGTTAGACTTGACGGTTTAGCACGAATCAATGCTTGATCACTGAGTTCATTTAACTCATTCATTTGAACTTTCCGGTGATCACCGGTTGTCTGAATATCGAAGTTGGCATGCTTCAAGGCCCAGATGCCTTGTGCTCTAACTCAACAGTGTGATGACATGCCTTCCGTATACCGACTTGTATGGAGTACACGATGGGTGTTTTATAAGTCGTCCGGAAGGCCCAGTGCGTCATCTAGCTTATCCGACCAAGAGGCACGGTTTTCGCCAACCGTCCTCTCCGAATTCTTTAATCCCCGGTTGAAACTTCCACTTGCCCACTGGTTTGGGGTGGTACAGCGAGAGAGACGGTGAGTTACACCATACTTCGCATGACTCTTTCAAACCGGTCATTGCAAAATCGTACTCACGATCACCGATTATGGCTCGTGGAGTTCCAAACCTAGCAAAGAGATTTCAAGAATTTCACAACAACTCGGGCATCATTGGTATGCAAAGCCTTAGCTTCAACCCATTTTGACAAGTAGTCAACGGCCACGAGTATGTACTTATTACATGAGAAGGAAATGGCCCGTAAAGTCAATGCCCCAGATGTCAAAGATCTCACACACTGAATGGCGCTTTGCGGCATTTCATTCCTTTATGAGATATTCCGTGACGTTGACAAGCGTCACGGGCTTTGACAAATTCGTGGCATCCTTATAGATCGTGGGCCAATAGAATCCGGAATCAAACACCTTCTTGGCGGTGTAGTTGGGGCTATGATGTCCCCAAGAGGTCCAAAGATGGCAAGCTTTGAGAATGTCAATAGCTTCCTCGACCATATACACATCGCTGATGACTTGATCCGCGCAAATTTTAAACAAGTAGGGTCGTCGAGTAATGTTTAACATCCTTGAAGAATTTGTTCTTCGTTGGGACGACATCCCTTTCATATGAAGTTACCCGCATGGTAATTTGCGAAGTCGACAAACCATGGGGTAGAAGAGTCTCCACGAAAAGAAACCGCATTGAGTGTTTCGAGAGGAAATGTTTCATTTATTTCCTTTTCTCGAACACATCTTGGTGAGGGTTCTCTAATCGGGATAGATGATCGCCAGAAAGGTTCTCGACTCTTTTTTATCACGTATAATGATATCAAATTCACGGAGGAGGAGAACCCAGCGGAGAAATCTCGGCTTTGCATCTTGTTTTGCAAAGAGATATTTGAGTGCCGAGTGATCCGTATACACTACGCATTTGGTCAAGATGAGGTATGGCGAAATTTCTCAAACGCATACACCACGCCTAATAGTTCTTTTTCCGTGGTGGTGTAATGGGTTTGAGCTTGATCGTAGTCTTACTTGCGTGGTGTATAGGCTGAAAATGCTTTGTTTTGCGTTGCCCCAAGACCCGCACCGATAGCAAAATCACTTGCATCGCACATAAGCTCGAAGGGTAAATCGATCGGGGCAACTAGAATGGGTGCTTAGTAAGCTTTTTCTTTAGTGTTTCAAAAGCTCGACGCACTCGTGAGAGAAGATAAAAGGAGCTTCTTTTTCAAGAAGATGGGTCATAGGCCGGCGATTTTAGAAAAATCCTATATGAATCTACGATAAAACCCGGCATGACCAAGGAAACTCCTAATACCTTGACGAGAGTGGGATGAGGCGGTTTAGCAATAACATCAACTTTGCTCTATCGACCTCAATCCCAATTTTGGAAATCTTATGGCCAAGGACTATGCCTTCTTTGACCATAAGTGATTCTTCTCCCAATTTAGACAGAGATTGTGTCTTCACACCTTTTAAGCATTCTGTCTAAATGGGAGAGACATGTCTGAAATGAATCCCGATGACCGAGAAGTCATCCATAAACACCTCCATTGTTTCCCGATCATGTCGTGGAATATGGCCATCATACATCGTTGGAATGTGCCAGAGCGTTACATAAGCCAAAAGGCATACGTTTGTAGGCAAAAGTTCGTATGGGTAGGTGAATGTGGTCTTCTCTTGATCTTGTGGATCAATGGGGATCTCAAGTAACACGAGAAACCATCAAGGAAACAATAGTACTCATTCCCCGCTAATCTCTCAAGCATCGATCCATGAAGGGTAAGGAAAATGGTCTTTACGGGTGGCGTCATTCAACTTACGATAGTCAATACACACACGCCATCCGTAACCAATCGAGTTGGAATTAACTCGCTTTCTTCATTCTTTACAACAGCTTATGCCACCCTTTTAGGAACACAATGAATCGGCTAACCCAAGGACTATCCGAGATTGGGTAAATCAATCCCGCATCAAGAAGTTTGATAACCTCTTGTTTGATAACATCATGGATTTTTGGATTCACCCTTCTCTCGATGTTGAATCACCGGTTTGAAGTCATCCTCCATCAAGATTTTGTGAGTACAGAACTCGTGGTTGATACCCTTAATGTCGGAGAGTTTCCAAGCAATTGCTTGTTTGTGCGACTTCAAGACCTTTATGAGAGCATCTTTTCATCTTTACTCAAATCTCGAGCAATAATGACGGGTAATTTATCATCACCTCAAGAAATGCATACTCAAGATGAGGTGGTAAGTCCTTAAGTTCGACTTGAAATTCTTCGATTTTCTCAACCGACTTGACTTCCTTGTTATGAAGTTTGGCGGGAGGGAGAGGAGGAGAAGTATCCGATTTAACAACTTCTCAAGAGTAAGAATATCTCCTCCAGATTAATCTCATGGTGATTAATCTCTTCTAGAATTGCATCACTAGGGTGAGGGGTTGATGAGTGATCATCTT